>CM051830.1:36190723-37390723 GCA_028451465.1 Erethizon dorsatum
AACAAAACCAAGCCACAAAAATGATAAAATTCAAAACCTAGTTTTTTCAGGGAGTAAGGGAAGTTAGCTGGAGGTGTAGCTCAGTGGAAAAGCCTGTGCTTATCAAGTGCAAGGTCTTTGGTTAAAGATCCCAGAACTACAAAAAGAAGAAAGAAAAAAGGTGGTCAAATGCCTCTCCACCAATTTTTATAGTTATGTCTCGCCCTTTAGAGAAAAAGTGTGGAAACACTTGGCATAAAGGAAAGAAACCTCAATTCAGTCCAGTCTAATACTGACACAAAAGAGCACACAAACACACATATGCATATAAAGACAGACCAGTTTTTACTGAAACTAGTACAAAAAACTCCCAAGCATAAAGGTATATATATATATTTTTTTTGTGGGTGCCGGGGGTCGACCTCAGGACCTCATGCACCAGCAGGCGCCCGTGCCGCTGAGCGATATCACCGGCCCCTTTTTCGTATGTGGGTTCCAGGAGTCGAACTCGGGCCCTTGCGCTTGCCAGGCAGGCGCTTACGCCGCTGAGCCATCTCACCGGCCCCCCCCCTTTTTTAAAAAAGCCATGAATCCTAAATACTAGTATGGATGTGCAAGATACAAGGCTATCTGCACTCTTTGCAAGACTGTATATGATAAAAATTTATAATACAAGTCAAATAATTCATATTTTGAAACTTGTTTATTGAACATCTATTATAGCAGGCTACCCATCCTGTCTGTAGTTTCACTTTGTGTAGTTTATTACCAGCACAACTATGATTTAGACATCAAACAAAAATCAGAAAAAGTAATCTACAAACACATATACATAACTACCTGAATATTCAATGAACACTTATCACATCACTGTCATTAACTGTCCTTTGCAAAGGTTCATGTACTGCTAATATTTGTGCACTTACATGGAAACTTAACCCACACCCGTAACACTGCTTCCAGGGGAAAACATATATACTCTCTACTGTATACCTTTGAAAATAACAAAACTAATGTTCCTTTAAAGCCCGCAGGAGTAATTTCACAGATTTTCTGAATTATAATATAGCAAAGTTGCCAGGCGTGGTGGTGCATGCCTGTAATCCCAGCACTTGGGAGGCTGAGGCAGGAGGATCACTACAAGTTCAAGGCCAGTCTGGGCTACAAAATGAGTTCAAGGCCAGCCTGAACTGCACAGTGAAACCCTGTCTCAAAAAGACTAAATAAATAAATAAATAAATAAATGAATAATCTAGCAAAGTAATCCTCTGTAGCAGTGATGGCAAACCTATGGCATGTGTGCCACAGCGGGCTGTTATCACTGGAAGTTCTAAAAGGTTCACTGTCACTGCTCTATATAGGTTACAGAGACAATAAAGCTTCCCTAATGCTGCAATAATATTCATCTGACATTTGTTTTTGTAACAAATATGCATTGAGAACAACTGTTAAATGTTGTGATACATGTTAGGATATATTATGAAAGTCTCAACTGGATAAATGGATAGCAAGAGAGAAAAAGAGACTTTTGATAGATGGTGAAGTCCAGAAGATCTGTCTGAACAAGAAATAAGAACTGAGAAAAAATCCATCAGTGGCTGTCAACCCAGGCTGCACAGGCATATACAAGGCATAAAAAAAATCTCGCCTGCCAGGGCCCAATGCTAGACAAATAAAACAGAATTTTAATCAGAATTTCCAGGGCCAAGACAGCAACAATATTCTTTGAAAAGCTCCCCAAGTGTGTCTAAAATACAGTCACAATGGAGAACCAGAGCCTGCTAGGGTAGGATAAGCAGCACTGTCCTTGAGTTTACTATAAATGCCATCAAGAGCCACAGGGGGAGGGAACAAAAATCAAAAATCGAATAACTGCATTCATATAAGCAGATCCTAAGTAATAATGGTGTAATTTAAATAATCAGTAATTCAAAGGCCCTTGAACGGTAAGCTCAGTAAGCATGTGTCCTCAGCTTGCTAGCTTTGGATTTAAAAACTTAACAGCACAGCTATGGGGGAAGAAATGTATCTTCTACTGGTAAGGCTTCTAATTTTGAAAAAAGTTTTTCCTACTTTTATAATGTAACTGATTCTTCTATATTACCATCTTGCTTATTACTATGTACCTAAAAATCTACATCATTAATGGCTGAGGATCAAAGCCTTTTGAATAACACCCCCCTTCACTGTTTAAGAGAAAGTAATCATCATCTAAATTTCAAGGTTCTCTGACTGACCAATGATAGCTTAAAAAAAAACAAAAACAAAAACTAGCATTTTCCACTTAAACTAGATATAACAAAACAGGTATCTGTGTTTTCAAAATTCTGTACAACAAAAATGTACTGCCTTGTAACCTTGTAACAGGCTGTTTTTGGGGGGAAAAAAAAAGAAAGAAGGGGGAAAGGGGAAAGCTACTGTTTTTAAAGCAAACAGATCATTTCCAAAAAGTCTAAAAGAAATACAGGAAGCAGCAGTTTGTCGTAATAGAGCAGCAACCTTTCAAAATGAAAGGATGACACTGAACAGTGGCAACAACAACAAAAAAATGGTTTCATAAAAGGACAGGTATTGTGGGTTTAAGGTCTGTAGAGGTAAAAAAAAAAAAAAGTGTAAATGGTTCCCACATCTGTAAAAGATTAGCATGGTCTCTAAAATTCCTTTGGTACACAAAATCCTAGTTTTCAATACTGAAAACATTAAATATTTAATTAACATCATAAATACTGTAACATCTGTAATACTATTAATAGATATTTAACATCTAATATATTCGGAAAAATAATCTGCAGTTTAGTAAATTGCAATTTGCCAAATTTAATTAAATGCATATCTATCTTCTAAATATTCAAAACCTGTTGACCATTCTGTCCTCATTTTTCTTAGTTTCCTTGGAAAATAAAGTGCACTATCCACAGATATAGTTAACATTAAAAATAATCTGCAGCCATTTTCAGAGGAACATACTGTAGGTACTCACCAAATGTTTTACTGAGCAAATCAAGAAATAATATGCATTAACTATGAATATTTTTTGTTTTTTTATTGGTACATTTTAGATTATACATAATGATAACAATCACCATAGGGAATTTGTACCTGTACATGATATATTTTGCTTTTTTCCCATTCCTATGAATACCTGCCAAGTATCACATACACAAATATTAAAAGTAAATGGCGGGCCGGTGAGATGGCTCAGTGGTGTACGCACCTGCCTGGCAAGCGTGAGGACCCGAGTTCGACTCCCGAAACCCACATAAGAAAAAAGGGCCGGTGATATCGCTCAGCGCCACAGGTGCCTGCTGGCGCGTGAGGTGCTGAGGTCGACCCCTGGTACCCACAAAAAAAAAAAAAAAAAAAAAGGAAATAGCTTTATTATAAGCCATTTTCTTTGGTTTCTGTGTCTAACAGCTGTCAGCCTCACTCCCCTCCTCCCATTCTTTGTTGCCAAGGCTTCTATCTCTATGGGCTTTCTCCTTCGGCCATTTCATCATCTATAGTTCACTGCTCCAAACATTAATAGTAAAGCTAACCACCAAAACTTTCCTTCAAACCACAATCTTAAGGCACACATTTTAAACTGTCTATAGAGCAAAACATTACAAAGTTTCTTGACAATTTCCAAGTTACAAAGTTTATTCCCCATTCATTCATACAAGTATGTACTCAATGTCTACCCTACACCAAGGCATTGCTGGGAAAAGATAAACAAGAGACATGCGGTCCTCATCCACTGAGTGGAAATAGTTTAGAATGAGGCTAGAAAAGGTTCAAAAAGCAAATGGAGAATAGGAAAGACAGCAACTATGAGAACAAGACATTGGCAAGCAGCACTGAAAGACTGACAGAAGTAGGTAGATACAATATTCCCAAATCTGTGCAGTTAAGATTCTTTCCAATGTTTAGCCTAGGAAAAAGTGGTGGGAAGCACAAAAGCAGCTGGATTAAATCAGACAACTGCTTTGTGCCAGACATGTATAAATAAAAGGAAGGTGAAAATACTGCCAAAAGAATTACTGGAGTGAAAGTTGCAATGGTTAGAAGGTTTGTGTATCCTCCAAAATGCATGCTGAGGGGCCGGTGAGATGGCTCAGCGGCTTAAGCGCCTGCCCGGCAAGCGCGAGGGCCCGAGTTCGACTCCCGGAACCCACATACAAAAAAGGGGCCGGTGATATCGCTCAGTGGCTCGGGCGCCTGCTGGCGCGCGAGGTCCTGAGGTCGACCCCCCGGTACCCACAAAAAAAAAAAAAAAAAAAAAAAAAAAACAAAACAAAACAAAAAAAACAAAATGCATGCTGAAACTAAAGCCTCAATGCAATAGTATTAAGAGATGGCACCCTTAGCTGGGTGATTAGGACATGGGGGTGAGATTAGCGCCTAAAGGGCTGGAGGAAACCAGGCCTCTTTTGCCTTTGCATCCACACCTCCAAGTGAGGACACGATGTTGAAGATGCCACCTGGTAAAGACTCTGGCCCTCACCAAACAACTCGACTGTGCCTTGAACTTGAGCTTTCCAGCCTCTACAACTATGAGAAATAATTCTGTCTCCGGTATTTTGTTAGAGTTGAGTGAATAGACTAAGAAGAGGACAGCCAAGGGATTGGCAATTTCAGCAAGACTAAAACTTGTCAATAACAACAGTATTAATGAGTGCTTACTATAGCAAGTCATAAGTCATATATATAAGTCATATATATAAGTCAAGCTTATTATAGACTCTTTTTTCCATTTACTATTTTGTGCAATTTTTCTGTAAGACTGAAATTATTCCAAAATCAAAAACAAAACAAAAACTGATCTGTTCTCCCTGACATATTCACCTCCCCCAACTTCCCCATAAGCATTTTCCTTGACTTTTACTCTTAAAACGTTGAGTATCTTTGACATTTATTTCTCCCACTTTTTACATTAAAGAGAACTGAATTCTATACATTTTAACTTAGCAGTATCTTCTGAAGCTCAGTTTTTAATACCTGAGGTCTATACAGGCCTAGAGATGTAGAGCAGTGTAAAAAGATTAGATTGGGACTAAGAACCAAAGCCTAGGGCCGGTGAGATGGCTCAGCGGTTTAAGCGCCTGCCTTGCAAGTGCGAGGGCCCCAGTTCGACTCCCAGAACCCACATACAAAAAAGGGGCCGGTGATATCGCTCAGCGGCACGGGCGCCTGCTGGCGCGCGAGGTCCTGAGGTCGACCCCCCGGTACCCACAAAAAAAAAAGAACCAAAGCCTAAATCATCAAGATTATTTCTTCATTGGAGCTAGGATTAAATCCAGGCTGACCTGAAAGCCAGTATCCAAGATAATTTCATAAGAAAAATCAGTTTTCATTACAGAACAGAGAAATTCCTGAAAAACTAACAATAACATGCTATCTCTAAAAATCATTTAGAGATGCTAAATGATTCAAGTTTTCATTACCAAATCATTATTATAATATGGAGCAAAATATCAAGGATAAAACATTGTGGAGGGGCCGGTGAGATGGCTCAGCGGCTTAAGCGCCTGCCCGGCAAGCGCAAGGGCCCGAGTTCGACTCCCGGAACCCACATACGAAAAAGGGGCCAGTGATATCGCTCAGCGGCATGGGCACCTCCTGGCGTGCGAGGTCCTGAGGTCGACCCCCCCCCGATACCCACAAAAAAACAAAACAAAACAAAACAAAAAACATTGTGGAAACAAAACACAGTGAACCTTAATTAACAAATGTCTTTCTGAAGCTGGGAGAGATGGCACATGCAATGTTAGCAGAAGCTGAAGGATCTTCAGTTTACATAGTGAGTTCTAAATTAGCCTGGACTACCCAGAGAGCTCTTATCTCAAAAAAAAAAAAAAAAAAAAAAAAAAAGTCATTTTGAAGTAAATAATATAAAAAGTTTAAGAAGCAATGCACTATTTATTGTTTTTTTTTTTTTAAAAAAAGGGTGAAGGTGCAGAGGGACTGATTTGTACATTCCCCAAATTCACATCTGACACCCTAAAACAAATGTGTATTTGGAAATTGAAAGTGTGGGAGGTAATCAGGTTTAGATAAGATCATAAGGGTTACTAGTGCCTTTATTAGAGACAAGAGAGCTCACTCTGTCATGAGAAAACACTGTAAGAAGGTGGCCATGTGCAGTAAGACAGCCTTCACTAGATGTGGACCATGCTGACATTCTTACCTCAGATTTTCAGTTTCTAGAACTTTGAGAAAAAAATTTTTGTTTTATTCACCTGTAGTATTTTTATATGGCACCCTGAGCCAAGCTGGGGATGGGGTGAAGCTACTGATTCAGAAAACAGCATTTTATCACTCAAATTTTAACTAGTCTATTTAAAATTTAAAAAGCCAGAACACTAATGCCTGTCCTAGTTCCCAGCCAATCAATATTCATAAAACATAAATCTTAAAAAAGTTGATTCACTTACCTCCCTCCCCATGCTTTGTTTTTAAAACAGTGTTAGTGTTTACAAGCTTCCCCTTAAATAAATACAAATAAGAATCTCAGATATTTTAAGTGGAAAATCATTTTATGTTTAAAGAATGATGTCACAATATGAACTAGTCACCCCTCTACCTACAAGTTCCACATTCATGGATTCAACCAATTGTGAATGGAAAAATACATGAAAAATATGACAATAAAGGTAAATTAACAATGAATACAGTATAACAATTTGCTTAGCATTTACATTGTTTTAGGTATTATAAATAATCTAGAGATGATTTAAAGTTATAGGAGAAAAAAATAAAGTTATGTGAGGATATGCACCAGTTACATGCAAATGTATTATTTTACTTCTACATAAGGGACTTGGGCATTCAGATTTTGGTGTGGGAGAGTTCTGGAATCAATCCCCCTTGGATCCTGAGGGATAATTAATGTGAGCTGAATAACCATTATGATGGACGCTATCCTTTTCAATGTCTTTTGCCAATAACTAAGATGAAGACTTGGAAATAATGTATATGTGAAATAACATATATATGTGAAAGAGTAGCAATGTACTCAATGACTTTCTAAGAGGTAAAAAAGTCTTAGAATGCTAGTTCAAAATTGTATTTCAAAAAACAAAAACAAAATCCCTGTATTTCATTACTGAATGCAGTGGCGGGCACCTGTAGTCCCAGCTACTGACGAGGCTCAAGTGGTATGGACTGCCTGGAGTTCAATACCAGCCTGGGCAATATAGTTAAGAGCCTGTCTCAAAATCAAAACAAAAACCAAAAACACCAGATTCCAAAAATGCAGAATACACAACCATCCTGTTTATCAGAAAAGGCTCTAGCTTTGTGACAGCCAGTAATATGACAGCACTGTTTTTTAAAACTTGTTGCTTTAATACAAATGCAATACTGTACACAGACTTGAAATGGTAAAGCTCACTGAATTTTGCATTTTACTATATTTATAGCGTACCACACTCAATTGCGGGCTTCATTAAGATAAGCATTAACAAACTAGGCTGAATAAAAGAAAAACTTTCCAACTGTTGTTATCCATAAAGGGAAGTAAGTTATTTTAAAATAGAACGTAGCATTCTCTATTTTCACAATTTGCCAGGCAACCCAAAGAGCTGTGAAATGATATGTAATTTTGGTGAAGCACAGGACATGTTCGATGCCATGAAGTATGCTTCTAGAAGGGTGTATCTAGGAAATAAGCTTAGCTTTTTCTTCCCACCCATATCACCAGGGCCTTGTTTTTCTTTTTTTTCTTGGGGGGGTATAATAACTAGTGGAAAGATATATAACCCTTTGTTAAAAAAAAAAAAAAAACTGTGAGGATTAATATTCAGGATACATAAAGACCCCCCCAAAATGAATAAAAGGACAATTCCAATCAAAATGAGCAAAAGATCTAAATGAGTACTTCTCAAAAGAAGTAAAATGGCCAATAAATACATGAAAAAATGCTTAACATCTTTAGCCATCAGGGAAATCAAATCAAAACTAGACTGTGATTCTATCTCACTCTAGACATACTGGCGATTATCAAAAAATAAAAATAAACACTGCGGAGAATATGAAGAAAAAGGAACCTTTATACACTGTTGTGGGAATGTAAGTTAGTACAGCCACTATGGAAAAAATATGGACGTTCCTGAAAAAACTAAAATAGAACTACCATGTGATCCAGTTATACTACTCCTGGGTATCTGTCTGAAAGAAATAGTCAGCATACAAGAGAAAATGGTACACCCATGTTTATTGTGGTATTATTCACAATAGCCAAGATATGGAATCAGCCTAGGTGTTGATTGAATAAATGACTGAAGAAACCACACACACACACCATGGAGTATTTAGCCATAATGAAGAATGAAATCATGTCAGTTTCATTTCCAGAAAAATGGATGGAACTGGTAGCGATCATGAATGGACAGTACTGCATGTTTTCCCTCTCATTTGTGGAAACATAAAGAAAGAACCAGAGTGAGAGCAAGGGAGCAAAAGAAATAAATAAATGAGTCTATGACCTGAAAGGAGGATTACTGGGGGCTGGAAAAAAAATGATGGACAATAAAGTAAAAAGGTTCATCTACATTTATATCTGCATCTCATGAATGTTAACAATAGCCTATAGAGACGTGACCATCGCTTTATCTAAGCAAATGCACGGTAAGTCCTAGTCAAGAAATACTATGAAGATTATTATTGCTTAGGTTAAGATGAATTGGTCAACTTCTAAGGCCTCTTTCATCTGTTATAATCAATTAGTAATTCTAAAGTGTAGAATGGCATCAAATGGGTATTTATTTATTTATTTATTTTTTTGTGGGTACCGGGGGTCGACTTCAGGACCTCGTGCGCCAGCAGGCGCCGTGCCGCTGAGCGCTATCACCGGCTCTTTTTTCGTACGTGGGTACCGGGAGTCGAACTCAGGACCTCGCGCTGGCCAGGCAGGTGCTTATGCCGCTGAGCCATCTCACCGGCCCTCAGATGTGTATTTAAAAATATATACATATATACTTTTTTAAACAGGTGCAGTGGAACATGCCTATAATGCGAGCTATTTGGGAAATGGAGGCAGGAGAATGAAGAATTTGAACTTATCCTTAGCAACACACTGTCTCATGAACAACAACAGATTTTTTGCTTTAATTAACACATATTAATTGAACGTATTTATATTATGAAGAACAAGGTGACATTTTAATATATGCGTATCAGAGTAATTGGCATATCTATCACCTCAAACGTTTACCCTTTCTTTGTGTGGGGTACATCCAATGTTTTAAAGTTAATTTGCTGCTATAATAGTAAAGCTAAGAATATCACTGCATGTTGACTTGCCTCTACTACAAATTGTTAAGAAAATTCTTGTCTGTAGTTGGGAGATATTTTATCTTTTCACAAGCTGAATCTGAATTGTGGTGGAAGCTACATAAATCTCTATTAAAACACAGAAATACATACACAAAAAATTTCTAGTATAAATTTAAAAACATGTATCAATATAACTAACCTTTTCCTCTGTCAAAGGCCTTCTTTCAATGTCCTTTTCCTGTGCTGAAACTGAAATTTCTCTATCGGCTCCATTTCCGTAACCTTCAGAAATAATAATTCTGTTCCTCCTCTATTGTGCTTCCTCACTTAAGATCTATAAATTTGAACCTAAAAAATCAAAGTTACTTAAAATACAGACCAGGCTACAAGTGCCATATTGCCAAAACTCTAAATTTTAATTAAAACTAGGAAATGGTATTTGAATATTGGATTAATTATAATTTTACTCATATATTCTCTACTCTGACATTCGACAAATGTATAGTATTACTTCACATTCACTAAAAATAATAAGCTATAATACTCATCTTTAAAATACATTAGGGGGCCGGTGAGATGGCTCAGTGGCATAAGCGCCTGCCTGGTAAGCACGAGGGCCCGAGTTCAACTCCCGGAATCCACATACGAAAAGGGCCGGTGATATCGCTCAGCGGCACGGGCGCCTGCTGGCGCGTGAGGTCCTGAGGTCGACCCCCAGTACCCACAAAAAAAAAAAAAAAAAATTAGAAAAACTTTAATTCTCTACTTGCTTAACTTTTTTTTGTTCCTTAGTTCCTTTGGACCATTTCTCCAGTCTCCCAATTGTTTTTGATGCTGTTCTAAATGTAACCTTAACATGTTTCCCCCTAAGGAATCTTTCGGAGGAGCCACTGGCCTCCATAGATCCTTTGTGCAAAAAAAACATTCTTCTGGGAAGACACAGGTACTCTTCTTGGTGAGCAGCTGTTACCTTGGAGGAAAGGGAAGAGGGGGTGGTAGTTTCTTCTGGGAGGCCTAAGCCAGGGGCACAGAACTCTGCAAACAGAACATGGGCTCAATTTCAATTATTGTTGCCTCCTTCAGCTCGGTACCTTAGTGTGGTGCACAAACCATACAACCATATACAGCAGCCCTGTAGTTTCAGATTATCAACTGGGAAAGAGAGGAGAAGAACATCAAGTATTAAGTTCTCTAGGTAGCCATTTCTCTATTACATAGGCAACTATCTCTTGCAGATTCAAGATTTATTTGGAGGGATTGTCCCAACTCACTGGAATCTATTTTCCCTTTAATTTTTCCTTTCTCCTGGTTCTCTTCTGCTTTAAAGCTGGTCAAGACTCCATCTTGGTACCATGTGCTATCCAGGGCTAGACCTAAGTTTTTAAATTTCACAGGCAATTCCACAAACCTAAAAATCAAGGTCTCACTTACTTATCCCCCATCCCACCCCTTAAACTTTCATCCTCATTACTTCACCTAAATTCTTTTATGATTACCAAGGATCTCTCAGTCAAATTCAAAGGCTGCTTCTCATCTTTCTGAACTCTGCTACATTTGACTCCGATAATCCCATTTTCAGATTAGTTTTTTCTGCCCTGATTTCTGTAGTGACTTCTTCACTTACTCATTCTCGTTCTCTGGACATCCCATTACATTTCTTCATCTAAATAAACCTACTTCTTTGCAGTTCATCACGGAAATAGTTGTCCCAAGTATGTAGTTAAGACTGTAACTTATATCTCTATTTCTGTAATGCTGCCATTTCTGTTTGATGAATCTATTCCATTCTAGACTTTCACCATTTCTGGCCTTCATTAACTGCAACTGTTGCCTGATTTTATGCAGCATTCATTTCTTATAGCAGTAATGTCCTAAAGGGTAGAATGCAAAGGACTGGTGATATACTAGGTGATTTTAAGTGCTATATAAAGAGCATTTAAGATTTTATGTTTATTCTAAAACATATTAGAAGGCAGGAAGCTAATACCGAATAATCATGTAAATTTTTATTTTACATTCACTTAATTAAAAAACAGCAAGTTGAATTAAGGTAAAATATTCAGTAACAGACAAGACAGTTTGAAGATAAAGCAAAAATTGTGGCTGACTTTATTTGAGAAATACTGACCACTTAGAAGCCCATGAAGGTAAATACTAAGGCTCTGGATCAATGATTAAAATCCCATCAGTATCAATTATTAAGTAACTGTGAACAAATTACTTACATCTATTTAAATCTCAGTTTTCCAATAGTGCAGCAGAGATAAAATAATACACCTCTCAGATCTATCACAGCATAGAAAGAGATAATCCCCCCAAACACTCTTAGCTCAATGCTTGGTACAGTTAAGTACTCAACAAATATTAAAATTACCAATTCTTTTTTGGCAGTACTTGGGCCTTGCTCATGTGTGGCAAGCAATCTACCATTAGGCCATATCCTTAGCTCAAAAATTGTAATAATTCTGGATCTCTCTTAGTCATCATGCCTTTACTTGTAACCAACTAGGCATTCAATTGGTACAATAGGTATTTTTTTCTGTGTATGGATTTTCTGCATCAAATTTCCCTTACCTTCCTATGCACCTTTCACCTCAAAGGTGAAAACATCTTTGTTTTCAGCTTCTAGAGCATGAATCCAAAAACCACACACACATATGCATGTGTATACACACACACACACTTTTTTTTGGTGGTACTGAGGATCAAATCCAGGCCCTCGTGTATGCTAGGCAAGGACTCTATCACTGAGTTATATCCCCAACATAATTTTTAATATCAATCCTTAAGACTGTGAACTTGGCAGTGGTAAACAAAAGCCATATTCCCCTAACTCATGGGTCTTACAAAACTAAAAGAATCTTTAATGTTTGTTGAGTACAACTAAAAATTAAGGAAAATCCGATGCAAACAAATCTCACAGTGTATACTATATAAACATAAATTCTTTGAAGGTTATCTGTGATACAATTCTAATGCCTAAATAAAGGGCTGCAGAGATTGAAAAATGTTCCTTTGCTCTAAGATACTTGTCAGTTAATGTTCGTCATGCATCTGCTCTTTTGTATTTCTAATCCTACACACAATGTTTCTACATATGCCAAGTGCACATAAGGTGATGAAGACATGAAAACAGTCTAGTAAAGAAAAAGACTAATAAAGAAACACGGAAAGTAAACAGAAAAATTAGTATATAACATACAACATACATAATAGCCAATAGTATTTCTTTATCAGAAATGTGCTCTACACAATTTGTAATAGCTAGATCATGGAAACAACCCAAATGCCCATCAACTGAGGAATGGATAAAAAAAGATGTCGTATTTTTATACAGTGGAGTACTACTCAGCTATAAAGAAAGATAAACTGGAAACTTTTACAGGTAAATGGATGCAACTCGAGAAAATACTCATAAGCGAAATAAACCGGACGCACATTTGTAAACATCGTATTGTCTCCCTAGTGTGAAAATACAATTTCACTGTGACTATTCCATTCCTTAGTCTTTTATTTTTACTTAGCTTTTACATGGCTTAGTCTTATGCTGAGTAATGTTTTTCTCCAAAAAGTATTTGTACATTCTGTAATTCTTGAGTTTGTTAATACACGGGAATGTTTACTTGTTGTCTTTAATTAAAAAAGAAAGAAATGTGCTCTACAAATGCTAACTACATCCCATCCTTCTTTTATGCTTAGTAACTGGCAACACCACAAAGGGGTGAGTACAACACACACGCAGAAATACTTTCAGATTCTTAAGACAGTACACACCAACCATGTCTGCAAAACAAGTTTTCTGTTGAAACTCAGTTAATACCTCTCTTTTGACTCAAATTCGTCAGCAAATACACAAAGACCCTGGCTCAAAATGACATGACTGGAATTCTGCTAATGCAGATCAAAATAAGGAGTAGGATTATAACTGGCAAAAAGATAGTTTTTACTTAGCTTTTGTAAAGGGAAAGCACAATAGAAAATTTAATGAAGTTACCCTTCACAAAATACTTTGACCCACAAAGATGGTCTGACCAATGTACCTATAGTGTTACTGGGGAATTTAAAATGTAATGACTCAGAAAAGTAACATTAACTTTCAGACTTCTAAGCAACAATTAACATGGACTGATAAATATTTTCATTGCATTACCCTATTCAGAAGGTGACAACTCTTACTGAAATTAAATTGTTAGTCATAACTCAGATGCAACTTTGGATCTCCTTTAAGAAAACAGTTCTACACAAATTTATTTTACAAATTTTATCAATGATCAATTCTTGTTGACCATAGTACATTTTATCAATGATCAATTCTTGTTAACCACAGTATGACATAAATAGCACAAGTCACCTAACTGATGTAAAAACTAAAGCAGTGCTATGGGTACACTCAGGGACGTAATATAAACTTCAAAGATATTTTACCAGAAAGGTAAAGGTAGAGAGGAGATGAGAGAATGGAGTGAAGCAGAAATTTTGCTTTTTCTTTTTCAGCAAGATACTGTCTCAGTGATACCATAGAGCATGAAGAAATCTTTTACAAGTAAAATCCAGTAGGTAAAGAGACAGGTAGAGGGAAAAAGGAAAAATTATTTAAGTACCCCCCCAAGATGCCATTCTGAAAATACAGAATACATACTGCCTTTAGAGTATTCTCTTCTACCAATACAGTATTCTACTCCCCACCCCCCGTTGTTAGTTGGCACAGTAATAAGTCCTTTACATAATAATATCTTAAAGTTCCATACACGATAAGCCTTAAAGAAATGCTATTACTATCATCTCCATTTTACAGATGAGGGATTAGTCTACCAGCAACATCTCAAAATTTAGAAGTTGTATCTGTGGTAATATATAGCTAAAGTTACTTCAAGCATTCACTGGACTTTAAATAGTAAAGGACACAAAAAGTTAGCTTCTATCCCACCTACAAAGTAGATGTAATCTATTTTTACAATTGCAACACTGTAAACTTCACATGCAACAATGTTCATATACTAAAGTCAAGGTAAAGAAAAACTATCAATAGTGCTGTATTTTACTTAGTTACTACAAGTTATTACAAAATTACAAGGAACAAGGAAGTAGTTTGATGATTTAGAGCATCATCTTAGAGAGTTTTTACACAGTATGCATCTGAATCCATATTCAGCACTGTACCACCAGTTACTGCTGTGTGACCTTGGTCAACTTAATTTCTCAGATTTCATTTCCTCATCTGTAAAATGAGGATTCAGAGCACCTCCCTAAAAGACTTACAGGAATTTTCAAAAAAGATAATGTATGTAAAGGACTTATTGCTGTACACAGAACACAGATTAACTAATGGTGGAGGTAGAACAGCCACACATACAAGCTTATACTGCCCCCCCAACTTAAAAAAAAAAAAAGCCCCACTCTGAAAATTCCATTTTTAGAGAATTACTATTCGATTATGTACTAAAGACAAAACTACAACATAATCTATTCTTAATTTTGGGGGGTATCAGTGCATTTGGGGCGAGGCCCAAAGATACTGCAGTACATCTGCGATACACACCTAAAAATGGCTCCAGTGAAAGCAGCATCTTAGTTACCAATATGGGAGGTTATATCTTTATTTTTAAATGCTGGAGTTAGACCTGGTGGGCGCTCAAACCACCCTAATATTTTTATTTGCAGGACTAACCTAACAAGCACTTAATCAAGAATTTTCCGATTCTTCTGGTGCATTCCAAATGAAAATTTTACAGCAGAGCCACCTACTGTACGACTCCAAGTACCCTGCCTGCCGAGGTATAAATCTTATGAATCTAAGCTGAAGACTGGCCAATGCGGAAATCCGGGTAGCTCTAGAAGCCGGCGAACGTTAGGTATGTCGGTCACTCAAAAGATCTTAAAGTCAAGTCAAAACATATATACATTCCTTGAAAGTAATTACAGGAGCTCCTGTGCAAAGTTAACGAGCCTTGGTTATCATGCTCCTATCCGGTCCCCATGCCCTTTTCTTCCATGCTAAAGTGGGACCCTCATCCTAACACCAATAATGCCAATGCTATCTCAAAAACGGGGAGCAGCTGAGTGAGATTCACCATGCAGACGAGGGGATGCAGCTAGCTGCCTAGCGTGAGAACGACGACCCAAATGCTCCAACGGAACTGGGCAGCACGTCCCTATGGGAAGTAGGGTTGGTCCAGATTCCCCGAAAAGCCTCACAGATGTAGGTCTTTAACCCAGACTCTCACTTACTGCTCTCCGCAAATCCTACCTTACTACACAAGAAGACATAAACATAAAGGCCCAGGCTGAGCCCTTGGGTCGTCTGAGGGACGCAACCTTCACACGAAGGGGGGGCGCCCGCAGGCCGGCGGGATGGAAACTCCCCGCGCTCGCCCGGCACCGCGCACGATGCCGCCGCAGGGCCGGGCTGGGGCCGGTGGGGGAGACCCGCCGGCCACAACTCTCGCTGCAGACCACATGGGGCGGGTCCGACTCCGGTTTCCCGCTCCCCGAGCGCAGGCCGATTTCCCAGGCAAGGTGAAGACGGTAACCGAACAGAAAGGAGATGCTTGGGCCCGCGGCCCCCGGAGCGGCCCGCAGACTCCGGAGCCCGGGCCGGACGCGCTCCATGCCCCAGGCCGCCGCACGCCGGCCCTTCCCGATGGGGGCCTCTGATCGCGGCCCCGGCGCCCTCGCTTTCCTTACCCGCCAGGGTGTCCAGCTTGCGTTCTTCGAGAGTTTCACCGAGGAAGGGGAAGCTGGGATTAGAGGGACGGCTAGAAAGGCCACCGGACTGGGAAAGCCGAAGCCGCGGATGGACAAACCGCCAAGGCACTTTCTCTGCTTTCCGAGCGGGTGAGAGCAAGCGAGAAAAAGAAGCAAGATGGCGGCTAGCCAGCCCCTACGTACTACGTCATGACGCTACGTTCGTAAAGCAAATCTCTGCAGGACCACCCCCCCGGCGCGGAGGCGGCCGGGTCACGTGAAGCCTCGGCGGCGGCGCGACCCTAGCAGAAGGCGGAACAGTGCCTCCTACCGGAAGGAAGGGGTTCCTGCAACCCGAGTTATCGCTGCAGGACGAAGCTTTAATTTGGGACGTTTCGGAGACTCTTGAACAGACCACATTACAAACTGGTGTGCCACAGTAAAATGAGAAGAGTTGTATTTGCTTGGTGGGTATGTAAACTCGTTCAAACAGCAGTTCGGCAAAATGTTCTCAGTAAAGTAGGGGGCCAAGGTGAGAAGGCATGGTGCGTAGGGAGATTGAGATTCAGATTATCCCAGAGAGAGAGAAAAAGTAACCCTAGTGCGGACAGAGTAGGACCGCGTGCTCTGCAGACGGCACCGTATTTATGGGTGTAGAATAAACCACTCCGTTTATTTGTATGATTTATCTGGGGGTGGTCAGCTCTTTGGTAGCGCTAGCTACACAGAAGATGGGCAGTAAGATTCACTAATGCTGAGTTTCACCGGAAAGTGTAATGCAGGAGATGAGGGTATCTGGAATTGAGGGGCTACAACGACAGTATCTGGGAGCTGGTAGAGTGCTGTTTACGCTGTGCAAGGCCTTGGGTTCAATCCTCAGGACCAAAAAAAAAAAAAAAAGTATCCGAATATATGGTAGATGTGTAGTATTTATGTACTTCTTGAACTATCTATGGGATATTTTAAATCTGAGTGTTCCTTGCCATCTATTCCCCACCAGTAGTTTGTATATGTTCATAGGATTGTTATTTTAACAGTGCTAGAATAAGAGAAATAGGAAAGGGGAATGGGGGGGTGGAAGGGAAAAAATGAGGAAAAAAAGGATAAAATGGAAACAAAGCTTTGTAAATGAGGGGAAGAGGAGTTGAAGAGAGAGGAGGGAAGTGGGGAAAAAAAGAGGAACTAAGATATGTCATGTATAGTTACAAATTCCCTATGATGAATATCTAAATTGTACCGATAAACTTACTTTTAAAAAAGAATAAGAGAAATAATAAAGAGAAGTAAATCACAGGCACCGCCCTCCAAACTGCTATTGGTGATCATTTGTTTTGGGTTTTTCGGTTGGGGTGTGTGTGTGTGTGTGTGTGTGTGTGTGTGTATCTGTCTTCCCATGCTGGAGAGCAAACCCAGGGCCTTGCACATGCTAAGCAAGTGTTCTGCCACTGAACTCTACTATATCCCCTGCTCCTTCGTGATCCTTTGAAATGGAAAAGCTTGACTGATTGATGTATGATCATTGTCGGGGAAGACTTGCTGGCTGTTCCCAACAGGACAGAGAACCAGTCCTTTGGTGAATTTCCTACAACCTTTTCGGATCTAGTCTAGTGTATTCTGGTTTTGAAATATCTTTTATATACAACGTAGAACACCTCCAGCAATTACATGAGCTTATGTTAGCCTAGCTCATGAAACTAACGTATAAAAACAGAACTACTAATGTATTAATTTCTAAGAACTATAATATGTGCACGTCAGTACTTGTAACTGCAAAGTTAGTGCATTTTCTATGTAGTCATACCTACTGAGGAAACCAAAGGCAGTATCAGAAGGTGCTTGATAAACACAGATCTGGAACAAGTAGAGTTGTATGCGTATACTTTTCTTGATTCTTTTATTTTTACAACAGGATGATTTTGTCCTGAGGTAGAAATAGGTACTCAAATTCCAGTGGTTGCAGTGTTCTACATTGATCTCCAATACAATAGGGGCGTCCTGCTGCTCTTGATTTAGGCTCCTTCTCTCCTTGACAGCGCTTGGATGGCCACCAGCCCTGAAGTGTCCCTGTATGTTCTGTCTCTGTTTCCATGGCTACCACTTAGCAATGTTCTTTCAATAAAAATCAAGGCACAGTTAAGTCAGGCCAGTTTGTGTTTCAAAACTGACTTCGCTTATTTCTACTCTTATCTATTGTATGTGACCTTAAAGTTTAACTCTCAGAGAACAGGCTATTTTTACCTGATTTCCAATTTCTTGGAGAAAAATCTAACTGAAATTTCCTTGTATTGATACAATGTCCGAAAGCAAATAATACTTTTTAAAATTTTACTTTTTCTTACATTCACATCTCATCAGTGTAGATAGGTTTGTCATAAAAAAATGTTTTTTATGGCAGACTAAATGAAAGCTTGTAATTTAATTTCTAATATGATTTCTCTTAATAATTTTAGGGTAGAGTTATCAAATTGTCAATTGGTCAGGAAAACTAGTTTCATGCTGAAAAATTAATTCTCTAAATAACATGGTCTTATTTGCTAATGTTTTTATTTTCTACTTTCTCATTGAGATTGATTCCATAAGACTGAAGGTATTGAAGATTTATGGAACAGTAGGTTAACAATAAAAGAATTAGTGGATATATCATATTTTACTAGTAAAAACATTTCTTTTTTTTTTTTTTTTTTTGTGGGTACCGGGGGGTCGACCTCAGGACCTCGCGCGCCAACAGGCACCCGTGCCGCTGAGCGATATCACCGGCCCCTTTTTCGTATGTGGGTTCCGGGAGTCGAACTCGGGCCCTCGCGCTTGCAAGGCAGGCGCTTATGCCGCTGAGCCATCTCACCGGCCCGTAAAAACATTTCTTAAATGTTTATATACATGTGACAATTTTGGTTTATTTTTACCAATGATCCAGAAAATCGTATTCAGTAAAACTGTGAAACATTTGCAAATAAAGATAAAAACAATATTGTCAGTGCTTCAAAAAACTTACTTCTTCCCAACTTATAAGAAGTTATATATTAAATGTTATAATGTATTTATTATACATAAAATTTTACACTATATGTAAAGTAACATGAATATTTTTACTTACCAATCTATTGTTAACTGGATCAACAAACTTTATAATTGAGTAAAGGGTATATTGGCTAAAAGTGATATTGTCATATCATAAGTAATAAAGCCCAAATTAACAGGCTGGTGATATAGCTCAGCGGCATAAGCGCCTGCCTGGCAAGCGTGAGGTCCTGAGTTCAACTCCCGGTACCCACATATTAAAAAAAAAAAAAAGTCCAAATTAATTGGGATCTATTCTCCACCCAAAATTGTTCCAGAATTTTCTTGACTGAAAGAACGAAGTTCCTGGAGCAGTGGGGTCCTGAGTCAAGATGATGTAAATGTCTTTAGCGAGCAGAGAACATTATCAGTGATATTTAATCACTCGAGGAGCTGGAGAAAGAAGGAAGGGAGAGAGGGAAAAGATGGAGAAAACTCGTTTGGTTCACAGCCTTCCCTAGGCTCTGAGCTCACTTGAGTCAGTAAGGAGTAATGGCACAAGACACAGATCAGGAAGGACAGATTGCGAGGGATGTGGCGGGGTGGGGTGGGGGCAGCAGAGAACAGAAAAAGATTACAAAGGACAGTGGCCAGGTGGTAATGGAGATACATTAAAGGTGATTTCTTATTTTTTTTAGGCCAGGAAATAGAAATGAGATAATACTGATTAATACATATATCTACAGTAATCAATAATTCCAAAATCGTAACTCTCACTGCTGCTTTTAGTGTTTCTCAAAGTATAGGACACTTTTTATTTGATGCCCAACCAATTGTGTATGCAATGTATAAATGAAACTATGCAGTTTCACATCCTTTATTGCTCCACAGTAATTAAGAGAAGGAAGGCTGAGTATAATACTCTATGGGGTGGGCCATTGTGAACTTCATGGGGTACCCAGTCTTGGTAGAAAGAAGAGAATGAGAGAATAGTGACTGAAAGAAAATTAAGAAAAGCCTTCTCAAGTATTTAACAGTCTGGGCAAATTGAAGTAAAATGGAATTCTTCATTTCAATATTCAATAATACATGTATGAAATTCTTAATAGCAAAGTTTCAGTCACTGTAATGATTAACCACATAATGCCACCTGTTTAGGCCATGTGTGACTTGTGCCCGACTTTAAGAAGGTGCCGGCAGAGTGACTGACCGTTCCAGTGTTCATGGGACCTTCCTGGTTTTAGCACTGAAAGTCCATGACCCAGGAAACTTCTCAGTCCAGAGCAAAACAGGACAGTTGGTCACCCTATGGTGGTTGCAGTGGAGAGGAGACATGGGTTGTGGTCTCAAGCTTCTCCCTTACTAAAATCTCATTTTGGTTTCTGCTATTGGCCTGAGAAGATGCTTTTGCTGTAAGCCTAAAACAAAGGGAGTCTCATCTGCTACCACAGAAGATCATACTTATCCTGAGGAATGAGCCAGGCTGCAGGGATCTGAGAAATTAGGCTTGAGGAGCTCACTGGCAGTAATTAGACACAGCCCTGCTGTCATTTGCTCTTGGCTGTACTTGCTGCATTGACTTCTTCTACCCTGAGATAGCTGCCAATGATTGAATCCTTACTGGAGGCTAGTCCTATGCTAAACCCGTGTACATATTCTACACAGCAACTTGTAATACAGATGGTAAAATGGGAGCTCAAAACAGTTAAATAACTTGCCTCGAGCTCACAGTGCGAACAAGAGTTAGAGCTGGTATTTGAACTGAGGTCCAACCTCATGCAAAGCTGGACCGTTGTCCAGTCTCTGGGGTGGACTGGAGGATGGTGTGCATACTCTCCTAACTCTTCACTAAGGGAGTGTCTCTCTTCCTCACTTGCTCTGTCACCTGGAGCTGCAGCAACTGAAGCTGTTGAGTGGACCATGCTCTTTCTTTAACCATAGAGTCTTGGGCCCCATGACCTGTACTAGTGAAATCTCTGTGTATCTTTCTGTTACTGCAACAAAATACCTGAGATAATCAACTTGAAAAGAGGGAAGGTGTATTTTGGCTCACAGTTTGGGAGGTTTCCGTCCCTGGAGTTGGCCCATTGCTTTTGGGCCTGCAGTGAAGCAGCACATTTCCTCTGCAAGCTTGTGACAGAGGAAACCCTCACCCAGGACTGGAAGTGAAAGAGAGGAAGAGAGAATGTTAGGGTTCTCGTATCCTTCAAGGGTGTGTTCCCATGCATAGAAGGTGGCCCATGAGGCACCCTTTCTTAGAGATTCCACCACCTCTCAGTAGCACCAACCTTGGGACCAAACCTTTAACAGCTGGGCCTTTCAGGGACTCTTATCCAAACCATAGCAGTATCCCAATGACAGAAAGTGGTTTTTATATGATTCTTTAAAAAGCACAAAAAGAATGAACATGAACAAATACTACCCATTGTTAAAAAGGCAGCACTGAAACCAAGTTATATTTCAAGAAATACTGTTGCTTGAAATGATTAATATATCATCAGTAAGTTAGTTTAGCTGATACCAAAAACCCCTGACTAAAGTAGCTAAATTACTTATTTGGAGAGTGATTTAAATTGAATCCATAATTTAGCAACGCATTAATTATCATCTATCCAACTTTATCAATGTTGTGAAATGAGATTATAAGAAAGAATTTAAGCTTACACATTACCATACAAATGTAAGTTCTAGTTACTTGACAGTATGACCTTTATCTAAGGTCAAAAGATAAAAGTTTGGTATCAAAATGATGATAATGGGGCCGGTGAGATGGCTCAGTGGCATAAGCGCCTGCCTGGCAAGCGCAAGGTCCTGAGTTCGACTCCCGGAACCCACGTACAAAAAAAGGGTCGGTGATATCACTCAGCGGCATGGGCGCCTGCTGGCCGCGAGGTCCTGAGTTTGACCCCCGGTACCCACAAAAAAAAAATGATGATAATGATGATTATTTCCTATTCAGTGTCCAAAGTTGTAAACAGAAAGCTTTTTCAGGAACCAGAGGAAAAATGTATCCTTAACTTCTGAGCCAACCATCCCTTGGCACTAACTGTGGGTTTAAGGGATTATTAGGATAAAGAACACTGTTAAAAAATCATAGCAACTTTTGTTATCTTGTATTTGAAGAAATTTCCCTTGTCACCCTGGAGGCAATTTTGCTTTAAAGAGTTGGCATCAATCTTGCAATTACTTTTTGCACAGAACTTTTAAGTCACAGAGGTGACCTAATGACAGAAGATTGTGCTCTTTTTTAAGTAGATCACAGAAAATAAACAGAATGGGAATTCTTAATCCATTCCTTAAACCATGTATTTGCTATTCGTACATGTCATGTCATACATCATAAATCCATATTATTGGTTTTATTTTTAATGTGAGGCATTTGACTTAATGTATGCTATACTTGAATTATTTTTTCCTTCAACATGTATTAAGCTATGATATACCACACATATCAGCTACAAGACATAAAAATGAGTAACAGTTTAAATTCTTTCTCTTAAGGGGCTGGTGAGATAGCTCAGCGGCATAAGTGCCTGCCTGGCAAGTGCGAGGTCCTGAGTTCGACTCCTGGTACCCGCATACGAAAAAAGGGCCGGTGATATCGCTCAGCGGCACGGGCGCCTGCTGGTGCGCGAGGTCCTGAGGTCGACCCCCGCTACCCACAAAAAAAAAAATTCTTTCTCTTAGGGAGGTTATAATCAAGTGGGAGTAGGGTGAGGTAAAAAGAAATTACAAGCAATTGTAAGTAAAAGTGATGTGTTAGCGTTCTCCAAAGAAACAAATGTTCTCAAAAGAACCAAGTGTGTGTGTGTGTGTGTGTGTCTGTGTGTGTGTGTTACTGGGGATTGAACTCAGGGCCTTGTGCATGCCAGCAAGTCGGAAGCACTCTATCACTGAGCTATACTCCACCTTTAAAGAGAAATATTTTGAGGGCTGGGTATATAGCTCAGTGGCACAAGTGCCTGCCTGGCAAGCACAAGGTCCTGAGTTTGATTCCTGGTACTGAAAAAAAAATTTTTTTTTTTTTTTGGAGACAGGATTGCCCTAGGTTGCCCTGGCTGGCCTTGAACTTTCAGTCCTCCTACTTCAGTCTCCGGAGTAGCTGGGATTACAAGTGTGCACCATTGCATCTGCCTAGCATGTTAATCTTATTAAAGTAAAAAAACAAAAACCACTCTCACAGAAACATCCAGAATAATGTCTGACCAAATATCTGGGTGTTATAGCCCAACCAGATTGACATAAAATTAATTACCATGGGTAATACATCCTCTGATCAGAAAATCAAAAACTATCATGTTATCCCAAAGAAAACACCTAACTCAGATCTTCAGGCATGGAGGTAGTCAGACAGATGAGCCCTAGTAGTTTTATAGGAATGAGGTAGAAGTGCGTGCATGCATGCGCGTGTGTGTGTGTGTGTGTGTGTGTGTGTACGCAGGGATATAATGGTGGGTTGTGGTGGGAAGAAAGGGAAGCAGTTGGTTTGCATGAAGAGAGGATGAAAAATGTTCCAGACAGAGGGTAAATTGTGTGGAAAGACCCCCAAAACCCAAAGAGACTATGACATGTTTGAGGATTTTAAAGTATCTAGATAGCTCTGTGGCTTATAGAAGAAGGAAAGAGGCAAAAAAGCAAAACTTCAAAGGTGATAAGAAACCAGATTCTAGTTTGCATTTTATCACAGGTGTGACAGGAGCCTGTGGATGGTTTAACTAGGATCTTATGTAGGCAAAGCAAAATTTGTCCATTTTATTGATATCACTTTTTTTTTTTTTGGTACCAGGAATTGAACTCAGGGCCTCGTGCTTGCCAGGCAGGCGCTGTGCCACTGAGCTATATCCTCGGCCTTATTGATATCACATATGAAGTACAACCCAATGTGCATTCTTCCTTAGTCGTTTTGTTTGTCCACTTGTTTTTTTTCTGACAGGCATTAGAGGAGTTTGAACTGTGCATTAAGCAATGTGCTAGCTGCTGGAGATAGCAATAGTTAGTGTTTAAAACATTTATTTAGCTGAAAGATACAGAATGGTTTGCCTGGATATAGGAGCAGCTCTGGTAGGAGGCTCTAATGATAACCCAATGACTATTCAAAGGGGATCCAAATGCTGCAATTAGGATGGAGAGAGATAAGCACAAATGATTTCCTCAAATTGTTTTTATCCACAGAAAATTTCTCATTGTCATCTTAAGAAACCAAAAAGTTATTCTTGCAATGGTGATTTCAAAAGGTAAGCCTTCTAAAGCTGCTTTATAAGTATCATAAGTATTAAATTTAACATTTTATTAACAAGCTAGTATAGTCCTTGGCGGATGCTTTTGCCTTTACAATGTTGGAAATTGTTATCAGTCTGAGAATTAAGTGTTCTGTGTCTCAGTGAGAGAAACACCAGCTCTCTGGTTATAAATCTCCACTTTTCATTGTTGAAATCAGAGCGAAGTCCAATCTCTGCCACACTATGAGACCACAGTGCAGTAATCCCTACGCCTGTCACCATGGCTTGCCTAACCGTCATTAAGAATGTCTGGACAATCTTGTCTTTAACAGACCAAGGCAGGTTACTGGTTGTAGGCTCCCATGTCATATAGTATCATGCAGTTTTCCTTCATATTACTCATTGCTTTCACTACCAAATGTCTGTCTTCCTACTAAAACTAGAAGCTGCGTAAAGACAGAGACCATGAATGATCTGCATCTATGCCAGAACCTAGTGCTTCTTGACTGGATATTGAATGGATGGTGACCTCCATTGCACTTGCATGTATTGTAGGTTAGTGGCAATAGCTTGCATTCTGAAGTCAAAAATAAAAATTAAAATCCAAATTCTGCCAACATATGACCACTAGCTGGTCTTTAACTTCTGAGGCTCATTCACCAGTGAAATAGAGATAATAGTGCATACTTTTCTCCCTTACAGGATTGCTCTGAGGAGTGAATAAAGATATTTTGTTAAAGTTCCCAGCACAGGATATAAGCCATCCTTTTATCTTTCCAACATTGACTATAAAATTTCCAAGGGATGGTATCAAGTCTGTAATCAATTTGTATCCTCTATGGTGCCTGCATATGTAAAGTATATGGTAGTAAATAAATACTTACTATTGTTTTAACTTTTTGAATTCTATTATCATGTAATTAAACATATTAACAGATCCAATGTGATATTTCAACACATGCATACGGCATGCACTGATCAGATCACAGTAATGAGCATTTCCCTCCCCTTACCATTCCTTCATTTGGAGCCTTTGAGCTCTTCTCATCTAGATCTTCATAATATATGTAATGCTTGTGAGCTGCAGTCATCTGTCTGCACCGTGGAACACCAGGACTTATTCCTTTTACCTGTTTTTGTTGTCTGTTATCCAACCTCTTTTTATCTACAGCTTCCCCTCTCCAATCCTTCCCAAATTCTAATAATTACTATTCTACATTTAAGCCAGCTTTTTTTCCCACTCCCAAATGGAGAGAGAACATGTATTATTTGCCTGTCTCTTCACGTATTTGACTTAACATGATATCCTCTCATTCCATCCATTTTCCTGCAAATAACAGAGTTTTATTCTTCTTTGTGGCTGAATAATATTCATGTGTGCATGTGTATGTGTGTGTGTGTGTGCGCACGCACATACAACATTTGCTTTATCAATTCATCTCTTGATGGGCACCTAGGTTGATTGTATTTCTTAACTAATTTGAATAATGCCTCAGTAAACATGGGCAATACAGGTGTTTCTTTGGTACGCTGATTGCATTTCCTTTAGATTTATACCCAGAAGTTGGATAGCTGAATCATGTGTTAGATCTATGTTCAATTTAGCTACTATTGTTAAAAGATAATCAGGCTCATCAAAATTTAATGAGTTTATTTGAACATTAAGTAATTCATGAATACTGTAGCACCAGACCACAGCCTCACTCTAGCCCCTATTAAAATTTTTTCATTTTGAGACAGAATTTTGACAAATTGCCCACGCTGGTCTCAAACTTGCAGTCCTCCTGGTTCAGTTCCCTAAGTAGCTGGGATTATAGGTGGGCACCACCATGCCTGGCCAACTTGTATTTTTTTTTTAACCCTGTGTGTGGTTCTGATGCACCATTCTGAGGGAGCAAAGATATGAAAGGCACTATCCCTATTCACAAAGATGGCTGAGAGAAGCATAAATGTGATATAAGGAAAGCCAAGTCAATTTTTGTTTATTTTTTATTCTGGCCATATTATCCCTCCTGTAAAATACAGCTGAAGGCTTCATAGAGAGTCCAGTGATACTGTTCTATTCATGCTATTGTTGTCAACAGTGATGCTGTGCCTGAGGAAAAATATGTGGGCTGACAGAACGTGTTTGTACATAAGTTAATATGTGATTAGAAGCATACATGATAACATCAACTGTGCTTAGTTCTGATGAATTTCAGGCCAGGAAAGGGTGTAATAAAAATTTTCAGAGAGGTATGGCAACTTTATTAAGTAGACTGTCCATCTGGAAGAATTAGTACTTCACTGATGTGTGAACAGAAAGTTTGATAAGTGCTTTTGTATAGAAAAAATGCTCCCCATCATTATCTACCTATGGACAGTTCACTGGAATTTGGAAATGGAGTAGGGATGCGCATATCTCCACTCACACAAATACAAATGCTACCTGAATCCTGGTCACCAACCTGTGGCGCTGTTGATAGGCAGTGGAACCTTTAGGAGGTGGGGCTTAGTGAGAGGAAGTTAGGTCACTGTGGGTGTGTCCTTGAAGGAGGTATTGGGACTCCACCCCTTCTTTCTCTCTCTCTTTGCTTTCCAACTGCTATGAGGTGAGTAGCTTCCTCTGGTATGTGCTTCTGCCATAGTGTTCTGCCTCACCATAGAACAAAAGTGACAGGGCTACCTTACCACGGAAACCATGAACAAAATAAATGTTCCTCCTTGTAAGTTTTGTCTCAGCTATTTATCACAGTGTTAGGAAGCTAACACGATTCTGAATATAAACATACAGATTTGTAATAGCAAGTAATGCACTGAATGCTGAACAAATATATGTATGAAGGAAGATTTTCTTCTTAGTTCCAGGATGTAGAATAACAAACATCCATTGCATTTTACATAATCAGGAATTTAATGGTTGCTATGTAGGAAAATTTTAGTTCCAACATGATATCCAATCAACAAATATCACTGAGTACCTGTTGTACATATAAGGGTTCTTCTAAATGTTCCAGTGAAGGAAAATAGAATAGATAAAACTCTTGAAGACATTGGTGTAGGCAAAGACTTTCTGAATAAAACCCCAATGGCACAGGAAGTATCACAAAGAATCAACAACTGGGATCTCATCCTATTAAAAAAGCTTTTGCACAGCAAGAGAAACCACCAACAGAGTGAAGAGACAACCCACAACATGGGAAAAAATGTTTTCCAGCTGTTCCTCAGACAAAGGATTACTATCAAGAACATACAAAGAACTCAAAAAAATCAGACCCACCAAATTTAAAGACCCAATCCAAAAATGGGCATCTGAGATGAATAAACACTTCTCAGATAAAGAAATACAAATGGCAAATAAATATATGAAAAGATGTTCAACATCACTAGTCATTCAAGAGATGCAAATTAAAACAACACTGAGATTCCATCTCACCCCAGAAAGAATGGCTATTATCAAGAAATCAACTAATGGGCCGGTGAGATGGCTCAGCGGCATAAGCGCCTGCCTTGCAAGCGCGAGGGCCCGAGTTCGACTCCCGGATCCCACATACGAAAAAGGGGCCGGTGATATCGCTCAGCGGCACGGGTGCCTGTTGGCGCACAAGGTCCTGAGGTCGACCCCCCCGGTACCCACAAAAAAAAAAAAAAAAATCAACTAATAAATGCTGGAAGGGCTGTGGGGAAAAAGGAACCCTTCTCCACTGTTGGTGGGAGTGTCGACTGGTGCAGCCACCAGTGGAAATCATTATGGAGATTCCTCAAAAAACTAGGAGTGGAGGTCCCATTTGACCCAGCTATTCCCCTTCTGGGTATCTTCCCAGAAGAATTAAAAACATCGTACCACAGCGATATATGTGCACCCATGTTTATAGCAACACAATTTGTAATAGCTAGATCGTGGAAACAACCCAGATGCCCATCAACCGAGGAATGGATAAAAAAGATGTGGTATTTTTATACAATGGAGTACTACTCAGCCATAAAGAAAGATAAGCTGGAAACTTTTATAGGTAAATGGATGCAACTCGAGAAAATACTCACAAGCGAAATAAAGCGGACGCACATTTGTAAACATCGTATTGTCTCCCTAGTGTGAAAATGCAATTTCACTGTGACTAATCCATTCCTTAGTCTTTTATTTTTACTTAGCTTTTACATGGCTTAGTCTTATACTGGGTAATGTTTTTCTCCAAAAGGTACTTGTACATTCTGTAACTCTTGAGTTTGTTAATACATAAGAATGTTTACTTGTTGTCTTTAAAAAAAAAAAAAAGTAAAAAAAAAATGTTCCAGTGAAAATACAAACACTGGTGTTTTGACTCTAAGTTCATCCAAAGCCAAGTATTCTTTCAAATTTCTGAGCTTTTAATATGGAGATAATGTGGCTTGTTGCCCATCTGTCATGTATTTTTTTTTTTTTGAGTTTTTACATTTCTAGATGTGAATTTTTTGTACTATTTCCATGGCAGATCATTTAGTCATGGGACTGACTATTAACTCAGGACTTTGCAAGTTACAAAGTAAGCACCTCATAAGGGTACAGATACAGGCTGAGACAAGCACCCTACATTAGGTTTAAATTTATCTTTTGGTCAAAAATTTCCATGATTGATCTAAAATATCTTTCCCCTGAAAAAATATGATCAAATATATTAAACTGATGCAGAGTTAAAAATATCAGGAAGAAACAGATAACTAAAAATAACAGGATATGATTAATGGTTTTGATTCACAGCCTATTTTTATCCTCTTCTGAAATCTGAGTGCCCAGATTTGTATTTGCAGAGCAAGACAAGAAAAAATGAGATTGCAAGTTTTAATTTTGAAATTCTCCTCTTTAAAAATTCTTAGTAAAAGACTATCACTTGAGAACTTGACCCATTAGTCTACTCTCATGAAGTTAAGTTTCTCCTGGACTAGACATTGGCTTAAAAATTTGTTGTTAATTTTATCGGGTATAATAAAGTTATTGAGATTATGTTGTTTAAAAAACATCTTCATCTCTTAGAGATACAGAAATATTTATGAGTAAAACGGTATATCTTGATTTTGCTTTAAAAAATATTCTACCAAATAAAACAAAGCTAAAAGAAAAACTACATGGAGAAACATGTAATAAGATGGCAGAATGTTGATAATGGTTTAACGTTGGCTATGAACACATAAGAGATCTTTATATTCTCTTATTTCATGAATTTTAAGAAATTTCCCCAATTAAACGTTTTTGAAAAGGTTTTTGTCCATGACACACTCTGCATCATATTTTTGCTTCAGCCTCTTTTAGAACTCTTTCTTTTGGCAATGCTTCTCTCTTTGCTCATCCTGCTCTAAGAAAATACCACAGAGCAGGTGGCTGAAACAAAAGACAATTATTTCTCACAGTTCTGGAGGCTAGGAAGTACAAGATCAAGGTACCTACAAGTTAGGCAAAATCAATTCCTTGTGAGGGCTATCTTCGCAGCTTGGCGGGAAGGAGAGAAGTAGGAAGAGAGATGGAGAGAGAGAGGCAGGGAGGGAGGGAGCAATGGAGGGAGGGAGAGATCATGTTGCTTTTTATAAAGGCACTAATTGGATCCTGGGGTTCTCATGACTTCATCTAAATGTAATTACCTCTTCACAGCCCACTTCTTAATACCATCGCATTGGTGGTTAAAGCTTTGACACGAGTATTTTGCCAGGCACGAACACTCAGTTGTGTGACGCCTTGATTCCTGAATGACATCTAAAATGTAAACGATGATGTCCTAACCATGCTTTGTTCATAATGAAAAAAATCAGTGCACATTCACTGAACAATGTATGCCTGGTACTTGTATAACTGCTGTCACATTTGTTAGGGTTTTTTCGTTTGCTTGTTTTTTGTGGTGCTGGGGGTTGAACCCAGAGCCTCACACACAAGCAGCCTCACACTCTACCACTGAGCTACGCCTTCAGCCCCAAGTCACATTTCTGATCTCGTTTTCTTATTGAAAAATGAGCAAACTGGACTTGATGATTTGAACAATTCTCTTCTAGTTCTACATGTCATTGAGTCTGTCTTCTGGGAAATAAGAACTATAGTGATCTTTTGGTTGAGACAGTGTAAAACAATTAGACTTTAAACACGTATATTCTTAATAACCCATGACTTTGAACCCAACACCTGTTCTTTGTTGTCATAATAGCATATTCTGAATAGCCCTTTTCCCTTGCCAGCTACCCTTTTCTTTCTCTCCTGATCCTGATTTCTTTCCAAATATAAGCTGGCAAGGGGCTGGAGGTACAGCTCAGAGGTAGAGCACATGTAACAGAAAACTATAAATGGATCTTCACAAAAGTATCTTTTATTTGAAGTCTTTTGCATGAAATCAGAGTTGTAATCCCCTTTTATTCTTTGGTTATTTTTTGTTAGTATTATTTATATATATTGAATTCTTGTATTGAATAGTATTATGCCCAAGGAAGCTTAGAGATTTATTTTTCAACCAACATGACTGTTGTCATTTAAAAATCTTTTCTTGGGAACTGGGTGTGCAGAATATAACTATATGCCTTAGTTAACATTTTTAGTGGCAGGATTGGCAGGAACAAACAGGTTTATTGGTCACTTCCATTTTCTTCTGTTTTACAAATGAAAGAAAATATATTTTTTCCAGCTCCATCATTCATTCTTTCCCCCATTCTTTTCCATCCTTTCACGAATATTTATTAAGCTGTTCCTATGTGTCAACTGTCAGAGATTCAGAGAAGTGGAGATGGAATGTGGAGGAGAATGGGTTCTGATATTGCAATTATCAAGGAGGTCATAAATGTAGGACAGTCTTTGTATTCCATGGATCACAGCTCTGACTCTCCCTTTTGGAATTGTACTTCCAATCTTTAATTGCATGTCTTTAAATTTATATTGTTAACAATTAATATTGAGCTTTATGTGCATTTTCTCCTTAAATTCTCTTAAGAAGTCCTGGAGAGGCAAGTATTATGCCCATTCTGCCAGTGATGAAATGGACATTTAGAACAGTTCAGTAGATGGTAGATCCAGGATTCAAGACATTTTAATGTCAAACACCTCTGCCTTTTTTCTAACCCCACCCCAAAAAAACCCCACACCTCATCACGCTGTATATAACAGGATCCCAGGATGCCAAACTCAAATGTCTGTAGGAGTTGAGGGTCCTGGGTAGAGGGATATTTGGGAAACTCATGCTACACTGAAGTGGTAGGTGGTGCTGGTTGGTTCCATTCAGTGGAAGCCAGGCAGACATGTGGTTTTGGAACTTGACTGGTGACACATGCCTGTAACCCCAGCACTCTGGAGGCTGAAACAAGAGAATCTCAAAAGTTTGAGGTCAGCATGAGCAAGTTAATGAGAACCTGTCTTAAAAAAAAAAAAAAGGACATAGCTCAGTGCTCCCTGGGTTCAATCCCCAGTACTGCAACCACAACAACAAGATTAAAAAAAAAAAAGTAGTTTTGGTACTAAGTGGTTCTGATGTCTTTTTTTGTGTGTTTTTTGTTTTTTGAGATAGTGTAGTCCCTGTGTGGTCCAGGGTGATCCTGAACTCACTATGTATGTAGTCCAGGCTGGCCTTGAACTTGTGGGAGTCCTCTTGCCTCAGCCTCCTGAGTGCTGGAATTACAGACATGTGGCACCATGCCTGGCTCTGATCTTTTGAAAGAAGCCAAATGTGAGTGAAATCTTCCAGTTCTTAAATGATGGCATTTTATCACACAACACAACACACACACACACACACACACACACACACACACATAGACACCTTTTCAGTAATGTGATAGCCAAGCAAAACCTGGCTGCAGGCATCTCAACTTCAATACCTTTATGACTGTATTCATTGTTTCCTCTCAAAACATGTTCCCCTTCCCATTCTTATCTCAGTAATGACCATTCCTAGTTTTATAGTGTTCTGGATTCAAAACTAAAGCCCCCTGGGGCCGGTGAGATGGCTCAGTGGCTTAAGCGCCTGCCCGGCAAGCATGAGGGCCCGAGTTCGACTCCCGGATCCCACATACGAAAAAGGGGCCGGTGATATCGCTCAGCGGCACGGGCGCCTGCTGGCGCGCGAGGTCCTGAGGTCGAACCCCTGGTACCCAAAAAAAAAAAAAAAAAAAAAAAAAAACTAAAGCCCCTGATTCCTCTCCTTCATATCACATTTCCAACCCCAGAAATTTCTCTCAGATTTGAAAATCTTCTCTGCCCCCTTCAGATGGTACTGCCTTTGTTCATTTCTTATTCTCTAGAGACCCTAATAATAACTTCTTGCCTGATGTCCCTACTTCTAATCTTGCTTCTCTGCAGAATAGCTGGTTAACTTCCAACAAACCAAATTTGCCCCTCAGTGAATGAAGAGTAAAGATGGATTATTAGAAGGATAATCTGGGGGAAACTGGCTTATTATATAGAGAGAATTAAGGCCACATAAGAGAGTGGTTTCTGGATGAAGTAAAATTTTAGATGTGAGGGGTAAATAGAAGAACACGTAGAAGAATATCTTCATGATCTTGAGTCAGGGAGGACTTCTCAAACAGAATGAAAGCCTCAACTGTAAGGAAAAAAATCAACAAATTTGATTGCAGTAGTTCCTTGTTATCCAGTTTTACTTTTCATGGTGAACTCTTATTTGAAAATATTAATTAGAAAATTTCAGAGAGAGAGAGAGAGAAAGTGAGAGAGAAAGAGGGAGAAAATCACACCTTTTATGGGAGTATTTCATGATAATTATTCCATTTTATTATTATTGTTAATTTCTTAATATGACTAATTCATCAATTAAACTTTATCCCAGGTAAGCATGGATAGGAAAAACCTTAGTATATGTAGGGTTCAGAACTAGCCAAGGTTTCAGACATCCTCTGAGGGTCCAGGGAGGTATCAGATAAGGGGGACCACTCTGTTTCAGAGCTAAGTATTTCTATAAATTACTGTACTTTAACACAGGAAAGACTGGGAAAAGGTATTTGTAATGTCTCAATACACCTAAAAATTAATATCTAAAATATGTAAAGGTATTCCTGCAAAGAAGAGCAACCTCAACTCTAGGAGCTAGCCCATAAGCTTTGTACCTGACCAAAGGATGATGAGGATGAAAAAAAAGACATACAGAATTAGGTTAAAATGTGGGGACCTGGCGGCTCTTGTCTCCTTTTGACAAAGAGCCCCGAGTGACTGGCACACTCTGCCTTTACTCACTCAGACATGGGTAATGAAATTAGAGTAAAACAGGATGTATCTGCCTCCCACCATCCGTGATACATGTCCAGGTAAATAACAAGATCTCAGTTGTGTTAACTTTCCCTGCAGTGTGTCGGCATCCATTCATGCCGCCTTTCTCCCTAGTGCTCACAGAAGAGGCCAGTGTGGTCTCCCACACTCAATGGAAAAGATAGACTAGGGATTTAAAAAATGGGCTGAAGAGGTTTACAGAAGTGTAAACCTGAAGAACTAATGAGATATGAAGAGAAGTTTGCCACTGACAATCAGGGAAAGACAGATAAAAAACAGTAGTGAAATACCAGTTTATATCTATTGAGCTGGCAAAAATTAAAAATTACAAGTATGATAGCAGTATTTAGCTGGCTTCTTGCATTACTGGTGAAAGTGTGAACTGATGCAGCCACTTTGGCAAGCAACATGGCACTATTTAGTCAAAATACAAGTATATATTCCAAAAGAAGCCTAGAGCATTTAAAAGGGGATATAAGAGAATATTCACTGAAACTTTTTTTTCCCCTTTGAATATTGTAGTAAGAATTGTGTAAACTAGATAGTCATCACTGGATGAATAGATAGCAAGATGTGATGAATGTGCATCTTTTAACACTATCTAGTAACTACAAACAAATATATATATATATGAAACCTTCTGGATACATCTTAAAACCATAATGGTTACTTAAAAAAAGAAAAAATATATAAATGGGTGATACACTACCATTTAGGTCAATTAAAAATAAATACACATTTTATAAGAACACATACAGAAAATCATCAAACATGATATGAGTGCATATAGTAGGAGATATGTAGAATGAGAGGGAATATGAAAATAAAAATGGAATAAATAAGGGGAATTTTGTTTGGACAGAAATTATAATATGCCATGACCTTTGAAGTGTGAGTAATTCATCCCTGAACATATGAGTCCAATGAGAATCATGTTCCTATACGCAAATCCATACAACATATGTGGAACAATACATGTCACACATGTACACACACACACACACACACACACACACACACACTTCCTCCTTACTCCCAAAGTTAAACCCCTCTATTTCTGCCACCTACAGTTTAGAGTAAAATTTCATAATGATCCAGCCCTAAAATAGGCCACCTTTTACCACTTCCTGAAATTCTTCCCATTTCTGAATGTCTTACCTATTGTTTCTACTTTGATTTTTTATTTTTATCATATTGTGAGTTTACTTACATGTTTGTCTTTTCCCTTAGTCTGTAATCTTCCCATGGAAATATGTTGTCAGATGACACTTCTATTATCCACATATACAAACAGTTAGTTAGTGGTTCTAAATGTTTGTTTGTTGAATTAAGTAATTAATGAATTTTCAAACCGAGCCACAACCCCAAAAAGTGATATCTGGATCTAATCAAACCTCCAATGTCTTCTGGAGTTGACTGTTTCTTGGGGAATTCTGAGGCCACTCATTATTTCCTTATAAAAGATAAGCAGATAGGTAGACAGATAAATAGATTGATTTTGGTCTGTCTGTCTAAAGGATTCTTTATCTTTTCAGTCCAACAATTTTACTGGGATATACCTTTTTGGGTGAATATTCTCCAGTTTTTAGTACTCAAATGTTGACATTTCTTAACTTATTTCCTGTACAATTTTCTTTCCAATTCTTGTAAACATGGGTACACATATATCGCTGTGGTATGATGTTTTTAATTCTTCTGGGAAGATACCCAGAAGGGGAATAGCTGGGTCAAATGGGACCTCCAATCTCTCCAATTCTTTTAAACTCTGCTTTTTACTTTCTTATTTTTTATACTCTAATACCCTTTCTGTGTTTTCCTTCTGTGTCTACTCTTCTGCTCCTAATTTCACTTTTATATCGGTTGTATTTATTATATTTTGTACTTCTTTGAGTACGCATTTTATTTCTTATTATTGTCTCATTATCTCTTCCAAGAGTTTTTATGGTTCTGCTTTGTGTATGGCTTCCATAGATATGCTTAATTCACTACAATTTCTTAAATTCATGGTGAAATTTTTGCTTGTTTATTAGTTATTTTTCTCCTGGTTAGTATGGTTTGTCCACTGGTAATTTTCTAATTATTCTCATATTTTTTGTTTTGGTATGTTTGTATCACCGCTGGACAGTTTTGGATTCTTTTTTATTGCCTAACAATGAACAAATTTGATATTTGCAAGACATTATTGGATAGTAAGACAGGAGGGTCACAGTAGCCTTTGAAGCCTAGTGACTGAAAGTCTTTTTCCTTATCTGTTGCAATAGAGAAATACTGCTCCTGCATGCCTGAAATATCTACATGATCCTTGTGGGGGGAGATGAGTCCTATTATGTTGTGGAATTTTTAAAAATTTGTTTTTTATTTTTTTGGGTTTTTTTTGTTTGTTTGTTTTTGAGACAGGGTCTCGCTAAGTAGTTCAGGCTGGCCTCAAACTCAAGGTGATCCTTCTGCCTCAGCCTCCTGAGTGCTGGGATTACATGAGTGCACCACCGTGCCTGGCAAAAATTTCATTTTTATTAGTACATGTTTGCAGTGTGTAATGATTAAATTCATCATGGGAAGTTAGTATATGTACAATAACACATCTTAATTCTTTTTTTAATCCTCTTCCCCTCAACTCTCTCCTTCCTCCCTCCATCTCTTGATTCCTTTCCCTTTTAGAAAAAGATCTATTTCCCTGTTTCCTATTATCTAACTTTTATTTTGGTCTCATACTTTGGGTTTTTCATATGAAAGAAAGTATTTGATTCTGATTTATTTTACTTAGCATTATGGTCTCAAGGTGCATCCATTTTCCTACAAATGATTCAAATTTATCCTTCTTTATGGCAGAGTAATACTCCATTGTATATAAATACCACATTTATTTTTGATGACACAGAGACAAACCAAATATTGGCATACAGTGAAAACCAATTAATAGTACCAACTTTGCTGGCAATAAAAACTTAATCAAGAACAATAATATAGAGAAAGAGAAACTGGATATTGGCATAAGAACCAATAATAGCTATCACTGTACCACCCTTAGCCATAGAAAAAAGATCCATAATTATAATAAAGACACAAAGACAAACCAAATATTTACAAAATGCAACATTAAAATCAGAAGAGAATTCAACAAGAATAGCATAGAGCTAACTAAATATTAATAAAGTTTAATGGTAATACTTATAAAGATAGGTAGTAGGGAATGAGACAATGAAAGAAATTTGAAAATTCTAAAATCTGAAAAATAAAAGGAAGATGAGGAGGAGAGAAAAGTGAGATAAAGTATCCTGGGAAGAGTAAAGAACAATAAGTAGAATTAGATAAAAGTAATGGAAGATAGCAAACAAGAAAAAAGAAGACAAACAGAAACCAAAATAAAATTTAAAAAAGGAAAATGGGGGCTGGTGAGATGGCTCAGTGGCGTAAGCGCCTGCCTGGCAAGTGCAAGGGCCCCGAGTTCGACTCCTGGAACCCACATACGAGAAAAGGGCCGGTGATATCGCTCAGCGGCACAGGCGCCTGCTGGCACGCGAGGTCCTGAGGTCGACCCCCGGTACCCACAAAAAAAATAAAAAAATAAAAATAAAAAAGGAGAAAAGAAAGAAAAGAAAAAACCCAAACCACCCTCAAAAAACAATGAATAAATAAATGAGTCCAAGATTTTTCGTGTGTGTTTTTGAATAAATGTTTTCTTGCCAAGGTCTGTAGGATTTGGATCTCCCAGCTATGGGGCAAGGATAGTGTGTCACTACTAAGACCTATTTTGTCAGGCTAGAGACTAAACTCAAGCTTTTGTGCATGAATGCTATATCCTGTCCTGTTTTTCCCACCCGGCATGGACCGTCAATAATTTCCACCTTAGGGCTGTATTTACTCTGGCAGCTCCCATTTTCCATGTTCCTCTGTGCACCCCAAGACGTGGATTTCTTGGCCTAGTTTTATAGCCTATGGGTTTGTAAGGTGCCCTCAGGCCCTGTTCCAGAGGCCCCTCTGTCCATACACCCCAGGCGTGGAAACTGTCCAAGCCAAGTTGTATCCCAGCTCACATGGGTATGTGAGGAAAGCAGTCAGACGATTGATCTCTGTGTTGAATGTAGGCCTCTAGGTGAGGGGTAGAGGGGCTAAAGCAGATCACTGGATTTAATGCCAGCACTTTCAAACCCAGCTACTTCCAAAAACCAGAAACAACCAGCCTGGCCTCTGATCTTGGAGGGTGGGGCCCCTGAGTCCTTACTAGCCTGAGTTGAAACATCTCAGGGGGTCTACGTCTAGCCCGGACCCATTCTGCAACTATCTCTTGTGGCCCTCTCCCACCCAATCACAGTGGTAGGGTGACTCTAGAAACCCTGAAGTATAGTTGTTCTGTAGTTGTTCTGTGGCTCATTCTTAAACAGCTAACCCCTTCCCCAAATGGCTCCTGATTGAACCCTCTCAAATATGGTGGGTGCTGCACTCAGTTTTTTCTCCAACTCTAGCCTGACATCTCAAAGGAGTCACTTTTAGAGTGAAACCCGGGTCTGTTTTTACGGTTTACAGTAGCCTTAGGCTTGTCTTGATACCTCGAATCAGCAGAGACAAGTCCTCCTCCTCAGGAGACAGGGTCAGCTTTCCAGACTGCTTCCTTCTTTTGTCTGTATTGTGCTCCATTTTTCCAGCTTCTCTGTAGCTTTTAGTTTTCCTATAACCCCCTTCCTGATTTCTGGAGATCTGTTTCTGTTTTTTTTCTTCACCAAGTTGTTTTCCAGGTGTTTCACTTCCAGGTCCAGGGGAGCCTGTGTTTTGTTGCTGGTCTCTGTGCTGCCATTTTTAATCTTACATCTATTTCTACATGATTCTCTAGCTATCTCTCCACCGTGTCTCAAGGGGTGTTGGGAAGGTTTCTGATGAGAGCTTTGCTCATCTCAAGTCCCACAACCCTTTTTATAAACAAATGATACTGTCTTTCAACTTCAGTCCAAAATCCTTACCTTCAAAAAGCTATTTTATTCTCCTCGAATTATCTTTTTTTTTTTTTTTTTTTTTTTTGTGGATACCAGGGGTCGACCTCAGGACCTTTCACACCAGCAGGCACCTGTGCCGCTGAGCGATATCACCGGCCCTTTTTTCGTATGTGGGTACCGGGAGTTGAACTCGGGCCCTCGAGCTTGCCAGGCAGGTGCTTACGCTGCTGAGCCATCTCACCGGCCCATCCTCGAATTTTCTGAGCTCTAATATCAGAAGGTGTCTTAGTTCCCCTCAAATTTCTTCTCTTCATTTCCTCCCATATTGCTTTTTCCTATTCCTGGCCATTTTTAGTTTTTCTGATACATGTTTTAAAGTCTTCAGATTACTTAGTCTCACTGAAAATGGAGTGTGTAATTGTATTTGATTACTGTGGTATAATATACATAACATAGAAGATACCATTTTAATGATGTATTAGTGTAGAGTTCAGTGGTATTAGTTATATTCAGACTTTTGTTCAACCATTACCACTATTTATCTCCAGAACATTTTCTATACTAAAACATTTTCCTGTACCTATTAAATGCTAATTCCCCATTTCCTCCTTTCTCAAACCCTGGTAACTATCATTCTATTTCTATGAATTTGGCTACTGTAGATACCGTATATGGTTGGAATTATGCAATAGTTGTCATTTTTTGTGTGGCTTATTTATTTAATATAATATCTTCAAAGTTTATCCATGTTATAGCATGTATCAGGATTTCATTTCTTTTTAAGGTTGAGTAATAGTGTGTTGCATGTATATACCATATGTTGTTTATCTGCTCACCTTTTCCTGGATACTTGGGTTATTTCTATCTTTTGTCTATTGTGTATAATACTGCTATAAGCATTGGTGTACTGGGGCTGCGGATGTAACTCAGTGGTAGAGCATTTGCCTAACATTGGTATACAAATTTTATATTTGTTTATTGGAGATTCCTGCCATGGACTCCAATCTCCTGCCCGGAGTTACAGCACATGGCAGACAGAAAGAGCAAGAGACAAAATAGAGGTACAGGCAGGGATCTGGGATGACCAGTTGTTCCCAGAGAACCAAAGGCCACGAGGCACCCAGAACCTTGATATTTGTTCATTACATCTGAGTCAAGAACAATGGGTGAAGGGCAGTGGGTGTTTCCAGGAACAGTAATGGCGACTACAGTGGGCTAGTAAGAAAAACAACGCATTCTTGCAAGGGCAAAGACAAGGATGAGGCAGGGGGCAATGAGGAAACTAGTTTCCCTGGGTGCCTTATCTGTTGAGCAACACAGCAGTCATTAGCCCTAGGGCTTCCAGATGTGGCCAGAAAAAAGAGCAGGGAGTTTCTGCATTCCAGTTTGGCCCAAGGGCAGGACAAGAACACGCTTTGGATGTCCTCTGGACTCAATTTATAATTCGAGGTCCCCAACATTTGTTTATTGTTTTCCTTTTTCCTTTGTGTGCTTTTCCTGCTGATTTTCACAGCTATGAGTATTTCTGGTAGTTTTTGGGAAACTGAATATTAAAATAAATATTCAGATGATTCTCATAATGAGGTACATTGGAGAGTACTTTCTACCATTTCCAACTGAGTGCAATTTGGTCAAAATAACATGAGAAGTTGCCTTTGAGGAGAACAGAAGGCCCCAGAACTCTGGCTAAGGTTGAGTGTAGGAGAAGCATTGATGGCAGGAGGAAAGTTTGTGCTCATGAATATATTGGATGCATGAGAAACAATTGTTCTATTAACTACTGTCTGTCAGAGCTTCCACTGCTGAGAATCACTGTGCAGGCAGAGAGAGGATGAAACACATGCGTTAAAATTGTCCAATTCTCTTTCTGGGCTGCATGTATCTCAGGAAAATCCCTGTTTGGCTCTGCTTTCAAGAGTGACAAGCCTGGCTCAGCGCTTCTGTGCTCATGCTCATAGTTTGAACTGAGGGTAACTGATTCTGTGTCAGAGTAACTGTTGGTTTTTGGTTTAAACTTATTAATTTAACAACTTGTAAAATTTTCCAAAAGTCATCAGCTAGTCTAAGCACACCTCTTACGGATGTCTTAGATTTGTTATCAAGGGAATCATGTGAAAACTCAGTGGAGTAACTTTGATGACATAAGCAAACTGGAGCCTTGGGAATATCTTTGTGGTACTTTGTTGAGCTGCTGCCTAATCTCCATAAAGCAGTGCTATAGTGAATCACTGAAAAGCCATGTGAGATTTTTATGACAGGCAGAGATACATTCAGGTGGCTTTCTACAGGAAGAGAAAATATGTGGCTTGTTGGTGGCACATTTTTATTCCTTCTGAAAATACTTACTGAGCTCCTATAATTATGTTCTAGAACAGCGAATAAAGCAGAAGACAAATACTTTTTTTTTTTTTTGTGGGTACCGGGGGTCGACCTCAGGACCTCGGGTGCCAGCAGGCGCCCGTGCCGCTGAACGATATCACGGGCCTGACAAATACATTTTTGAGGTTGTTAAATTGTCATTCTGGCGTAGGGAAACAGATAATAAGCAAAGGAACAAATATAAATATATTTGGATAACAGAGCACCGCACACCAAGGAGACCTCATTAAACAGTATCATCTCTGTCCACGGTTTCTGTGTCTGCAGTTCAACCTACCTGGGATTGACAATATTGTTCTAAACACATACAGATTATTTTCTTTTTTGTTGATCCCAACTATTTACATAGCATTTAGACAATACATATTATATTGAATATTATAAGTAACCTAAGGTTGATTTAAAATATATACGAGGGTGTAATAAGTTAAAAGCAAACACTACACCATTTTATATAAGAGATTTGTGCATCTATAGATTCTTGGGAAATTCTGAAACCCATCCCCATGGATACTGGGCGATGATTGTAATTACTAGTGATTGTTTACATTCTTTGCAAGATTCCTTTAGATTATTAGGGCCAATTGTTTATTTCAATTATGCTCTTATCTGTAAAAATATAATTTACAAAAAATCCTTCTAAAATTCATAGTTTGCAAAGTAAGAGCCTCTCTCTCTCTCTCATTCTCTCTCTTCCTCCCTCTCTCCTTCCCTCCATCTCTAGTATTGGGCATTGTACTTAGGGCTTTAGCACTGAGCAACATCCCCCGCCCTGTTTTATTTTTTATTTTGAGACAAGGTCTCAGTAAGTTACTAAGTTGCCCAGTTTGGACTTAAACTTGGGATCCTCCTACCTCAGCTTCCTGAGTGCTAGAACTACAAGGATGTGTCACCACACCTAGCCCCACCTCTTTCTTAAAGCCTGAGAAAATGTGAATGTTTATGTGGAAAGAGAACAATATCAGTTAACAATATGGTTAAGTGTAAACTGTGTAGTGTAAATTCTAAGAGCCATGACTCTTCACAGTGAGAAGCAATGTTTTCCATGGTTTAGGGGTCTGATGGCTTGGAAGATTTTACATACTCAAACAGGTTTGAGACTTCACCCACAGTTTCCTAAATTGGCTTATCTGCTTGTTCGCTTTCTTTAGTTTTTCATCCCTTAGAAGGGAGTAGGAGGTGAGAGGAGGAGGAGGATGTTATTACATGCTGCCTGTGGGCTGTTTGTACATTTTAAAAAATGGCATTAAAATGGCATATAAAGTGTTAGGATGGTGCTTGCATCTAACTGGGAAGGCAAAGCTTGAATTCTTTTTTTTTTTCTTCCAGAAAATGTAGAAAGAAAGATTCCTGGATGTTCGAGGTTCCTCATGATCCTTACTGCTTGGTGGGAAGCCATGTTGCTGCTCTTGGATATGAGCAGTGAAACGAGGGTCACCCTGGCTCTGTTTGAGCAGGCTAAGAGCTAGAATGCGTTTCACGTTCATTGGGTAGTTACAGCTTTCCCAGAATACTTGTTGAAAGAGTGACCAATTTCAGAAAAATAAAATGCTACCTAAAATTTTAGAAAGGTACTCAAACCTACAAAAAAGATATGAGAAATTAAATTTGTATAAATCAAAGATTGTTTAGTGAAGTAAAATCATTCATTTAGGCGAGATATCCTTGGGTGTAAACTACACATTCACAGATGACTTTCTCCCTAAATGATGTGTAAAAATGAATGAAACTCCTCTTTGACCACATCAACATGGTAAAGTTTTGGAATTGTATGGATGTGTATGACTTGCAAGCTTACTCTCTTTCTAACCATAATATTGGCAAATTTTTGTCTTTTAAATATGAATTTATTTGAAGATGCATGAGGAAACATGTTTAAACAGAAACCTACACCCAAATTTTACACAATTATGAAAACTGACTTTATTTTTATGGCATTCACATTTATGTCAGACAAAGAGAACTGCATTTTTCCTCTAAAAGAATTTGTAAATAAGAGAACAAAATATGCAACAGTCAGTCAATTATTGTCAAGTGAGCATGTCATTATCTGTTTATGTAATAAAACCCCAATGCAATGGGGAGTAATTGCATACAGATTTTCTATCCCTGCTAGACTGAAACAAATAGCCTGGAAGTTCTTTTTTTTTTTTTTTTTTTTTAAAAGAAGAACTGGTTCCCAAACATTTGCTTTTTCACAGACTTGTTTATAAAGGCTGTTTTTTTTTTTTTTTCCCCTTCCCATTGTGGGAAGCTGGGAACAAAGATGCTAACAGCTGAGATTGTTTAAATCTCAGTAAAATTTCGTCGATGGGGTGAATCCTTTCCTTACAAAAGTTAAAATCTAACTATTAATTATACAGATAATTTAAAATCAAGCTTAAAATTCTCACTTCCAATAATGCTTTTAAAATATGATTTAAAACGAAATGATTTATATGGTTTTCCTTTTTATTTGTTGTTAAGTATTGATAGTCCTTGAACCAATCAAAATCGACTTCCTTGTTTAGTTGATAACGTTGTTTTTTTAAGGTAATACTTTTGCATTTTCTATTCTTAGCACATTGCTTGGACATGTGGCCATTTAAAAAATTTATGTTGTTTTATAATTACATGAGACTAGTAATCAAATAAGTTTCTTGTGGTAGATTGTAAATTATAGGTACATAAAAGACAGTTTGCTACTGAGGTTTTCTATGATGAAAGTCAGTAATCTGTGAAAAAGACTTCTGAGATTTCTCTAATGTATCATTTAAGACACTTTCTCCTGAAATAGTTGAAAAAAACTTTTAAGAATGGGGATCATTTTAAAATGAGTTATTTTTGGGAGTTTATTTAATTAAGAGAAACCTTACAAGATCTGTTTGGTATGCTGGCAAGAGGGTAATGAGCCTGGAAATCTCACAGTACTGATGAGATTATCAAGTAATACAAATAACCTGAATAATATTTAGGATCCTAAAATATGTATATCCTACAATCTTACTATTTTTACTGTTTTTACAGTAAAACTTACTGTTTTTCCCTACAATCTTACTATTTTTCCCGTGCTCCTGCTCCTTTTCCTCCTTTTTCTTCTATTTCCTCCTTGTCTTCATCTTCTCAATTCTCTAAGTTGAAATCACTAATTCATTCAACAAATTCTTTTTGAGTGCCTGTGTGCCAGGTACTCTTCTAGACTTTGGAAACATAGCAGTGAGCACAGTAAATGAAATTCTGTACTTTGGAGGAATCTGGTAGATGCTGTCTTACTCAAGAAATCCGAGGTAACATCACCAACACAGTGATAAACCAGGTATTTGCCTCTTGATTGATACACTGAAAAGGACATAGCACTTCTGTAGTGTGCCTGCCAAAAATGAATAATCTGAGTCTGATCATAAGGAAATATCAGACAAACATAGGCATTTACAAAATAACTGGCCAGAGCTCTTTAAAAATGTCAAGGTGTAGGAAACAAAGAAGGCTGGGGAGCTATTTCACATTAAAGGAGATTAAAGATACATGAAAAGAGCTCTGGTTGTAGCTCAGTGGAGGAGCTCTTGCCTGAAGTGCAGAAGGTCCTGCACTTGATCCCTAGCAGCAGAAAAACTAAAACAAGAACAAACAAGCAACAAACAAGAACTCCATGATTACTAAAGCACAATGCATGACCTTGGATTGGGTCCTCATTAGGGAAAAAAAAAGGTGTGGGGGGGGATAAGAGCTGTAAAATACATTGGGCCAATCACTATTAGAATATGAACTGTAAATTAGATAATAGTATTACATAAGGGTTTAATTTACAGATCTGGGTAACTATATATTGCAATTACATACATAATATATACAGCATGTGCAATGAATACATTGTATATATAGGATGTGCGTTATGATACATATTTTATACACGCACATACACCTGAGAGGGGAGGGAGGGAGAGACATAGAGAATGTTTAAGCAAATGGGGCCAAAGGGGTAGGACATAAACAACTAATATATTTAGGTAAAGAATATATAGTGACTTCTTAATCTATTCTTGCAAATTTTCTGTGAATTTAAATTCTATCAAAATAAAATGTTAAAAAATTCCCCACCCTGGTGGAATTTACCTTAGTGTGTGGGTGGGTTGGTGGGGTGGGGTAGGGTATCACGCAGATAGTAACAATGTAAATTAGTGAAAAGTACTTTGGATGGTGTCTTGGTTACTTTTCTCCCAATGCTGAGACAAAACACCTGCCGCCCAAAATAAGGAAGGTAAAGTTTATTTAGCTCACAGTCTGTGGAGGTTTCAGTCCATACTCAGCTGGCTCCAAGGCAGGGTGGCACATGGCAGAGGGCAACAGTTCATGGAGGCAGAAGACAGTAAAAGCAGCAAGAGCAAAAAGGGAGGGGCGCCAGAGAAGACTCTTTCTGTCCCTTATATTGTATGCAGGCTGCCCGCCCCAGTGTGGGTGTAGCACTCACGCCCATCATCCCACCACTAGACAATGAGTCAATCACAAATTCTAGATTCAGCTGCCTCTGAAAAGCACCCCCCTATCACGGCATGAGGCTTTGGGGGGACATCCAGATACAAACCATAACAGATGGTAAATGATACACAGCAAAGTAAAGCAGCAAAGGTACACAGGTAGTACTTGTGGGGAAGGTTGCATTTTTTATAATTAAAAGATTTTTTTTAGAGAAGTTTAAGTGTACAGGAAAATTAAGCAGAAACCACAGTTTCCCATATTATTAACAACCTATATTACTGTGATGCTTTTGTTGCAAATGATGAACAATTACTGATACAGTATTATTAACTAAAGTCCTTTATTTACATTAGAATTCACTCTTCTGTCTTACAGTTTTATGGGTTTTGCCAAATGCGTGTTATTTATCTAGTGTTGCAATACCATACAGAATAATTTCACTGCTTGCAAAGGTCCTGTTCTCCACATATTCACCTCCCCTTTCCCTTTTAACCTTGACAACTACTGATCTTTTTACTATTTGTGTAGTGTTGCCTTTTTGACAAGGTCATACAGTTGGAATCATATAGTATACAGCCTCTCAGCCTGGTTTATTTCATTTAGAAATGTGCATTTAAGGTTCCCCCATATCTTTTTATGGCTTGATAGCTTTTTCTTAAAAAAAAAAAAAAATCACTGAATGCTATTGCATTGTATGGCTTATCCCAGTTTGTTTATCCATTCACCTATTGAAAAACATCTTGGTTGCTTCCAATTTTCACAATTATGAATAAAACTTCTATAAACATTCATGTGCAGGTTTTATTGTCTACATAAATTTTGAACTCATTTGGATAAATAACTGGATGCACAGTTGCTGTATCATATGATAAGTTTGTGTATAGCTTTGTAAGAGACTGCCAAACTGTCTTCCGAAGTAGCAGTGGCACTTGGCACTTACACCAGCAATGAATGAGAATTCCTGTTGTCCTGTATCCTTATTAGCATTTCTTGTTGTCAGTTTTTTAAAAAGCTGTTCTGACAAGTGCATAGTGGTAGCTCTCATTTTTACTTTAGTCCCTTTCCCTAATGTCATACAGTGTTTTCATATGTATATTTGCCATCTGTACTTTCCTGCTATGATGTGTGGCTAGATCTTTTTCTCACCTTGTTGGGGTCTTTTTGCTTACTTCAGTGTTGCAATTTTAAAAAGTGTATCAGAGAAAGTCTTATTAATTCTTTTCTTTAATGTAGTATTGGGGATTGGACCCAGGGCAGTGCACATGCTAGGCAAGTGTTCTACCACTGAACTGCATCCTTAGCCTTTTTAAAATTTTATTTTGAGACAGAGTTTTGGTAAGTTTGCCAAGCTGGCCTCAAACCTGTGGTCCTCTTAGCTGGGATTACAGGCATGTGTCAGTATATCCAATTTATTAAAACTTTGGAATAAGGATCTGAAAAAGGTGAAAGAACAAACTATTTGGCACTCTAGGGAAAGAATATTTCAGGCAAAAGCCCTGAGTCAAGGATGTGGTTTGGTCAGTGTGTTCTAAGATACCAGGTAGCTAGTATGTGGTGAGGAAGTATCCCGAGGGGGGGTGGTATTAGGAACTACGGAGTCATGGGGTGCAGCTTTTGTGGCGCTGTGGACCATTGGGCCTTTGTTTTCATTTGAGTGAAGAAACAAGAGTATCTTTAGCAGAAATTGATGCAATTTGATTTATGTTTCATAGGATCTTTCCAGTTGTTGCCCTGATAGTGGGCAGGCAAAGGCAGGCAGACACCAAAGTGAAGAGACCAGTTATGAAGCTATTCTAATAAGTAGGCAAGAGGTGTTGGTGACTAAGCCCAGAGTGGCACTGATAGGATTAGAAATGATTGGATTCTACATATATTTGGAAGATAAGGAATTCACTAATGGATTGGATGTTGGAGTATGAGAGACATAAAAAACATCAAATACAGCAAATAATTTTTTCTACCCTAAACAACTGAAAGAATAGCATCGATCATGCTTTGTAATAATACTAAATCTATACAAGGCCCTTTATTTTTTCTTTCTCTTTATTCATGATCCCTATTTTCATTTCTTTTCTTTCTCATTCATATCCATCTATATGCTTAAAATTATATGTTGCATAGATTGTTTTAAATACACTTTGGTTTGGTACCATAGATTTGATTTTGTTTCTTGCACTTTCCCCCCTTAACACCCTGTCTTCAATCATACAGTAGAATGTGTTTCTGGTTCATTGGTTTTGACTACTGCTTAGTTTTCCACCAAATGCATATATCACATAGTATAGAGTTATATTCCTGTCTACTATCCCTCAGTTTGCTTCCAACTCCCTATTACTGCAAACAATGCTGAGATGCACATCCTCCTTTATATTCCCATCAAGACCTATGTGCAAGTTAGTCTGGGGATACATTCAAGGAGTGGGTTTGTTGGGACATATTTAATTGCATAAGTGCAGCCATCCCTTGCCATCTGTGGGAGATTGATTTCAAGACCCCCTGCAGATACCGAAGTTTGCAAATGTTCAAGTCTCTTAGAAAAGATGTCGTAGTATTTGCATATCACTACACATATCCTTCCATTTTGGGTCATCTCTAGATTACGTATAATACAAAATACAATATAAGCACTGTAAATGATTGTTCTTCTGTATTGCTTAGGGAATAATGCAAATTAAAAAGTCAGCACAAACACATTTTTTCCTCAAATATGATTGACTCATGGTTGGTTGAACCAATGAATATAGAACTCACAGATAGATGGGCTGACTGTTCTAGGAACTCATTTTCCAGCATGGCCTCAACAACTTAATTTCAGATGAACACTATTTGAGAGTGTCTGTTCCCTCAAATTCTTATCTATTCTTGATATTATTAAACCCTAAGTATTTATGAAGTGGTATCTCATTGTTAATTGTTACTTTAACTTGAGGATTTTTTTCTTTGCTACCAGAGAGTGTGAGCATTTTTCATAGATTATAAATTCAGATTCTTTCTTCTGTGATTTGCCCATTTTATCCTTTGTTTAGTTTTCTATTGGATTTCCTGCCTTTTACTTCTTTTTTGGGGGTGGTACCAGGGATCGAACTCAGGACCTCATGCTTGCCAGGCAGGCGCCATGCCACTGAGCTAAATCTCTGGCCCTGCCTTTTACTTCTTAATTTATAGAAACTCTGTATTTTCTATATAACTGCAGAGTTTTAGAGGTGACAAATACATTCTTCTAGTTTATTTCTTGTCTATGGTATCTTTCTTTGGAAAAAATTGTTTTACTTATTTAAATCTACAAATTTCTTTCCCTAAAGGTATACTTTTTAGGCTTTTCTTAATGTAACTGTTACTTGTAATATGTCAATTTGACTCTAAGAAATGCCTGGTGGATTAGTAAAGGACATCTGGGTATGTCTAGGTAGGCTGTGGAAGCACGACTTTGAATACTGTATGTGGTTTCTGACACCTTTCTCTCTGGCGCTGTTCCCTTGCTCTGCTTCCCAACTGCCATAGACTAGGCAGCTTTGCTATGACAGGCCCTTCTGCTATGATTTTTCTGCCTTGGATGCAGATAACCATGGACTGAATCATCTGAAACCATGAGTCAAATAAATCTCTCCTCTTTTAAGTTGTGAGTGTTGAGTAATTTGTCCCAGAAATGAATACACTTACTAACTCTACTATTTCAAGGTCAGAAAGACATTCTTCTACACCTATCTTCATAGGTTTCCATTTCAGGTTGAATTATCTAACCTGTTACAGTTAATTTTGTGGTTTATGGGATGAGGTAGGAATCCAACTGGGGTTTTGTACCAGTTCTTCCATCATTTACTAAATAATCTATCCTTACTTCATAGACCAGAGATGTCATCTTCATGATACGTGAAGTTTCCATGTGCTTGTGAGTCTGTTTTGGGGTTCCCTGTTTTGTTCCATTCAATTATTTTCTTTGCTGTGGCTTTTGGTTTTCCTTACTATCTAGCAATAAAAATCTTATATCTCTTCTCTTTTTTCAAAATTACTTTAGCTATTTTTGCCTAAGCTATTCTTTGTACATTTTAAAATCAATTTGTTACAGTCCCCTCAAAATCCTGCTAGAATTTTGACTGAAAATATATTGTATATTATTTTTAAAAGAACCAATAGATTTCTACTGTTCAGCTATTTAACATGAACAAGGCATATCTATCTTTCCTGATCTTTTATGTCTTTGATAGGGTTTGCAAGACTATGTTTAGGACTCGTGCATAGAAATTATTAGAAATGTATTTAAAGGTATACTTACAAAGATGAAGTGAATATTTTGAAACTGTCCATATGCCCAATAACAGAAGAATGGTTAAATAAATAGAAAGTAGGTGATGTATATGCTCATAGAAAACCACATTGTTAAAATCGCACGTTCAGAGAATCTTTGATGACCTGAGAAAATGCTGTTGCTACACTGTTACATCATTAGTTGCTGTGATTATAAGGATTTAAATACTATTATCATTTTGGGTTATGTCCCAAATTTTCTAAAGTGAACATACTCTATTTTTATTATTCTTTTCTTTAAAAAAGCAGTTGGAAGCAAATAAGTTCTGTATTTGCCATCTGACTATACAGGAACAGTGGAAAAACAGTTTCTGAATCATCTAATGAGTCCATCAGGCAATACATGATTCCTCATATGCAAATTTCCTGCTTGACTCACTGCCTCTTCCATCTGCTAGGGCTCCTCAGTTATTTAGGTCACCTGACTCAACTAAGCATGAGTAAATGTAGTTTCACACATTTGCTTTTTTCATGTAACAAATATTTAATAATTTACTTCTGTGTGCAAAGGACTAGCGTCATTAAAGATAGAGGGATGAGTAAAATTACCTTAGCTCTGAAGGGGCTTAATATGACACATAAAGATTCAATGTCTGACTTTTAGGCTCTTCCATGTGAGCCCCCAATATTTCTGTATGCCAGGATTCCTAGACTTTATTTTCAATTTTCTCATGCTGTTCCATCACTTGGAATTCCTTTCTCTTTTTATGCACCTATAAGAATGCTACTTATTCCTCACAGTTTTGTGTGGAAGTCTCTGATTCTCTTACCCACCAACATTTTAAATGCTGCTCAAATTCATTATATTCCTAGTGCTGTGTTGTGCTTTCAGTCATTTTTCCAAAAGCAAAGATAGTAGCATCATTGCTGTCTGCATTAAATACTATATTTCTGATCTTTGTGGACAGAAAATATGCAAATCCAAGCACTTAAGTTGTAAAACAACACACCCCTCAACACTTTTACAATTATGGTGTTGGCCATCAGGTAGAGAGCTAGGAGGAAACTGTCCCAGTAGTCTTGTGCAAGAAACAACAGGGCCCTGCTGGGAATAGACCACCTGACTGTTTAAAATATTGACTGGTTCTTTACACAAAGGTTCAATGCCTGTGTGCTGGTAAAGAAGGCAGTTGAGATGGAGAGGTGTGTAGTCTAAGACTAAAGACTGAAAGAGCAGCTTTCTGCATGAGGCAATAGGAAATGCAGTTGCGAAAGGGATTTCTCATCCTCTGCAATTGGAAGAAAGCTGGGGAAGATTCAGGTGAATCCAGGTAAAATTGTAAGTGTGCTGTTGGTTGGAATTTGATGAAATGACTTAACAGACGTGAAGGGGATGGAGCATTGACAGAGTTGGCTGAGGTTTAAAATAATATTTAAAAGACAAGAAGAAATTGTAAAAGGTCCAGTAGAGGTTGGAGATCATTAAATTTTAGCGGTGCCATTTACATGTGCATCATTTTATCTTATTTTGCTTATTGTTTCAATTTAAGAGGAGAGTAGACAGTGAAGAGTTGATCCACAATGTAAAGATAGTCGTGCTTTTTTTTTTTTTTTATGTGGGTGCTGGGAGCCAACCTCAGGACCTCATGCTTGCCAGCAGGCGCTCGTGCCGCTGAGTGATATCACCGGCCCTGTTTTTCCTTTATGTGGGTTCCGGGAGTCGAACTCAGGACCTCGCACTTGCCTGGCAGGCGCTTGCTTATGCCGCTGAGCCATCTCACCGGCCCTGTTTGTTTGTTTTTGAGACAGGGTCTCATTATGTAGTTCAGGCTGGCCTTGGACTCACTATGTAGCCCAGGCTAGCCTCAAACTCGCAGCAATACTCCTGACTCAGCCTCCCGAGTTCTGGGATTACAGGCTAGGCATGCTTTGGAATTGAGATCATTCATGAAAGAATTGTGCACATAACTGATCACATAGGAGTGTCCAGGGTTCAGAAAGAAAAAGTTCAGGAAAAGACTGGGAGAAATGAAAGGATCAAGAGTACAAGGACTGTATAGTGGCAGCTTGAAAGATGAGAGTCCCCAGTCAGAGCATGAGTTATTATACTTTAAATTTTACACAGTGGAACAATTCCTGATGATAAGAAGTTATAGTTATGATCACAAGGACAGGTAGTAAATGAAGTGGAAATAATAATCACTGAAGCAGAAGGCATCAAGACACAAGAAAACTAAAATTTATTTTTTATTTTATTTTATTTTATTTTTTGAGACAGGATCTTGCTATGTAGTTCAGGCTGGCCTTGAACTTATTATATAGCTCAGGCTGGCCTCGAGCTCACAGCAATTCTCCTGCCTCAGCCTCCTGAGTGCTGGGATTACAGGTGTGTGCCACCACGCCCAGCAAAAACTAAAATTTGGGCATTGGTGATTTCCAAGATGATGCCAATTTCCTGAGTATTCCAAAATATGTGAGCATGTAAAATCAACAGATGTCAGATATATAATAACTCTCAAAAGGTTTGGAAGTATTCAGGAGATCAGGAGTGAGGGAAATCTTTTTTACTTTATTTTATTTTATTTTTGGCTGGGGATTGACCCTAGGGCCTTGTACATACTAGGAAAGTGTTCTACCACTAAGCTACATCCACAGCCCTAAGTGAGAGAAATCAACCTCACCTATCCAGCTTTTAGTATGAGCCTGGAGAAGTGAGCTAGGTTTTTAGACGAAGTGTTGATCTTGTGCCACAGCTGGACCCTAGTTATGGCTAGGAATTAAGGTAATAGTCTATGAGTTAGGGATACAGAGAATTTACAGATATAGAAGGGAAAGAAATAATGGGACGATATGGGGGCGAGAGAATGGGAGAAAATATGCTTGGGTTGTCAACCAATTATGCCTAGTGTGATTGTACAAGTAGAGTGGCCCCAATTCTCAAGGTAGATGCAATTGGGTAAGGTCTTGATGCTGAAGTTGGTACATGCAAAGATCTCAGATTTTTAGTTATGGATTCATCTCTTAGGAATTTTAGCCTGATGCAGAGTGAGACCTGCTAAGTAAAAAAAAAAAAAAAAATTCATTGGGAAGAATTTCCTCACTTACACAATTTGACAAATGATTACTGAATAGTCATTTATGTTCCAGGAAATGTAAGCTACTTAGGAACACAGAAATGAGTAATACAGGATCCCTGTCTTCGTGTGTAAGAAAAATTTACTGTAAGAATGTGAGAATTACTCTGGGCATGGTGCCACATGCCTGGAATTCCAGCTACTGGGGAGGAGATAAAGAGGATCACAAAGTTAAGGCCAGCCCAGGCAACTTAATGAGGCTGTCTCAAAATAAAGAGGGCTGGGATGTGGCTCAGTAGTAGAGCACTTGGCTAGCATATGTGAGGCCCCAAGTTCAATCCTCAGTACTGATGGGGGAACAAAATGTTATTTGAGAAGATCAAGGAAAGCTTCCTAAGATATTCCCTGAGGCTCAATGATTTGCATTTAGGCCAGGATGAATAAAGTAGAAGTACCAGGAATTCAGGAAGAGGAGTAAATGGGATTTTGTAAGTAAAATGGAAGTGCAGATGCCTAGAGACTTGAGAGAATGGGAATTGTTGCTAATAGTTGAGAAGGATGGGGTGGAATAGCTGATGGCTGGAAGAGTTCAGACATGAGACAGTCCCTCCGGGCCAATTTGGGTCTTTTACACAGCGTGAGTCATTGAGGATTTCTAAGCCTGGCCATGACATGATGAAATTACCATTTTGAAAAGTTCATTTTAATGGCAGTGTGGAGAATGAATTGGAACTCTCTCCTCATTACTCACTCACAATAAATGGTGCTTTATTTATTTATTTATTTATTTTTAAATTTAATTTAATTTAATTTTTTAATTAATTAATTAATTTTTTAAAAAGACCACAAGTAAACATTCTCATATGTTAACGAACTCAAGCATTAGAGAATGCACAAATACCTTTTGGAGAAAAACATTGCTCAGTATAAGATTAAGCCATGTAAAAGCTATGTAAAAATAGAAGACTAAGGAATGGAATAGTCACAGTGAAATTGCATTTTCATACTAGGGAGACAATACGGTGTTTACAAATGTGCATCTGGTTTATTTCGCTTGTGAGTATTTTCTCGAGTTGCATCCATTTACCTATAAAAGTTTCCAGTTTATCTTTCTTTATGGCTGAGTAGTACTCCATTGTATAAAAATACCACATCTTTTTTATCCATTCCTTGGTTGATGGGCATCTGGGTTGTTTCAACGATCTAGCTATTACAAATTGTGTTGCTATAAACATGGGTGCACATATATTGCTGTGGTACGATGTTTTTAATTCTTCTGGGAAGATGCCCAGAAGGGGAATAGCTGGGTCAAATGGGACCTCCAATCCTAGTTTTTTGAGGAATCTCCACACTGATTTCCACAGTGGCTGCACCAGTCGACACTCCCACCAACAGTGGAGAAGGGTTCTTTTTTCCCCACAGCCCTTCCAGCATTTGTTATTAGTTGATTTCCTGATAATAGCCATTCTTTCTGGGGTGAGATGGAATCTCAGTGTTGTTTTAATTTGCATCTCTCAAAAAACTAGTGATGTTGAACATTTTTTCATATATTTATTTGCCATTTGTATTTCTTCATGTGAGAAGTGTCTATTCATTTCAGATGCCCATTTTTGGATTGGGTCTTTAAATTTGGGAGGTCTGATTTTTTTGAGATCTTTGTATGTTCTCGATAGTAATTCTTTGTCTGAGGAATAATTGGTGCTTTAACGGTAGTACTTCTCATGTCTTGTTTCATATTAGATGTGTGTGTGTAATCTGTCTTCCCTTCTACATTATGAGTTTTCAGATGCCAGGGAGGCTGTTTTGTTCAGCAGCATAGTATCCCCTCCCATCATTTAAGTTTCTTGAGCCTAATAAGTTCTCAGTAAATGTTTGTGTGACTATCAGTATACTGTCTTGTAGAGAGCAATATTTCATATTTGAGCCTTGCTTCTCTCTTCCCTAGTCCCCGATTCACTGCACACCAAATCAGAAATTGACACAATTTCTTCTAGATATGAGAAACAAAATCAGGATTGACAATTTAACAAAAAGATATTTTTCTTTAATTTTGAATTTATGTATATGGAAGTGTGCAAAAATAAAGGTACATTTATATTTTGGCTTTTGTCAAGAAGGGAAAATCACCTGAAATTGGGCTGGTTTAGGAACCCAAGATGGATGGTGTCTGTTTTTGTCTAACAGGTACTCAGGTGAGGCCACCTACACTGTGTGAAATGCAGTGGTGTGGTCCACACACCCAAGCTCAAATCACCTTGTAAGCTGATTTTTAACATTCTACACTGTTATTCCTGGAAAGTAACTTTAGAATACAGAATGGTCCGGTGGTTTAAGACTTCCCCTGACTCCCCTGAACAACTGAGAAGGAATTTAGACATTTATATATATGGGCTTGGGTTCTATGTGCCTTCTCAATTCAGAAGATCCGCTCTTAGCCCCTTTGGATTGTATCACTACAGATTTCCTAGGCTAATCATCTATCATCAAGAGCTGTATTTGGGCTTCAAAATCCTCCTGAGCTTGAACTCTCCACCTGTAAAACGTTGAAGTCTTCTGTGATCCAAATTTTACCTAAGCAGGAGCGCAGGTAAATAACACTTGGACCTGGAGACCCCTCTCTGCTCTGTTGAACATTCCAGGCAACCTTTCCCCATCTGCCCTTCCTTAGTCCCTTTTTTATGGCACTTGACATGAGTTTTTTGTGTTGTGGTTTTCTATGTCTTGTTTTCCGATCAGACTATCAATTTTCTGAGGCTACAATCACATTTGCCTTTAGCCCTCAGTGTGCTTGGAGGAGTGCTGTGTGTGTGTGTGTGTGTGTGTGTGTGTGTATGTGTGTGTTAGGTATTTGCTAAACATAAATTTAATGGAAATTACCAGTATGTGGTCATGTAAAAGAAAAACTACAGACTGATAGAAATTGTGTTAAAATTTTTTTAGCTCCCTTTTTTCCTGACTTTTGGAAACTATTCCTCCTACCCTCTCAGTTGGGCTGTGCTACATAAGACTAGCCTTGGCCAAAGGAAAAGAAAGAGGTGGAATTGGAAAGTGAAGTTGCTAGTGATAAAGAGAAAGAAAGAAATAATAAAATTGATCCATGAGGCCCACAAACTCTTTCTGCAAGAAGAAAAGGAGTCTCGTAAGATTAAATTATAACAATTTAGTTTAAAGATCTTAATTGGCTTTAGTTTTTTATTCTGGCATCCAGCACAACTCCATTACATAAAACAGAATTTTCCAATGGTCACAGTGAAGAAGGTTGATTTTATAGACAGATCAGGGCTTTAAAAAAGCATAAATCAGCCAGGCATAGTGGCACACACCTCTGATCTCAGCTACTTTGGAGGTTGAGGCAGGAGAATTGAAAGTTCAAGGGCAATCTGGGCAACTTGGTAAGACCCTGTCTTAAAAAAATAATAAAGGGCCAGTGAGATAGCTCAGCATAAGCGCGTGCCTGGCAAGCGCGAGGGCCCGAGTTCGACTCCCGGAACCCACATACGAATAAAGGGCCGGTGATATCGCTCAGTGGCAGGGGCGCCTGCTGGTGCACGAGGTCCTGAGGTCGACCCCCGGTACCCACACACACATACACACAAATAATAAAATAAAATAAAATAAAATAAAATAAAATAAATAAAATAAAATAAAATAAGGGCTAGATGTGTAGCTCAGTGTAGAGTGCTTGCCTAGCATGTGCAAGGCCTTGAATTCAGTCTTCAGTACCACAAAGAAAAGCAACAACAGCAACAAAATGGATAGGTCATCTTAAGATTACTTTTCTAGTAGGGCAGGGACAAGCAGACAACAACTGGAAAATAACTGATTAGTTAACATCATGATATTTTAGGCTATTTCTTTTGTGTGGGGATTAAAGCATAGGGAACTTTATCATCATGCCAGTTGAAACTGGCCTGTTGAATGGATTAAAAATGTGATCTATATACACAGTGGAATATTATTCAGCCACAAAGAAAAATTAAATCATGTCATTTGCAGGAAAACAGATGGAACTGGAGGCCGTCACGTTAAGTGAAATTAGCCAGACTCAGAAAGTCAAATACAGTATTGCATGTTTTCTTTCATGTGAGGAATCTAGAAAAGCTCATAAATAAATTTAAAAAGAGTTGACATAAAAGTGGAATGGAGGCTATCAGAGAAGAGGAAGGGGATGGGGGAAGGGGAGGGTATATGCATATATGAATATGCCAAAATGAAACCCACTATTCTGTATAGCTAACATATACTTTTTTTTTTCATTTAAATTATAATTTTTTACTAAGTTTCCATAATAGGGCCAGCTGCAGAGTAGATTCATTTTCGTTGAGTAAATAGCTATCTCATGTCTATTAACTATCCATTTGTTACAGGTTTTACGTTATATTTAACACTGTAAGGACTTACTATTAAGTCTTGTCATTTGATCCTTAGTCTTGAGTTAGCAAACAGGGGATTTTCTTCAAGCTAACATATACTTTAAAAAATAACCGGCCTGTTGAGGAAATTGGGCTATCTCCATAATCCTGATTTCTTGGAAGATGAAACGAACAGCTTAGATTCAACTTGCCGATGTGCAACTTTAGTGCGAACGACTCCGTTTGAATTCTTCGCCTGGTCTGTGCCGGAGCCTGGTCAGAACAGCGGCTTCCTGTGCTTTTTATTTAACAGGAGCAAGACAGAGCACTGTATCCCAAAAGCAGTTTTCAAGTGGGAGAGAAAAGGGAATACAGAACATAAAATTGAACTTTCAAGAACATTGTAATCAACATTTCAGCGGCACTGGAGAAAGCAGGTCAGCCCAGGGAGCCTCTCTCCTGCCTTCACTGCCAGAAGAAAAGCACCTAGTTAGAGAAACTGTGTGTGTCCAGGAGGGCCTGCCAGTGAAAAGTTCCCTGGAAGAATGCCTGTATATATTTTTATTTTAATTTCTTTTCTTTTCTTTTCTTTTTTTAGAGAGAGGCATGGAGCTAGAGGCAAGAGGGCGGAAGTACCTAATACAGGAAAACTACAGTGTGTGATGTGATCCCTCAAGTTTTAAGCAAACTTACTAAATTTACAAATCACAAGGGTGACTAAATATCTGGAGGAAGGGGCTGAGCGGAGGATGCTGTGTATGGGCTACGGAACTGGACTGATAAAGGATTTGTGATGACTACAGTGTTAGAATGAGCCGGAAGGGAGAGCGGATGGTGCTTTCTGAAAATGCATCTGTTCCTGGGGACTGGAAGATCCACCGAGGGAGGGAGAAATGCTGTTTAGCTCAAGGTTGTAGAGGGAGTGGCCCAAGTGAGCCTCAGGAAGAGGGAAAGAAGTGAATCTTCTGGGTTTCAAGAAAACATGTCTATTTTTTCTCTGTACTCACACTCAGCACAAAACACTTCTGTGACCTGTGTAAGGACCCCCCTCCCCAACACACACACACAAAGCAGTGTTCTGGCAGGTATCAGCTAAGTGTCCTATGTTGATCAATAGAAGCTTAGAAACTGCAAAAAGGACTTTATTTGAGGTCTTGGGAAAGGCAGTCCAGGAGACATAGCTGATTTCTGATTGGTCTGAGTCAATGCTCTAAAGAAGGCAGGAGAAGTTGGAGCTTATATGGCCTACTGAACGTCGAGTGGGTACAGAGGCTACGTGACCGACAGGAGATAAAGAACATATATACAGCGGGAATGTCCAGAATCCTCCTGAGGTCCATCTTGAGCCTCTGGGCACAGTATAATTGTCCAGTCCTCCCAGATGCCTGTGGTCAGAGGGTGAGGGTGACCAGAGTTCACATTCCTAAGCAGCAGGTGGAATCAGGCCTGAGTCCGCCCCCTTCGTGGCCTCTCACCACACCTCCATTCTCAAATTTGCTTTCATCTCAATTTTCCATTTTCATACCTATACCTCAGATTGATGTGACACTTTCTGCCTGGGATGGTGTCAGATGCCATAGGTTAAAGGTTCAGTCCTTTAAGACCGTCCTTCAGTTCAGATGTCAAGTGTGCAAGTCCGAATTGTGACCTGTGCTTCTGACTGACCTGTTGTAAATCAGTGCTCCCACGACCTCCTCCTTGGGTTTCCATAATTTGCTAGTGCAATTCACAGAACTCGGATAAATATCTGATTTGCATTTGCTGATTTACCATAAAGGACATTAAAAGGATGTCCATAACCTCTCTAGATGCCTCATTCTCCCAGCACTTTCAGAGATCAGCAACCAGAAACTTGTGCGGTCTTACTGTCCATTTTTATAGACTTGATCACCAGCACCTTGCCCCTTTCTTGGAGGCTCGTGAATGAAGCTGAAAGTTCCAATCTTCTAATCCCCTATGCACTTGAATTTTCAGATGACTGACCCCATCCTGAGGCTCCAGGTCCCCTAATTACATCATTAGTATAACTCAGATGACCCAAAGGGTTTGTAATGAATAAAAAAAGACACTCCCACTACTTAGAAAATTCAAATTTTTAGGTGTCCTGTACAAAAACTGTTATAAGGACTATTTCTATCACCCTTATCATTCAGGAAATTATAAGATATTAGGAGCTCTGTGTCAGAAATGTGAGATAGCCAAAAAATGTATACTGTACAGTCAGCACCGATATCTGTGGGCTCCATAACCAACAGCAGATCACAAATATTTTTTTAAAAAATTGTACCCACATTGACTACGTACAGACCTTTCTTATCATTGTCTCTGAACAATGCAGTATAGTGACTATGTATAAGGATGATTTAAATTAACGTGAGAATGGACATAAGTTATGTGTAAATATGATGCCACTTTATAGAAGGGATGAGCAGCCCCGGATTTTGGTGTCTCTTGGGATGGGATGGGCAGTTCTGTCCATTCTGCATGGATGCCAAGGACTGACTGTGTTCCTTACTGTGCTATCTCTGCCTGGAAAAGGGGGTGAAGGCAAGCTTACTGCACTGCCTCAGCAGCAGTGAAAACAACCAGTGACCGAATGGAGGAGCAGAAGCAGAACCGTTTGTCTGGAGTGAGTAATGAGGGAAGTTGTAGCAGAACCGTTTGGCTGGAGTGAGTAATGAGGGAAGTTGTAGCGAATGGGGCCTGCAGGATTTGCTTTTGAGAAAGCTCAAATGCCTGAGAAGCCCCACCCCTCAATTTCCCTTTCCTTCAGGAGAGCACAAAGGGTTCAGACCAGGTTGGAAATTCCCAGAGTCGGGGAGGATGCAAGGGGTTAGGGGTAGGAGTAGCAGTAGTGGAAACAGTAGACTACTGTCTTCCTGAGGGAATCTACAAGCTGTTTTTGGCTCAGGGGACAACACATTGTAACACAGTCCAAAGTTAGAAGAACAGAAGGAAACTATGGTTATTGTTACATTTGTATCTAGCTTAGATTTGATCATGGCTAAAAGAGTAACATGATATTTGTGCTCCACTCTGTGAGAAGAGGTTGTGCATCTCACTTCTAGAATTACGATCTTAATACTAATAAAAGCCAGCATTTATTGAGCACTTACCATGTGCTAGGCATCATACTTATTTATCACAAAAACTTTCAGTTAGCTGCTCCTATCGTCGCTTTACAGATGACAAACCGAGGTTCAGATAGGTTCATTCGCAGCCTGGAAGCAGTCAGCTAAGGCTCCATCTTTGGGTCTCAGAAGAGTGTGCGCCCATCTGCTGGGCTGCCTCGCTTCCTTGGTGCTTATGTAGAAAGTGATCCCATCCGCACACACCCTGCCCCTGCCTCAGGCATGTCTTCCTCTTCAAGGGCAAGAGTTCCTGGGACTAGGGGGACAGGTTTTTACTGGCTTCTTGAGGTGGGAAAGGGGAGGGGCTGGGGCTGATTCAACTGATAGCCTTGTCCCGAGGGGATCCAGTTCCTGTGAGGACAGGAATAGGCCTGGAGGAGGATATGACAGGGTTTTAAGGAGAAATAATAAGAAAATCCCCGGTTGTAACTTGTCCTGCCAGGAAGCATCGTTCTTATGAACACGGGGAGGGGAATCTATCCGATAGCCTTCACTCACTCCAAAATGTTGATGATAGGTACTGGGTGAAGTGGGAAGGCATTGAAGAGTTTTAAGGAGATTTTAAAGTATTACATTTTAAAAGGATCACTCTGGCAGGAGGGAGAAAAGCAGCTTGCAACCACTTCTTCCTCTAGCCTCTGATTTAAGCATGAGCAGAAAGACAAAGGAAGAATGTTCCACACCTCCCACCTTTCACTGTCCCTTTGTTAAAGGGACAAGATTTCCCAGAATGCATTCCTCCCTGCTCACTTCAGCAGTTTACCTGCCCCATTCTGGAATCCCAGCCAAATTTACTTCTACTGTTTCCCATTAGGGGTCCTTAGTGTCACTGAGCTTGGTCTGATGGTCCCCAGGCTGAAATAAGGAATTTTTTTTTTTTTTTTTTGGAGTACCGGGGGTCAAACTCAGGACTTTGCGCGCCAGCAGGTGCCCTTGCCGCTGAGCGATATCACCGACCCTTTTTTCGTGGGTGGGTACCGGGAGTCAAACTCAGGACCTCGCGCTTGCCAGGCAGGCGCTTATGCCGCTGAGCTATCTCACCAGCCCTGAAATAAGGAATGTAACCCACCCCTTTAACATACGTTTGTAGGTTCACTGACTCCTGTCATGGAAAATACATTTTCAGGACACATCAGTAAAAGAGGCCGGAGAAGGATTTTTAGAGGCAGGTGCAGGACACATTCAAGGGGGAGTGCGTGTGCTCAGAGGCACAATACATTTGGGAGCAGGGATCCTTTATGTATTTTGGGAGATGGAAATCTGTGGAATTTGATAATCTTTAGTGTTAGTCTCAGTGAGTGGGAGAGGCTGGCCCTCCCCTAGTGAGATAATGGTTTATTCCTGTGGGAAATCCCAAAAGGGTAGTCCCTTCATGGGTGAAAGAGGATCATTTGCAAGTAAAAGAGAATGGGCAGATCCTTTTGCAGTTGAAAGGGAGTCGCCCAGATTTGTTTTTTTGGGAGAAGGAAAAAAAAAAAAAAAAAAAGTAAATAAGCTGGGCTTGTGTTCTAAAGCTGCAGTTTTCCTTTAAAGTACAATTCTTAAAAATCTCGATTTCCTTGTCTCCTTTCTACCTAGCTTTATTTCTTCTACCTCACTTAGGACCTTGCTGTGACCATGGTTGATGAGGTCCTGAGTCAGGTCTCCAGGTTCTTGTGTGCAACGAACTAAAATTGGATGTAACATGCAATGATAAGGAAAAGCAGCTAAGTTTAATGAAGTTTAAAGGAGGAAGGTACAACTGGAGCAGCCAGGGTTGTGCTGGCAGAAAAGGAACATGGCACGAGCCAGGAATAAGTTGGGGGTAAGGATTCCCATTAGGTCTTTCAGAGTATGACTGACAAGGGTGCTGTCACAGCAGTTGTATTACTGTGCATGTCCTTCCCCATAATCCATTTGTTGTCATTGGATGCATGAGATGCAGTCCATATGTATGAACTTTTAATAAGCTCCAAGGAGACTCTGACACTCTTGCATCTTGGTTGGGGACTTTGGGGGATTTTCTAGGGGTCTTTGTTACTTTTATCTCTGCCTCCAGGTAGTGGGCCTTTGGACAAAGTCAGGGGGTTGGCTCTGGGGCACTGCCCAGGTTCAGGTGTGTGGAGGAGAGAAGTCCCATAGCTCCTAACTGTACTGTTACATTATTGCCAGAGGTGAGCCGAGCATTTGTACTGAGTGTTACTGGGTAACATCCTGCAACAGTAGTATTAATAAAGACCTTTGTTCACGGAAAGCATTTCTTTTCCTTCCTCCCCTCCCCCCCCAGCACTGGGGATTGAACCCAGGGTCTCCACACTGAGCTACAACTTCAGGCATCTTTGATTGTGAGACAAGGTCTTATTAAATCACTAAATTGACTTGGCCTCCAGGAGTTCTGGGATTACAGGCTTCACTGGAGACAAAAGAGGAAGTTTTACCCATAGGTTGCTGGCAGATTACTTTTTGGATACATTTCTCTATTTTACTGGTGACTTCAGGATGGAGACAGCACCGAGAATAACAGCTAGTACACATGTGTACTACTTACCCCATGCTCTGCAGTTTTCCAAGTGCTTTGTTTATTTTTTTATTTAGACAAAAAAAAAATAAAAGCAATGGTACAAAATTTCAAAACAAGATTGTAGGAAAGTAACAATGGTTAGCACATTGCATATTATTATCTTCAAAGTAGTTGCTCATATTACAAGATACAGGCATGAAAAATTGATCCAACAATATAGGCACAAACCCTTCTTTTCAATAAACTAATAACAATTAGTAGTATAACTATCTTTTTTTTAAAAATTTAATTTAGTAGTATAACTATCTTAACAATCTTGTATATATATATATATATATATATATATATATATATATATATTTTCCTTTTGCCTTCCTTTTTCTCCTTTCTCCCATCCCAGTTTCAATTTCCTTTTGAACAGTTTCTTCCCATTTCACAGTATCTATTGTACATTTTGGATCTTATTTACTCTTTCAGTTTCTTACGCTAGGGAGACTATACAATGTTTACACATATGAGTCTGATTTATTTCACTTATAAGAATGGTCTCAAGTTGCAGCCATTTACCTATAAAAGTCTCGAGTTTATTCTTCTGTATAGCTGAGTAATACTCCATTGTATAAAAATACCACATCTTTTTTATCCATTCCTTGGTTGATGGGCATTTGGGTTGTTTCCAAGATTTAGCTATTACAAATTGTGCTGCTATAAACATGGGTGCACATATATCGCTGTGGTACGATGTTTTTAATTCTTCTGGGAAACTATCCAGAAGGGGAGTAGCTGGGTCAAATGGGACCTCTAATCCTAGTTTTCTGAGAAATCTCCACACTGATTTCCACAGTGCTTGCATCAGTCTACACTCCCACCAACAGTAGAGAAGGGTTCCTTTTCCCCTACAGCCCATCCAGCATTTGTTATTGGTTGATTTCTTGATGACAGCCATTCTTTCTGGGGTGAGATGGAATCTCAGTGTTGTTTTAATTTGCATCTCTCAAATGACCAATGATGTTGAGCATTTTTTCATATATTTATTTGCCATTTGTATTTCTTCATCTGAGAAGTGTGTATTCATCTCAGATGCCCATTTTTGGATTGGGTCTTTGAATTTGGGGGTCTGCTTTTTTTCAATTCTTTATATGTTCTAGATAGAAGTCCTATGTCTGAGGGACAGTTGGCTAAAATCTGTGCCCACTCTGTGGGTTGTCTTTTCACTCTGTTGGTAATTTCTTTTGATGTGTAAAATCTTTTTAATAAGATGAGATCCCAGATGTTGGTTCTTCGAAGTGTTTCCCGTGCAGTTTGGGTTTTGTTCATGAGCTCTGTGCCTATCCCTATGTCTTCAAGATTTCTTTCTTTCTTTTTTTTTTTTTTTTTTTTTTTGGTACCAGGAATTGAACTCACGACCTCGCACTTGCCAGGCAGGCGCTGTGCCACTGAGCCATATCCCCAGCAACAAAGTTATATCCCTGGCTAAGATTTCTACCTACTTTCTCTTCCAATACATTGAGTATTTCTGTTTTAATATTTAGATCTTTGAACCATTTTGACTTCAGTTTAGTGCATGGTGATAGACATGGGTCTAGTTTTAGTGTTCAGCATGTGGAAAGCCAGTTTTTCCAGCACCACTTACTAAAGAGGCTGTCTTTCTTCCAGTGAACATGTTTGGCCCCTTTGTCAAAGATAAGGTGGCTGAGTGTGTTTGGAGTTGTGTCTGCATCTTCTAATCTGTTCTACTGGTCCTCAGGTCTGTTTGTTTGCCAGTACCATGCTGATTTTATCACAGTGGCTTTGTAGTATGATTTCAAGTCAGGGATTGCGATGCCTTGTGCCTTGCCTTTGTCACCCAGAATTGCTTTTGCTATTCTAGGTCTCTTCTAGTTTCAAATGAATTTTAGGAATGTTTTCTCTAGTTCTATGAGGTATGCTAATGGTATTTTGATTGGGATTGCATTGGATCTATATAATAATTTGGGAAGTATGGCCATTTTCACTATGTTGGTTCTTTCTATCCATGAGCAAGGGATATCTTTCCATTTTCTGATATCCTCTTTGATCTCCTTTTTCAGAGTACGGTAATTTTCAATATATATATCTTTTACTTCCTGTGTTAGTTTTTTGTTTCTTTTGCTACTGGGCATCGAACTCAGGCTTGTGCTTGCCAGGCAGGCGCTTGTGCTGCTGAGCTGTATCCCTGGCCCTCCTTTGTTAGATTGACTCCTAAGTATTTCATTTTTTTGGATGCTATTGTGAAGGGTGTGGTTTCCCTAATTTCTCTCTCAGTGAGTTTGTTGTTTTTGTATAGGAGTGCTATTGATTTTTGAGTGTTAACTTTGTATCCAGCTATGCTACTGAATTTGATTATTAACTGTAGGAGTCTTCCATGTAGAGTATCATGTCATCTGCAAATAATGATAATAATGATAATTTAAGTTCTTCCTTTCCTATCCTTCTTCTCTTTTTTCTCTCTCTTGTCTATTTGCTCTGGCTAATGTTTCCAGAACTCTATTGAATAGGAGTGGTGGTAGTGGATATCCTTGTCTTGTACCTGATTTTAGAGTGAAAGCTTTCAGTTTTTGTCCATTTAGTATGATGTTGGCTGTTGGTTTACCATAGATGGCTTTTATCAGATTGAGGTAGAGACCATCTATTCTGATTTTCTGTAGGGTTTTTATCATGAATGAGTGCTGGACCTTATCAGAAGCTTTTTCTGCATCTATTGAGATGATCATGTGAAAATTTTTGTCTTTGGCTCTGTTGATATGATGTATTATGTTTATTGATTTGCATATGTTGAACCATCCCTGCATTCCTGGGATAAATCCCACTTGGTTATGGTGTATAATCTTCTCGATGATTTGCTGCATTCTGTTTGCTAGTATCTTATTGAGGATTTTCGCATCTATGTTCATTAGGGAGATTGGCCTGTAGTTCTGTTTTTTGGTTGGGTCTTTCTCTGGTTTTGGTATCAGGGTAATACTTGCCTCCAGGAATGAGTTAGGGAGTATTGCTTCCCTTTCAATTTCATTAAAGAGTTTGAGGAGTATTGGTATTAAATCTTCTCTAAATTTCTTGTAGAATTCAGCAGTGAATCCATCAGGTCCTGGGCTTTTCTTTGTTGGTAAGTTTTTAATTACATTTTCAATCTCATTAACTGATATTGGGTTCTTCAGAATTTTTATATCTTCTTGGTTCAGCTTTGGTAATTCATATGTATCTAGGACTCTGTCCATTTCTTCTGTGTTTTCCATCCTATATGAGTAAAGATTTTCAAAGTAGGTACTGATGATCTTCTGAATTTCCACAGGATCTATAGTGATTTCTCCCTTTTCATTCCTCAATGCATGAATTTGAGTGTTTTCTTTCCTTTTTTTTTTTTTTTTTGTGGGTACCGGGGGTCGACCTCAGGATCTCATGCACCAGCGGGCACCTGTGCCACTGAGCAATATCACCGGCCCTTTTTTTTTGTATGTGGGTTCCGGGAGTCGAACTCGGGCCCTCGCGCTTGCCAGGCAGGCGCTTATGCCGCTGAGCCATCTCACCGGCCCTCTTTCCTTTTTTTGATAAGGTTGGCTAAGGGTTTATCAATTTTATTTATTACTGCAAAGAACCATCTCTTTGATTCATTAATTCTTTGTATTGTTTTCTTGGTCTCCATTGCGTTAATTTCTGCTCTGATATTTATAATTTCCTCCCTTGTATGGGCTTTGGGTTTGTCTTGCTCCCCTTTTTCTAGAAGCTTGAGGTGTAATATTAGGTTGTTTATTTGTGCTCATTCTGTTTTCCTGATGCGAGAATTCACCACTATAAATTTCCCTCCTAGGAGGGAAATGGACACTTTCATTGCGTCCCATTAAGTTCATCTATGGTGTATCTGCATTCTCATTTCATTGTAGATATTGTTTAATTTCTTCCTTAATTTCATCTGTTACCCATTGGTTGTTTAGGAGGGTGTTATTTAATTTCCATGTGTTTATGGAGTTTTTTGGTTTCTTTTGCCATTAATTTCCAATTTCATTACACTATGGTCAGATAATATGCATGGGATAATTTCAATCCCTTTGCATTTACTTAAGCATGTTCTGTGGGCTAGTATATGGTCTATTTTAGAGAACATCCCATGTGCAGCTGAGAAGAATGTGTATTCTGATGATGTTGGGTGGAACACTCTGAAAACATCTACTCAGTCCATTTGTTCACAGGTTTGGTTCAGTTCTGATATTTCTTCACTGATTTTTTGTCTAGTTTATCTATGTCTTTGTGACAATGGGGTACTCAGGTTATTGTTTATTTGATTTTTCATGTCTATTAATATTTGTCTTATATAGTTGGGTGCTCCTGTATTTGGTGCATACATATTTATGATTGTTATCTCTCCCTCTTGAAATTTTCCCCTAACAAGTATGTAGTGACCTTCTTTATCTCTTTTGATCATTCTTGGTTTGAAATTCATATTGTCTGCACACAGAACAGGTATCCTTGCTTTTTTCTGGATTCCTGTTGCATGGAAGATTGTTTTCCAGCCTTTGACTTTCAGTCTATGAATTTCTTTTTTGTTTTGTTTTGTTTTGTCTTGGTACCAGGAATCGAACTCAGGACCTTGCACTTGCCAGGCGGTGCTTGTGCCACTGAGCTATATCCCCAATCCAGTCTATGAATTTCTTTTTGAGTTAAATGTTTTTCTTGTATACAGCATATTGTTGGATCTTGTTTCTCAACCCATTCTGCCAGTCTGTTTTCCCAAGTGCTTTAATCATTTAACCCTCATTACATTCTTCTGAAGCAGGTACGTTTACTGCCCCATTTTACAGATAAAGAAATAAAAGCACATAAAGGTTAAATCACTTGTCCAAGGTTCATTCATAATAAATACTCTAGGCCACTATGCCCTACAAAGAATATTTTATAGCAGTATTAGAGCACCTATATAACATCAAGTCATCAAGTGTCAAGTCGTCTTAAGGTAAGTTTTATTTTATCCAACTCGACTGCTTCAATCGTCTGAGTGGAATTATTTCAGCATTTCTCACCCCTAATTTCTTTTATGGAAAACAGGAGAAGAAAGCAGAGGATTCACTAATATTTTGATCATATAATAAGAACAGACCTGGCCAAAGTAAAACATTGTGTTAAATTCCAGATGAACCTGAAAGTTATGTAGCAGTTTTTGGAAAAATGAGTGTTCAGTGAAGACACCGGTTTGTTACCAAGTAGACTTATCATCTACGAGTGTGTCTTTGAACCTTATTATCATAATTACATTTTCTGTTTTTCTTTTGTTTCCTCTGATCTCAGTTGCTCAGATACTGTATCTCTGAAATTTGTCCTTATGGCCAGAGGGAATGAAACAAATTGCAACTTAAACACCTGTTCAAAAGGAAACCCACTGCTGAAAAATTAAACTTAGTTTCAAGGAGAAATGCTGATAAAATAATGCCAGCTACATTGTTAGAGTGACCTCTCTCCTCCGAGATTCTCTCTGACCAAGCACACATAGAAGTTTGTGAGTGTGATTGCTACCATACAGACACTGGTTGCAACAGGCCCACAATAAAACTCAGTCTTTTTTGCTCAATTTTTTTTTTTTTTTTTTTTTTTTTTTTGAGACAGAGCCTCACTATGTAGTCCAAGCTGGCCTTGAACTCACTATGGAGCCCAGGCTGGCCTCAGACTCATGAAGACCCTCCTGCCTCAGCTTTCCAAATGCTGGGATTACAGGTGTGTGCCACCACACCTGGCCTTTTTGCTCAGTCTTGTGGTGGTATGACAGAGCTGGACTAATGCACCTGCTGAAATCAGCAATTTTAATTAATTACTTCATCATTCATTATTCACGTGCTTCTAGGGATTAAATGCAGTGCTTTACCACTGAGTTACATCCCCGAAGCGCCTTCCCTCCCCCTTTTACTTTAAAGTTTACTTTGAAACAGGGTCTTGATAAATTGCCTAGGCTGGCCTGAAACTTCCAGTCCTCCTGCCTCTTAAGTAGCTGGGATTGCAGGTGTCTACCATCACGTCCAACAGTATTCCTCCTTAACCCAAACTTTTATTCCTCTGACCAACATCTGTTCACCCCCCCATCCCCATATACACTCATCTTTACCCTTTACTGCTGGGAAACAGTATTATATCTTTGATTCTTTAAGTTATTATTATTATTATTATTATTATTATTATTTTTTTTTTTTTGCCTTCATCATGCAGTATTTGTCTTTCTGTGCCTGGCTTATTTCACTAAGCATAATGTCCTCTAGGTTCATCCATATTGCAGATGATAGGATTTCCTCCTATTTTAAGGCTAAGTAATATTTCATTGTATATATATTCCACATATTCTTTATCCATTCATCTGTCGTTGGATATCTAGGCTGATTTTACATTTGGCGATTGTGAATAACATCACAATGAACAGCTCTTGGACATACTGATTTCATTTCCTTTTGATATTTAACCAGAAGTGGGATTGCTTGATCATATGGCTGTTCTATTTTTATTTTTTGAGGAATCTCTATACCGATTTCTATAATGGCTATGCCATTTTATATTTGCAACATTTGCCTGTCAGTGCTCCCTTTTCTCTACATCCTAGCCAATAATTGTTAACTTTTTTCTCCCTTTTTTAATTTTCAGTAAAAGCATTCTTAGAGGTGTGAGGTAATATCTTGTTGTTTTAATTTGCTTTTTATGATTTTGAGCACCTTCATATACCTATTGGCCATCTATATGTCTTCTTTGAAAAACTGTTTATTCAGTTCCTTTGTCCATTTTATAAAATTGGGTTGTTTTCTTGCTATTGATTGTTTGAATTTCTTATATATTTGCTATTAACTTCTTTCAGATATATAGTTTGCAAATATCTTCTCCCATTCTATCAGTTATCTCTTGATTTTTTTTCTTTGTTTCCTTTGCTGTGAAGAAGCTTTCTATTTTGATGCAATCTCATTCAGGTATTTTTTAATGCCTATGTTTTGGGGGTCATAGTGGAGAAATTGTTGCTCAGACCAATGTCAAGAAGATTTCCTCCTTTATTTTCTTCTACTAATTTTATAGTTTCAGGTGCGATATTTAAGTCTTTAATCCATTTTGCATTTTTTTTAATATATAGGGTAAGATAAGGGACCAATTTTATTCTTCTGCATGGGGATGTCTAATTTCCCTAGCAGCATCTTTTTGCATTGTTTTGGGATGGGGCTCTTGCTATGTTGCCCAGGCTGACCTTGAACTAATGATTCTCCTGCCTCAGCCTCTTGAGTAACTGGGATTATAGGTGTGTGCTATCATGCCTGGCTCCCAATAGTCCTTCGGTCAAGAGACTGTGTGATTTTCATACTTTTGTCAAAGATCATTTGACTGTAATGTTTGGCTATATTTCTGGTCTCTTTATTCTGTTCTACTTGTCAGCATGTCTTTTTTTTTTTTTTTTTGTGGGTACTGGGGGGTCGACCTCAGGACCTCGCGTGCCAGCAGGCGCCTGTGCTGCTGAGCTATATCACCAGCCCTTTTTTTGTATGTGGGTTCCAGGAGTTGAACTCGGGCCCTCACACTTGCCAGGCAGGCGCTTACGCCGCTGAGCCATCTCACCGGCCCCAGCATGTCTGTTTTTGTACCATACTATTTTTTTTGTACCCGGAATCGAACTCAGGACCTTGTGCTTGCCAGGCAGGCGCTGTGCCTCTGAGCTGTATCAACGGCCCTGTACCATGCTATTTTGATTATTATAGCTCTGTAGTAGATTTTAAGATCAGGTAGTGTGATGCCTGCAGCTTTTCTTTTTTATTCTCTCCATCAGCATTTTTTGGTTATTCAGGGTATTTCATAGCTCCATACAAATTTTAATGTTGTCGGAATACAGATAGGCATTACATCAACTCTGTACATTCCTTTGGGCAATATGGGCATTTTAATGATAATAATTTTTTAAAACCATGAGCACAGAACATCTTTCCATTTATTTGGGTCTCCTTTAATTTTTCATCAAGATTTCGTCTTTTCAATGTACAGATCTTTTACTTCCTGGGTTAAACATTTCTAAATATTTATGTGTTTGAATATTATTACAAATGGGATAGTTGTCTTTGAATTCTTTTTTGTACAGTTCACTGTTATATAGAAATACTACTAGTTTCTGTACATTGATTTTGTATCCTGTAATGTTACTAAATTTGTTTATTAGTTCTAACAGTTTATTGGTGAAATACTTAGAGATGTTTATACATAAAATGATGTCATCTACAAACAGACAGCTTTTCAAACCAGGAAGTTTGGATGTCTTTTATTTCTTTTTCTTGCCTAATTGTCCTGGCAAGGGCTTCCAGCACTATGCTGAATAAAAAGCAGTGAGAGTAGGCATCCTTGTCTTTTTGTTTGTTACCTTAGAAGGAAAGTTTCCAACTTTTCATCACTGAGTATGTTGTTAGCTGTGGACTTGTGATATATGGCCTTTATTTTGTCGAAGAACATTTCTTCTTTACTTGATTTGTGGAAAGTTGATGTATGAAAAATTTGGAATTTTGCCATGGTTTTCCCATATCTACTGAGAAGTTCATGGGACTTTTATCTTTCATTCTGTTAATGTGGTATATGACATGTATTGATTTGTGTATGTTGAACCATGTTTGCATCCTAGGGATAAATCTCACTTGATCACGGTGAATAATTCTTTACATGTGCTGTTGATTTCAGTTTGTTGGTGTTTTGTTGAGAATTTTTTTCACAGCCTCCTTGCTCTCTCATGGTGGCAAGTGAGGCATCACGCAGGTGGGAGAGCATGAGAGAGTGGGAAAGGACTGACTCACTTTTATAACAAACCCACTGCCGTGCTAGTGACATCAACCCATTCATGCAGGCAGAACCCTCATGATCTAACTATCTCTCGACCAGTCCCTCCGCTCAGCACTATTGCACTGGGGCTTAAATTTCCAGAATGTGACCTGTGGGGGACACGTTCGCACCACAGCACTGACTGTCCTCCTATCTCCTGAGCAGCTTCCTGAGACATCTGCACCAAACACAGATCAAGTATATATAAAATAATTGTTCAATAAATGGTAGCTATTTTGATATCACAGATTTTGAGAAAAAGGTATTTGTAATTGTGGTTTGAATGAGAACACTGGAAGAACTCACTCAACTCAAAATCTCAGCACTTATTTTCTTAGGACTATAACAATAGGAGAAACAAACAGGGAAACCAACCCTACCCTTTGTCTGCATGAGTCTGAGAACATTGTCTCACATAGCCCCATAACCCCAGTAAACGAAGTGTCTGATGGAAATTTCCTGTCTCTAGGACACTCAAGGCTTGTGGAATAAAGGTTTCTAATTTTAGCACTTGCTTGTGTTTTAACTCCGTTAAGAGGTTCCCATCTGGTTGCACTTACAGTGTGGTCTCTTCCATTTTTTTTTATAAGTCAATTCTCTACTCCCCACTGATCCTAGACCTTTAGTTTACTACTTTTTTTTTTTGTGTGTGTGGGTGCCGGGGGTCGACCTCAGGACCTCGCGTGCCAGCAGGCGCCCGTGCCGCTGAGCGATATCACCGGCCCCTTTTTCGTATGTGGGTTCCGGGAGTCGAACTCGGGCCCTTGCGCTTGCTGGGCAGGCACTTAAGCCGCTGAGCCATCTCACCAGCCCTAGTTTACTACTTATTAAATCTAAAATGCTTGCTAGTAAGCTTCCTCCTGGACAAATGCCAGTTGAGCTCTCTCAGGTAAATAGTTCACAGGACAAGCAAGACAGATTTAGGCGCTGCCCGTTCACTATTGAACATCGTCTTACTCATTTATCGCCTTGTAACAAAACCTCTTAGAAACAACATAAAATTATTTACAGCTTCTATTGATCTTCCCTTGGCATTTACCTCTGTGGTCAGGAGTCTATTCTGAACATAGCTCTTTAGCTTCATATAGCCCCAGAGATGCTGAAGCTAGTGTAGAATCAGTGCTTTCAGAGCCTCGTGAAAATCTGAGTCAATCAATTTTTAATTTAGTCAAAAGTAAAGTGTAAGGCAGCGCAGCTTATACTCTCTTTTAAAGTAACTGTTCCATAATGATTTAACATCATACCTCAGCCAGTGCGTGACACCCTGTTAAAAATATATGCACACATATGCTGATACTATGATTTTATTATCAGGAACTTCTAATTTCTATACTTTCTTACTGTACCTTTTCTTACTGTAAAAAAGAACACTTTGGATCAGCTGTAAAAATCAATCAACACTGGTATGTTTATTGTGGATAGTATATTAAAGATGACATTTCAAATCAATGGTGGAATGATGGGATATCCAATAAATGCAATTGAGAAAATGAGTTATTTAGAGAACGAGAAAGGTTAATTCCTATCTCACAGTGTGCATTACATAAATTTCAAATGTTTAGAGGGTAAAATATAAAAATACAGGCTGGGGATATAGCTCAGTGGCACTGTGCCTGCCTGGCAAGTGTGAGGTCCTGAGTTCGATTCCTGGTACCAAAAAAACAAAAACAAAAAACAAAACAACATAAAAATAAAACTGTAATGAGCTAAAGTAAAATAAAGCTTACCTTAGTAATTTTTGGAAGGGGGATGGTACAAGAAAGACACTAAACCTAGAAGCCACCACAAGAAACAGATGAAGAGATGTGCTCTTATGAAAATAAAAGTGTTTTCACAATGAAAGGTAGCATAAACCAAATCAAAGGTAAGAGAGGGCCCAGGAGAAAATGTGCCGTATATGTGTATATGATTTTATTATCAGAAACTTCTAATTTCTATACTGTCTTACTGTACCTTTTCTTACTGTAAAAAAGAACGTTTTTTATTATATATATCAGATGAAGGTTAATATTAACAAAGCATGGTGAGCTCCTATAATCATTAATAATAATTTTTAAAAGGTCAAAACAATAGGAATTATGAAACCACAACAAAAATGAAACACAAATAGACTATCATTGCACAAACAGGAATCAGGATAACGCAAATCAAAATTACATTCTGTTGTACACATTTTATGGGTGTATTGTGGTATAGGAAATTGAAATTATGTAGGTGCCAATAAAGAAGATTGATATTAGATAGATTTGGTAAGAGTGTGAGAGAAAGGGTATTGAAAAGACAAAAAGTATAAATTGTCATGGGCAGTTTGGTGATTTCTATAAATATTTTATCTATTGACCTAAAAATGACACTTCTGGGAATCTATCTCATATAATTATTTGTATGTATTATATGTGTATGTAATATTGTACATAATTTTTTGTTTGACTTTGAGCTTTATACTTATTTCCATTTCCAACTAGTTGCTAGATAGTTGCATTTGGACGTCTCACAAAGATCTCAAAATGTATTCCTCCCCTCCCATCTTTCCTTTCTTTTTTTTTTTTTTTGTGGGTACCGGGGGTCGACCTCAGGACCTCGCGCGCTAGCAGGTGCCCATGCCGCTGAGCGATGTCACCGGCCCTTTTCTCGTATGTGGGTACCGCAGTTGAACTCAGGACCTCGCGCTTGCTGGGCAGGCGCTTATGCCACTGAGCCATCTCACCGGCCCCTCTTTTCCTTTCTTAAACTGAATTCTTTTTTTTTTTTTTTTTGTGGGTACCGGGGGGGGGTCGACCTCAGGACCTCGCGCGCCAGCAGGCGCCCGTGCCGCTGAGCGATATCACCGGCCCTTTTTTCATATGTGGGTTCCGGGAGTCAAACTCAGAACCTCGTGCTTGCCAGGCAGGTGCTTATGCCGCTGAGCCATCTCACCGGCCCTCTAGCAACTTTCCATTATTTTTCATAAAGGTTGTTCTAATTTGCATTCCCACTAACAGTTTATAAGAGTCTCCCTTTCTCTGCATCTTTGCTAGCATTTTTTATTTTTTTGGTCTTTTTCATATTAATTATTCTAACTGTAAGGTGATAGCTCACTCTGATTTTGGTTTGTATTTCCCTGATGATTAGTGATTTTGAGCATTTGTTCATATAGGTATTGGCCGTTTTATGTCTTTTTTTTTTTTAAGAAATGTTTATTCAGATCTTTAGCTCATTTAAAAATTGGATTATTTAGGTTTTTCTGGTTTTGTTTTGAGTTCCTTATATATTCTGGGTATTAATTGCTTGTCCAATGAATAGTTTGTAAATATTTTTTCCCATTCTGTAGATTATCCCCTCTTTTTTTTGGTACTGGAGATTGAACACGTGACCTCACGCATGTGAGCATGCACTGTACCATGGAACTACATCTCCAGCCCTTTTATTTATTATTTATTTATGTTTTATTTTGAGATAGGTTCTTGTTAAACTGCCCATACTGCCAAATTGCCTCATCTTGGCAACTCTCCTTCCTCAGCCTCTTAAGTAGCTGGGATTATAGGTGTGTGTTACCATGTCAGGATTTTAGCCCTGAGAAGTATTTCTTTTAATAGTCAAATGCTTCTTAGTTTTTGTTTTGAGCCAGGGTGTCACCATGTGTAGTTCAGGCTGGCCTCGAACTCACTCCAAACCATAGCATACAGAGACAGAAATCAGACTAGTAGTTGCCTTGGGCTGAGGGAGGGAACAAGTAGATGCAAGTTGGCATGAGTGATCTTTTTTTGGTGATTGTAGTGATGGTTGACAACTGTATACATTTAGTAAAACTTATCAAACTGTATGCTTAAAAGGTGTGAATTGCATGGCACATCAATTATATTTCAATAGGGCTGTTAAAAAAATCCCCTCATAATACTTTAAAAATTTTGGAAACATGACTCAAATGATACCACATTTTTGTTTATAATACCTATTGTAGGTAAAAATCAGAAATCTACCATATCCTGTAAGGTCTTGATTTTTTTGGCTTCTTTGGCTTTGACTCTTGAGGATTCTCCCCACCAATCTCCTTGTCCCCTCTCTTTTGCCCCAAGTATGTCTTACTTGCGGGTCCTGCCTGGAGTACCCTCAATCCTCCACTCTATCTGAAAAGCTATTACTAATTCTTTTTGCGTCAATCTAAACTTCACTTCCTCCAAGGGATTGTCCTTGACACACACCTTCAGAGTATAAATTAGGTCATGATCATTATTTCTCATAATCTATAATTATGTATTTATTTTGTGATGGTTTATACTTGAATATAAACTATCAGAACAGGGACCACACCTATTTTATATATTAATTTTCAGTAGGCATCCTCCAATATTTAATTAGTTTATATACAATAAACAAGCAGGTTAATTCATTTAATTACCCAGGATTACTACATGTTGCAAAGTACACTGCTAAAGTTAAAATGAAAATACTTCATTGAGGTGCTGTTATTTTGTTTTGTTTTGTTTTGTTTTTTTAACCAGTTGAGCAGTTAGTAACATGAGCTCAGAAAATCTTCCAGGCTAAGAGTATTGCAGGCAAGCATTATGGGATAAGAATTTGGATTGTCTCAATTGTCTAAAGATTTCCATATATGCTGGCAGAATTGATTTTTGTCAAATTGCAAAGAAACACTCTCTTAGTTGACCACGTATCTATAGGGAGCCAAGCGCTTGCCAAAAACCCACTTGAGTGGAATAATATTCAGGGAAGGTTTGTAAAGGATAGGTAGCCCTAGAACATCAAGTGCCTGCTTACTTTCCCTGCGCTATTTTGGTCCCTCCTAGAATTGCTTTTAGTGACTTGTACCATCAGTTAGTAAAAAGCGCAACATGATGAGACATACTGCTGTTGCAAATTTATTGTAACACCCACTGCTCTTTTTATGAGAACCCACGGTCCCTCAAGAGATCCTTACTTACTGGATAGCTGTCTGCTGGGCATCTCCACTCAGACGCAGTACCAGGAATGAGAGTAAGCAAGATGACTGGGTTTAACATTACTCATGGAATCCTTTTCTATCAGAGTTAGTAGAAATGAGTGGCTTACAAACTGTTAGCACAATATCATTTTACCCAGTAAAATATTAGCAGGTACCCCAAAACAGAAAACAGAAGTGCAGGTCAGGTTGAAGAAAGCCAGGTTTTAGTTTTTTCTCCCATTCAAGTACCCTTGATCCCCCTGGCATGGTGCCCGAGATAACAGTGAGGTTGAGAACCACTCATCTAAGCCAGTCCCTCCACTTGGGACTGGTGTGTGCCCTGCAAGGAAATAGCCACACAACTCATTCAGTGTGGGCATTTGTCGTAGATAGAGAGATCCTCCTTTCAACCCCACCCTTAGTTCTTACGTGGACTCTGGATGTATTTAGGATCCAAATTAATACAAAAGCAGACTAATAAAGGAAAAACAAAAACATGTTTTATTAATAGGGACCTTTATAAAAGAGTGAAGCCTGAGGAAATGACCCAAGTATGATGGTTTTAGACTTTTTAGACAAAGAACATTAAAACTGTGAAGAAATGATGGGATGGATGGATCTCTGAAGTAGGGTAGTAAGTTCTCGGGCTGTTATTATGAGACAAAGGAGGGGGTGTGGGAACTAGTGGAAAGTAAGTGTTACCCCAAACGACTTTATGTATCCAGACTGTAGGCCCAATTACCAGCCTCTGGTGATCAAGTGTATTTTCTTGCCTTGTTATATGAAGGTCATTGCTCCTTAAATAATCTTTCTGCTTTCTGTAAGAAAAGACAGGCCACATGACTCTTTTTTGAAATATCAGTTCCTTACATGATTTCATTTTGAATTAATCAATATATCAGCATATTTTGAGATGACACATCCTTACCTCCTTCACATTAGTCCTCAGAAAGATATGGTGGATAATTCCCCCAAACACGTAGTGGAATGTTAATACAGCTGACAGTAATGGGCCGTTACTGGAGATGAACATTGCGCATAAGCAGACCAGTGTTCCACGAAGATTCACCAAATGTGCTCCTGGCTCACCCATCAGTCTCGTCTCCAGGATAGGATTTTTAAAGGTGTCTTTAAAAATTAGCTCAGTAAAGGGTGCTGTTTGCCAATGTTTGTGTGTTTTGGGTGGGGCTTCTCACGCTTTCCTACAGAACTACTGTAATTTTTTTTTCTTTTTTGGTGTTGGGGATCAAACCCAGGGTCTTGTTCATGCTAAGCACGTTCCCTACCACTGAGTTACAACCCCAGCTCTAGAGCTGTTCATGTGTTCATATTATTAAGGTTTGGGCAGCCCTGGGCACTGGGCAAAGAGCTTCTGTGGGGGTTGGGGAATATGGAAGCGGAGCCCAAGACTGACCTAATTTCTAGGCAGTCTCCTTATTTATCTGAACAACACAAATACTGTGTTATACTTTCTAAAGTGTCCACATTTATAGTAATGTTGAAATGTTTTACATTACTTGGCATTTAAATGATCAATACCTTACATCTCGCATTATCCCACTTACACTGAAAGATCCTAATCTTTCAATACACTGATGCTTCTGAGAGATGCACAGTTCTTATGATGGCCACCAGTGCTCTTATCTTACTAAGTCCAGCCATGACCACCCCCTGTCCCGTACCATTTGCCCTTATCTTTGGGGAGTATGTTCGAAAATGCTCCCTGGGTGCCTGAAACCATGATAGCACTGAATTCTCTATGAGTTCATGTGTAGTTGTCCCTTGCTTTCCTAAGGGGGATCTGTTCTAGGATGCCCCACCCTCATATCAAAATCTATGGATGCTCTAGTCCCTTGTAATAAAATGGAGTTCCCTTTGCATATATCCTAGGCACATCTTCCTGTATATTGTAAATCATCATTAGATTACTTTTTTTTGCAAATTAGATTACTTATAATAGAGTGTAAATGGTTGTAAATTGTTCTATTATTTAGAGAATAATGACAAGGAAGAAGTTCTGTATGCATTTAGCACAGACAGTATTTTTCCTGAATTTTTTTCTTTTCCTTTTTTTAGTGCAGAATACAGAATAGAGATATTAATTTTGGGGAAATGGTACATGCTTATAACATGTCTTGATCATTTACAGTCCCTGTACCCTCCCTCCTCTCCCTTTCCTCCTCTCTTCTACTGGTCCACTTCCTCATTTCTAAGAGTCTACCTTCTAATTTCTTATCATCTCTTCCTTATTTTATTCATTCATTTATTTATATTTTAGGTGTCTCCTATAAGAGAAAACATGCAGTATTTGACTTTCTGGCTTATTTCACATAGTGGGTTGATTTTGAGTTCTATGCATTTTTATACAAATAACATGATTTCCTTCCTCTGTGCGGCTGATATATCACATGTTCTTTATCCACTCATCTGTTGACAGGTATCTAGGCTGTTTCCAGACCTTAGCTACTGTGAATAGCGCTGCTATAAAAATAAGTATGCATGAAAAACTACAGTGTGATGTCTTTTTTTTTTTTTTTTCAAATAATACCCAGGAGAGGTATAGCTGGGTCAAATGGTATTTCTAATTTTAGTGTTTTAACCCACAGTGGATCTGTGAAACCACAGATCCATGAAACCATGGATTAAACCATGGATGTGGAACCTGCAGATGAGGAAAACAGTACTGTTTTTTTCTATACATATTACCTATGACAAAGTTTAATTTATAAACGAGGCACTGGAAAAGGTTAATAACAAATAATAACAGAACAACTATGACAGTATGCTGTCATAAAAATTATTCAAAACTTATGAATTATTTTTTCTGAGGTTTTTCACTTAACATTTTCAGATTATTGTCTGTGGTAACAAAAAATAGAAAGTGAAGCTGTGGATCAGGGGTACTATTGTACCCCAGTGTCTGTCCCCCTGGGAGCCTGTGACAGTTGAGCACACGCATCTTCCAGAAAGACTTTCCCCTCTGGCTCCCTGCCTTGGCTGCTGACTGTTCCTTTTCCTCCTTATCTCTCCTCTGAACCCTAATATCTTCCCTTCTCTCTTGTCCTCTGTTACTTCTCCACCCTTTCCGTTCTTCTAACTCTTCATAGTTATTTTGCTCAGTTTTGGATTCAAATACTTTTATATGTGAGTGGTTTCTACCTTACGTCTCCAACTCTGACTTTCTTCACCTGATTTCTGGACTCCTATATCTTCCTAAATGGTAGTTGTACCAGGCCACCTAAACTTCTGTCCAAACGCAACTCCAGTGTGCCTTTCACTCACTGAGTCCTTGCAGCCTGAGTCTTCAATGTTTGGGGGAAAAAATGTATTATCTCTTCGATAATTTTATACTTCTTGTTCATTTCTCCTTCTGAAAGTTCTAATATCCAGATGTTCAATTTTCTAGACGGAGTCTCTAATTTTCTTAGTCTTTTTATCGTTCATCATTTTATCTTTTTTTTTGGGGGGGGGTACCGGGGGTCGACCTCAGGATCTCGTGCGCCAGCAGGCACCCGTGCCGCTGAGCGATATCACCGGCCCTTTTTCCGTATGTGGGTTCCAGGAGTTGAACTCGGGCCCTTGTGCTTGCCAGGCAGGCGCTTATGCTGCTGAGCTATCTCACCAGCCCCATCATTTTATCTTTTTGTCCCACTGTCAGTGAGAACTCCTCAACTTTTTCTTTCATTCCCTTTTTTGTTTTCTGCAAGCTTTTATTTTCTTGTTCCTTTTAGTGGAGAATTCTGTTCTTATTTCATGGATGCAGTGCTACTTTGTCTTTCAGAGGACATAGGGTATAGTTCTTTTTTTTTTTTTGGTGGGTACCGGGGGTCGACCTCAGGACCTCGCACGCCAGCAGGCGCCCGTGCCGCTGAGCGATATCACCGGCCCCTTTTTTGTATGTGGGATCCGGGAGTCGAACTCGGGCCCTTGTGCTTGCCAGGCAGGCGCTTAAGCCGCTGAGCCATCTCACCAGCCCAGGGTATAGTTCTTGTGATGTTATGCATTATTTTTATTTGGTGGTGCTCTCAAGGGTTATTGAGAGTGGCTCAATTCTTCCTCATTATCTGGAGGCCTCTACTGTTTTAGTTGGAGTTTTATTTTATTTTATTTTATTTGTACGTGTTTGCTATACATGCAGTTTACAGTCATCTTGGGGAGTGGGTACATGTATGTAATTCAACTTGTTTCTTTTTTTAATCCCATTTCCCTTTTTTCCCCCTCCCTCCTCCTCCAATTCCCCTTTCTACATTTTCATCCTGTCGATATACTTAATCTTAGCTCATGCTTATGGCGTATATTTCCATTCGCTGAGGTTATTAGGTTCCTGTACTTGGCATATCTTTATTCTACTTATTTCCCCTTCCCCTCCCCTGCTTGCCCCTTTCTTCCCTTTGGTGGCCCCTCTTCTGTTTTTGCCCATTATTATTTTTACTGTAGCCAGTGGATCATTACATCTGTTATTTTGGACTATTGTTCACCTGTGAGGTTTTTGGAAATTAACTGACATTGGCTAATGGAGACCATATTGGCTGGTACAAGTATCTAAGCTCAGATGAACTCTCATGTGTAATGTGGGTATATTTCTGCATCTCTCCTGCTGAGTGAAAGGCAGGTGATGTGATTACTATTCCCAAGGGGACTAAAAATTGGGCTTGACACTTACATTAAAGATAGTTTGGGGGCCAGTGAGATAGGTCAGCAGCATAAGCGCCTGCCTGGCAAGCCCGAGGTCCTGAGTTCGACCCCCGGTACCCACATAAAAAAAAAAAGATAATTTGGAAGGTCAGTATGTTAGAACATGTGTGGGTAAGGATAGTTCAAGAAGATAAAAAACTTTTGAGCTTCATTTATTTTCTCTTAAGTTAGTATATGTATTATTATTAAGTTAGAATGCAGTATCTGAAGCCTTTTTGAAAAATGATTTTTTCTTTCACTTGAAGGGTTTCCTTTTGAGGAGATAAATTTTCAGAAGTTGCATGATGAAAGTACCTAATTATATTGCTGCGCTTTGAACACATGTTAATATTGAGCAAGAGACTTTTACAGTTGATTTATTTTTAATTTTCTCAAATGACCTTGTAGGGATTTGGTTTGCCCCAATGCTTCTTAATATTGCATTATTTCATTTAATTATAGTTTTATGTTTAAATAAATGAATTCTATGATAAGTGATAGAAGATCAAATTATTATTTTTTTTGTGGGTTCCAGGGGTTGAACTCAGGACCTCGTGCGCCAGCAGGCGTCCGTGCAGCTGAGCTATCTCACCAGCCCGATCAAATTACTATAATAATGCTTAGAAAGTGTTTTGGGCTTATGGATCATCCTTGCTGAGGATTGAATCCAGGGCATCACCTGCTGGGGAAGTGCTGTATGGCTGAGCTTCCTCCCCAGTTATGTATTACATTTTTAACCAGGGAAGTGGAAAGGCTCATAGTTTTTGCTCTAAGGGAAACTGATTCAACTTCTGTTTGAAACACGATCCTTTATTAATGCCTCGGATCCAGCCCAGACTGGATTTTCCAGTTGTCCCCACCTCTACACCAAGAATCGAGCACCCCAAGAATTGAGAATTGAGGTCAGCCTCCTGTACGTGGTTGGCACTTCCCTGTCAGCAAGACCTGATCAGTTATGGTCCGTTAGGGCTGAGTGGAATTTTTCTAGGTGAAATTTATTTCTCCATTATTAGGCTTAAAGGATTCCTGAAATTGTATCCTAAGCTGCATTTCAAGTTTAGTTTGGCAGCATACAGCCTGCAGGTCAAAGTTTGCTTGGACTTTTGCTAAGTGGTTTAAAATCCAAAAATCTTCCAGAAAGAATTTTGTAGTGGCAGATGGCATATTAAAAAAAATCATGAAGGTGGTGAAGTCACCTTTTCACTTAGGTGACTTGTATGCATACTTAATAGACTTTCCATATTCATTATTTTTACTTAAACTTTTGTCGTTGTTGTGATGCTGGAGCTTGAACCTGGGCCTTTGCACTGTGCCACTGAGCTACATCTTCAGCCTATTTAAACTTCTGAATTCTTTTCTCCCAGATTTTTATCAGTTAAAGCATATTGCAAAGAGAGCCATGAATAGGGAGACCTCTTAGGTGCTTAATTAATAACAATATTTTATACATTTGAATCAGTTACATACTTTAAAGTCTACTTAGAAAAAAAAATTATCTTTAGATAGTGGAGATGCTGATTCTGACTATGGGAAAATATTTCTAGTTACAAATGCAAATTATTTCCCCAGAAGTTTAGCCATCTGTACTTGGGCAGAGGGCATTGAGTAACAGTAATGGTATGAAACATATGCAAAGTAAACAAGATTGATATGTTAAACCAAGTGCCGAAGTAGACCTTGGAGAAGTGTCTTCATTGCAGATGCTTACTTCTGCAGCACCATGTGTGTGCAGTAACCTCACACTCACTGGAAGCACCCGCTGGCACTGGAATGTCTGTTTCCCAGTAGAACTCAGCCCTAAAGGATGAAGTGACATTTAGTCGTTTCGAGTCAGATGACTGCATCGAGGAAATTTGTCCCTGTGTTGTGGTCTCCCTGCATCAGAAAATCTTTTACTTCTGGCTGGGAGTGCTGGGACCTGCCTGTAGTCCCCGCACTCAGGAGGCTAAGTGGGAAGGGTGGCAAGTTCATGGCCAGCCTGGGCTGCATACTGAGTTCAGGGTCAGCCTGGAGTACATAGTGAGACCTGTGAAGATGTTTTACTTTCCAATAGGACTGATTTGAGCAAATTTTGTTCAAAAGAGTTCAAGGGAGAGCTGAGCCTCAGTTAAGAATTAGAGGAAATGTATCCGTATAGAATTCAGAGAAGAGACAAAGTCCGCTTCCACCCATCCATCCACTCATCTACCTGTCCATCTACAATTGCTTGGTTGCTTAATTATTTATGGAGCCCCATCTTTATACATTGAGCTAGGTTTTAGGGATGGAATGGAGAGATAAATAGATATGGTCTCTGTCTTCATGGCAATTCATAGCAATTCATGGTAATGGTTATGATAAAGGTTAAATAATTAATAGCTATGAATTCTAGAAGGGGTTTTGAAGCAAAGGTACAGAAAGACATGAAAAAAAAAATAATGGGACACTTGACCTGGTCTGGGGACTAGGGTAGCTCTCACAATGAAGTGTTTTTTTTAGTTGAGATCTGAAGGAGGAAGAGTAGCTATATGAAGAATGGGAGAGAAGCAGCTGGTGAAAGATGATTGTGTGTCTCTTTCCAACTACTTCCATGTTGGTGAATTGAAATCAACCATGATGGAGTCTCTAAAGGATGAAAAACCTGTAACTGCCACAAACAAGGCTTTCTTTTGGAAGGTTGGTTGTTAAACATTTTCTAGCACCCCCTCCCCTGAGAAAGCGATGGTCACTGAGCACCTACTAGGGCCCAGGCTCTATGTGGAATACTGGATGTATTACTTCATTTGATGCTCACAATATCGGTGTGGCAGAAAACATTTATCCTCATTTCATGGACATAGATTGAGACTTAGAGAAAGAATGCTTTAACGCAGATTATTAAATTAGAAAATGGAAGCACGTGCTCATAATCCCAGCATTTGGGAAGCTGAGGCAGAATGATCACTGGGAGTTCAAGTCCAGCCTGAACTCTGCGGCAAGACCCTGTCTCAAAAACAAAACAAAACAAAACAAAACAAAAAACAAACAAACAAACAAACAAAAAAGAAAGAAAGAAAGAAAGAAAATTGACATGGTCATACTTGAACCCAGGTGTGCCTGGCTTTAAAGTCCATGCCCTTTTCTTGGCATCATGCTGCCTATGACTTTGAACAAGTCATAGGCACAAAGCAAATGCTTTCCCCTAGAGAGTTTAGTGTATTTTCTATTGCTATAACAAAATACTTGTGGGTTGGGTATCTAAAGAAAAGAGATTTATTTAGCTCATACTTTCAGAGACCAAAGGTCCAAAGAACACATTGCTGTCTTCGGTCAGTGGGCATCCTGATGTGGGGAGTGTGGGAATGTGTGCAAGAGGAAGGGGTTCACCTGGTGAGACCAGAAGCCAGAGAGCAGGAGGGGCCAGTCCTGCTCCTCTATACTAACCAGGGTCTTTTGAGAACTAGACTAATTCCTTTGGAGGCCAGTGTCCCCAGTGAACTAATTATTTCCCACCAGGCCCCACTTCTTAAAGGTTCCATTGCTTCTCACCTTGAGACTGGGGATCAAGCTTCCAGTGCAGGGACCTTTGGGGGCCATACTAAAACCTTTGCTAAGCCACAGCACCAGACTGAATCAACTGAAAAATACTTTATAGCACAAGTCCTTGTAAATGGTTTACTCAATTCTAGAGCATGAAAGTACAATTTTCCAAAGTTAAAAACACCTCTTTTTGCAAACAGAATGAACATGTCAAAACTTTAAGCATCTCACTAATTAATGAGCGAGATAGTATGATGATAAATATTGTTTGGAGAGCACTTAAAGATATTTATAGACAATTTAAGAAACAGTGGAATAAATTTTTATGTTAGAAACAAAGCCAATTAATGTCTAATAGCAGAATAAATCACAAATTTTGACACACAGCTCATATTGCGTCTTTATTGGACATACAAGTCAATATAACTTCACAAAGTTTGAGTCCCTAATTAATAGTAAATTAATCAGAAAATGTCAACTTTTCCTAAAAAATGAAAAAGTCCTTGGGAAAAATGGTTAAGCAGTGGCTTTGTTTCATGTTTTGTGTCATTCTTAAGAAGCATAAGCAGGCAGCATTCATTCTAATCTGCAGTATCTGTGATGCCCTAACTTTAGGGTGGTGCGCAGTGTAATACGAAGTTACATGAAGGGAGTCTAGAGTGAAGATCTGCTCCAGTTTGAATCCTGGTTCTAGCCTTTAGTAGCTGTGTGGCCTTGGACTCATTAAATAACCCCTCTGGCTCAGTTTTCTCTTCTGTAAAATGAAGTTAGTAGTGACAGTGCTTATAGGTTGCTGTGAGGATTGAGTGCGTCATGTGTAAAGTGCTTAGAGCAATGTTCGGCACACGATGGGAACTGTATCCGGTATCATGTGGAAACTGTTAAAATGTGGAGTTTTAGAACACCTAGGATAGAAAGTCAGGGCTGTACATTTTAAACCACCCACCCAGCGGTCATGGACTCACTACATCAGGCAACACTGACTCCAGAAAGCAAGAAAGGGCAGGCGCCTGCACGCCAGGGGGGAATGGCAGAGCAGTAGACTTCCTGACAAGCCAGGAAAGGCACAGACAGGTGAAATGGGGAGAGCACGTGTGGCCCAGGCGTTTAGGACTCATCATGAAAAGGATTTTAGAGGGAATCGGGAATTCAGGAAATGCTCAGTGATCTCATCAGCAAGAGTAAACCCTTGTTTCCCTTCCATCTCTGTAATACCACGTCAGTGATACCTAAAGGCAAGTATGGACATTTTCTCAGAACAGGAGACTTGGGATCACAGTCTCTAAACACTTGAGAATCGTTTGGAAACACACCAAGCACACTTCTCAGATGGTCAGAGTGGGAGAGAACAAAACTTGCTGTGGATAAGTGAGGACTGTCCACATTGAAAATTAGGTCCTGAAATTAAAAGAAGGAAAGCAGCAACAATTCAGTATCATTGATTTAGTTAAGACATAGAACATGTAAAAGGGCATTTTACACACACACACACACACACACACACACACACACACACACACACACACACAGTAGACACAGTAGAAGGACATGAACAGATGAACAGACAGCTGGAGAAAAAACCAGCTCAGGAGAGCGAAGCAAGGAAGTCTATCTAATTCCTGGATTATCCAGTGGCAGACAGTAATAAGGTAAGTGTGATAGTACAGCGTGGTAAATCTTTGTGGATAATTTGGCCATGACAAGAGTTTATGAAATTTTCTTCCCTAATTTCATAGTCATGGTCACCTGGACTCCATTAAAGGGGAAAGAGCTCCTGATTCTATGAAAGGATACCCAGTTGCCGGTGGAGATGGATAAATAGAAATCTTGGATAGAGAGAGAATAAAGGAGTAAAAAAGACAGTGATAGACAGTGCTGATCCCACGATCACAAGAAGAGGTACTTTTGAATACAAATTATTTGAGTAAGTACAGGGCAATGAAACACTTACGTGGAGGAGCAGATAATTTTAGGGGAATATAAAGATTATAAAGGCAGTGATGCAGAAACTAAGTGTTCTTAGATTTCAATATTGGTGGTACTTATAAAAAGATATACATCTGAATAATTCACATAATAGGTTTATGACCCACTAGTACTTCTTTGCGTGGCCTCTATGTTTGAAAAGAAAATTGTTTTCCCTATGGCAGCCTTACACATTAAACATTATTTCTGGTGGAGTTCATATCTTTGGTTGATCAGTTACTGGTATCTTTGTTATTGATGCAGAGTAATGTTTCATGAAGGATAAGTCAGCTAAGGCACTGACCAGTACACATTGGGGCCATTTTATAACCAGTATGGATTCCATAAAAGGATCTGTATTGATTAGAAAGTCAACCAGAACACCTGAAGGCCAGGTAAAGGGGGGCAATTTAGAGTCACATCAGTATACTCCAGGAAAAGCCCTTTGGAATGCTTCTTTAGAACATGTAAATGTTGTAGAAATCATAATAAAAAATGTCAATTGTAGGAGGCAGGTAGACCATCTAAGTCATTGTCTCAAAAACAATACATTGTTCATTAATTTGTTTACTTCCTCCTTTAATAAATACTTACTGAGGGTTTTCTATGTGCCTGACACTGTTAGGAACCTAACTAGGAATACTGATGACTAAAGCAGATGATTTCTTATACTCATAGAGCTCAGGTCAAGTGGAGGATAGAATAAATAACAAAGTTGACAAAGGACCACATGGGTAGTTCCATAATGTTAAGTGCTAAAAAGAAAACAAATACATACAATGGTAGTTCCATAACTGGGATTGGTTATAAGAGATCCCTCTAAGGAGGAAACTTTTGATATGAGTCCAAAATGATGGAAAAAGAAACCCATCATATGTAAAAAGAATCAAAGAATGGCTAATATGGGTGAATCGGAGTAAAAATTCAGAGGGAGTGAGACATGAGAGGACCAAATGAAGCAGAGCTTTGTACGCCATAATGGTGAACTCGGATGTTATTAGAAGTAAAATGGTAAAGTTTTAAGTAGGGTGTAATGTAATATGAAAGGATTTTTTTTGTTGTTGTTGTTGAAAATAAATAGGTTAGAGGCTGATAAGAATAGAAGTGGGGAGACCCACATGCAGCATTTACAGGAGAGGTAATGAGCGCCGGATAAGGGCAGAAAATATTGTTTTCCATCAGGTAGCTGATCCGTGTTTCCAAGTAGAATCAATAAGGGGAGGGTGAGCCATGTTGTTGGCTAATGTATATTGACAACTTTTTGGTGTAGGGAGCTGACAAAATAGCAAGCTAACAAGTAAAAGAATGTAGAAGAAAAGGGAATTTTTAACAGGGCATTAAAAGGCAGGGCAATAAAAGTATTTATTGGGCACTCTGTGTGTGTGTGTGTGTGTGTGTGTGTGTACATGCTGGGGACTAAACCCAAGGTCTCGAATATACTAACGAAGCACGCACTCTGCTGCTGAACTACACCTCCAACCCCTTTATTGGGCATGGCGATGATGTACTCATAAGGAATATACTCTGAAGGGGAAAGCTAGGGAGTGGGAATTAGAGGCACACTTGAATTACAAGTTACTAGTATATAGTGTTGGGGTCTTTGAGAGTCCTGCCCCCTGACTAGTATTTGTCTTTCTTGCCTGGGTTCTGGCAAACTTATAACATAAAGCAGAATAAAGACTGAGTCAAGAATATTCATTTTATTACCGATAGAGGTCAAGATAAAAATAAATGGGTCTGCTAGCTAAACCTCAGTATTAGGAGACTTTCTCATTCTGTGCCTGGAGCCAAGTGTGTGCTTCCTGTGGGCAGGCTCGTGGCCATGAGAATGACAGTGGAATGTGTGGGAGCAGTTAATCTCCCCAAATTTACCAGGCAGATAATCACTGTACCTGCCCAGGCATAGAAGCAGTGTGAGTTAAGTGTGGAGAAAGGCCCGGGCTACCCTCAGAAAAACTTCTCCAGGAAGAAGAAGGAGGGGAAATACTCAGGATCCAAAGGGAGACAGGTCCATTTCACAGGAAGAGAGGCAGAGCCCATGTGCACCCCCCAACTACAAACGATATTGTAAGGGGAGTCAACTTCTTTGAAAATGTAAGAGTTTAATCTCTACTGGGTAGCTTAGAACTTTTGGAATATATGGAAATTACCTTCAATAAACATTAATCATCGATCTTTCTTTGTTTCTGCTGACTTAGGAGAATTGATGTTTCCTAGTTTGCAGAGGAAGAGTCGCTGAAGTTTCTGACAGCGCCAGAGACCTGTCCCATAGCTATAAGCATTGATTAGTCCCAGAACCTAATGAACCTAGGAGACTTTTGCAAGCCTTGTTGAGCTAGGGAAACTCATTTCAACTTGATGAACTGCCTTACTGAACTGCCTTTGAGTCGGTCTATTGTCTACTCGTGCCTTAGAAGAGTACATAATCTAGAAGACGAGTGAAGAAACAATCACAAGGAGACTTCCTTACCTGAGAATTCATTATCTGTATTTTGGAAGTTTAAAGACTGTGCAGTACAGTGAAATTCTATCTTAGAGTTTATCTCACACAAATTTAAAAAGTCTAGATTTACAGATAAGTAGAAGAGAGGCAAATAGGATAGGTGTCCCCCAAATTTTAAAATAATATGACATGGAGGCAGGCTTGGAAGTATCAGGAACAGTTCGAGTTTTTAAGGGTTTCATAGTCCTGTCCCACTGGGTCAGGATGGCGTTTCTGGCTCCATCCCATTTTCCAGGGCCCACTAGACGGTACTGGTAAGGGGTACATGGTCCAAAGAAAACTTCCCAAGCTAGCCTGGGATCCTTGAGGAACAGAAATGGGATGTTGGGCTTTGCGCCTATGCATGCAGCCAGCTCATCCATGTAGCTGATGTAGTTGAGTTTGTCTTGACTGGTGTCTTTAATCACACCCCTGTGAGGAAAGAAGACGGGTGACTGTTATCAATCACTCCCTGCCCTGCATTTCTGAAGTCATAAGATCCACCCTTCCCCACCATTTTATTACTTCATTTTCACAATCAAGCTATGTTTGGGAATGTGTTTTTGTGTTACAGAGGGTGTATGTGTAAGTAATTAATTTGTGAAAGGAGGGGGTTGGAAGAGAAGCTTTCGGTTCTCCAATTTGATATGGGGATTAAATCTGATCAGCCCAAATGCAGTAGTCGTTGATGAATGAACAGGATCAGAAAGCAACTCACATGTGGACACCTGCATTTTGAAACTGATGTTAATTGTGAGTCAAGTGATCCATACTTCGTAGGACTAAACTTGACACAAATATGAGCATAGTATGTGTGAAGATTTTATTCATAACTATATCTCTTAGTAAATTTTCTTAGTGTCTTAAAGTCATTCAATAAATAAATGAACAAACAAAACATTTCAGGCCATTCTAGGTGCCAGGTTCTAACAGTGAACAAAACACTGTCATCCTTGCTGTCAGTGTTTACAGCCTAATGGGGGAAAGCAACAGACTACGATAAGCCCAAATAGATATATATCATGCGACCAATAAATCAGGTGTTATGAGAGATATAAAGGAGGGTCACTGGGGCTGGATGGGTTCCCCTTTTCTGTAACTTTGTCTAGAAAAGCCTCTCATAGGGGTGACATTTGAATAGTGTGAGCATGTGGATGTCTGGGGAACATCCCCAGACTAAGTGCAGAGGCTCTAAGGAGTGATGCTTGGCCTGTACGAGGAGGAGCAGGGAGGCTGGAGTACCTGAGGCAGTGTGGATGAGCGGAGAACAGTGGGCAATGATGGTGATGAGGGCATACAGAGAGCTGGGTACCCAGGGGAGCTGTGGAGGCTGGAGGGAGGCTTTTGAGAGAGAACATGATGCAACTGCAGGGTTTGAACAGGGAGCAACATGGTGCAGCTCGCCATTGCGGCTGTGCCGAGACTGTAGAAAGGGCAGAATGGAAAGTGGGAGACCCATAAGAGGTGGCAGTGGGGCCGGTGAGATGGCTCAGCGGTACGGGTGCCTGCCTGGCAAGCGTGAGGTCCTGAGTTCAACCCCCGGTACCCACAAAAAAAAAAAAAAAAAAAAAAGAGGTGGCAGCAAGTGTCCCGATAGCCTGGTCTCAGGTGGTAGCAGTGGGGGTCCTGAGAAGTGTTTGAATTCTGGATTTATTTGGAAGGTAGGAGCTGACAGTACTTGCTGATGTGGGAGAAAAAGTAGAAAAAAGGAACAAGTAGTTGTTAACTGCAATGGGGAAGAAAAAAATCTCAGACTGGTTGGGCTAAAAGAGGGTGTTAGAGTTTGTTTTTTAGCTAAGCATATGCTTGTAGCCCCAGCTAATTAGGTGACTCAAGCAGGAGGGTCACTTGAGCCTAGTTTGAAGCTAGCCTGGGCAACACGGAGAGATTCCAACTCCAAGGGGTGGGGGGGATGGAGAGAAAGAAAGAAAGAAGGAGGTTATTTTCAGCATTTTCAGGCATGTCACATTTGAGATGCCTATTACAGATCTAAGTGGAGATATCTAGAGAGAGCTGGAGTAGAAGTCTGGCTTTGGAAGATTTGGGTTAGAGACAGTTTGAGCGCCACAAGTATACGATGGTATTAGGGCCACAGGCCTGGATGAAGTCATGTAGGTGTGAGTGTAAACAGACCTGAGATCAAAGACTGGGTCTCACCAAATTTTAGGAGTGAGGAAGAGAAGATAGCAGGAGATACAGAGAAAGACCAGCCTTAGAGGTAGGAGGAGGACAGTCAGAATGATTTCTGGGGGTCACATGAAGGCCAGGCTCGGCGTCCCACGGAGAAGTTCTGGTGCCTCCTATGATGTGCCTAAAGCCTAACTGGTGACACAGCTAGGATTAAAAATATATTCTTCTGACTCAATGTAGAATTGTTTCCACTTCCATACTTCTCCTCTAGGAATTTTTGTTTTTGTAACAATGTATTGGTAAGTTTTCTCTATAGCATGCTGTATGTCATACCTTTTAATGAGCTGCTCCTTTCTAGCCACCTCAGCCATCAATTTCTGGGATGGAGGTATCTTACAGAGTCCTACGAAAAAAGTCAGAAACACAAAAAGTTATGCATAGTTTCTCCCTTATTTAAGTTTCCTTTATTTATGCTCTCCATCTTCTCATTTCTGGTCTCTTACTGCTCCAACCTCAGAACAAAGCTTAGAGTGGAATTGGAGTGTGATTTTCTAGGCTAAAACTCCCCTCCTAACTCACTTAACCAGGGAACACTACTGCCGGATTGTGGGATGGATGCCCGATGGCCCAGCCCTTGGCCCGTGGCACATATGCCAGACATCAGCATCTGCTCTGGCAGCTGGCCTGGTCTCTCCTTCTCCATCTGCTCTCATGTTCTCTCTCATATACAAACATGCACACATGCAGAGTATATATATATATATATATAATTCTCAAATATATATATATTCTCTAATATATATATTTATTAATTGCTTAAATAGAAACTCTTAAAGTGACCCCATTTTGTAACTCTCTTTGGGAAATCTTCGGCTTTGCTATATGGGGAGCCTCAGGTGTTGAAGGGGCCTAGGGGACCGGCAGGGTGTCGATCTTACGGAGGCTCTGTCCTTTGAGTTGCTGCTGTGAGGACCCATTTGTTCTAAATCTCCCATCTGGACAGTCTCAGCACTTAGCTTTTGCTTTTATAAATCCTAAACTTTGTTGTTTTCTTAACAGACAGGACTTTGGCCATTTTCTGCAGTTGCTCAGCTGCTCCAGGGTCTAAAATCCCATTCTGTCCTCTGGGCTCCTGGCACCTCCACACCCCCTCTTATAATGTGAACCCTGTCCTTCCACTTCCCTTACTTACTTACCCCGGGCCACTTGTGGCCTTGCTAGTCCACCGTGTTCACTATCCCAGTCTGGCTTGTCTTGCCTTGCCAGGTACCATGTGCCAACCCCAGGCACGGGTTTATTATTCACAGGGGACATGTCTGACTCAGCACTGGGGTGTACTTTCAACGAGGGTCAATTATCCTGTAACAAGCTAGCAAGGCTCTGTGGTTCCTGCAGTGCCTCTTAGAAGGTTTTTGGTGAAGCCTGCAATTACTCAGATAGTGTGATCTAATCAAGTTTTGTTTTGTCAGCTTTATCATTCTAGCAAACATGTTGGAGCTCATTATAAAATACTTACAAAAGCCAGGTACTTAAAAGTCTTCTGTGAACTTAAGATAGTAGGAGGGTGTTATGAAAGCACTGTAATTGGCCTTAAGGAAATATAAATTTATGATAATTTAATGAAGGGGTGAGAATTTTTTTCTGTAATGTAAATAAATTGAAGATCTCCTAAATACTTCCTCTCCCCTTCCCTATTCAAATAGTATGTTTGCAAATGTGGGAGAACATAGATTTTTAAGTACAGTTGATATCTATTACATTTGTACAGTGGGGCAGAATTCAACACTACTTAATACTGTCTTAATGCTATTTATAAGTTATTGGTGATTATTTTTATCCATGGAAGTCAGCTGGTTAGCTCAATTTTGAATGCTGTTTATATTTAAAAATAATATAACTGCAATTCTTTAAAATACCTACTAATCTAAAAAGTGCCCTGCTTTAGAAAGTTATGATAGGAATGGCAATAGTAAAAGCAAGAGCATCACTTTCTGAGTATTTACCATGTCTCTAGTACTTTCCTATTTGATTTGCATTCTCTGTTTTATAAAATTTTTGAGAAAGAGGGTTTATTATCCTCATTCTACAAATGAAGCGACTGAGATTTAATGAGGTCCTCACAAAGTTAACAAGTGTCAAAGCTGGGACTGCACCATACTAGCTGACTCCAGCACCTGGGCTCTTGTAGTAATAACTGACAACATGTAGTGTCCAGTGTCTGAAATATTTTTATGTGCATTTCTTTTAAAGGTTCTTATCCATTCATATGTAAATTTTACTCGTGCCATGCAGTTTTCCAATATCTTTCTTTAGAAGCAATATAAAGTTCTACTAGTAGTAATAAATGGAAAGACTTTCAAGTAAATAGTCTAGACTAGAGCAGAACAGGATCTTGAAGCTTGAAGATGAATACATTCAGTTAATTTGAAAAATTTGATTACATTGTGTTGCCCAAATTTATTCCATCTACAGAATAAAAAATCTCTTCTACTGAGTCAGATAGAGTAACATTTGCACACCCATTATCATGTTACATGTACATAAAATTAATTGTTCATCAAATTTTCCTAATATTTTACATTACTGCAGCTCACATCTGTTTTGTTTTAGCTAAACAGCAGGGCACTAATTTTAAGATTCAGTTGCTCATGTAGCACTTCCACTGGAGTCAAATTACCTTTGAAGACTCTCGTGGCCCACCGCGCTTGCAGCTCTGTGGCTGCTAAGATGGACCCAGTAAGGCTGATAAGGCCAATGATGGCTAACGTCGTTTTCTCCAGGTTTGGGGGAAAGACCCGCTTGTATAGGAACATCTTTTTTGTACAAAGACTTTGGAGAGGTTCTTCAAGAAAGGGAAAAGAAAACGTATATCCTGTAGCGAAGATCACAATATCGACGTTTGCTTCCACTGTTCCATCTTCAAAGACAGCAGAGTTCTCTGTAAACTCCTTCACGCTGGCTTTCACAGTGACGGTCCCACAGAGAATGCAGGTTGGCAGCTCATCATTCACAATAGCTTTCTTCTTTTTCCTTTAACACAGAGGAAAAAGATATTCACTGTGTTTCTGTATCTATGAGATACTTTAGCAAGTTATTTATTCAGTTGAAATTATCTGCCAAGCCAAGAAAATGAGTTGACCAAGGTCTAATTCAGAGTTGTTTACCTGACTTCTTGTGTTCATGTTTTTTCTTGCTCCCCATAAAAGGCATGTGGAAAATGACCCTACTCTTTCTTGACTTGATTTAAAATTATGCTTCTCTTGGAATTAATTCTGAACAATGCTTTTCTTAAAGTGTTAGGATGACAGCATACAGTAAAGCATTTGATGATGAATTTAGGGTTTCATATCACCTGGGCCTCCAGGAATGACATTAGTAAAAGAGGGAATTAACAAGAAATTCTTTGAATAAAAATTTAAAAACTGAATCTATTTACACTGATAAATACATTCATTTTAAGCATCATTCTACTTAAAGTATATCTAATCACATTATGATTAGTATATAGAAATATAGTCTATAAAATTTACATGTCAAATATGCTTTGCCACAAGTTTTTCTTGTAAGCTGAAATATATCTTGCCAAAGAATATTTAGGTTAAGCATATAATAAAAATCACACTTAATGACCTTTTATCCATGAAAGTTTTCCTTTTCCTTTCCAGTTTGCAACTCTATATGGAGTTAAATTAAAATATGCCATTTCAGGAATTCTTGTTATATATTCATACCTCTAATCACCCAGCTAAAATAGACATTTATTGTAGGTTAGGGAGAGCTGATTGTCTGTGCTAACTGATGCTACAGTGTCATTTATTTCTAGATGGTAGCAATTTCAAGATTCCTGAAGGCCAATTTAGATTTCCTGATTTTCAGGGTGATAGTGAGTGATATTATCTTTCATTTTCTTCTAGCCTTATGAATTAGTATTTCTGTTACTAGACAGAGAATGTTTCTATTTTAAGAACTGCTGTGGTACTGAATGGACATTGTTCTAGGGAAAGAAGTTTACAATGGGAGAGACAAAGGTCATATTACAATTACAGCAAATTCTGAGTTCTGAATAATATAGAAAGAGAAATATTGATTAAAAAATTCCCATGAGAAATGCAAATCAAACTTCAAGAAGCTACTGTCTCGTTCCATGTTGAATGGCTATATAAAAAACAAAAATAGCAAATTCTGGTGAGGATAGGAGAAAATAGAGTTTTTATAGATTATTGGTGGGAATGTAAATTAGCCATCAGGGAGAACAGTATAGAGGGGGGTCTCAGAAATCTTAAACTAGATCTCCATGTGACTCAGCAACTTTGCTTTAGGGTACATACCTAAAGGAAATCAAATCTCCGTACCAAAGTGATACCTGCATTCCCACGTTTATTATATAAGCCTAGGTGCCCATTAAGGGATGCATGGACAAAGAAAGTATGGTATGTATGCACAATGGAGCATTTTCAGTCATAAAGAAGAATGAAATCCTGTCATCTGCAGCAAAATAGATGGAACTGGAGGACATTACGTTAAGTGAAATAAGCCAGAAACAGAAAGACAAGTACTACATGTTCTTTCTCATATATGGAAGCTAAAAATTGAATAATAACTACTGGAAATTGGGAAGGGTATGTATGTGATGGGAATGTAGAAAAAAGTGGCTGGATTTGAGCAAAGCATGCATGGAAATATCACACTGGACCCCACTATTATGTACAATTAATATATGTTAATAAAAAATTAAAATTTCCCATAAAAGGTAAACTTTACCCCTTTGTAATACTTAATCCATAATTCTCATGGTTAAATGTTTTATTCATCTGCCTCTCTTGTATCCAGTTTAGGAAACACGAAGGCACAACTTGTGCAAACAAATTATTGCATCTTCTTGTTGTCATCATATTACGAGGGTAGCCCCCATCTGAAGAGCGGCTGTTAACCCAGGTGCCAGTTCTAGTACTAAGAAATACCTAAGAAGTAAGGAAAGAAGGATAAATACATGTCCGTTACTTTGTGGTATTTGTTTTTGATGATTTTCAAATGTTCTTATAACATTCTGGTCTTCCAATAGAGAATTTTTATGAATTTGTTTATAGATTCATGCATAAATACATATGCTGCTGCTATTGTTTGAAAAAACACTTTGCCTGATTTATGTATGCTAAATATTTTCATTATGTTTATAGAATTATATAAATAAAGTTATACGACTTGTAGGTAGATGTGTTGATATGGCGATTCTTAATGTGATAATACAGAATTTAAAGTAAAGGTTAAGAAAATCAATTTTGGGCCGGTGAGATGGCTCAGTGGCTTAAGCACCTGCCTAGCAAGCGCGAGGGCCCGAGTTCGACTCCCGGAACCCACATACGAAAAAAGGGCCGGTGATATCGCTCAGCGGCACGGGCGCCTGTTGGCGTGCAAGGTCCTGAGGTCGACCCCCGGTACCACAAAAAAAAAAAAAAAGGAAAATCAATTTTACCTAAATTAATTACAAATCTATTTTTTCTAGAGCTATTTATGGTCCTTTAATTTATGCTGAAGTCAATTGTCGATTTTATGTTTGGGCTTTCTGAACTCATTATGTATATTTCTTGGTCAAATTAAAGTTTGCTTCTCTTTTCTTTTTAAAAAAATTTTTTTAACTAAAATGACACAGGGTGAAGGTAAAAGAAAGATAATTGTCCCAGTTGCAGCAATTTTCTCTTTAATCTTCTTTCTGAAGGAGCACTTCTGAAAAATGCCATGTGGCCTGGCTTGCACAAAATATTCCTACCCTCTTTTTTAGAGATAGCTTGATTGTGTAAAGTATGGTCTCTTACGTGGTTCAAAAAAGACCAAGAGTGGCTTTGAGGCATTTTCATGATTTTTTTCACTTACCCCACATCGGCATAATTTAGCAATTGACCAATGCGTTCTATAGTCTTGAATCTCTTTCTCTCTAACCACCATACACAATGGGGGGAGTGGTGCCACTGACTGAGAAAGGCTCTACCTGAGCTGCTATTCGACTGAGCTCCACTGCGATGTCTCCTCCAGTGTTCCCAAGGCCAATCACCAAGACACGTTTGCCCCGAAAGGCTTCTGGGGTCCTGTACTCTTGACTGTGCAGGATCTGCCCTTTAAACTTATGGATTCCTGAAGGGGAGGAGAGGGTCAGACAATGTGAAATATTTAAAGCTGAGATTCCCCAGTACACAGTGTTAGGGTCTGTGGAAAAATGGAAGTACCAGAAATATGGTATGCCTTTGGTTCTGGCCCAGCCATTAGTTACAGGTTGTAGAACAAACTTGTGATGCTTTTCTGTCCTGGGATGCAGTGAGTCCGGATACAGATTTAGTATAATCTTCCGTGCTCAAAACATAGTAAATTGTACATTCTATATAAGCATTCTTTTTTTAAAGTAATCAATGTGGAAAATCAAACTTACTACAGATAATAAGAAACATCACATACACTATCATGAACAACCAACACCAGAAGTAGATTATTTCTAGTCTTATGTCATGATACCCCATCTATATTAAATATCATATCCATCCATGGTTTCTCTCATGGCCACTACAATCTTATATTCAAATATATATTTGATATATTCTTTTAGATATTGAATAAGCATCTCAGAATATAAAAGGGGGAAAAGTAACAATCATAAATATATATGCACCCAATATCAGAGCATCTCACTATATCAAGCAAATATTAATAGACCTAACTGGAAAATTATACTCCAGTACAATAATTGTAGGGGACTTTAATATACCTTTTTCATCAATGGACAGATATTCCAGACAGAAAATCAACAAAGAAATAGTAGAATTAAACTGTCCTACACCAAATGTATCTAACAGGCATCTAAAGAACATTCTATTGAATAGTTAAAGAATACACATTCTTCTCTATGTAACATGGAAATTCTCCAGGATAAATCATAAGGTAGGCAAGGAAGCAAGTTGCCACAAGTAAGTGACAGAAGAGTAGCTTTACTACATCCTAATGATTTTCATTTGACTGACTTTATTTTCTACACCTGAATTTGAATAAATTTCAGCTTTCCAAGTAATCAATTTTGACCCCAAAGAGGAAGATTTGCCAGTCATTATGTTAAGAATATGCTGTTGGAGTCAAAAGTATTTTCAAAAGAGAATTTCTAAAACTCATTTTTATGGATAGCACTGATCTAAGAGAAGTAATGGATTATTATGTGGTAGCTATTTTGAAAGACAAATATGTTCCTTTATATGTATAAGTTTTGGGTTATTTCCTTCTAAAACCCTGTGTGGAGCTTCCTTATACTCTCTTCCTTCAAGTCCTTGAATTACTGGTTAGTCTGGATTCAGTTGATCTGTCATTCAGTCTCCAAAATCAAAACCGGTGTTTTATTTTTATCTATCACAGGTCTGATAGTTTTGAGCCTTATTTGATCAGTGAACTTGAATTAGACATGCAAGATAAAGCTTAGACAATAACACTAATACAAATAAATAGAAAATAAGATCTGAAATGTATGTAGTGTTTTGTACCTTTCAGTGTAATTTTGTAGATAGTATTCTTGAGAGTGAATATAAAGTTGTGTATAATCATGGGGAAATTTCCAATTGCAAATCAGTAAATTTTCTTCCAGAAGCACCCAAAAGAGTAGGCAGGGTCTCAGGTAGGAATGACTCACCAGGGGAGGATGCCAAAGGTAAATGGGGGTTCAGGAAATGTCCAGTGCAAACCATGACAACATCAAAGACAGCTCTGTCCTGCTTGCCTTCTGTCTCTGTGACAACATCCCACTGCCCACTTTCAGAGAAGTTTGGACACTTTGTTACGCTGCACACAGTAGTCTACAAGTAAAGGACAAACACTTGCTTTCTACCAAAACCTTTGAACCTCCTATAATTACTGGTGTAGTACTTGTCTGTTTTTTAAAGTAGACCAAGTCCTACAATAGGAGGCCCATAAATATTGTTTTATCTTGCTCTATAAAAGTCAAGAAACTTGTGCAAACTCTCAAAGATAGTAACATACAGACCAGAACCCGAGATATCTGAATCATTTCAATGGAAGAAGGAGTTAATTTTTATTCCTGGTGAGAAGGAAATGAGTTATAATACCCCTTTACAATTTCTGTGGTTTACACTTGTAGTCACTTTTTCCTAGTGGGTTTCATAAACAAAATTATGTTTCCTTTCTTCCAAGAAAAATAATTGCATTCTCAATGATAGTTTACATTTAGAGGAGGAATCTGGAAAGTCACTATTTTAATGATTTATGAGTCAAACATAAGCAGCAGGAGTATGAGGAAACTTTGTTATCTGCCTTATTCATGTAGCAATAAAAATCAAGAAAAATTTACTTAAACTTCTTGTTTCCATTGGGTTGCTGAGTAGTCCAGGCCCCAATCAGTAACCTTCCATAACTCGAAGTATCTTACCTTAAACCGAATGTATTTGAGGAGATCAAAATGCTCAGCAAATTCTTGGAGATAGCCCCAAAATTTCCCATGGCTCATGAAATTGGGGTAATCTTCTTGGAATGGAAAGTCACTATAACATGACATTTCCTTGCAGACATTTGTCACTAATGATCTGTAGACCCTGGTCATCCCATCCTTGGAATCTTCCTGTGGTGAAAGCGTAGTTAGTGTGACAAGATGGAGGAGATCTTAGGGGCTTGTGCCAGCTCAGCTGAGAAGGTTTCGGGGAAGAGTTCTACTTGTCATTTTATAGACTTCCAGGAAACTCAATATTAGGTCCTCTTGGTATAATGGCAGGAAACCATTAGTGGGATTGGAATAATTAAATACAATATCTTCCTAAAACCAGAGAAAAGCTAATGAAATTTAATAGGTATTCTGAAGACTATAACTGATTTTATGCATGCAGGGTCTAAAATCCTTTTCCTTCTTCATTGCCATGCCTCCTTTCTCCCCTTGTGTTCTTTTTTTTTTTTTTTTTTTGTGGGTACCAGGGGGACGACCTCAGGACCTCGCGCGCCAACAGGCACCCGTGCCACTGAGCGATATATCACCGGCCCCTTTTTCGTATGTGGGTTCCGGGAGTCGAACTCGGGCCCTCGTGCTTGCAAGGCAGGCGCTTACGCCGCTGAGCCATCTCACCGGCCCTCCCCTTGTGTTCTTGATGTCTTTCTCTTTGTCTTTCCTCAGGTAACTCCTTGCTGGTTTTTCTGATTATTATCTATGTATATTTTCAAGCACCCTCCCCCTTATGGGCTCCTTTCCATGATTCCTTAAAATACTGAAGATTAATTTTAAGAACAAACAAAACCCCTCTCTGAATCTATGTCCTCTCATGGCCCTGTCTCTCCCCATCCTATCTCAGTGTTTAGGAAAGAATCATCATCAACTGGTTGCCTCTGTTTTCTCCCATGGTCTTCAACTTACTGTATGGTTTTGATCTCCACTGCTCAATTGAGAACACAACAAAAATGTATCTACTAAAGGCTTCAGTAAACTTCTTGTGGCTGAAGCTAATCTCTTTCTCCTTCAAGTCTCTTCCTTAGCTCTCTGTTTCCCCAGAAAGTTTCGCATTATCCAGCAGATCTGCATAAGGTAGCTGTTGCAGCTCAGTGCACCCTGGTTTTCTTCCACAGAACTGATTACACTCAGTTGCAATTATCTCTTTGTTCTTTCTGCTTCCACTAGACTATAAAGAGATCCGGGTTCCTGTGTCTTGTGTACCACTGTGTCCTGGCAGAAGGACAGATAAGTACATGCTCAGTGAATGGAAATTAATATTATCATTGTGGTTTTGAAAAAGATACAATATGTATGACTGGAAGAAATTACACCAAAATTTTAATAGTGCTGAACTGTGGGTATTATTACTACAATTTGTATTTTTTATTTTGTTTAATTCAATATTATTTTTTAGCATTTAGAAAATTTTTATTAATAGGAGAAAGGAAAACCAACTGTGGTGTCAAGGATAGCAGAAGCTATACAAACTAGAGTCAATATGTTATTAGCACACTGATTCTTAGTTACTTCATGAAGCTCACAGTAAATGAGAAAAGTTTTATTTTCCCTCCAAGTGCACTATAATCCTAGGGTTTTGGCTATTCCTACCTGTATACTTTTAGCTTTTTTTTTTGTTCGTTTTGTTTTGTTTGTACTTTAGCTTGTTTTATTTTCTTTCCCATCATTCCATGATTCAGCAAGCACCGTCTCTCCCAGAGTAGGTTCCCTCATTCATACAGTTGAATGAGTGCTGCTCTTCTGTTCGCCCTGAAGCATTTGGTATTTCTCCTGCCTGGAGTCCATCTCCTGACACTTTCTTATACCCCACCACTGGGGCAGGACCCTCGGTTCCCAGAGCATACCTTGCTGCTCCTCATAACCAGGACCAGTTCTGACCAGAGGCAGATGGAATTTAACCACTTCTTGACCCATTTTCTGATGCTCAAGGCACCAAACAGCTGGCCTAGCGAGGAATGCTGCCCTGTTGATTTTATACTCTCCTTTTAAGAAGGATTGCTCAGTTCCCGAGTTCTTTCTATTCTGATATTGTGAAAGCTCTTCCCCAACCAGTCTGGGGTCCTGTATCAGTCAGGTTCTCTTCCTGAAGACCTGAACAAAGGTTTGGGGTTGGATCTCCACTCTCTGATACCCACTTCCTCCTCCCTACAGTGTAATCTACTCCATATTCACCGATGCTAATCATCATAAACTTCCAACACTGTTTGTCTGTCAGACTTAACTCCTTCTTCCCCTCCCCCATATCCCTGACCTATAGCCCTGCCTATTCTCGCGGCTCCTCGCTTATCAGACTGCATCTGCGTAGTGCGTATCACTGCACCATGCACACGCTTGTGTGGCTGCAGTGAGCCGCTCCCTTACGTGATCACCAAGGCAGGCTGAAGCCACCTGACTGAGCAGAAACAGAGCGACTGGCCAGATTACGATCAGCGGAGATGGGCGCAGGTAAGGCACGCACAGTAAACTTCCATAGTCCCCCGAAGTCATCGCTTCTCTCAAAGCAGGTGGGCTCCAGGTCCTCATCCAAGCAGCATTTGATGGAGGACAGGCCGCTCACCCCAGCTCCAATCACTGCAACTCTCTTGGCCATGGGATGCTCTGTGAGAGGAAGGTCAAGTGGCACTTCTTTATAAAACGAGGTTGGAATGGAGCCTTGGACACAGGAATTGGCTTAGGTAGTGCTAGAAATACTCTTCTTTCATCTTTGAGTGGAGACTGAATCACATTTTGGCTTAAAAAAATGCAGGCTTTGAAATCATACTGTTTTGGTTCAAGTACTGGCTTCGTGACCTATTCGTGACCTATTAGCTGTGTGATAGTGGACTTACTGTTTATCTTCTCTGTGCCTTATTTTTCTCTCCAGTAAAATGGGGATGATAATAATAGTAATAATGACAATGATAATTATACATTTTTAAGGATTAGTTGTGAAGACTAAATGACTGATATACCTTGGAGGAATTTTACAAGTGTGTTTGCTATGTGGTAAGTGCTCAATTAAATGTAGCAATTATTATTATCATCCACTGTGGTCAGTATCTTAAGCCCTTGGGGATAGAGTCCCCTCAGTATTAATGGGTCTTTTTGCTATCATCTTGTCCCTCTGCATTCTAGGAATTGCAGTCAGTAAAAATGTTAGTTTGTATTCAACACATCCACGGTCCTAAATAATAACTGATCATGGCGAGGTCCTGCTGTACAGCAAGGACATTACATACCATGCAGGGTTGGGGTTCTTAATCTTGTGTAGAAAGAAGACTGACCAAAACAGAGTCCCCAGGGAAAGTCACATGGACATTCTGGAGTCAAGTGAGAGGTCAAACAGAAATGATGATGCCTGTACTTGTCAGAGGGCAATGGAGGAATTATGTGTCAGGGGGACTAAAAGCCAGTTTTTTGTTTTTTTTTTTTAATTTTATAATTTGGACTTCCCCAAATCTTAGTGTAGCATTTGCCTGATCAGAAGGGACACTTATTTAATTCCAGTAAGTCAGGTTTACAGCATGCTGAGGCTTTCAATATATCAAGTGGATTTAATTGTAAGTGCCATTTTCCCCATACTCTTGCTCAGTTCAGAAAACGCAAAACAATAGTTGGCCTCAAAGTATGTTTCATAAAATATATCTAAATCACTTGACTTTGCATTTGAAGATAGAATACTTTTTGAGGAGTGATGTAGCTGTTTAAACCCCATGTGATTTCTGTAGGTATGTGTCACTTATCATAGTGGTATTTGTCTCGGGGAACGAAGAGAGCAAATATTTATTGATCTCCTTGCACCAGCAAGTGGGAAAACAGCATCATCCTTCATCATAACTGAAGGCTGCACTGCTAAGGAGAGGCGAGGTCTGCCTTGAATGTGGGGTTCTGGCTCTGACGCCAGGATGAGATTGTATTATTTGTTCAAGAGCCTGAGGTGTGGGCTTCCTGTCACTAAGCCTCTTCCTTCACCTCTGCTCAGGTTTGCCACTGCACACTTGGAAATTCGTCGCTATGACTTAACGGCTTTCCTCCTAATCAGATCAGAAGTTCCAGGGACAGAAGCAAAGTGGACTTAGTGACTACAGAGAGCAAGCAGGACTTCCGAGCTCTCAGATCCCCTTAGACTCGACTGTTCTGGGGCAGATTCATGGACTTGCACTGAGAATCAGAGGCATTTTCTAGGGTTACCTGTTCCAAAATTATCGACTATCCTGTGATTTATAAGGATAAGATCGTCATATCGACTCATTATCAATTGCCAAGCTTATACCTCTTCCTTTTAGTTTATTTGGGAGTCCTTTTATTTCAGAGAGCCAGGTAGTCTGGGAGGAGAATAAGCTGTTGAGTCATCAGAACTGGGTTTGAACTTTGTGTCTGCTAATGACTAGTTCTATGACGCTGAGAAAACTACTGAAAGGCTTGGATATAATATTTGTAATACGAGAAAAATACCTAAGTTAAAGGATTGTGTGGGCTGGTGAGATGGCTCAGTGGCATAAGCACCTGCCTGGCAAGTGCGAGGTCCTGAGTTCGACTCCCGGTACTCCCATACGAAAAAAGGGGCCGGTGATATCGCTCAGCGGCACGGGTGCCTGCTGGCGCGCGAGGTCCTAAGGTCGACCCCCGGTACCCACAAAAAAAAAAAAAAAAAAAGAAAAAGATAGTGACATCCCTTAAGAATGCTGCTGTATGGAGCGAGGCTGACACGCAAAGGACACACGCTAAGACCTACAACACCGCATGCCTGGGTACAAACACTTGCAGCTCTCTTTGGCCCTGTTTGGAGTGGGCTGTTGGAATAAAAAGGGACTGAGAGGAAACACCTTGGCTTTTTTTTTTTTTTTTTTTTTGTGGGTACTGGGAGTCGACCTCAGGACCTCGCGCACCAGCAGGTGCCCGTGCTGCTGAGCGATATCACCGGCCCCTTTTTCGTATGTGGGATCCGGGAGTCGAACTCGGGCCCTCACGCTTGCAAGGCAGGCGCTTACGCCGCTGAGCCATCTCACCGGCCCCCAACACCTTGGCTTTTAAAGATGAGGGACTATACAGGCAGTAGAGACAAATTGGGAATCTGCACCTTTTAAAATCAATCCATACTTACAGTCCATGAATTTCTGACTGAAAGCAACCATATGAAAATATGCTTTAAATCAGTAAGGAAAGGTTGTGAGCAAACTGGAAGCGGCGAGTTCTGAGTCCTCTGTTCTGCTCCTATAAACTGCTATGTAGACCTCGGCAAAATTCTTCACTTCTCTGTGCTACTTTTTCCACATTTATAAAATAGATATTAAAGCTTCTGTTTCTTCTCTTTTTAGTTTGAAAAGTTTGTTTTTGGATCTAAATAACAAGCAATTGATGCCAAACGAACACAACCAAATAAAATCATGAATTCGAAGGTGGGAGGGGCTACTATAGTTTTGGAGTTTGGAGCAGGCAAGGTGCGTGCACGCTCTTTGAAAACTATAAAGTGTGCTGCAGATAGTAATGTAATTTGTTGCTGAAGGTTTGCTTATATCGAGTTTCTTGACAGAAAGGAATCCTGATAAGCTCGATCTTTTTAATCTTTTTTTTCCTCCAGTAGTGGAGATTGTTATCTATCTATCTATCTATCTATCTATCTATCTATCTATCTAATCTGAGATGAAGTCTTGCCAAGTTACTTAATTGCCCAGGGTGTGCTTGAATTCTGCCCTTCCTGCCTCAGCCTCCCGGGCTGCCTGGATTGCAGATGTGTGCCACCACACTCCTTTTTACATCAGAAATCCCCCCCGACCTAACTGACCAGCAATCTTTTTTTTTTTTTTTTTTTTGTGGGTACCGGGGGTCGACCTCAGGACCTCACACGCCAGCAGGCGCCCGTGCCGCTGAGCGATATCACTGGCCCCTTTTTCGTATGTGGGTTCGGGGAGTCGAACTCGGGCCCTCGCGCTTGCCGGGCAGGCGCTTACGCCGCTGAGCCATCTCACTGGCCCCAGCAATCATTTTTGAGACCCAGAAAGACATTGATGATTTACAAATCATATACTGTAATCAGTTATGATTTGAGTTTGGAATTTAGTCAGTTAATGTTTCTATCATTACCCCACGAATGCTCTTATTTTGTTACAGTATTTCCTATCACACTACCTGTGGAGTATTTTGGTTTTCCCAATGCCTGGTATTATTTCATTCATAAAATGAAATCAAGTGAATGCAGAATCAGTGATCGACCATGATTCTGTTATTCTCATTGACCTTTCAAATGAAGGTAACTTTATTCTCTTACAATTTCCCTTTCTTCCCAACTCTTTCCTTAACTCTGTTGTTTTTACCCTAATCAAGAGGATCCACAAGAGAATCACGTTTTTTTCCAAGGAATTCACAGTCCAGGGAGAGAACACTCATCCTCTGCAAAAGCATTTTCTGGAAACGTTTCAACTTTATAAAATGTGCAGGACACTTACCTTGTTAGCATAGAGCAGATGCTTGAACTTCTCAAAGCTGAAAAGCCAAAGATAGTGTTCGTCTTAAAAAAAAAAAAAAAAAAAAAAAAAGAAAAACTAAAAGAAAAAGTTTGAAATCTAAATTCCTTGGTTTGAAAGAAAAATAAACAGAATACTGATTTTGGTCAAGATGCTTTCAGTTTAAAAGCAAAACCACTCGTTTCACCTGGCACGCAGGTGACAGCAAGAAGTATTCTCTCTAAGGAAAAATAGTTGTGTATCAACCTGAATTTGATACTTCCGGGATCTCCGGGCAGGGCTACATGACGAGTTAGAATACAGCTTTCCGATTGGAAAGAAGTAACTCCTGCCCTTTCTCCCCACCCTCCTAAACGTCAGAGTTCAGGCAAAGGCCCAAAGTAAAGGGAAACACGTGATAAGTAGTGCTTTTGTCATTGTGGCCTTTAGAGGGCGCCAAAGCACAGGCCTCCCAGTGAGGTAGGCTGTGCTTTCGGAAACTTCAAACCCGGTATATTGGCCTCTTGAATCATCACAGGAGCTGTCAAAAAGGAGAAAGCAGTGTAGGTAAGCTAGTTCTTCCATGTTGGAGGTTTTCTGTTTCAAAGGTGTGACTTCAAAATTCAATATTCATATGGAATTCAAGCAGTATCATCCTTCAGATTGGGTAGGCAGAGGGAGCTGGTATATTGTGTTTGAGAAAGCATAAAATTATTCATAGGTATTCACCTGAGGCACAAAAAAGAAGCAGCAATAGTAAAATAATATTAAGTAGCCATCCTTTTTATTTTTCCACTAAATCCTTAGAAGCTAACAAAGCAGGCCATCTCAGGTTTTATGCTTAGGGACGTTTTCCAGCATGGTTCACTGAACAGTTTCTGAGCCAGGAGTCAGAAATACAAATGTAACGGAAATGGAGAAAGCGGCCCAGATGTGACCGGAAAGCATAGCTCTGCCTCTTCAGTTAGGTAAAGGTTGCAGTTTGAGAGCTTGAGCCCGATATCACAAGGCTTTAGACTTGCAATACAACTTGCTAATCCAGTTTTAGCGTGAAATCTGTTGTTGGTAACAAATCACTATTTTTCTTTTGAGAAATATCTTTGCTACAGAAAAGTTAAGGGACGGTTTTCATCAGGGAACACTGAGCTATCCCTCACTCATATTCTTAATACTGTAATAATACAAATTACCATCTAGTAAAGTTCTCGATGCCTTCTCTGTCCCTACACATTTCCTTTGCTAAACATTTAGAGTAACCTGCAAACCACACGGTGCCATTCTGATTTCAGCATATATCACACAAGAAAAGGCACACACTCACAAAATCACAGTGGCATTACAACATAGAAGAGGGTCCATAAAAGTTTAGTAGTATAATCCAATATAAACTTTACTTTCAAATTTCCCCAATGGTCTCAAAAATGTCGTGGCAGTGGGGTAGAGCTGGCTTGTACAGAGAGAATAGGTTCTTCTCTTCCAACTCTGAGTTCAGTAATATAAACATTGGTAGTGGTGGACATTTTTTGGGGGTGATGATGGTACTGGAGATTGAACCCAAGCCTTCACATTAAGGTATATCTCGGCCCCTTTTTAATTTTTTAAAATCTTGAGACAGGATCTCACTAAGTTGCCCAGTTTGGGCTCAAACTTGTGACTTCCCTGCCACCACTTTTCAGAGTGCTGGGACTACAGGTATGTGTCTCAATGCCTGCTGTAGGGGGGAATAGTTACAAAATGGAAATTGACAAGCAGTACAATTGGCTTCCGCCACTCTGAGCCAGTTGTTAAATATTTACCAGCACACAACTCTGTTATTTTTTTAAAAAGTAGTTTTATTGAAGTATAGTTGATATACAAAAAACCACACAAATTTACTATATACAATTTGATGTGTGGATACACTGGTGAAACTGTTACCACAATGAAGGTAATAGGCATACCCATCACCTCCAAAGGCATGCTCATTCCCCGTGTGTGTGTGTGTGTGTGTAAGAACACATAAAATGAGATCTACCATCTTAAGTTTTTAAGTGCACAACACAGCATTATTAACTATAGGCACTACATTGTGCAGCAATCCTTTGATCTTTTTTATTTGCAAAATTGAACCTACACCCATTGTATGAAAACTCACCATCAGCTGGGTGTGGTGGTGCACACCTGTAATCCCAGCACTTGGGGAGCTCAGGCAGGAGCATTGCTGTGAGTTTGAGGCCAGCCTATGCTACATAGTGAGTTTAAGGCCAGCCTGAACTGCATAGCAAGACCTAGTCTAAAAAAAAAAAAAAAAAAAAAAAAAAAGAAGAGAAAAGAAAATTCCCCGCTACCCTCAGTCTCTGGCAACCACCACTCTGCTTTCTATTTTTATGAATTTGACTATTTTAGACACTTCATGTGAGTAGAATCATGCAGTATTTGCTCTTCTGAGACCGGTTTACTTCACTTAGTGTGAGGTCACAGGTTTATCCACGTGACCGCACAGAGCAGGACTTCCTTATTTTTTAAAGACTGAATAATATTCCATCGTATGTTAATGCCATGTTCTCTTCATCCATCCATTTATCGACGGGCATTTACAATGATTCCATGTCTTGGCTATGGTGAATAATGCTACAATGAATATGGGAATTAAGATGTATCTTTGCGACTATGATTTAAGTTCTTTTGTATATATACTCAAAAAGGGGTGCTGGGTCATAGGGTACTTCTATTTGAAATTTTTTGAGGACTCTTTGCACTGTTTCTCACGTTGGTCGTATCATTTTACATTCCCACCAATAGTGTACAAGTCTTTCAGTTCGCTTGTGTACTGGCCAGTACTGTTACCTTCTGTTTTCTTTATTGATAATAGCTTCCTAACAGGTGTGAGGTGATACATCCTTGATTTAGATTACATTTGGCTTTGATTACATTCGCCACGATTGGTGATGCTGTGAGCTTTTGCCTGGTGTGCATTTGTATGTCGCCTTTGGAGAAATGCATATTCAAGCCCTGACCTTCATGTTAATCTCTTGAATCATCACAGGAGCTGCTAAAAAGGAGACACTAGTTTAGGTGAGCAAGTTTTTCTATGTCTGTAGTCTTCTATTCCAAAAGTGTGATTTTAAAGTTCAAGGTTTGTAAGGAATTCAAGCAGTATCATCCTTCAGATTGGGTCAGCAGGGGGAGCTAGTAAACTGAGTTTGAGAAAGGATAAAATTATTCTTAGATATTCACCTAGGCCACAAAAAGAATGGTTATGGAAACAGCAGTAGTACAACAGTGTTAAGTAGCCATCGTTTTTATTTTCTCCACTGAGTGCGTAGAAGCTAACATAGCAGACCGTCTTAGGTTTTGTGTTTGGGACATTTTCTGAACAGTTTCTGAGCCAGGAGTCTTTAGTCAGACCTCTGCCTAACATAATTACTGTATGGACAACCAAAAACACAGTCAGGCCCTCCTCTGAGTCTCAACAGTTGCAGCATCATTCAGAATCCAAGGAGTCTCCTTTGAGACTCAGGCAAACATTTAGCTATGAACTTCTGTAAAATTCAGAAATAAGCTGCATAATACTAAGATCCAATGGGCCAAGATAAACATTCCCATTTCGAAAGGGAGGAATAAGACGTAGAAACGAATTGGACCAAGTCAAGAACAAGCATTAAAGCTTGTGGCTCCATGTCCGGCATCTGGGGCACGTGGTAGTGAGATGTGAGTTCCAAAAGGCTTTGGCAGCCCTACCTTATGGCCTCACCATTTGCAGCCCACGTGGCATCCCCTCACTCCCTCTGTAGTTCAGATTGGCCTTGAACTCACTATGTGGCCCAGGCTGGCCTTGAACTTGTGGCCATCCTCCTGCCTCAGCCTTCTAAGTGCTGGGATTACAGTCATGTGCCACCATGGTCGGCAATGGCCTTTTTCTTGGGCCTGCTCAGCAGGCAGTACCCGCAGTTTTCCTTCACAGATGTTCCACATTCCTGGTTTCATTTCTGCAGCTTCACCAGTTGCCCTCTGGAGCTCCTCGGAGGAAACGTAAATGTGTCACACATTTCCTGCCTTCTGAGGCCTTCCTTTGAAATCTGGGTGAAAGCCTTTGTGACCCCATAACTTGTACGTTTTGCATGCCTGCAAAACTGGTATCACATAGATGATACCAAGGTCTGCAGGCAGCTGAAGCAATAGCCAGACCTCCCTGGAGAGTGATTGCAATTGCCTCTAAGTGTCTGGAAGACTGGGTGCAGGGAACCACTTTTCTAGGCAGCTTTGAGTTAGCAGGTAACCCTAAGTCTCACTTCTCAAAGCAGTCTTTTAAAGGAGCTTACACTTTTATATTCTTAAGCCTGCAATATGTGGGGTCTTTCTGATTCCTGTGATGCCCTCTTGCCCTTCTTGTCCAGATACAAAGTACGTTGTTTCTTTCTTTTTTTTTTTTTTTAATGTGGGTTCTGGGAGTCGAACTCAGGACCTTGCACTTGCCAGGCAGGCGCTTATGCTACTGAGTGACATCACCGGCCCTTTTTTCGTATGTGGGATCCTGGAGTTGAACTCAGGACCTCGCACTTGCCAGGCAGGCGCTTATGCCACTGAGCCATCTCACTGGCCCCACGTTGTTTCTCTTTAATGGTGCTAATTTCTTCAGCAAGTACAGCTCCCTTGGCTCCAACTTTACAGGCACTTCTTCTCTGGCTAAAATGAAAAAAATTTCCTATCTTTTCACCCTGATGTTGGCTCCCAATTCTCACTGTGAATCTGGCCCAAAGCACCTACTAGTATCCATGCCACAGCCTGAATATTGGGCTAAAATTTCCTCTACTAGATCAACTAATCCATAGCCTTTAGAGGACATATATTCAGAAGGGGCATTGCTGGATTATAGGGGTAGTTCTGTTGGGAATTTTTTGAGGACTCTTTATACTTTTTTCATGTTGGCTGAATCATTCTACATTTCCACCAACATTGTGCAAGAGTTTCAATTGGCCTGTGTCCTGGACAATACTTGTTATCTGTTATGGTTTATATCTAGATGTCCCCTCATAGGTGAGACTTTTAGGAAGTGGCTGGATCATGGGTGTGTGATAATGGATTATGAGTATGTGATAATTGAATTAGCCCACTGATTGGTTTAGCAAATCTGCAGGAGATGGAATTACTGAAGAAGCTCTATCCTGGGTGTTGGTTGTACCAACAAATAAGCTTGTAGCCTGGGTGGAATATAAAGGGAAAGAAGGAAGGCAAGCCTCCTGCCTCCTGCTGACCCTGCCAGGGACTGTTTCTCGTCTGCTGTGCCACACCACCCTGCCTTGCAGTCAGCCAGCTGACTATGGACTGAAACCTCTCCAGACTGTGAGCTAAAATAAACTTTTCCTCCTTTAACTTGTGGGTGTCGAGTATTTTTTCCCAGTGATGAGAAAGTAACTAAGACATTATCTTTTGTTTTTGTTACTGGTAATAGCTCTCCTAACAGGTGCAAGGTAATATATTCTTGGGTTTTGATTACATTGTCCATGATTGGTGATGATGTGCACTTTTGTCTGGTGGTCATTTGTATGTTTTCTTTGGGGAAATGCCTATTCAAGTCTTTTGCCCATGTTTAAGTCAGGTTATTGGGTTTTTTGTTAGTAGCTTCTTATCAGATATGTGGTTTCTAGTATTTTCTCGCATCCCATAGTTTGCCTTTCCAGTCTATTGATTTTTCCCTTTGCTATATGCAAGCTTTTTAGGTTGATGCAGTCCCACTTGCCTATTTTTGCTTTTGTTACCTGTGTTTTTGGTTTAATAGCAAAAAAATCATTGCCAAAACTAATGTTCAGAAGCTTTCCCCCTCTTTTCTTCTAGGATTTTTATAGTTTTATATCTTACATTTTATTATTTAATCTATTTCAGTTGACTTTTGTGTATGGTATAAAATAAAGGTCCAGGGCTGGTGAGATAGCTCAGTGGCATAAGCGCCTGCCTGGCAAGCGCGAGGTCCTGAGTTAGACTCCTGGTACCCACATAAAGGAAAAAAAGGGCCAGTGATATTGCTCAGCGGCACAAGCACCTGCTCACAAACACGAGGTCCTGAGTTTGACCCCCGGTACCTACAAAATATAAATAAAATAAAATAAAATAAAATAAAGGTCCAATTTCATCCTTATGCATGTTGATATAGTGTCCTAGCACTATATATTAAAAAGACTTATTTCTTCATTGTATATACTTGTACCCTTACCAACTGACTAAAATTTTGTGCATTTATTTTTGATTTTCCATTTTATCCCATTGGTATATATGTTTGTCTTACTGCCCATACCACCAGGCACAGTGGTGCACACCTATAATCCCAGCTACTCAAAACAATGAGGCAGGAGAATTGCAAATTCAAGGTAGCCTGAGTAGCTTAGCAAGAACCTGTTTCAAAATAAAATAAAGGACTGGCAATCTAGCTCAGTGATAGAGCACTTGGTTAGCATTAGCCAGGCTCTGAATTCAATCTTTAGTGCCCCCCCCAATTTTTAAACCCAGTACCATACTATTTTAAATACTGTAACTTTGAAATATATTTAGAAAAAATAAATGTAATATTATTTTCTCAAAATTGCTTTGGCTATTCAGGATGTCTTGTGTTTCAACCCGAATTGTAGGCTTTTTTTCCTTCTTCTTTAGGAAGTCCTGGAATGGACGGCATGTTTGTACTTTTCCTCCCAAGTTCATATGTTGAAATGATAACCTCAATGGGATGATCTTAGGAGGTGGGACTTTTGGAAGGTAATTAAGCTTAGGTGAGATCCTTCTTAAGAGAAGAGAAAGATACTAGATCTCACTCTCTCTGCCACGTCAGGACGCAATTAGAAGATGGCCATGTTTAAACCAGGAAGAGGACCCTCACCAGACATCTAATCTGCTGTTTCATTGATCTTGAGCTTTCCAGACTCTAGATCTGAGGAAATTAAATGTTTGCTGTGAACACTACCTAGCTAATCAACTGAATTGACTAAGGCAGTGCCATTGGGATTTTAATGGGGATAGCAATGAATCTGTGGATTGCTTTGGGTAGTGTGGAAATTTAAACAAAATTAATTCTTCCAATCCAGGAACACGGATGTCTTCTTTAATTTCTTTCATCGATATTTTGTAGTTTTCAGTGTACAAGTCTTTCATGTCCATGATTAAGTTTATTCTTAATTATTTTATACTTTTTGACAATATTGTAAATGGTATCTGCTATGATCTAAATGTACGCATCCTTATCAAATTCATATGTGGATAGTTAACCACCAAGAGATGATATTAAGAGAAGGGCCCTTTGACAGATGACTAGATCATGATAATGCAGCTATCATAAATGTAATTAATTCCTTTATAAAGGATGCCCAAGGGACCTTTTTACTCCTTCCACCATGTTAGGACAAATAGAAGTCTCCATCTGTATTAGCTTTCTTGTTGCTGAACATAATACCCAACATTCCCAGTTTAAAAGAGAAGTTTAATTTGGCTCATGATTTCAGTCCACCAGCAGCTGACTCCAGGGCAGAAACATCATGGTGGAAGGGCATGGCGGAGCAAAGTTGCTTCCTTCATGGTGGTTGCAAAGCAGAGCAGGGGAACGGTGCCAGAGCAGAATGGGCCAGGGACCAGACATTGATCCCAAAGCTACATTTCCATAATCTATTCAGGTGCGTGCTCTACTGATCTGCTAGGCATTTCTTAATTCCATGAAGTTGACATATCAGGATTAACAGTCACACCATCTATGGGAATTGGGCCTTCAACAGACAATGAATCTGTTGGCCCCATGATCTTGGGATTCTAAGCCGCCAGATTATGAACAATAAATTTCTGTTGTATATACATCACCAAGACCAACATATTTTGTTATAATAGCCAAGATGAACTAAAATTGTTTTTCTTAATTTCTTTTTTTGAGCAGTTCATTGTTAGCATATAGAAGTGCAACTTATTTTTCTATGTTGACCTTGTATTCTGCAAGTTTACTAAATTTGTTCATCAGTTCTAACTTTTTTTTTCATGGAGTCTGGGTGGCTTTCTACATATAAGACCATATCATCTGCAAACAGAAAATATTTAGTTCTTTTCTGGATTGCATGGATTTGTTTCTCTTTCTTGCCTACTTCATCTGGCTAGTATTACTGCTACTATGCTGAATGGAAGTGGCAAAAGCAGGTATCCTTGTCTTGCTCCTGTGTTAGAGCACCGTCAAATGAGTACATTGTAGGCTTTTCATATGTAGCCATTGCTATGTTGAGTTAAATTCCTGCTATACCTAATTTACTGAGAGTTTTGTTCTTCACTGTGTTCATGCAGTGCATTACATTCATTGATTTGCTTATGATGGAACACATATGGCTTGTATCTTTCCTAAGGATGTATCTTTCGAAACTGCATTTAGGTGTTAGGTGTCTTTAAACTTCCCTATTGTGTAATAGTTTTACAGCTTCCAGGGTCCAGTTTAAAATGGTCAGTATTACCTAGTTTGCTACTGTTGGAACAATTCTCTTGAAATAGTCTATAAATTAGTATCTTTATTTCTGTTTGCTCCCCTGCCCTGTAATTCATTCTCCAGAATTATCTTTGTAAATTATAAATTAGACAATATCACTCTGATCTACAATATATACAAAATATTCACTGAAGGGGATGTGTACTCAATATTGTATTACAATATTATGTAATATTTATGTACTAGAAAGAATTATACAGTAAAAGAGGAAAAAGCAACAAACCGAGAGGACAGTTCTATGAAGGCTGTTCTTGGGTAGGTGTGGAAGGATGGGATCCAGAGCACTAGTGTAGGAGTCCACCCTACGAACACAGGTAGTTCATCCTTAGTAACAAGAGATCGTAAGGCACAGCGGCAGCTAGATTGAGAGTGGTGGTGGCGGAAATGTGTTGAAGTTCTTTATTAACCATTACTATAGTCTCCTCTGAGAATGTGGTGGGGAAGAAGCAGAAAGGGTTTGTGGTGAAAGAAAACGATGTAAAATAGTTATTTAGGCAATCAGATTAGCTTGTGAAGGGATTAGGGAAATCTAGCAGGATTTGGAGGCAGTAGAATAGTGATGAGCTAAAGAATGATCAAGTAGAGTGCTGAGTGTTTTTTTCCTCTACCTAAGGTCAAATGCTCAGATGAGGTTTGATGTATGTGGAGGGGTGGGTGGATTTTGAGCAGAGTTGGAGTTCTACGCAAGTATGAATGAATGAGAGGGGACAATGGAATTGGGAATGTATGTGAATTTGATATAAAATTGTATATTCTAAGCTGAAGATGAGAAAAATGTGGGGAGGTAAGACAGTGAAGGATGATGATTAATTGTTTGGATTGGAAGTCCCGAGGATTTGAAAGAATATTATATTAGAAAGAGTTAGCTGGATGAATACGATCCTTGGAGGTGAAAAATAGGATACTTGTAATTTAGACTGTGGAGGGTTGCTATCATTGAGAATGACAAAATCAGGATTTGCATTGTCTAATAGCCACTAGTGTTATATAGATATTTAAATTTAAATCATAGTAATTAACATTTAGTAAAATTAAAAATTCATTTCCTCATCGCCACTAGGCAGACACATTTCAGGTGCTTAACATTCACATGTTGCTAATAACTGTCACATTAGAGAGTGAAGGTTAAATGTTTCCATGATGTCAGGAAGTTCTATTTGATATCACTGGTATGGAATATGAACAGAGTAGGGGATGGCTGAGACAGTGGAGGATATGTTGTCAGAGGTGACCTCGGTTAAGGAACAGAGAGCACAGGACGTGTAAGGATTGTACGCTTGATTTTGAAATTGTGGAGAATTTATGACAGAAGTAGGCATGGAGAGAAAGACTTCGAGTCAGAGGTCCATCCAAGAGATGAAGTCTGGAGGTGACCGTGACAAGGGCGCAGAGTGTGATGGCCTGAGCTATGAAGGAACTGGGGTCTTAGGAGAAGTGAAGAGATGGTCGGAATGTTTCAGTAAGGAATATGGAGGACAGCTGCTCCCGAGTCAGGCCTGGTAGTACAGTGTCAGGAGGTTATCCCTTCTGCTCTACGCTGTCAGGCACAGAGAAGGACGTATGGTCTCGAACCTGCTCTAGCTGCTAGGGCAGTGATGGCAAATCTTTTAGAGCTTCCAGTGATACAAACAGCCTGCTGTGGCCTGTGTGCTGTAGGTTCGCCACCACTGTGCTAGGGCCTTTAGGGCTGTGGGGAACTGTCCAAGCATGGGAGTCTGTTCTAGGTGCTCCAGCTGCTCTCAGGGTACAGTTTGACCTATTTCTTCCTCTCTCTTTTTTTCTCTCTGTGTTTCTCTCACTATGGATTGAATCTACCCCCAAATTCTCTCATTTCCCCCCTTTTTTTCTTTGACTTCCTTTTTTTCCTTATTCCTCACCTTCTGCATATTTTATCAGAACTAAAAGAATGGATGTATAAAAATGTGAGACAAAAGATTAAAATTAAAAGTTAAATTCTCCTTCATCTCTCCTTGACAATTTCACTCTCCAGAGGGATGGAGTGTGGTATTTCTAGAACTTTAAAAATTCCTACTTAAATACAATCCTATGTGTCCATTATTTAAAACATTTTAATCTGCTTTTCATATGGCATGGTTTTTATTTACTTTTTTAAAAAAATTGCCCATGATGCCATGGACATCTTTCTGTGGTAATTTACGTAGACTTTCATTGTTTCTAAGAGCCGTGTAGAATTTGAATATGTTGGATGTTGTTGGTAGTCTCTATGCCCAGCATCCACTCTTCCCGCCCTTTCTCTTTCTTTTGGAAAGAGTTTCCATTTCCTTTAGGCCTCTGCTCCCACTCCATGCAGTTTAACATGTCTCTGACTTAGCCAAATGCAGTGAGCTCCCCATGTAGGTCGACTCTAAGGGGGACCCCTGCTCCCTTAAAAAGGACTGCTTTAGAGGAAACATTGATGCAGTTCAGGGCATGAGATGAGGCGAGATTCCCTGGGGACTAAATATGTGTATGTGTGTATGTATTAAAAGCTGAGCTGATCTAACAGAGGCCCCACAGTAGAATGAATCAAATAAAACAAGAATTTATTTCTCATCGTGTATTAATTTGACTAGGCTAGGCCGATATAGCAACTTTACGGCCTGGTGATCAGGGAAGCTTGTGCCTTCTGTTCTGTTGCTGTGCCGTTTCTCAGGACTTGGTCCTTTTCTGCATGGCTGAAGCTAGATTACTGCCATGATGTTAGTTTAACTTGCAGAAAATAAAGAAGTTCAAAGTAAGAAAATTCCACCTTAAATAAAAGAGAAAGATAGTGCCTACATTAGATCCACTCATATTACATGTGGAAGAGCGTAGTCACTGACTACACTAGTGCAAAGAGGGCTGAGAAATAGTAACTAGCTGAGGGGCCATGTGACCGGGAAGAAAGGAAACACAGATTTTTTGGGTACAAATAGTTGCCTCCCAGATTCTCCTTTTGGAAAAGTTTTAGGAGTACTTCTGTCTCTCTTTTCGAATAGACTATAACCTGGCCTCTACTTATCATGCTGGCGATGATGCTGGTCCAGGGATAAGGACAGAAACCAGGCAATTTTGGAGAAATGGTACTGAAGCCACTGGATTAAGTCAACTCTGAAGCTCCGTGAAGTAGGATATGTTATAATTTTCATGTTAGAGAAGTGAAAATTGTGACTTAGGAAAAGAAAGTGACTTGGTTAAAGTCACACAGCTAGTAAGTGTCAGAGCCCATTAAACAGCACCAAGCTTAGTTCTGTAAGCAGGCTCCGTGGTGGGACACTGGCATATAAGAAAATAAGCTTCTATACTTAAGACTGGCCCAACAGCTACTATTAGTAAATACAGTATTAAAAAGAATTTTAGAAAATATAAAATTACCCTTGGGATCAAATGGCTTAGAAGCTTAAAGAGAGTGCAAGAAACAGAGTCAACAGAGCCAAAGTGTTTCATATATTTCTTCTTTTGTTAGATATCTGGACCTAACTAAATTGTTTTTTCTGGGACTACTTATTTAGATTTAAAAATTTATTTGTATGGTGTGGAGATCAAACCCAAGGCCTCAAACATGTTAGGCAAGTGCTCTACCACTGAGCTATACCCCCGGCTCCAAGCTTCCTTCTGAATGGGAAAAAAAGATAGTTTCCCAGTATGATGAGTAGAATAATTTTTAGACTAGGAAAGAGAAAGCTTTCTTTCTATGAAGCCTGTCACGTGCTATGGCTATAAAGTAGGCCTACTATAGGCATAGTCCAAAAGGAAAAGGGAGGGCTAAACAGGGAAAAATGCCTGTGGAGGTTGAGAAATAGATAGGCGTATATAAAGAGTAAGAGATGGAGTTTCAGACACAGTGGGGAGACACAAATTGATAGAAACAAGCAGTTCTGTACACACAGAGAGAGTGAAAAAGGGAGTGAGGCACATAGATATTTTCATGGAGTAACGTCCTTTTAATAAGACTTTCATGATATCACTACTAAGACTGTTGAAGTCATTTGAAGATTGGAAACCGCAGACATAAAGGATAAAGAGCACCAGTTGTATGCTCTGGAGACTCATGTCCTGACTCAGCCACTAATTATCTCTGTTCCCTTGGAAAAATCAAATGGTATCTTCTTGTCTGAGTTTTCTTACTTGTTAAATTTCTCTTTTTTATTTTTTAAATTTTGAGGCAGGGTCTTGCTAAGTTGTTAAGTTGCCTGGACTGGGTTTGAACTTGTGATCCTCGTGCCTCGTCTCCTGGAGTGCTGAGATTACAGGCATGTACCACTCTGGCTTGCTCCAGGCTCATAATTATTATTGTGAGGATTAAATGAGATAATATTTGGCACTTCATTAATTTTAAAGTACTACAGTATAAAATGTACAGCATTATAATTGCCACTATAGTTTTCAGGTGCATTATCCCTTTACAGAATGCGTGTTTTTGTACTGTTGAAATAAATGAAATCAGCGCTTGTTATAGCAAGAGATTCAACTATCATCACTAAGGCTTGGCACAGACTCAAAAGCAGGCAGAGGAGATTATTGTTAATATTATAATTTTAGAGTGAAAAAAGGGAAGACTTCAGGTCTGGTCCTGTTGGACATTGCTGGTGTGGGGAAGGTTGGGGTGGACTAACCAGAAGCAAGACATCCTGTGAAACTGGTACAGGGCGCTTGTTTGGTTTTCTCTGGTTAGTCCTGAGTTGGAAGTGTGGGCAAAAATTAGAACTGGCTCTCATTAGCCAAGTCCTGACTGTTCTGGGCTGACTGTTGCAGAGGTTGTAGGTCAGAGTTCTTTGCCATAGATACTCTGCCATTGTTTATTTTTATATTCAGTCTCCAGGTATAGTAGATAAGATGTGGTTCAGGTGTCGCCTGTGTCCTTGTGGTGTGCTCCTGTGGCCTGGGAAGTCTACCTTGCCCTGTCTCACCTTGGGCACGACGCGTCTCCCCAGGTGCTTCATGAGGAAAGCTACTGTCAGCTCTGCTTCAATGAGACAAAAGCCTTTCTGCAAGTCGTCAAGATTGTATTCAGTGGGGTAATTTTTCATAAGTTTCTGTGCTACCTATGAAATGAAGTGATATAATACTGGATATCTAGTAGACCAAAGTGGAGGAGAAGTGGTCTGTCTCTACCTGGATATACGTCCAGAGCTCACTCTGGCCTGACTCCATAGTTTCTTATCCTTTACCCCCATCCAATCCATGCATGAAGCTTTCTGTGAGGTGACATTCGTCCTCTAAGTCCATCAGTGAGGTGAAGTGAAGGCAAAACCTCCTCTGGATGAATATCACACCTTCATCAGAAGTAATTGTGAGGTGGGCTGGATCCAATTTGGTCAAAAAACTGCTTTTGACTTGTGTTTGCTTTTGCTCCTCTTTTTTTTCTTCCTTTTCTTTCTGCTTTCTCTCGATCAAAGGCTTATTGGCTGTTGTCTTAGTTACTTTTCTTGTTGCTGAGACAAAATACCTGACACCCAAAGTTAAAGGGAGAAAGGTTTATTTAGTTCACAGTTTGTGGAGGTTTCAGTCCATAATCAGCTGGCTCCAAGGCAGGGTGGCCCATGGCAGAGGGGCAACAGTTCATTGCGGTGGGAGACAGCAAAAGCCACAAGAGCAAAAAAAAAAGGGGAAACAAGCCTCCTTCGGCCCCTTATCCAGTCTTATCCAGACTTCTGGGATCAGGGTGGTGCCAATCCAATCAGTGGACTGACCCAGCAGTCACTCACCCTTAATCCCAGCACTGCACTACGAATCAATCACAAACTCTAGATTCAGCTGCCTCCGAAAAAGCCCTATCTAAAGCACATGAGGCTTTGGGGGGGACATCCAGACACAAACCATAACAGGTGTGTTATTTTTCTAATGAATTCCAGTTGAACTTTTTGACTTTTTAAGCCCCGTTTGCCTGTTAAAGCAGCATTGTAAAGGAAGACTGGAGCAGAAGGTCTTTTCCCTTTGGCTGCATGGAGGCACCCTCTAAGAGCATGTGGAAGACCTTATTTCTGTGGGGTGGATTGAATTTGGGTGATTAGTATGCCAGTTGGAGCACAAGTTTTGTTATGGAGTGGGTTTGGGGAGGCTAATAGTTCCAGGGCCTTTCTTTGGAAACTGTCCAACTAATTCATTTACTCCATCCATCCTTTCATGGAGCCTGATCCTCATCTTTGCTTTTTCTTTAACTCATGAAAAGAGAACAAAATATCTCTTGAAACAATCAGTTTCTGGGTTTCTTTCATACTTTTCAGTCAGCTGGTAATTTGCACAAATCAATCTTTTGTGAGGCTATGAAAATAGTTTTTATGGGAAAGAGGGACGACTGCTCAGAGTGTGGTGTAGGGCAGCTCTCTTCCTAAAGTGGACTTGGAATGTCTCAGTCCCTTCAGAGGCACAGGAGTTTTAGTGACCAACCTCAGGCATTGGACACAAGGCAGCTGAGAAAGACTCAGGAATACCAGGGGCACTGCTGTGGTCAGCTGGGAGAAGGACTGGGTGGCCCTTCTTCCCTTGGTTTGTAACCGTGCAGGCAGTGTTTCTGTAATAGAGGAGCTAGAACTTTGTACTCCACCCTGTGCATTTTGAAAGCCATATAGAAATTTTTACTTATAGCAAAATCAGGGAAACAGCTGAAATCTGAAACCACATAGCTAAGGAGTTTAAGCAAACTTTTCCAAGGTGGGGGGATTCTTGTACAATCTGGCTTTTGGTGACTTTGAATGTTCTGTTATGCTGAATGAGCTAGCAACTCTCGCTTCTCTGAAGTTTTGCTCACTGAGTTCGAAAATGATCACTGTATTCCAATTCTAAATTCCAAATTCCACCCTTCTAGAATTTGAAGACTGCTGTCTTTCTCTTGGCTTCTCAGGGGATCTGAGGCCTGGCTGTCTGACACCTTGTTCCTTCTCATTCTTCCTGACAGCGTTCTCCTTAGCACATGGAAACTCCGCATGACTGTGGACTTGCTGGCATAGTCGGTATGATGGGTGCCCGAGGTGCGTGGAGTATTGGAGGGAAAGCGGAGCAGGAGAGTTTCCTGCCGGGTGCACCTCCAGACGGTGCCTAGAACTTCTGTCTTCACTTAGAATGGATAATTCTCTGCACTTGTGGCCAAGCTAGGTGCGTGGCAGATATTCTAACCACGTGAGCTCCTTCTACTAATTAGGGCTCTGTCTTATTTTGAATTCCTCGTCTTGAAAACATTTGATTGGACTTGAATTTATTCTCCTGACAAAAAACTTTCAATGTTGCATTAATCAATGAAAGAAAATATTTCAACTGCTGGGATTTTTTTTTTTTTTTGAGTGGCTGTGAAATGCTTTTACATAGTTTGTATACCAACTTGTGGTAAAGAGATCATCATTTAAAAAATCTTCACTAGGAATTAATGTACAATTTTAAGTGTAAAATGTGATTTAAAAAACTCCAGTAGTGGGCTGGTGATATAGCTCAGTGGCATAAGTGCCTGCTTAGCAAGCCTGAGGTCCTGAGTTCGACTCCCGGTACCTGCATTAAAAAAAAAAAACCCAGTAGCTAACTCAAGTTTTTTTTTTGGTACAGGGACTCGAACTCAGGACCTTGAGCTTGCCAGGCAGGTGCTGTGCCACTAACTCAAGTTTTAATTAAAAATTCTGAAATTTTATGTAAAAATGTATTATAAATTCTATGTTTAATATATCCCTAAAATTTTGTAATATTTTGCTTAAATAATTTCACTTAAATATGAAAAAGATATTTTTCCCCATGCCACATAGATGACCCCCTCCCATAGCTTCCCATAATGTGGCATACAAATGCGCCACTGTTTCTATGTGCGCCATGATGTGAACAGGACAGGCTTGACAACCACTATTCTAATGTACGTGGCTCAGGGCCTACTTTCCCATTCCTCTGACAGAAACCGTATCCTATCAAATTGTCATAGGGGGTCACATCCTCACTTCCTGGAAGTTCCATTAAAAATATTTCAAACATCACTTCTTCACAGAGGCCTTGTTAGAGCATTCTTGCTAAACCCCCTCCCCAATTCCCACTGTGTCCTTAAATCTTTATTTTTCTTCAAGGCAATGATCACTACCCACCATTCTATTGGTTATTTTATTTATTTATTTTTTTATATGTGCGTACCGGGAGTCGAACTCAGGACCTCATGCTTGCCAGGCAGGCACTTATGCCACTGAGCTATATCACCGGCCCAATCTTTTGGTTATGTTTTGCCCATCAAACTGGATTATACATTTCATGAAGTCAAGAACTTTATATATATAAAGTTCTGAATGAATATATATATAAATATATATATATATTTTTTTTTAATTCTGCGAGGTTTTCCCGTGATCTAGAATAGTCCTTGGAACATAGAAAGGTCTCAATATACCCTTGTTTAGTGAATGAATAAATGAACTGACCACTTAAAATTTATTTCCTTTGAACACATATCCCTGTTGAACAGTAAAGTTGACTCTGGACATCCTTTTCATCAGTGTCTTTTGGTCAGTTTCTGATGGTTGTCTCGTCGCACAGGCCATCCAGTGCAAACCACTGACAGAGTGAAATTACACATCCTGCGCAATGAGGAGATCTCGTAAAGGAAGATGGGGAATCGTCTCCCAAGGCAGCTAGTGAGAGAGTCTGGGCTTCGGGGTTGTGTATGTTCTGTTCAAATCCCTGTTCTTTTACTTGCTGTGTTGAATCAAGGTGAATTTCTTCTCCGAGTCTGATTTCTTTTTTTTGTGGTGCCAGGGACAGAATCCAAGGCCTTGTACATGCTAGGCAAGCACTCTACCACTGAGCTACATTCCAGCCTTTTACTTTGTATTTTGAAATAGGGTTTTACTGAGTTCCTCAGGCTGGGTTGGTGCTTGTGAGCCTCCTGACTCAAGCTGCTGAGTACCTGGGATTACAGGTGTGTGCCACCTGTCTGTCTAGCTTCCGAGTCTGATTTCTTATGTGAAAATTTATAAGTAGAAAACTTAGCACACTATAGATCAAAGTTATAATGAAATAAACAATGGCATCTCTGTTCTACTCTCTCCCCCAAGAATCTGTATATAGATAGCTTATATCTATATTGTGACAGTGTTTCTATTATCCTTAGTTGGGCTTGAAGAATTGGAAATAGATGCCCCTTGCACTGGGGAGTTGCTGTCAGTGAAAACCTAGACACATTAACTATGTGACATTAGACATAGACACATTAGACATAGACACATACTAATTACACAAGTATGAACATTTCTAACACTTGAGAACAATTCCTCCTCTGCTATTGTTTACCTGCTACCTTCTGCGGTGGGGGAAGGAAAAACGTGATACTAGCTGGAAAGTGCTGCCAAGAAGAATCCTTGGAGAGAACAGCCCATGCCTCCTGATTACACAGCAGAGAACAGGGCTGGGTGGCAGTTTTTTTTTTTTTTTTTTGTGGGTACCGGGGGTCAAACTCAGGACCTCGCGCACCAGCAGGCACCCGTGCTGCTGAATGATATCACCAGCCCTTTTCTCGTATGTGGGTTGCGGGAGTCGAACTCGGGCCCTCGCGCTTGCCAGGCAGGTGCTTATGCTGCTGAGCCATCTCACTGGCCCTGGGTGGCAGTTTTTAAATCTTTTAATTAAGAGAATGGAAAACGTTTTTCGGTTTTGCAGCTCTTAGCAGTTAATTTGCTGTGTACGAAACACCCTGCATTGTCGCACTTAATGTGTACTTTAAGATAGGAGCCATTATTGCCACTGTTTTCCAGATGAGGATACTGAGGCTTAGACAGGCTGGGTAACTTGGCCAAATCTTCACAGGTACATAAGATTCTAATGCAGTTCTCATTTCAGAGTTAGTGATCTTAACCGGTACACTTAGCTCCAGATTACTGTGTATTTACAGTTCTAATTGCCACGTGGATTGTCTTTTACTTATAAAATTAGCTACTGGCAGACAGTCCATGTTCACTTTTTTTTTCAATGTTCATTTTTAAGGCTGAGTTAAGACGAGGTAATTTATCATATTTGTAGAAGAAAAGAATGTGTGTAGAACAGCCAGACAAGCAGTGTTAGCCAGTGAAGCCACTGTTTATTCATCGAATATTTGCTTAGCAATTCTTTGTTTCAGGCACTATTTTGAAGGAAGAACATATGGTTCCTTCCAGGAACTCCCATCTATTAGGAGACAGACACAGAAAGGAGTGTGCTCTGTCTTACCACAGTAAGAAAAGAGCAATTCCGCAGGAGTACGTGAAGTGTGGCCGTTCTACAGGGATGATCAGCTCTGTTTTAGGAATCCAGGGATGGTTGGACAACATCAGTTGGCAACCTGCCTCTGGCTTTGGGTTGGATTTGGCCACTGGGGAACACTGTTAGGAGATTAGAGGGAGGGAAGAGAGTAAAGATAAACAAATGTATTTCCTCAGATTTCTACTTTTGGGGTCATTATGTGCAACCTTTATTATACTCTGAAAGTGATTGTTCTTGCTGGATGGCTCTCTCTAGATGGTTCTTTCTCTCTTTAGTAATTGCTTTTCAAAAATAAACTATATTAAAATTTCCACAAATTACCCACTTTGAGTGCCATCTTATTCCCATGACTGTGATGGGAACAACGATTATATTTTTATTTGAGAAAAACTACTTAGGTAGCAGGGTATAATATTCATTGGAAAAGGATACAAGAAAATGCTGAGACCGAAGATGACAATACAATAATTCTGATTAAAATGACTGGACCCGAACTTGGATTATTGGTGTTATGATGGAAAGAAGAGGAGGGATGCATGGATATTTAGAGAGAGAATTACTATGACTCAGAGCAACCTTCATAACCAATCAGATTTATCCTCACCATACACTACTAGGTGCTTCAGTTAATTTTTCTGCTGCTATAACAGAATACTTAGGATGGGTCATTTCAGAGAAAACACTCATTTGGGTCACAGTTCTGGAGGCTGGGAAGTCCAAGGGCATGGAGGCAGCTTCTGGTGAGAGATTAACGCTGTATCATTATGTGGTAGAAAGATGGAAGGGCAAGCCAGTGCCTGAGAAATAAGAAGACAAGGGGCAGCCTGACTTTATAACAACCTGCTCTCATGAGCGGAAATTCAGTTGTGTGAGCCTAACATTCATCAGTTCCTGAGGGAGGAGTCACCATGACCCAAAACCTCCCTACACTCTGCACTTAGGCTTCACCTCCCAACACTGCCATACTGGAGACCAATTGCCAACACAGGAATTCTGGGGACACATGCAAACAAAAACACTAAGTAAGGTGAAATTTTATCTTGTATTTTATTTCATGAATTTAAAAAGTGAAGACTTATAGATAAGTAGGAGAGAGGCAAATAGGATAGGTGGCCCCAAAACTTTAAAATAATGTGACATGGAGGCAGGCTTGGAAGAATCAGGAACAGTTCGAGTTTTTAAGGGTTTCATAGTCCTGTCCCACTGGGTCAGGATGGCGTTTCTGGCTCCATCCCATTTTCCAGGGCCCACTAGACGGTACTGGTAAGGGGTACATGGTCCAAAGAAAACTTCCCAAGCTAGCCTGGGATCCTTGAGGAACAGAAATGGGATGTTGGGCTTTGTGCCTATGCATGCAGCCAGCTCATCCATGTAGCCGATGTAGTTGAGTTTGTCTTGACCGGTGTCTTTAATCACACCCCTGTGAGGAAAGAAGATGGGTGACTGTTATCAATCACTCCCTGCCCTGCATTTCTGAAGTCATAAGATCCACCCTTCCCCACCATTTTATTACTTCATTTTCACAATCAAGCTATTTTTGAGAATGTGTTTTTGTGTTGGAAAGAAAATAGAGGGCATATGTGAGAGTAATTAATTTGTGAAAGGAGGTGGTAAAAGGAGGCAAATGGAAGAGAAACTTTCAGTTTTCAAATTTGATATGAGGATTAAATCTGATCAGCCCAAATGTGGTAGTTGTTGATGAATGAACAGGATCAGAAAGCAACTCACATGTGGACCCCTGCACTTTGAAACTGATGTTAATTCTGTTTTTAGAGAGTGTTCTTAGTACACTATGATTGAACTTGACCTAGATAATGAGCATAGTTTATGTGAAACCATTAGTCATATGTATATCTGTTGTTAGTAAACTTTCATGATCTTTCAATGTCATTTATTAAATAAATAGATAAGGATGCAGAATCAACATTAAGAAATCAATAACTTTTCAATACACCAGTAATAGACTAGCTGAGAATGAAATTAGGAAAACAATACCATTCACAATACCTTCAAAAATATAAAACACTTAGGAGTCAACATAAACAAATAGAAGAAAGAACTCTATAATGAAAATTACAAAATGCTGAAGAAAGAAGTGGAAGAAAATAATAGAAGATAGACCTCCTATGTTCATGGATTGGTAGAATTAATTTTGTTAAGATGGTTACATTATCAAATCTACACATTCAGTGTAATCTCCATCAAAATTCCAATACTGTATTTCACAGAACTAGAAAAAAATCCTACAATTCCTATGGAAACACAAAGGCTCGGCATAGCCAAAACAATCCTAAACATAAAGAACCAGGGAAGAGGCATCAGAATAGCTGATTTCTAATCCTACTATAAATCCATACTAACAAAAACAAAATGATATTGGCAGAAAAATAGACAGATGGGCCAGTGGAACAGAATAAAGGACACAGAAACAAACCCACACAACTGTAGGCATCTGGTGAGAAGACAGTCCTTTTAACAAATAGTGCTGTGGCCAGTTTGGTAGTGCATGCCTGTAATCCCAGAACTTGGGAGGCTGAGGCAGGAGGATTTCTGTGAGTTTGAGGCCAGCCATAGCTATGCAGTGAGTTCAAGGCCAGGCTGAATTACATAGCAAGTCCCTGTCTCAAAAACAAACAAACAACCTAGGAAAAACCCTAACAACAATGACAACAACAAAAAACAAATGGTGCTGAGAAAACTCGATATCCATATATAGAAAATCAAAACTAAATCCCCATCTCTTACTCTGTACAAAAATAAAATCAAAATGGACCAAAGACCTAGATATGGGGCCTAAAACTTTGAAAATGTTAAAAAAAAAAAACATAGAGGAAATACTTGAAGCCACAGGCACAGCAAAAACTTCCTCAATAGGACTTCAATAGCACAGGAAGTCATAGTAAGAATCAACAAATGGGATTATATCAAATTAAAAAGTTCCTGCACAGTGAGAGACACAACCAACAGAGTGAAGAGACAGCCTAAAGAATGGGAGATCTTTGCTGGCTACTTTTCTGACAGAGGAATAATATCTAGGATATATAACGAACTCAAAAACAACACCAAAAATCAAATAGCCCATTAATAAATGGGTAAATGGATTGAACAGACCTTTCTTAAAAAAAAGTACAAATAGCCAATATGTATATGAAAAAGTATTCAACATCTTTAGCCATTAGAGAAATGCAAATAAAAACTACATTGAGATTCCATCTTGCTCCAGTCGTAATGGCTATCATCAAGAATACGAAAACCAGTAAGGACTGGTGAGGAAGTAGGGAAAAAGAACTATTCTCCATGGCTGGTGAGAATGTAAATCACTGCAGCTGCTATGACTCAGCCGTACCACTCCTTGGTATATACCCAAAGGCATTAGAGTCAGCATACTCTAGGAATACCTGCATACCCACGTTTATTGCAGCACAATCCACAATAGCCAATTTATAGAACTACCCTAGGTTCCCATCAGCAGATGAATGAAGAAAATGTGGTATATATACACAATGGAATATTATTTAGTCATAAAGAATAAAATGATGTCATTTGCAGCAAATGGATGGAACTGGAGATTGCAATATTAAATGAAATAAACCAGAGTCAGAAAGACAAGTATCACACATTTTTCCTAACTTGTGTATCTAAAAAGATTACATGAAAGTAGAAGGTAGACTATTATTAGACAAGAGGAAGGGAATGAGGAGAAAGGAGAGAGAGGTTTAAAGGAGGGTAGTGGGGGTGGAAATAAAGAATTATTAGTTATAACATGAAGAGATCATGATGTTGACATGAATTTATTGAGGTGAAAAGGTGTCTACTGCACTTCATTTATGAAAAAACAGGTGTTATGGCTTATATCTGGATGTTCTTTAAAAGCCTCTTGTGCTCATAGGTAGGGGTTTTTGGAGCTGGCTGGATCTAGGGCATGTGATACTGGAATTAAGGGTGCGTGGTACTAAATTAATCCACTGATTGGTTTAGCATAGTTTTGAGTGTGGATAATGGGAAGGCCCACCCTGGGTATGGGTGGCACCACCCAAAAGGCTTGTGGCCTGGATGGGATAAAAAGGAAAGGGAGGCCTGCTTCTCTGCTGCTTCTGCTTCTGCTGCTGCTTGCTTTTTTGCTGCCTTCTCCCTGCTCTGCCATGGACTGTTTCTCCTCTAGAAAGCCCCTCTGCCATGCCACCCTGCCTTGGAGCCAGCTGACCATGGACTGAAACCTCCACAAGTTGTGAGCCAGAATAAACCCTTTCTCCTTTAACTTCAGGTTTCAGGTATTTTGTCTCAGAAATGAAAAAAGTAACCAGGACAACAGGTTACAAAATAGTGTATATGGCATTGCCAACTTTTTATTTTTAAAATGCATTTATGTAGAGTGATATCAAGAAATAGTTTAGGATTGTGTTCACTTAACTGTTTTAATCTATCTCTGGGAGAGATGCTGAGCACATTTTTAAGAGTATTTATTTTTGACTTGTATAGTTATAAAATGCTTTCAGCAGAGGAAATTAATACTTTTTAAGGTGTGAAGTAATGTATATATTACTTAGCTTGATTATACTATAATAATCATTTCACAAAGTATGCATACCTCAAAACTCAGGTTGTATACCTTAAATATTTTATTTCTTAATTATATTCAATAAACATGTTTAAATGAAGATATTAAATAGACAATTAAATAAATAAGCAAAACATTCCAGGCATCATTCTAAGTACCAGGGATTCAACAGTGAACAAAACAAAGTTGTCCTCATTGTCAGAGTTTGCACTCTAATGGGGGAAGCAACAGACTGTGAAAAAGCCAAGCCAAACTGGTATGGAATACATCAGGTGGTTGTGGGTGTTATGAGAGGTGTAAAGGAGGATAAGGTGAGGGGAATGGGTGGGTTCTTTTCTATAATATTGTCAAGGAAGTTTTCTGTCTCATGAGGCAGCACCTGAATACATAAACATGCAGGCAGCGGAAGGAAGATTACGTGAGAGGCTCAAAGCGAGTGGTGTTGGCCTGTCTGAGGAGGCCTGAGGAAGCTGGGGTGCCCGAAGCAGCTTGGATGAGGGAGCAGGGAGCAGCAGTGATGAGGCCTACAGAGAGCTGGGTGCCCTGGAGATCTGCATAGAAGTTGCAGGGAGGCTTGTGACAGTTAAGGAAAGCAACTGGAGGGCTTCAAACAGGGAGTGACGTGGTGCAGCTCGCCCTTGTTGCTGTGGCAAGACTCGACAGTAGAAAAGGCAGAATGCGGGCCAGTGAGATGGCTCAGCGGCGTAAGCGCCTGCCTGGCAAGCGCGAGGGCCCGAGTTCGACTCCCGGTACCCACATACGAAAAAAGGGCCGGTGATATCGCTCAGCGGCACGGGCGCCTGCTGGCGCACAAGGTCCTGAGGTCGACCCCCGGTACCCACAAAAAAAAAAAAAAAAAAAGGCAGAATGCAAAGTGGGAGACAGACAAGAGGTAGTAGAAAGTGTCCTGTTAGCTTGGTCTCTGGTGACAGCAGCAGAAGGCATGAGAAATATGTAAATTTGGAAGATAGATGCTAATGGTGTTTACCAATACGGAGTCTGAGAGGAAATGAGGAGAAAGAGATTATGCCAAAGTTTTCTCAACTGGAACGAGTAGCTGTTATCTACCATGACAAAGTCCCAGGGTGGTTGGGGAGGAAGAGGGCACTGACTTAGTTCATTGGCCCAGCGTGGTGGCATGTGCTTATAGACCCAGCTATGCAGGATGCTGAGGCAGGAGGATCACTTGAGCCTAGGAGTTTGAGGCTAGCCTTAGCAATACAGCAAGACCCTATCTCAAAAAAAAAAAAAAAAAAAAAAGAAAAACTCACACTTAGACATTATGAAATTTGAGATACCTACTAAATATCTAAGTGGAGCAATCTAGAGAGAGTTGGAATAGGATTCTAGAGCTTTGAGGACGGATCTGAGTAAGGGACTCAAGTTTGGGAGCCCCAGCTGTGTGATGGTATTAGAGCCACACGCCTGGATGAGGCCAAGTAGGAATGAGTGTAAACAGATCCGAGAGAGCTAAGATTAGGTCTCACCAAGTTTTAGGAGCGAGGAAGATGAGATACTAGGAAATACAAAGACCAGTCTAAGAAGTGGGAAGAGTAGAATGGACTGCTGGGGGCCATGTGAAGGCAGGACCGTCACCTGTAGGGGGCAGGCTTGTGTCCCACTGAGAAGGTCTGGGGCCTCCTATAATATGCCTAAAGCCACGTGTCTAACAGGTGGCAGAATTAGGACTAAAATATACTCAGACTCAATGTACAGTTATTTCTAATTTCCACACCACTTCTCTAGGAATGAATTTTATACCGAGAATTCTTGTTTCTTTTGTCTTTGGTAGCAGAATTTACGAGAAAGTTTTCTCTGTAGCAAGCTATATTCCATACCTTCGAATGAGCTGCTCCTTCTTGGTAGACTCATCCATCAATTTCTGTGACGGCGGTATCTTACAGAGTCCTACGAGGAATGTTAGAAACAAACAGTAAAGTGACATGTTTTTCTCACTTCTGGCCTCCTACTGTTTACCTCAGAACAAAATTTAGAGTGGAATTGGAATGCACAGATAATTTTCTGGAGGTAAAATTTCCTTACCTACACACTTATCCATGGAATTCTACTGCCAGATTGTTAGATGGATGCCCCTATGGGTCAGCACTCAGCCTGAGGCACATACGCCAGACACCATGCTCCAGCATGCTCTGTCCCTGTCCATCTGCTGTCATATTTTTCTCTCTCCCTCTCCCTTTCTCCCTTTCCCTCTCCCTCTCTTCCTCTCATATATATAATATATAATAACATATTATGTATAATTATAATTATATAATATAGAGTACATAGTATATATGTATATATGCACAGAAAAGAAATAGAATGTACACATAAAGATTATATATGTACAGTATATATATATAATATACATATATAGAAAGTGTATATAATATATAGGTACATAGATACAGAGAAAAAGTACATAGTTTCCAGTGTCTAAAATGTTTTTATGCACTTTTCTTAAAGGTTATTATCTTTTCAGGTCTCAAATTGATTTGCAGTATGCATTATTCCAATATCATGGGAGGAATTAAAATTCTACTAATAGTAATAAATGGAAAGAATTAGGAGTAAGTAGACTGGGCTAGAGCAGCAGAACAGGATCTCGAAGTTTCCAGTACATTCAGTTTGAGAAATTTGATTACGCTGTGTTGCCCACATTTATCCAAACTACACAGTCAAAATCTCTTCTTCCGCTGAGTCAGACGGAGTGACATTTGCACATGTTATAATATTATACATACATACACTTAATTGTTCATCAAATTTTCCTAATATTTTACATTACTGCAGCTCACATCTGTTTTGTTTTAGCTAAACAGCAGGGCACTAATTTTAAGATTCAGTTGCTCATGTAGCACTTCCACTGGAGTCAAGGTACCTTTGAAGACTCTCGTGGCCCACTGCGCTTGCAGCTCTGTGGCTGCTAAGATGGACCCAGTAAGGCTGATAAGGCCAATGATGGCTAACGTCGTTTTCTCCAGGTTTGGGGGAAAGACCCGCTTGTATAGGAACATCTTTTTTGTACAAAGACTTTGGAGAGGTTCTTCAAGAAAGGGAAAAGAAAACGTATATCCTGTAGCGAAGATCACAATATCGACGTTTGCTTCCACTGTCCCATCTTCAAAGACAGCAGAGTTCTCTGTAAACTCCTTCACGCTGGCTTTCACAGTGACGGTCCCACAGAGAATGCAGGTTGGCAGCTCATCATTCACAATAAATTTTGATGTTTTCCTTTAACACAGAGAAAAAAAGTTCACTGTAGTTATATGTAGAAGTTACTTCAGCAAATATTTTATTCAGTTAATGGAGGGAAATTACCCAGTAAGTCAAGAAAGTGAATTGCCTAATGTCCAATTCAAAATTGCTTACCTGAATTCCTGTTTTTATAACATGTTTTGTTTCCTTGCTGCCAGGAGAAAGCATTTGGAAAATGACTAACCCCATTCTTTCCTGCTTTACAATTATGCCTCCCTTGGAATTAATTTCTGAAGTAATGCTTTTCCTAAAGTTTCAAGATCAGAGTATGCAGCAAAGTATTTCATGATCAATTTTACATTTCATTTTGCCTCAGTCTCCCAGAATGACATTAGGTGAACAGGAAATTAGCAAGAAATTCTTTGAATAAATTTTTTTTTAAAAAATGGAATCTGTTTACATTGATAAATATTTTCATCCTTCTACCTAATCACAGTAGACATAGTGTCTCTATAAAATTTACTTGTCAAAATATGTTTTGGCATTAGTTTACTTTTTAAAGTTGAAATGAATCTTACCAAACAATATTTGGGTGAAGAATAGAATAAAAATCACACAAAAGTTTTCCATTCCAATGTTCAAAAGTATACAAAGTTATATTAAAATATGTTATTTCAGGAATTCCTATTACAAACTTGAATAATATTGACATCCAATAATGGGTGAAGAAAATGTGGTATGTATACACAACGGAGTATTTAGCTACAAAGAAGAATGAAATCCTGTCATTTGCTGCAAAATGGATGGAACTGGAAGACATTATGTTAAATACAATAAGCCAGACACAGAAAGACAAGTAAAGCATATTTCTCTTTCATATGTGGAAGCTAAAATTAAAAGAGCAACTACTGGAGATTGGGAAAGATATCTGTGGGGTGGGGACAAAAAGGAAGTTGGATGTAATCTGTTCATGCTGCAGATGCACATATGGAATTATCACACCAAACCTCATTAATATGTACAAATAACACAAATTAAATATTAAAAGTTTTCCCATAAAATAAAGAAAACAAGTACCCCTTCATAATACTTAAACCATAATTCTCATGGTTTAATATTTTATTCTGCTTCCTCTGTTGACTCCACTTTAGGAAACATGAAGGCAGAGCTTGTGCAATCAAATTATTGCATCTTGTTGTCGCTATCATGTTGTAAGGGTAGCCTCCGTCTGAAGAGCGTCCGATAACCCAGGCACCAGTTCTAGTACTAAGAAGTACCTAAGAAATAAGGAAAGAAGGATAAATACATGCCTGTCACTTTGTGGTATTTCTCTTTGATGTGTTTCAGATGCTCTTATAATGTTCTGGTCTTCTAATAACAGAATATTTGTGAATTTGTCTATAGATCTATGCATAAATACATATTCCTGTTAATGGCCATTGTTTGGAAAAACACTACATATATATGTATATATATTAAGTACTTTCATTATGTTTATGGAATTGCTTAAATAGAATTATAATATTTGTAGGTATGTATATTGATCTGCTAATTTTTTAATGTGAATAATATTTTAAAGTAAAGGTTTGGAAAACCAATTTTACCTGAGTTAATTACAAATCTATTCTTTCTAGTGCTAACTGTGATCCTATGATGTATGCTGAAGTGGGACAGATATTTAAATTGTGAATCTTTAGTTTGGGCTTTCTGAACGTTATGCTTTTTTTGGCAAATTAAAGGTTACTTTTATATTAAAACAAGGTACAAATCTGATTTCTTTTTTTTTTTTTTTGTAGGTACCGGGGGTCGACCTCAGGACCTCGCGCGCCAGCAGGCGCCCGTGCCGCTGAGCGATATCACCGGCCCTTTTTTCGTATGTGGGATCCAGGAGTCGAACTTGGGCCCTCGCGCTTGCCAGGTAGGCACTTAGGCTGCTGAGCCATCTCACCGGCCCCGAAATCTGATTTCTAACAGAAAACTTGGAGACATTTGGAAAACAACTTCTCTCTCTCTCCTTTTTTTTTTTTTTTATGTGGGCACCAGCGGTCAAACTCAGGACCTCACACTGGCCAGCAGGCGCTTGTGCCACTGAGTGATATCACTGGACCTTTTTTTCTTTGTATGTGGGTACTGGGAGTCGAACTCAGGACCTCACGCCTGCCAGGCAGGCGCTTATGCTGCTGAGCTATCTCACTGGCCCTCCTCTCTCTTTTAATTTTTATTTATTTATTTATTTATTTATTTATTTATTTTTATTTTTTTTTTTTGTGGGTACCAGGGGGTCGACCTCAGGACCTCGCGCGCCAGCAGGCGCCCGTGCCACTGAGCGATATCACCGGCCCCTTTTTCGTATGTGGGTTCCGGGAGTCGAACTCGGGCCCTCGCGCTTGCCGGGCAGGCGCTTAAACCGCTGAGCCATCTCACTGGCCCTCCTCTCTTTTTTTAAATGAGGTTCTTGCCAAAATTACAAAGGACAGGAATAAAAGAAAGTTAAGTGTCCTGGGTGTAGCAATTTTTCTTCTCCAAGGAGCACATCTGAAAAATGCCGTGTGGCCTGGAATTCACAAAATATTCCTACTCTATCTTTTTATTTTATTTTTTTATTTTAAAGAGGAAAAAACCCAATAAAAACAATGATGCAGAATTTCAAAACAAGATAATAGGAAATTAACAGTGGTTAATATATTGCATATTGTTATCTTGAGTAGTTCAGAGTAGTTGCTCAGATTATAAGATATAGGCATGTGAAGTTGATCAAACAATATAAGCACAAACAATAAACCAGTAGTATAACTATCTTAGCTATCCTAAGCTCTTCTTGATTTGAGGGTTTGTGTGGAGAAGTCAGCCGTGATTCTACTGGGCTTTTCTTTATAGGTGATCTGTTTCTTTTCTCTAACAGCTTTTAGTATTCTGTTCTTGTGCTGAATTTCTGGGATCTTGATTATTATATGTCTGGGTGTAGATTTATTTTTGTTATGGCTGGAGTTCTATATGCCTCACTTATCTGTATGTCAGATTCTGTTCCCAGCATTTTCTGCTATTACTTCTGCAAATAGTCTTTTTATGTCATTTGTGTTGACTCCTGCTTTTTCATTGACATGTATCAGTCTTATATTGTTTTTCTCTGCATTATATTGGGGCTATTGAATTGATATTTCCTGGTCCCTTGTTATTTTTAAGAGATCTTTCCTTCCTTGATCGCTAGCCATGATCCTGTTTTCAAGATCTGAAAGTCTATATTCAGTTTCGTTCAAGCAGTTTTGCCAGCTTTCTATGGAATTTTTAATTTCCTGGATATTTCTTTGAATCTGTTTCATGCATTCTATTTCTTTCTTATATTGTTCATTCAAGGTTTCCATCATTTTTTTATGCTCCTCTATTCTTTTATCTATGTCTTCTCTAGCTATGCTGAGCAATTCCTTAATTATGGTTGTCTTTTCTTTTTGTACCTGAGAGTTAATTTCTGATCCGATTCCCTCTATAGCCTCATGGATTTGTTTCTTTACTTTGATTGCTACCTTTTCAGAAATTTCAGGTGTGTGTCTTCCAGTTTTTTCTATGTTGATGTCTTCTGTACTTGTTCTGGGTGGGCTGGAGGTCTTAGATTGCATTTTGCTTTTTCATCTTGTCATTTTCTATTTCAAAAGTTTTTATTTTGGTTTCTGTGATGATCCTTGTGAGTTTTTATAGTAGGTAGCTACATCACTAGTATCAAGGACTCTCTAGGAAAAGTGCATTCTTCAGGGATGTCTTCTGTGTGTAGAAGATTCTTAGTTTGTGTCTGTCCCAAGATCCTACCTTCCCAATTAATTAAGAGTAGGATCCTGGTATCTATTTGGCTCAGTCCTCAGTCCTTTGGTGTAGGGTGGTGGCAAGGTTATTACCCCAGAGCTTCCCAGTATTGTTACAGAAGGGAGAACAATTGATTACAACAGATATGAAATCCTACCTAAAACAGTACAATTAACAATAACAATAGCATCAAGCACAGCTTAGAAACAGACAGACTTTGGTAACTATTGATTTTATAGTTTAGACCACAGGAGCAAACTCTGTAGTTATATAATAGAACTGATCATAAATTAAGAGTTTGTACGCAAAGTGTTTCCCCTTGGTAGAGTGGTTTTACCCTGTGGTGGGGAAATTTAGGGAGGATAATGTATAAAACAAAGATAACTGGAAAGGAAGTAGAAGCAAGGCTGGAGGACAAAGGATGGTCACCAACATTTGTGAAACTAGAGAAGGGGATGGAAAAGAAAGAGTGAAGGAGTATTTGAAGGATTATCTGAACTTGATCTTTGGGTTTGCGGGATGTGATTAGTTTTCTGTGGCTGGAGTTCTCTCCAGCCATTTAGAAAAGAGAGAAGAAAAGAAAACAAAAGAAAGAAAGGACAATATAGAAGAAAGAAAAAGAAAAAGAAAAAGAAAAAAAGAAACAAAATTGAGAAAAAAGAAAAGAAAAAAGAAAAGGAAAGTAAGATAAAAACAAATAAATCAAGGTAAAATAAAATAAAATTAATTTAAAAAAAAGAGGGCCACCTCACCCATCTGCTCCTATTCCATGTATCTTTGTCCCTAAGCACAACGCTGGTTCACCTAATTTGCCACCTGTTGGTTCGTATTTCCGTCTTTTCAATCTCGCTAGTCTCGCTTATCCATCGTGTGCACCCTAGTCACACGATGTGGCTGGCGGTTCCCTATCGCCAGTCCCGCAGTGCAGGAGGAGGGCCAGTCACCTGAATTCTGCCTGTGGCCTTTGCCGAGTCCTGGATTCTTCCAGGGCTGGCTAGCCTAGGAGTACTGATGTGAACCAACCGTTGGCTCACACTGTTACTGTTGCTTCAGACTTTTCCAGGCTGCTAGTCCCACCTGTCCACCCTGTGGGCCCCAGCTGGGTCCTACTGTGTCACCATAGATCTTGCAGGCCCACCAGGGTCCTCTGGATGGAGGGTGGGGTGTATTTATTTTAAAATTATTTTGATTTTTCTATTCTGTTAAGTGAAGAAGTATGGCTTTTAGAGATGTGTGTATTAATTTGGTATTCCTTAGGATTCAAAACTTGTTGTTCGCATATTTTTCCTCCAGTGGCATTAGACATTTTTAACTTGAAGTTCGGTGATGTCTGGAAGCTCTTTTCACATACATATGGGTTGCTGCCCAGCCAAGAAATTTTGCCTGTTTTTCAAGATCCGCTTGAAGAGCGCATTCTCCTTGGGCGGGAGGCTCATGGCCTGCGTCGTTCGGCTCCTGCTGCTCCCGCCACCACCTGGTTCGGTCGGTCTGTTTGTCCGACTGCCGCCACTGCCGTTTCCTAGGCTCCTTCAGCCTTGAATACCCCGCTCTACCAATCTACCGCCACCACCGGGCCTTGGGCGTTGCCGCGTTGCCTTTCCCGGACACCCCTTTCTCCTTGTCTTTTTTCCTTTCTCACTTAACGCTGCTGCCACCTACCCCCAACCCGCAGGGGTCTCCATTGGTGGTTCACGTGGTAACAGACTGCCCTACTCTTTATTGGAGAAAAGTTTGTGTGAAGTGTGGTTTCGTAAGTGGTTCAAAAAAGACCAAGAGTGGCTTTGAGGCATTTTCATGCTTTTTTGCACTTACCCCACATCAGCATAATTTAACAATTTGCCAATGCGTTCTATAGTCTTGAATCTCTGTCTCTAGCCACCATACGCAATGGAGGGAGCGGTGCCACTGATTCAGTACCTGAGCTGCTATTCGACTGAGCTCCACTGCGATGTCTCCTCCAGTGTTCCCAAGGCCAATCACCAAGACACGTTTGCCCCGAAAGGCTTCTGGGGTCCTGTACTCTTGACTGTGCAGGATCTGCCCTTTAAACTTATGGATTCCTGAAGGGGAGGAGAGGGTCAGACAATGTGAAATATTTAAAGCTGGAATTCCTCAGCATTCAAGGTTAGAGTCTGCGGAAAAAGGGAAGTACCAGAAATATGGCATCGCCTTTGTTCTGGCCCTGCCGTTAGTTGCAGGACATAGAACAACAAGTGATGCTCCTCTGTCCTGGGATGCAGTGAGTCCAGATACAGATTTAGTGAACTGTATGCAAAAACCAAATCAAAATGGGGCAAAGAACTAGGTAGGTTGTTTTTAGGGTATCACAGAGTACCTGATCTACTGTATCAACTTTTTGTTCAAGTGTTGACAGTCTTTCCTTAAACTGATCATTCCTGTCACCCATACTTTCAGTTGAAATTTTCATATCCTGGATTTATGCTTGATTCCTTTTCTTAATATCTTAATTCTTTACAAAAGTGCTCATTCATATCTCGCACTGTCTTTAATTCAGTCAACATGTTATATCTTCTTTAAGCTTGTTGAATATTTTATTTATTAAATCCTTTATCTGTTTATTTACATCCTCTTTAAGCTTACTTAGTATCTTTGGATTTGCTTATTTTTGTTCCTTCTTTCATGTTTTCAAATATTTTGAACATTTTTAGTTTTTTTTTTTTTTTTGTTTTTGTTTTTTGCCTGAATCTTCCTACACTTAAGTGGCCATGAGATTGGCTTTTGGTGAGTGCAGAGTTTTTGGAGGTATTTTGTTGCCTTATTTACTCATGTTTCAATGCTGAGCATTGAAGGTCAGTTAGGGTAAGAAAACGCTATAGCTAGTGTGGAGATCTTTTTAGTTAGTGTGTATCTCCCTAAGATGTGACCTTGGCTTGGTTATGTTCTGGTGTTCATGCATCCATTCAACCCACTCAGCATAACAGGATCGATCCCTGTCACTGTGTTTCAAGGATGGAGAGAACAACTACCAGTTGTATCAGCATCTAGACAGCCAACCATATATCAATCATATAATTTAAAATGTGTTTTAACAATTTCATACTTTTTCAATAACCCAGGAAGACTGAAATAGTAGAAGACCATAATAAATAGGCTGGAGTGAGAGGATGAGAGGAGAAGAAAGGAGGAAGAAAAAAGAGAAAATAGTTCAGAAAGAAGGGAAGAAGGAAAAAGAGATAGCAACAAATGAATGAAAGGAGCTAGGACTTTGGTGATATTATTTCTATATTTGGAATGGAGAGAAAAGGAGAGGGTATTTGAGAGGAAAAGGGAAGAAGAGGGATGGAAGTATAATTGGAGATTGGAGAAGCTGGAAGAAGTTTAGAGCTGGTTAATATGCTCATAGAAAGCTTGCGTTTGAATCCTCCACACAAAATTTTTGGTGAGGGTTTACCTGACATGATCTTGAAAGATATTATCCAAACTAAAACACAAATTCTTATTCTCCACTTCATATATACAAAACACACACACACACATACGCATACACACACAATGAAAAAAAAAATCCCCCACACATAAAAAAACACCAAAGTAAAGAGCCCTCTCCGTCCTATTTATAGTTCAGTCTTAATCCAACCAGCTGTGCTCTAGCCCTCTTAGTTCAAAAATGGAGAGACCCTGTCTTGTCGGATTGCGGGGTGGGGGACTGAGCTCCAGTCCTCTGTGGTTGTGTGTAGGAGGCTGCATGTTTTGATTGTGCTTGGGGTGGTTCGCTTCTGACCAGTGAATGAAGGGACTTGGGGGTCCGGGCAGATCCCTGAGCCTGCTCCTCTTTCCTGCTGCAGGCAGACCTCTGTTAGGCTTCAGCTGTGCTCCTGTGGGCATGACTAGCCAGGGTTGGTTTTTTGTTGTTGCTGTTCCTCTGTCTTATGATCCATCACCTTTAATTATATCGGAGGTGGGGAGGGCACAGCAGGACTGGTCAAGCACCATCTTCTGCTGGTCTCTGGAGAGGCTTCTTCCGTCTTTGCCCCTACACCTCTGTGATAATCCCTGTGGCTGCTTATTTCTGCTCTTTCTGTGCCTCTCTGGGTAAGTGCTAATGCAACACCCTTTGACCCACTGCTCCTCTCCAGCTTTCTGCCTGTGCCAAGTTCTACCTGCACCTTTCACTCTGCGAATTCAGTGGCATTTATGGCTTGGTGGAGAAGAGCCCTTCTGCTTGGAATTCAGTAGCATTTGGGGAGGGCGCTCACATGGGCATCAAGCTCAGCAGCTTTTGGTGAGTAGTGAGATGGATCCTGCATGACACCTAGCTCTGTGGCCTTTGGAAGGCAGGTGGTGGGCGGAGGGTAGGGGGTGAAGTTGGGTATCACAGTTCACAGAGCTTGGTGGTGTTGGGGCGGGCAGTAGGAGAGTTTCCACTCTGGTACTATTCCAGTGTCTTTTCTTCACCCCTAGATCATACTGGGCACACTGCATGTCCCTGCAACTCGCTGTCCCAGGGATCGCTCAAAGCCTAGTTCAAAGTCCATGTTTTTTCCTGTCCCTAGGGTTCACTGATCCTAACTCAGTCATCACCCACTGGGTGACTCTCTGGCCTATGCCTTCCAGAGTGCTCTCATCTGAGGAGGCCCTCTCTTGCCAGTATTTTTCTTGCTGAGCTCCATCTCCCAGTGGGAGGAGAGCTAGTGCAGGTGGGCAGGGCGCCTGGTTGCTGCTGCTGTACTTGGCTTCTTCCCTCAGGGGGTTAGATTTTCCCCAAGATAGCTACATCACCAGATCTGAGCTATGAATGATGCCAGGATCTAGAGGCAGCTCTGCTTCTTTCTCTACACACCCTTGACACTGGAATTAATCTGGTGGGCTTCTACTTCAAGTTGTCTTCCTGTGTTTGAGGTTTCTGTTTGCCCCTTGTTTCTGAGTTCCTGCGGATCTCAGTGAGCTTATTCTGAGCATTTCATGAGCACTGCTGCTATTGAATTCCAAGCAGAAAGCTGCAGATAGAAGCTGGCATGGGCAGAGAGCCTTGTGGATTGGTTTAACATAGTTCTCTGTATGACTTATTGAAGAGGGAAGACCCACCCTGGTGTGGGTGGCACTAACCAATAGGCTTATAGTCTGGATGGAATAAAAGGGGGAAAGAAGAAGGAAGTCTCACTTTTGCTTCTTCAGAGGAGCTCCAGGTTCACCATTGGCTTTGAATGTCTGTCTCCTGGCTTCCAACTCAGACCCTTCAGCTTTCCATTACCAACCTACATGGGGCTCTGCAGTGAGTTCCAGGCCTTTGACTTTTGACTGGATCCTCTGGCTCTCCAGTGTGCAGACAACCCTAGTGCATTTCTCCACCCTGACTGTGCAGGTGGCCATTCAAGCCTACCTTGAAAATCCTTTATATATGTTTAATATTAAATCTTTTCCTCTAGTGAACCCTAATTGATACACCTGCTGAGGTCCGCAAGCCAGAAACTGAACAACAGTAACTGCATTCCGAGTGAGCTAAACCAACTACGCAGAGTTGGAGAAGAACGTCTGTGGAGGTAGTTCTGTGATCCCCAGCTTCATATGCACTCTGAGAGTCTGAAACGGTTGAAAACGAAGTGCCTGTGAGTTGGCAATTGGATGATTGGTGAAGAATTTTTCAAGCGCTGTCCCATTAACATGGAGCCGGGTATTAGCACATTCAAGGAAACCACTCTGAGAATTTTGCCCTTGGAGTCTATGGGAAACTGGGTTTTGACCCATGCTTGAAAAGCTGTGAGTGGAACTGCATGCAAGGGAGGTGGCTACACAGGCCACACAGAGTTTCTTCCACTGGTGATAGCGTGAGATACACATTTCACGTGGACCAGGTGATGGTCGTGTGGGAGACAGCCAACCTGATGCCAACTTACGGGGATTTTGTACAACATGGTACCTGAACAGACAATGAGACTTCAGCAGAGGCGGGGTTTTATGTTCCTTTAAGCCCCAGGCCGGCAGCAAGCCTGAAGCCCAATGATCATTTACAATATTGCTTCTTGCAAAGTTATGGATTAAATTCTTACTTGATTCTTAAACACATTTTTGTATAGGGTATTATTTATTTATGATTCCTTTCACATGATTTATATTTCATTTTTTCTGCAAAAGTCTGCAAGTTTTATTCTTCTTACCTTTCTTGCCTTATAAATTCCTTTAGTCCTTCAAATAAATTTCAAAACTTCACTTACTTAATTGTCTTCAGGGCCACTAATAAGTTACAGCAGAGGGGTAGCTTTACTACATTTCAGTAATCTTCATTGGACTAATTGTATTTTCTACAGCTGAATGTGAATAGATTTCAACTTTCCAAATAATCAGTTTTGACCTCAAAAAATGATTTTGCCAGTCGTGAGTATATTAAAAAGAATGCGCTGTTGAAGTTGAAGTATTTGCAAAAGGGAATTCTAAAACACTTTCTTGTGGATGGCCATGATCTAAGAGGAGTAACGGATTATTATTGTGGTGACTACTTTGAAGGATAAATATGTTCCTTTACATGTATAACTTGTGGGTTGTTTCCTTTTAAAACTCTGTGTTAATCTTCCATATATTCTCCCTTCAAGTTCTTCAATTACTGGTCAGTCCTGATTCAATTAACTTGTAATTCAATTCCCAAAATCAATACCTCTGTTTTATTTTTTTCTATCATGGATTTGACAGTTTTGTGCTTTACTTAATCACTGAACTTGAGTTAGACATGCTAGATAAAATTTAAGCAATAACGTTAATATAAATAAATAGATAAGATCTGAAACCTATGTAGTGCTCTGTACCTTTCAATGTAATTCTTTAGATATTACTTTTGAGAGTGAATATAAAGTTGTCTATAATCATGGGGAAGTATTTCCAATCACAAACCAATAAATACTGCTGTAGAGCCACCCAAAAGAGTAGGCAGGGTCTCAGGTAGGAATGACTCACCGGGGAAGGACTCCAAAGGTAAATGAGGATTCAGGAAATGTCCAGTGCACACCAGGACAGCATCAAAGACAGCTCTGGCCTGCTTACCCTCTGTCTCTGTGACAACATCCCACTGGCCAGTTTCGGAGAAGTCTGGGCACTTCGTTACGCTGCACACAGTAGTCTACAAGTAAAGGACAAACGATTGTCGGGTACAGTAGTGCACAGGTGTAACCCAGCACTCGGGAGGCTGAGATAGAATCACCAGTTCGAGGCCATCTGAGGCTGTACAGTAAGCTCCTGTCCCCCAAAAAAACAAAACCCAAACAACAACAGCAATAACAATAAAACCCCAGACAAACAAGAGGCTCACTTCCTACCAATATCTTTGAAGCTCATGTAATGACTGACATGGGATCTTTGTTACTTTAAATATACCATGTCCTGTGTTAGGAGGTCTATAAATATTGTTTTATCTTGTTCTGAGAAAAGTTAAGGAACTTGTGCAGACTCTCAAATGCAGTAACATATGGACCAGAACCCAAGGTATCAGAATCATCTCATAAGAAAGAAGGGTCAATATTTGTTCCTTCTGAGAAGGAAATGAGTTATAATATCTGATGCATTAGAAAAATTTGGTGAAATGAGTTTTGCTGAATTATAATTTCTGTGGTTCAGACTTCTAGTTACTTCTCATTGGCTTCATGAGCAAAATTCTTTAGTTCTCAGAAAAAAATTTCTAAATTTCATCTTCATTGAAAGTTTAGCATTTAAGGGGGAATTGGGAAATTCAGCATTTTAATGATTCACTTGGGTAAAACATGGGGAGCAGGAAGAATGAGGGGACTTTGTTATCTGCTTTATTCATGGGCAGAAAAAAATCAAGAAGTTTACATAAACATCTCATTTCTATTAGACTGCTGAATAGGCCAGCTCTCATTTATTAACCTTCTAAAACCCAAAGTATCTTACCTTGAACTCAATGTATTTGAGGAGACCAAAGTGCTCAGCAAATTCCTGGAGATAGTTCCAAAATTTCTTATGGCTCATGAAATTGGGATAATCTTCTTGGAAAGGAAAGTCACTATAACTTGACATTTCCTTGCAGACATTTGATACTAATGACTTGTAGACTCTGGTCATCCCATCTTTGGACTCTTCCTATGGGGAAAGTGTAGTTAGCTTCACACAGTGGAGGAAGACAGGAGCAAGCGAACGGAGATTTTGCTGGCCAGCACCAGCCCAGCTGGAAGGTTTTCCCACCAGCTGTTAAGAGTTCTACTTGTCATTTTAAAGACTTCCAGAAAACCCAGGATTAGGTCCCCATAGTATAATGATGAGAAATCATTAGTGGGATTGAAATAATTAAGTACAGTATCTTTCTCAAACCACAAAGAAACAAATGAAACGAGCTAATCACACTGATCACATTTATCTCTTGCTGATTCCATTCCCCACTAGACTATAAGGAGGTCAGGGTTCACGTCTGTATTGTGTATCTCTGTGTCCTGGCAGATGGATATGACGAGGACATGCTGAATGAATGGAAATAAATAGCGTCATTTTGTTTTTAAATAGCATTTATGTGACTGGAAAGATTGCATCGAAATTTTAATAGTCCTGAGCTGTAGGCATTGTTACTACATTTAATCTTATTTTCTTATGTTTAACTTAGTATTGCTTTCTAAAATTGATTTATATCACATTAGGGTAGGAAAAAAGATATCAAACCAACTGTAGATTTACCTGTAGCAGCAGCTATATAAACCAAAACCAATGGTTTCTTTGCATATTGGCATTTGTTGCCTGAGGAGGCTCATAGTATACCAGAAAAAGATTTCTCTCTCCACTCCACTGCCCCAACATTGTAATTCTAGGGTTTTGGCCACTCCTGCCTACAAAAATTTGCTTATTTTGTTTTCTTTGCTATCCATCCAAGATTCAGCAGGTGTCATCTCATCCATGAAAATTTCCATCATTCATACCAGTCAAATGGATGTTGCTCTTCTGTGTCCCCCTGAAGCATCTGATACTTTGCCTGCCTGGATTCCATCTTCTGACACCTTCTTACCCACCACTGGGGTGAGTCCCTCTATTCCCAGTAAATACCTTGCTGCTCCTAGAAACGGTAGATGGATTTGAACCACCTCCTGACCTACTTTCTGATGTTCGTTGTCTGACGGCTGGCCTGGCCATGAGAAATGTACCCTGGTCTTCATATTCTACTTAAGAAGGATTGGCCAGTTCTTGGGTTCTTCTTATTCTGATAACATGGAATCTCTTCTCCAACCCTTCTGAGGTCTGAGGTCCTGATTCACTCTTGCTAGTTCTCTTCCTAAAGACCTGAAAAGGCTTGTGGGTTGGATCTCCACTCCCTCATTCCAAGTTCCATTTTCACTGAAAACCTTGCAGAGGGTATCAGTCTCCCACCTGGCAATATGGCACATAGATGAAAAGAAAGACAAAGAGAAAAATATGCAGTTGAGGCTATGGGATAACTCTGTGGAACAAAGGGCCATGAGTCCAAGAGCTAATGGCTTTTGTTGATATCAATCAGGGAGGTGGGTGGGGGTTGCAGCAGAGTGCATGGGAAGAGAAACTTTGCAGGCATGGCTGTAAGGAGAAACAGAGCACTCTTGCACCAGGCACAGAGGCCCTCCAATTAGCGGTACAACAGATAGCCTGATGTATGCAAGGCTGGCACCTTTACTGCCAGGAAGGTATAATTCTTTTTGAGTCCAGTGGCCTCAGCTGAGATGTTATCTCATGTCTTAGCCCTGGAATCTCACAGGCTCTTGCTCGAGCCTCTATTCCAGCCATCAGCAGGGGGCAATTCTGACCTGCTTTGGTATGTTGAAGACTCATTGGTGCCTCGGCGAGACTTGATCACATTCTTTTGGCCAATAAAGGGAACATCTGCTTCAATATAGCCAGCTCTGCATATCTCAGTAAATAGGGTTGAAGTAAAGGTCAGGTAAATATCAAGGCGAGGGGCTTCATTTCTCAGGGGAATGTGGCTTGGCGGTCTCCCACAAATTTTCCCTAGTGTGATCTACTTCATATTCATCAATGCTGTTCAACTCAACTGAGATGGCTCTCTGCTATTTTGTTTTGTTAAGTCCATGGTCCACAAATCATCATAAACTTCCAACACTGTGTTTGTCTGTCAGACTTAACTCCTTCTTCCCCTCCCCACATATCCCTGACCATGCCTTGCCTATTCTCGTGGCTCCTCGCTTATCAGACTGCATCTGCGTAGTGCATATCACTGCACCATGCACACGTTTGTGTGGCTGCAGTGAGCCGCTCCCTTACGTGATCACCAAGGCAGGCTGAAGCCACCTGACTGAGCAGAAACAGAGCGACTGGCCAGATTACGATCAGTGGAGATGGGTGCAGGTAAAGCACGCACAGTAAACTTCCATAGTCCCCCGAAGTCATCGCTTCTCTCAAAGCAGGTGGGCTCCAGGTCCTCATCCAAGCAGCATTTGATGGAGGACAGGCCGCTCACCCCAGCTCCAATCACTGCAACTCTCTTGGCCATGGGATGCTCTGTGAGAGGAAGGTCAAGTGGCACTTCTTTATAAAACGAGGTTGGAATGGAGCCTTGGACACAGGAATTGGCTTAGGTAGTGCTAATACTCTTCTTTCATCTTTAAGTGGAGGCTGAATCACATTTTGGTTAAAAAAATGCAGGCTTTGAAAACATACTGTTTTGGTTTAAGTACTGGCTTTGTGACCTATTAGCTGTGTGATTTTAGAGTCACTTTTTATCTTTTCTGTGCCTTGCTTTTCTCGCCAGTAAAACAACACAATAATAATAATAATAATAATAATAATAATAATAAAACTAGAGTTGTGAAGACTAAATGCTATATGTTGGAAGAACTTTAGAAATGTAACTGCTACATAGTAAGAGCTCAGTTTAATTTACTTATTATTATTTTATAGTGTAGCCCATATCTTCAGCTCTTGGAGATAGACCCCCTCAGTATTGAAAGGTTCTTTTGCTATCATCTTGCCTTTCTGAATTCTAGGAATTGCAGTCAGTAAAAATGTTTGTTTTTATTCAACACATCTGGAGTCCTATAGAATATCTGATCATGGCCATGTTGTGCAGTACAATGAGGATATTACATGCAGAAAAGAGGTAGGATTCTTTATCTTGTATGGAGACAAAACTGACCATAACAGTCTCAAAAAGAAAAAAAAAAGTCACATGGGACATTCTGGAGTCCATTATGAGGTCAAAGGGAAATAATGATGCTCATGCTTGTCAGGGGATATTGCAGGATATATGTGTCATGGGAATTAGGATCCATTTATTTTATTTTATTTTATAATTTGGGCTTCCACATAGATCAGTATAGAGTTTGACTGATCTGAGGAAATACTCATTTAATTCTGGTAAATTGGGTTTACATCATGCTAAGGCTTTTGATATGTCAAGTGGACTTAGTCATCAGGGCTGTTTTCTCTGTAACCTTCTTGGCCAATCCAGAAAACACACAAACAACAGTCACTCTAAATGTATTTGTTTTACAAAATATGTTTAACTCATTTTACTTTGCTTGTGAAGATATAATATTTGCCAAAAAGAAATCTATATAAAGCCGATATGATTTCTGTAATTGCATGTCACTTATCATAGTGGTATCTGCTTTGGAGAACCAAGCCAGCAAATAATTACTAAGCTTCCTGCGCCAACAGATGGGAAAAATAGCATCATCACTTGTCATAACTGAAGAGCCTGAGGTGTCTGGTGACTCCTGTCACTAAGCCTTTTCCTTCACCTTGCTCAGGTTTACCACTACACATTTTGGAGTTTGTCCCCCTGGCTTTGCAACTTGCCTCCTCATCAGATCAGATGTCCCAGGCATAGAAGCAACATGTTTTACTGACTGTAGGGAGCAAAGAACTTCTGAGCCCCCAGATTCCTTAGAGTCAACTGGTTCCAAGGCAGATTTATGGGCTTGAAATGATAATTAAAGAGATTTGCCTGTTCCAAAATTATTGGCTGTCTTGTATTTTGTAAGGTTGCGGTCTCCATGCCTGTGTACTGCAACATCTATTGTAAAATTTATACTTTTTTCTTTTTAACTTGTATTTCCTTTGGAGTCTTTATTTTGGAAAGCCAGGAATGGGCTCTGGTGTCAGCAAAATCGGGCTCTGCTTTGTTTCTGCTGCTGATTTGTCATATGACCTTGAGAAAACTACTAAAACAGTTCTAGATGTATTATTTCAAATATAAAAATAACGTCCATATTAAATGATTGTGTAAGTATTAAACTAGATGTATTACTTATACAGAAGAAAGTGGTAGAAAATACTCTGTGTTCATTCTGTATTCCCCTGCTTTCTCCTTCCCTCCATTTTCCCTGGAAAAAACAGCTCACACAGATAACTTAATCAGCAAATTTGGAAGCACATAGGCAAACATACCTGTGGATTCTCTTGGGTTGAGATGTAGGAGTTCTAACCAGCTTCTAACTGGAAATATGTATGGCCTTTTCCAAAAACAAACAAACAAAAAAACCAAAACCAAAACCAAAAAAAACCTATATGGGTCTGGGCCACTAGGTGAAGCTCTGGATTTGGCAGATCCCTGCTGTGCTCTGTCTTTGTAATGACACAAAAGAAATGGGTAATTGCATTGGTGAAGTGACCTGTGTGCTGAACTGAATGGGCTAGTAGTAAAGAAATTCATGCAATAGGAGTGCCCTGGCTACCTGTAAGTGCAGGTACTGAGCCAGGAATGGAAGCCCAAAGGTGACTAAGACTGAGCTACTGAACAAATGTAATAAAGTCCTAGAGGTAAAAAACAAACAAACAAGCAAACAAACACCAGTGACATTCCTCAAGGATGCTGCTGTATGGAGAGGCTGACACACAAAAGACACACATGTGCTAAGTCCTATGACAGCAGCCTGCTCTGGGCACAAACGCTTGCAGACTCTCTTTGGTCCTATTTAGAGTAGGATGTTGGACAAAAAGGGACTGGGGAGAAACATCTTGTCTTTTAAAGATTGGTTAGGTACTGTACTGGCAGTAGAAACAAATTGGGAATTTGCACCTTTTAAAATTAATCATGGGCCAGTGAGATGGCTCAGCAGCATAAGTACCTGCCTGGCAAGTGCGAGGGCCCGAGTTCGACTCCCGGAACCCACATACGAAAAAAGGGCCGGTGATATCACTCAGCGGCATGGGTGCCTGCTGGCACGTGAGGTCCTGAGTTTGACCCCTGGTACCCACAAAAAATAAAATAAAATAAGATAAAATTAATCATATTGATAGCCCATGAATTTTTGAATGGGAGTAACCATATTAAAATATGCTTTAAGTCATTCAAGAATTTTTGAATGGGAGTAACCATATTAAAATATGCTTTAAGTCATTAAAGAAAGGTCACGAGCAAAGCAGAAATTGAGAGTTCTGGACCTTACTGTGCTGCCTCTAAACAGGCAGATAACCTTGGACAAAATTCTTCATTTCTCTATCACACTTCTTCCATATCCATAAAATAGAAAATTAAATAATTTTTTTACTTCTTTCTTTTCCAGCTCTAAAGGATTATTTTTCAGCTTGAAAATCAAATAACAGGTGCCAAATGAAACAAAAACGTGAATTCAAAGGTGGGAGAGAATACTGGAGGCTTGAAGGGTTGGGAGTATAGGAGGTGGGTGTAAACTCTTTGTAAACTATAAAGTTTGCTACAAAACATAAAGTACTTTCATAAAGACTGGTTTTGTCTATCTTTTTGTAGAAAGGAGTTCTGATCTACTGAGTTAGACCATTGTCCAACAGATAAACCCCATACCTAACAGACTATCCCATACCTAACCACCTATACTTAACTGACCAATTCCAATCTCTTTTGAGTAAGAGAGACCTGTGAGTAATCTGCAGATCATATAATCAATCAGAATTTCTTTCAGTTTGCAATTTGATTAATTAGTATTTCTTATCATTACCTCACTGTTACACTGTTACTGTCTCCTACTTTGTTACAGCATTTCCTGTCACAATGGCTGTATAGTATTTTGGTTTTCCCAATGCCTGGCATTCCTATTTCATTCATAAGCTGAAATAAGAGGTGAACCTAGAATCAATGAAAATCCCTTATTGTATTGTGGTGTATTGTATTACAATACAATGTAAGTCCCAATACAATGAAAGTCCCTTATTGTATTGTATTATTGGGAATAATAAGTGCTTATTATTCTCACTGACACCTTTGCAACCTTGTTTTCTTACAGCTTCCTTTGCTTGGGAGGTGGGGGGTTCTCTCCTTTACTCTGGTGCATCAACCCTAATCAAGAGGCTCTAGAAAAGAATCACATTCATTCTTAAAGAATGCACTCTCCAAGGAGAACATTCACCCTCTGCAAAGAAGTTTCTGGAAACATTTCCCCTTTTAAAGAAATCCAGGACACTTACCTTGTTAGCATATAGCAGATAGTTGGACTTAATTCATTTCTCAAAGTTGAAAAGCCAAGATGGTGTTCATCTGTAAACAAAAACAAAAACAAAACGAAACCAAAGCAATCTGAAACTCAGATTCCTTGTTTTTCATAAAAGAAGAATAAACAGAGTGCTGATTTTGATCAAACTGCTCGCAGTAAGACCAAAACGACTTGTTTCCTTTCAAACTAGTGACAGCACAGAGTATTCTCTAGGGAAAAAAAAAAAATGGTGTAGCCACATGGTTTTGATACTTCAGGTATCTCTGAGGAAAGCTAGCTGGCGAGTTAGAATACAGTTTTTTGATTGGAAAGAAGTAACTCCTACCTTTTAACCCCATCCTCCTAAAAGTCAAAGTTCAACCAAAGCCCCAGTTGTAAGAGGAGCATGTGGTAAGCAGTGCCGCTGTCCTTGTTGCCTTCAGAGGGCGCCAAATCACAGCCTCCACAGAGAGGTGCGCCGTCTGCTTCCAGAAATGAACTTGGCTCATCGCGGGAGCTGTTGAAAAGGAGACACTAGTTTAGGTGAGCAAGTTTTTCTGTCTGTGGTCTTCTACTCCAAAAGCGTGATTTTAAAGTTCAAGATTTGCAAGGAATTCAAACAGTATTATCCTTCAGATTGGGTCAGCAGGGGAGCTAGTAAACTGAGTTTGAGAAAGGATAAAATTATTCTTAGATATTCACCTAGGCCACAAAACGAATGGTTATGGAAGCAGCAATAGTACAATAGTGTTAAGTAGCCATCGTTTTTATTTTCTCCACTGAATGCGCAGAAGCTAACATAGCAGACCATCTTAGGTTTTGTGTTTGGGACATTTTCTGAACAGTTTCTGAGCCAGGAGTCTTTATCAGACCTCTGCTTAATATAATTACTCTGTGTACAACCAAAAACACAGTCAGGCCCTCCTTGGAGTCTCAACAGTTGCAGCATCATTTCGAGTCCAGGGAGTCTCCTCTGATACTCAAGGTAAACATTTAGCTATGAACTTCTGTAAAATTCAGAAATAAGCTGCATAATACTAAGATCCAATGGGCCAAGATAAACATTCCCATTTCTAAAGGGAGGAACAGAGGGCAGAAATGAATTGGAGCAAAGCAAGACCAAAGCCTAGCAGGTCAAGCATTAAAGCTTGTGGCTCCATGTCCGGCATCTGGGGCAACTGGTAGTGAGATGTGAGTTCCGAAAAGCTTTGGCAGCTCCACTTCTGTGGCCTTGTCAGTTGCAGCCCACATGGGGTCTGTCTGTCTGTCTCCCTCTATCTCTGTCTGTCTGTCTGTCTGTCTCTCTTCTATCTCTCTGTGTGTCTCTGTCTCCATCTCCGTCTCTCTCTCTCCCTCTCTCAGGTATCCCTATGTAGTTCAGGTTGTCCTTGAACTCACTATGTAGCCCAGGCTGACCTTAAACTTGTGGCAATCCTCCTGCCTCAGCCCTCTGAGTGCTGGGATTACAGGCATGCACCAACACACTTGGCAATGGCCTCTCTCTTGAGCTGGCTCAGTTTGCTGCCTACAGTTTTCCTTGGCAGATGTTGACCTTCCTGGTATCTCCAACTTTGTGGGTGTCCATTGCAGCATTGGTTTCACTCCCTTAGCTTTACAGATTGCCCTTTTTGGGGCTCCTGGCAGGAACCGTAATCATGTCACACATTGCCTGGCATTTGAAGCCTTCCTTTGAAACCTGGATGTAAGGCTTTGTGACTCCATACCTTTTGGATTCTGCATGCCTGTGAAACTGGTATCGCATATATGATAACTGTAACTGAATCTAAGTGCCTGGAAGGTTGAATGCATGGAAACACTTTCCAGTCAGCAGGAAACCGTAAGTATCACTTCTCAAAGCAAAGGCATCAAAAGACATCTATACTTTTATACCTTTAAGCCTGCAATGGGTGGGGTCTTTCTGATTCTTGCTATGCTCTCAAAGCATCTTTCCTTTTGTCCAGATACAAAGTATTTTGTTTCTTTTTAATGGTGCTACTCTCTTCAGCAGCCACCGCTCCTTTGGCCCCAAATTTACACTTCTTTTCTGGCTGAACTAAACATTTTTCAAATCTTTCCACTCCACTGTTTGCTCCTAATTCTCACTAAAAATCTGGCCAAAAGCAGCCAGCAGTACTCATACAACAGCATAAACACTGGGCTGAAATTTTCTCTGTTAGCTGATTAATCCATTGCCTTTAAACTTATCCTCACACAAAGTTTTAGGGCATGGATAAACCATAGACAAATTATTTCCCTGAAGATGACATGAATGGTCTCTGGTTCAATTTCCAGTACACTCCTCATTTCCAAATGAAACTTCTTGAGTGCGGTCTTTACTTGGCCTCATTCTTATTAGCATTCTGTTCTTCTACACTTGGGACAGAATGGCCCATTAAGGTCTACTTAACAGTATTTTAGGCTTTCTCTACATAGCTTTTGCAATAATTTCCCACCTCCTCCTGCAAGGAAGTTCAAAAGCTTTTGAATCACAATGTCAAACATGTTCGCAGCAACTACCTCACTTCTTTGGTATCAGTTTTCTGTATTGGTCAGCTTTCCATTGCTGGGGAAAATACCTGACATGCACAATTTAAAAGAGAAAAGGTTCGTTTTGGCTCACAGTTTCAGAGGTTTCAGTCTGTGATCAGCTGACTCCAAGGAAAAATTATTGTGGTGAAGGGCATGGGAGAGGAAAGCTGCTCATAGCATGTGGGAAGCAAAGAGCAGAGGAAGAGCCTGAGAGGTAAGGGTCAGGGACCAGCAAAAGTCCCCAAGTCACACCCCCATTACTTAGACACACCCAGAAGCATGCTTTACTAATCTTCTAGTTGTCTTTCAAGCTAAAATGAAAATCAAGATTAACTCTCACATATATTTAGTCCACATTTTCTTTATCCATTCAGACATTTATGAACATTTATGTTGATTCTTCATCTTGGCTATTGTGAATAGTGCTATAGTAGACACAAGAGCAGAGATATTTTTTTGAAACCCCTTATTTCAATCCTTTTGGATATATACTCAAGAGTGGGATTGCTGGATCATATGATAGTTCTATTTTTAATATTTTGAGGACTTTTTATATTGTTTTGCATAATTGCATGATTTTGCATTCTCACAAACAATGTGTAAGAGTTTAAATTTCCCCACATCCTTGCCAATACCTTTGTTTTCTAAAAGGTGTGAGGTAATATGTCTTGGTAGCTTTGATTATAATTCCCATAATTGGTGATGATGAGCACTTTTGTCTGGTAGCCATATATATATATATATATATATATTTGTTTTTTTTTTTTTTTGGACAAATGCCTATTCAAGTCTTTTGCCCATGTTTAAAACAGGTTTTTTTGTTTTTTGTTTTTTTGTTTATTTATTTATTTATTTATTTTGCTAGTAACCTCTTACCAGATACGTGGTTTTCAATATTTTTTCCCTTCTGATAGGTTGCCCTTTCACATGTTTCCTTTGCCATATATAGGCTTTTTAGTTCATTGCAGTCTCACTTGTCTATTTTCACTTTAGTTACCTGTACTTTCAGTGGTCATAGCCAAAAATCATTGCCAAGACTAATGTCAAGAAGCTTTCCCCCTGTATTTTTTCTAGGAGTTCTAGGCTTGTTTTTTCTACTTCTGTAGACAATGTTGGCTATGGACTACGGGTTTATGCCCCTTTTCCCAAATTCATAGGTTGGAATGATAACCCTCAATGGAATATTATTAGGTAATTAATAATAATAATAATGGAAGGTAATTAAGTTTAGATGAGATCATGAAGGTGGACCACTCACTCCTCTTATAAGGGGAGAAAGATCTATTTCCCAAAACAGTCTTCCTTCTATAGGACTAGATCTCACTCTTCTACCATAGTTATAATGAGAAGATGGCTTTGTGTAAACTAGGAAAAGGCTTCTCAGCAGACACTGAATCTACAGTTTCCTTGATCTTAGACTTTCCAGCTTCTGGATCGTATGAAAGTAAATGTTTGGTGTGTACACCACCTAGCCTCTGGTGTTATTTTATAGTAGCCTAAATTGACTAAGGGAATACCATTGGGACTTGAATGAAGATAGCATTGAATCGGTAGATTGCTTTGGATGTTGTGGACATTTTCAAAAATATTGTCTTCCAATCTATGACAATGGAATGTCTTTCCATTCATTTCTGTCTTTTTTAATTTTGTTTATCAATATTTTGTAGTTTTTAGTTTACAAGCTCTTCATCTCCATGAATATTTAAGTTTATTTTTAAGTATGTATTTTAGTCTTTTTGATGATAGTCTAAACATGATATACTATGAGCAAAGATCAGGTGAAGGTGGGTGTTTTCTGTGGAGTAGATCTGAGTCTTTGGTATGTAAGATAAAGCTGTCTTTTTTTTTTTTTTTTTTAGTAGAACATGTTCTGGGGAAATGAGCAATCCCAGGGACATACATTCTTTTGGAAACTCTAACTCACTGGATCCACTATCATGTCATGGGCTTTATTCAGAGACTCATCCTCTTCTCTTTTTCTCCAACCCATGAAAAGAGAAAAAAGATCACTTGAAACAATCAGTTTCTAGGTTTCTTTCTTCCTTTTTATTTGTAGTCAGCCAATACCATAAGAGCACCATTTTAACACAAATCAATCTTTTCCAAGGCAGGATTTTTTCATTGAAATCTTTAAAATAGTTTTTATGAGAAAGAGGTGTGAACCCTCAGAGTGCTACGTAAAACAGCCTTCAAATGCACAGAAGTCTTAGTTACCATCCTCTGGGATTAGACGGAGCTGAGGGAGGCTCCAGAGGTTTCTCTGGGATTAACTTGGGGGGAGGAGGGAGGCGGGTCTTTACCATCTGGGCATGGTTTATAATTTGAAAGCACTATTGCTGTAATAGAGGAGTCAGAACACTGTAAATACCCTGTGCATCTGCAAAGGCATTTAGGAGATCTTTTACTTATAAGAAAATCAGGAAAACAGCCACAACAAAAACCAGAAAGCTAAACAGTTTAAGCAAACTTTCAAAGAGAAATGGGGTTTCATGTACAGTTCGGGTTCTGGTGGCCTTGAATGTTCGGTCCCACTGTGTCATGATGGCCTTTCTGGCTCCTTCCCATTTTCCTGTGCCAGCCAAGCGGAACTGGTATGGCGAGCATGGGCCAAAGAAGATGGTCAAAACCAGACGTGGGTCAGTCAGCAGCATAGAGAACAGATTGGGTTTTGCATTTATAGAGGTCAGGAGTTCATCTATGTATGAGATATAATCTGATTGTAAAGCCTTGCAGTAGTCTAAGCCATACCTTTATAAAAAGAAGATGGGAGATACAAAAAGATAAAATTATTATAATCTTAGAACAAGTAAAGATAATCTCTGAACACTGGTCCACAGCAAATAATTGCTGCTGCAAAATTTGAAACGGTTCCTGTATTCCCCCTTTTATGCCCATAGTATATCTAATGATAGCTATGGTCTCATACTGTTTCTTAAATCTCAGTCATTATTGCACTTGTATAATATGGAGAGTCACAGAATTCCTGATGGTAGAATTCTTGGTAATGCTATTATCAGGCCCTGGAGTCATCCACTGACCACTGTGACAAGAAGCTCTAGTTATCTGTTATACTAGAGTTCTTTAGCAGAGATCAAACTATGGTGTAGGTTGAGAAGAGACATCTAAAATGCTTCTATTGTCTTAGAATTTAGCACTTTGACAAGGATAGATCAATACTTGCAGTTTGGGGATATAGTATAGAAATGAAAGAAATGATGGCATTTTCCTTAAATGCAGTGATTTTAAAACTTTTTCTTCTGCCACAGAACTCTTACTTTTCATGTAAAAATTTACATCAAACCCTAGAACAGACAAATAGTGAAACAGATAAAATCTGAGATGGTTTGGTTGATTGGTGGGTCATCTCCCTTCCCTCGTTTCTGACCCTTGATTGGTAGCCACAGAACAGAGCACAAGGTGAAACCTGTCCTCTGGAGAAGAGGCCAACACATTTATTTTGCAAAAAGCCATGCTATGGGCTTGGAGGGCCATATTAGAGTCTCTCTCTCTACCACTTGACTCTGCTGGGGTAACACAAAAGCAGCCATTTATGATCTATGAAGGGTGAGCGTGCATGCGCTGCAACAAAATTTCATGGCCACTGCATTTTGAATTTCATACAATATTTATATGTTGCAAAATCTTATTTTTCTCCTACAACTATACGGAAATGTAAAGCAAAACCCAGGTGAGTGGATTTGGTTCACAAACCACAGCTGACTGACACTTGCTCTAGAGCAGCAACCTGCATGACAGCAATAGAACCGACAGAGACCTGCTGAATGAATGAATGAGCAGCTCTAGTACACAGAGCTGTTCGGCTGATGACTGTGGGCAAAGTATGGAATAATCTACTGGTAGATGAGAGTTAGTTATACTTGGTCTGGATTCCAAACTCTGCGTGATGCCAGATAACCATGGTCTGAAGGGATGATTCTAGGGAAACCAACGCTTCTCAATTTCCCTTTTCTTCCTCTTTCCTGTAAAGGCTGTCTTTCCTTTTCCTCTAAGTCTCAGAGGCTTCCCTTTCCTACAGTGTCATTCTCACCTCCCTTCTATTATTTGACAATTTCAGTTATAACTCAAGAGGGATGCCTAACGAGTTCACTCACCCACTGTGCTTGTTTTTTTTCCTTTCATTGACTTCTTTTATCATGACACTTGGTGGTGGTAACATACTAACACCTATAAAATAAGAAACAGAAAATGTGATTTAAATTTAGATCTAGGTATTTACTTATGGATAAAATGTTTTACTTCCACTCATTTTTCATTTCTAGTACCCTGAGCCAAATGGCGGTACGCTCCTGGTATTAATGCTACCAACCGAAGAGATAAATGTCTGGTCGTGTCACTAAGTTATTTGATATGACAGAATCATACGACTGCTTTGACTCCATTTTGTCACTCAGTTGACTGAACTTTTAAATTTTGGATGAACTGTTTGATTCAATCAAAATAACAGGAAGACACAGCTTATAATTTTTCATCCCTGATTTATCATTTCTGCTGGTGGTAGTACAAGTCATTATGACAGAATAATTCTAATTCAGTGAATTCAGTGTATAATAGAATGGATCCTGTTTTTAAAGACTTTTGTTTTAAATAGGAGCTGAATAATAGTCTCAAAATTTCCAGTATCCAAGTCACATGGCAAACCAAAAACATACACCCTGCTGTTTCTCATCTACTAACCTTTCAGGACTTGAACAACCCAGCGAGCTTGTGTTTCTCCTGTGGGTATCATGGAGCCCAAGGGTTTAATGAGGCCAATAATAGCCAGGGTTGGTTTTTGCAGATGTGCAGGAAAGATATACTTGTACAATGATGCCTGGCCATCTTCAACTTTCACCACCGATTCATCAAGGAACGGGAAAGCAAAGGTGTATCCAGTGGCAAAAACAATGACATCAATGGGTTCTTCCTTTGAGGTATTGTTAAATAGGACAGAATTCTCCTTCACTTCCTTTATGCTTGGCTTGATCAACACTTTTCCAGTGATGATACGGCCTGGGAGCTCATCATTTAGCACAGGTTCTTTCAGCTGAGTCCTAACCAAAACAGGGACAGGGAAGAAATCTGCAGGTGAAAAACATAGCCAGCCTCTTCTCTTCTTTCCCTTCCTCTCTCCATTTTGAGGCTCTCCCCTTGGCTGGATAAGTGTTGCTTGTTTGGGGAGATGCTACCTCTGAGGGAAGGACTTGTAATGTCCAAGGATTATAAAATATGCCTACCATTTACTACAGTTTGGAAGCTCTCGAAAGAATTTTCTTTAGCTTCTGTTTGTTTTGCTAATGTTTAATTATCACTGTTATTCTAGAGATAGCTTAAGGTTGAAGGGCAACAAGAAAAAGCAGGGTCTTCATATGAGAGCTGTTGGATGCTCTATCCAGATCTCCCTCTTAGAAAACAATTATTTAAGGAACAAAAACAGACTCATCTTTTTCTGGTTGTGTACTTGGAATCATAAGACTAACACTGTGTGAGTTGATTTCCTATGAGCTGAGCCATGTTTGGCTTATGCTGGGTATCCAGAGCAGACAGCGTGGTACAAAAGAAATAGAATGGATGTGGGAAGTATTAAGAATGGTTTCTTTTCCAGCTGTGTATTTCAATTTAACAGAGCTTGAGCAAGTCATATGGTCCCTGTGGGCTTTTGTCTGCTCATCTATAAAATAGGCATACTAACAACTTTCCATCTTTAGGCCACTGGGTGGAACGAAAGAGCATATGATGCATATGATAGTACCCAAGTAGGAACTTTGGAAATGATAAAGGACTAAGTACATCAGGAAGAGAGAAGAGTTATAATTCTTTAGTCCTGTGAGCCACCATTGAGGCTAAATAAAATTTATGGTAGAAAGAACTGTAGCGGAAAGTGTCAAAGCCCCCGAGAAGCCTGGAGGTGGGAGAGAAGATAAGAAATAAGAAAATGAGCATAATAAAAAGAGGAGAGTGTCAAGGAGAAGGCAGAAGTACAGGTGATGAAGGGGAGAGTGTGTGCCATTGGTGATGGTGTGGGACCACTGATACATGTGGGGGTCCAGAGTGAAATTTTGAGGGAGATAAGACCCGATCTCTATGCTGTAATGTTACCTGGTAATGGAGTTTCATTGTAGAGACTTAGTGAATAAAAAAGTAAAACATTTGGTTCTTGATAATGGGGTAAGTCATACGTTGTAACTAAAGGGACAGACTGAACTTGAGATCATCTTGACCAAGGGAAGAAGAAAGATGAAAGGACAACTATAGGATTCAATTTTTCTAGGACAATGAAACAATGCAAGTGTGTTGCTTTTGTCAACTAAATCATAGACAAATCATTTGCTTTCCTTTGCTGCAGCTGAGGCCTAAGTAACTTACCAAGGTCACAGAGATTTCTCACTACTAAGTGAGCTTGGGAAAGTGATTAAATTTGGCTGTCTTATTTATCCCGTAATAAAAGGGGGATTATACCTAATGACACTTACCCTAAAGAGTTAAATATATAAATTCATTTACTGAGCACTTAAGAACAGCTAGCTATTATTAGCACCAGTAAATTTGTATGGAAAAATTTAAACCTCCAAGCATATTGCCATAACGTTGCATGGCCCGTATGGCACTGAAAAGATTCTGCTTTCATCTCCCTAAGGCTTTTGGTATACACGTCACACTTACTTGTTTTCAGGGATTAAGCCATAATTTGCGTGATTGAACCAGCTGTTCATCTTTTTTGCTATCAACCAAGTCACAATTGGAGTTGGGAGAAAATTTCTGAATGCATTTTGAAATCGTGTCATGAACACCATGTCCCATGGGTACCCTGAGTCAAAGACTCGGCTGATCACCCATGCACCTCCAGTGGTGCTGAGAAACACCTAGAAGCAATCAAAGAGATTTGAGAAGAGTTAGGAATTGAAAGGCAGCCTCAAAAGACACCCTTGACAAGGTAGGTCCAGGTTCTTTTAAGTGCCACTTAAAAGTTAGTCTCTCAGGGAGCCAGTGAGGTAGCTCAGCGGCATAAGCGCCTGCCTGGCAAGTGCAAGGTCCTGAGTTCGACTCCTGGTACCCACATAAAAAAAGTTAGTCTCTCAGGATAATAGTGTGAATATATAAAGTATTAAAACATCTTAGGACATATTAATGAGCACTTATCTGTCAGGTTGGAGTTACTATGGCCAGCCCTCTGGAGCTAAAGTCTCATGTGAGAAGACAAGTGTTGAATGCAATTCTGTTGACTGTAATTGTAGCCAATAAGAACAGGACAGAGCAGAAATTTGGAGTTGTCTATGAAGGTGATTTGAACACAAACCACTGATTTAACTGGCAGTAAAATTCAGTAATACAATTAGTTTGGGTGTTTGCTTTTTCCTTTTTTTTTTTTTTTTTAAACAGATGGCTTCTTGAGTTTAGTAGCTGACAGGGTTCATGAACACTAATAACTGCTTTGATGTCTATACAAGAAGGAATTTCCTATACAATTGTTTGAAAACCAAAAAAATTTAGTTAACCAGTCATTACCTTGCTGATACAAAACAATTGACCTAATAGATAGATTTTTCTTTCACCAAACTGGGGCAGGGAGGCCACAGCCACAGTGTTAGTGTTTTTGTTTGACCTTATGACGTCATGAAGTGGTTTCCACAGCTCTGGGATGTGGTGACAAGAGCTCCAGGCCCCTCAGTGGTTCTGACCTGAGCCATGTGTGTTGATCTTGCCTCTCTGTGTCTTGATGCAGAAGCAGATAGGAATTTTGTTAGATACATATTATGTGCTAAGTCAAGGAGAGTTTGTTTGCTGATACAGAAATAAAATGTATGCCAAAGCAGCATGTTTTCTTCCTCCTCCTCCTCTCTCTTTTTGTGGTACTGGGAACTGAACTCATGGCCTCACACTGACCTGTATACCTTTCCCTTCTTTTTATTTTGTATTTTATATCTTAAAAGAGTCTCACTAAATTGCCCAGGCTGTCTTTAAATCTTCCTGCTTTAGCTCTTGAGTAGCTATTGCACCTGGTCCCAAAGCATGTTTTCTGACTAAAGAAATTTCCAAATGATTAGAGAAAGAAAATTAATAATAATATGTCACCCACATGTGGCAGTCATAGTGGAGGGACCTGTGTTAACCTTTCAGAAAGAAAGACAGTGATTGATTCATTGATTGATAGACTCATTAACTGATTTCAAGAAACTTGGCAATCTGGCAGCATTATCCTGAAGTAAGACAATAGAGCTCCTGAAACAAAAGTTAACACAGATCCATCCACTGTGAATGCCACATGTGGGTGAGAGGAGTTATTAGGATTTCAACACGAGAGTATCATATGGGAACAGACTGTTCAGAGGATTGGCTTGTTGGTGGGTGTGTTCTGCATGAATTGTTGAGAGTGCAAGAATGGACTGTGGGGAGAGGTGCCAGGATAAAGGGAAGAGTTAGGACCATGGGCTTTGAATCAAAAAGACTAGGGTTTGAGGACTGGCTGCACCACTAACTAGTGGCATGGCATAAAGGAGGTGACTTGACCTCTCTCAACCTTAGTTTCTGCATTTATGGTCAGGGATACTGATAGCACCTACTTCAGTGGCTTGTTTTAATGATTAGTTGAAGCAGTGCAGTGAAAAACATTTAGTGCAATGCTTGGCAAACAATAACCTCAAAAAATATTAGCTCTTTCTATAACTATTCTTCAGAAGACAATGCAAAAGTCTCAGTGTGAGATCTGGTGATAAATCAGGAAAGAAAGGGCAAATGGCAGACCTAAACAAGGAAAAATGATCAGGATCTTCTGACCTATGGGACTGAGTGAGGAAGAGATGTCTTGTAGCTCTTGTTGGATAGCCAGGAAGATGACAAAAGTATGAAGTCAGAGAAGCTGGTTTTAGAGGAAAGACAACAACTGGAATTCACTGTAAAATTTATGAACACTCAATTAAAAATACTTTAAAAATATGCTGTAGCTGGTACGGTGTGGTGCAGCACTCCGGTTCTGAGGTAGGAGGATCACAAATTTGAGCCCAGGATAGGCAACTAAGAGATTTAATAAGATTCTATGTTAAAGTAAGAAAATTAAGAAAAAAAAAAGGTCTGGGCGTGTAGTTGAGTATGAAGGCCCTGGATTCAATCCCCAATGCCACCAGAAGAAACAGTTTTGGGTGTTGGCATTTTAAATCTTTAATATTTATTATGGTGTGAAATAGCATTTACTTGAGACACGTGTATTAAGATAAAGTTCCTCATGAAGCAGTATCAAGAATGGTACCTGTTTCGCCAGGTGGCTGGCCTCCACAGCAATGTCTGTGCCAGAATTTCCTATTCCAACCACAAGCACTCTCTTGTCCCTAAATATGTCTGGATGTTTATACTCTCGGCTATGAAAGTACTGGCCTTTAAAGTTATTTATACCTATAGAAAAAACAAAGACAAATAGGGAATTTATAGAGTCAACAAATATGTTTTAGTTGATAATATCCTTTTGACACATGATTTAGGTTACTTGTACCAGTATATTTAAGTTTGAGGAAATCTAAAATATGAATACATGACTTTACAAATATAATTATGGGTAAAGATGGATAATAACTCCATCTCACTAAGTAGGTCTCTAGTTGTTTTAACAGATGATTAACTACTATCATCAGGGCATTAATTACTATAATATCAGGGCATAAAGTAATGTTAAGCAGAAGTGTAAGGAGTCATTACCATTTAAAGGTTGATGAAGTCAGTGGGATGATAATATTCTACTTACTGATACTTGATTTATATATACCATACTGCTTTTCATAAACTAGCAGCAAAAGCAATGACATTAAAGGGAAATGGAACCAGTGCCTCTGTTCAGCAGCCTTTTGGGAACATCTGCTACATACCTGGCGGTGTTAGATGATATGAGGGAAGCGGGATAAGTGAAACATGTTCCCTGTTTACAAAGATCCATATGAGCTGGAGAAGTTCACTGGTCATTCACCTTGATACTGATTGTAACTCAGGCTGTTTGCTGAGTGAGCCAGAGTTGGCAGAGAGAATAAAGGGTTATGTCCGTGACACCAGGCTTATGTCTACTGGGTAGATGTTTCATGCAGTTGGTGCCAAATCTCATTGAGACATTCAGTGGGAGTGGAGAGTTTTTGAAAACTTTTAAAGCCTTGTTACACAATCAGAAGTAATATGTGCTAAACAAAGAACCTAGTTTTTCTAAGATAAAGAAAAAGTGATAAGACATCTAGATTCTCAGGGGATAAATATGTATGTGTGTGGGAAATGGCCTTCCTTTGGAATTGCTGGCTGTCCTTTAGCTCACTTTGAATCATTAGAACTCTGGCATGAATCCTGGTTAAAACCTATCCATGATCCAGAGCATTCAGAATTTGGCAAGGATGCAATCAAGTGCAAATATTAACTTCATGCAGAAATTTGATATGAATCAAATAACTGCTGAGAAAGCAGAGCTGGAAAAGCCTAAGGAGATTTACAGAATATCTCTAGATTTTTAGATTACCATAGATTCTGTCAGTATTAGATTGTTTTGGGTCACAAATAGACAGCAATGAGTGTGTGGGTGAATTTCCTATGGACCAATACTTTGCCCTCTTGCCTTGTAGGAGGACAGAGTAAGAGTTCATATTAGGCGAATGTGGTTGTTTCGAAAAGAACCAGAATATATATAGCTAAATGAACAAAAATAATCATTTTGGGAAATTATGCCTCTATTTTACCTGTGATATCTATTTTTTTACTGAGAATTTTGGGATCACTTTTGATTTGCTTTCAGAACTTGAAAAACATGTTGTATTTTATTTTATTTTAATTTTTTGGTACTGGGAATTGAACTCATGACCTCATGCTTGCCAGGCAGGTGCTATGCCACTGAGCTATATCCCTGGCCCAAAAAATATGTTTTTTGTACCTTGAGTAAATTTGAACTTTTGTCACAGTTAACAAACACCCCAAGGAGTGTGTACAGTCTAAGCAAGTCTGCTGGAAGGCAGGGAGGGATGGTGGGATTGGGAGGACTCCATTTCAAGTCTAGAATCACAGAACCTTAGAGGTCAAAGGATCTCTGACAATCATGTAGCCAGGGATTTCAAATTGGTAGTGCCTGGTAAAATGGAAAGTAAAAAGGATGGTGAATCTAACAGAGCCTACCTTGCTTGATTTGTCATGCACACCACTGGGTAAAGTTATGCAAATTCATCAATTTATGGGTGGAAAAAAGAGGCTTAGAAAGGTGAAGGAGGGAGGGTGAAGAACACAAAGTACTTAGTTGTGTACCTTAGTTGTATATCTTCTGAATCGTAATGTCATTCCACTCAAATTGAGTACCTTGGTTTAGTCGCTTTCAGGGTCTGCTTTATCCTAATTTGACATGACTTGGGGCTTATCCAGAGCCACGGTAGGTATGGATTTACTGAACGTGAGTGTTGCTATCTCTGCAGGTCATATGCAGCCTGAGCCTTCTTTGGACTCCTCTCAGTATACTCCTCTGTATGCTCTCATATCCACTTCTGTATTCTTAGTGCCAGTGTCCTACACTGTAGGTCCTGAATAAATGCAATTTCACTATTCCACGGAACTTCCTGGGTGTTTGGGTTACCCTGCATCAAATGCTTCTTCCTGAGAGAATGGAGCGGTTGGCCGCTCAGGGCTTTGCTCTGCAGGCGGGAACTCACGGAGGGTTCTGTTGCCTTGTGGGTTAATGCGAGTCCATCTTTGAATGTGTGCAAGGGGAGACTTTTGAGTCTCTGTCAGGGATGTTTGAGAACAACTTTCTGCATCAGGGAGAAGATTGAGCGTGGGTCTTTTTCACTCAGTGATTCTATTCTACGACAGTTCTGAGGATATACTTTATCCTACTGTGACCTAACTTAAGTGACCTCTGAGGTAGATCCAGGACTATTGGGGAGCATGAGTTTATTGTCACATGAGTTTTGGGATCACTCCAGGCTATATCTAGATGATTTGAAGAAAAGCTTCCTCAAACTCTTCGAATGTTTACTATAGGTGAAATAGACTAACCATTGCATTTTCTATTCCCTTGAGTGGAAATCCAATTGAAATTTGATATTACTTAACATGAGTCATAGTTGCAAAACTCAGGTCAAGAAACTGAGACCCAAAGATATATTAACTTGTCTTCCAAGATTCATTGCCCTATTGACTATTGATGTAGTGCCATAAACCTCTGATCTAGTTAATTGTTATGGCTCATATAAAGCAAATAAATAAAAAATCAAACTACTTCTTTCTTTATGCACAGATTGACCTTTGTGGCCTCTAAGATCAACTTTGGCAGTGTGCAGCTGCTGTTATGCAAGCACCTTGCCTAAGTGTCCCACACTTCAGAAGACATTCTGAGTGCTTTTTTTCAATAAGGAGGGACATGGAACCTGAGTGAAGCATAAGTCCATTTAATAAGTTATCCATTATTCTCTTCTGTTTGTTTGAAAGCCAAAAAATCTGGCTGGGTGGAAACAGTTCTGGGTAGAAAAGAACTGTTACCTCAAAAATTTAGCCATTGAATAAAAGAATGATAAGAGTTCATCCCCAGACCCGTCAAGTATCATGATGAGTCCCAAAAGAAAACTGAAATTCATTTGTAGGAAATGCTGTACCTGGGAAGGAACTCAGTGGCAAATGAGGGTTAGTGAGAAAACCAGTGCAAACCATGACAGCATCAAAGGTGGCTGAGTTTTGCTTCCCTTCATGCAGAGTGACCACTTCCCATTGGCCGGTGACATCAAAATCGGGGCACTTTGTTACACTGCAGACTTTGGTCTGAAAAAAGAATCACAGGCCTGATTAACAGTTGGCTTCACTAAGGACTTGCTGGCTGGTATACCAGTTAACTTTTCAAAAGTTCTAGAGTACAGGCTAAACATAATTTAAAAGCAGAACCCTAGAATCCTAATCAGGCTGTTGGCCTGATCATGATTTCTTGGATAAAATTATTCTAAGCTTAGAGTTTGGAAGGGCATCTTAAAGAAGTGGTAGAAATCCAAAGCTCTTAACTGATTTGCTCAAATTCTCACAGCAAGAGATAAGATCAAGATCATAATCTAGATTTCTGAAGTATTTCTGTTGTGGACCTTATTTCACATGGAGCTTTCTCTTTAACAATAGTTCCTTTAATAGATACATGGATTATGTATATAATTGAAAATACAAAATTGGTACCTAATAGCTTATGAAAGGTCTTATAGAATATGTTGCTGAAGTTTTCTCAGGTCTAAAGAGCTATTGAAAATTGCTAACCTGCTGGCCTGAATATTTTGGGAGTGCTCCAAAGTTTAAATAATCTAGTTTTGGTTTGTATATGTCCATATAGGAGTACGTATATGTCCATAAGTACTAGGTGCTGATTTAGGAAATCAATTAATTTTGTGGTAACAGATTGAACCCAGAGCCTCATGCATTCTAGGCAAGTGGCTCAACCCTAGCCCCAGGAATTATGGTAAATCTAATATGAATAAAATTTAAAAGAAAAATTATTCACTAATCAGACTTTACTGCCTTTTTTAACATTTTCAAAGTTTTCAAAAAAGATGGGCTTCTCAAGTCTCTTCTAATGAGTTTACTCTTTGGCTTATAGTATTCAAAAGGCCTATTGGATCTCTACATTTGTATTAGCAATCTGTCCTCTAGAAAAGGTGTCATTAATCTTGCCAGTTCAGCATGTCATCTGCAGATCCTGAGGGGTTATGCTATACACAGATAGTAGAAAATAGGTAAATACTTCCTAACTACTAATCAATGTTTTGTGTCTTTTTTTTTTTTTTTTGGTACCAGGAATTGAACTCAGGACCTTGCACTTGCCAGGCAGGCACCGTGCCACTGAGCTATATCCCTGGCCTGATGTTTTGTGTCTTACCTTGAATTGAATGCATTTCAGAAGGTTGAACTGCTTTGCATACAGTTTGAGATATTCTAGGAATAGATCATGGGGTACAAAGTTTGGATAATCTTCTGGGAATGGAAAATCTGAGTAACAAGACATCTCTTTGCTGCTGTTGGACACCACAGACTTGTAGAGACTGGCTCTTCCTTCTTCAACATGTTCCTGTGCAAAGAGCACACACACGTGAGCATGAACACGCACACACACACCACACACACACACACAATTGATGGTAATTTTTTTAAAAAAATGTAATACTTTGACCAAGCTTAAGGTGATACAGGTGATATATGCTACCTGCCACCTTTCTAATGGGGGTTGCTATTCTGCATTTGGAAGATGATAAACATTGGGCCCTAGTGTGAACTACACGGTCAAAATTACTAATCTATTCATTACATGCTAACAAATAAACCTGGGGCGAACTCACCTGTCCATAAACAATCACTATCCCTGCAAAGTACAGGAGAATATAGAAATAGACAAGAGCTTGGAAGTAGTTTCGGGATGATGAACAAGTGCTAGGCACGTTGCTTTCATGGAAAGTTCTTGAAAAGATTATGGAGAAGTGGGTTTTATATTATGAAGGCTTTGTATCCAATGTTAAGGTGTTTGGATTTTATAGGAAGGTCACGGCAATGTACTGAATATTTTAAACATGGAGGTGATTCCTATTAAATTTTGGAAAGATACTGCTTCTACAAAAGATGAACTAAAGAGGGCTCAAAAAAGAGAAGGAAACTAGTTAAGAGCCTAAATTACAAATCTATTTGATGCTAAATGAAGACTTGAGCAGAGTAATGGCATTTAGAACACAGAGCAGGGATTTGTTTGATAGCAGTGAGGTAGAATGCATAGAATTTGCAAGACCAATTGAATTTACAGGGGAGAAGAAACAGGTTAAAGATTCACATATTGGAAAACTGAGATAGTATACTCTAACTATTTTCCTAGCCCTGGTTTTGACTTGAATAACTAGTAAACATTAAAGTCTTATAATATTACCAAAGATTAAGCAATAAGAATAAAGCAATGTCTTTACTGTGCATTGCTCTGTCTTGGATGGCGTTATGGAAGCTTGTTCTCCTGGTTTCAGTTGGGAAGATCCTCAGTATTTTACTATTATTTACCATGCTGGATATGTAGTTTCTGTTTTCAGGGAAATAAAAATTATTTTATATATGTAGGCAAGGGGAAATACGAACACAAATCTCACATAAAGAAACAACTTACTCTGTTTCCCTAAAGGGATGGATCTAGAATGACATGAGATGTACATCAATCGCAGAGAAAAAAATTATAAATATAACTCTGTGGCTTCAATTAGTGTTACTGATCCCATCAGTTGATATGCGTTGACTAGAATAATCTCCTTATGTGCAACTCCCATCTGACACCCCCAGTTTTTCAGAATATAGCTAGAAAGCTAGAAGCTAAAAAGCTTCTGAGAAAGATGACTATTTAAATCTTGATCATTTATTCTGCTTGGGCATCTAAATCACTGCTAATCAAAAGTAGTCTGTAGAGCAGTACTAATATCTGTGACAAGATAAATACGAAATTGAGAGTAAGCAATTAGCACCATTTGTAGCAATAATTTGACATTGCTCAATATCCAAGCATGTGGGTTCATTTTTGTCACACAGAGCATAGATTGGTCTTGGTGGCTTGTCCAACTTTTGTGCTGGATTGCATGGAGTTTGAGCTGTGCACTAATCACACGCAGTAGAATTGCATTATATTGTATGATGTTTCAAGCTTTATTTCAAATTATTGTCCTAAAGTGCTTAATATCTGCAACCATTTTATTTTATTGAAGATAACTTATATTTAACCATAAAATTTCATGGTAAATCATTTGAACTGGCCACTGATAAAAGATTGAAGATAAAATTTTAAAAAAGAATAGCTTGAATTTACCGAGATTGCTTTAAAATCTCTTCCATTCAAATCAACATAACCCTGTTAGCCTTGTTTCTCTACTTTAAGTGCAATTAAACAATACTTAGAAATAGTTTAAATTTACATTTTCCCACAGAAAGAACATTGTCATCCACCCAATCCAGATTATATATATTGATAAGTAAGAAGCAAGCTTAATTCTCACATTATAAATTTTAGATAATATCAATAGAGTGCATTCAAAGTGTGCCTGCAGTTGTTTAACATGGATAACTGCTATTTCACACAAAGATTTTGTTTGGCCAAAAGCTGCAAGTGTAATAGTATTCTCTCTTCTCTCTCTCTCTCTATATATTTTTTTTTTTGTGGGTACCGGGGGGTCGACCTCAGGACCTCGTGCGCCAACAGGCACCCGTGCCACTGAGCGATATCACCGGCCCCTTTTTCGTATGTGGGATCCGGGAGTCGAACTCGGGCCCTTGCGCTTGCAAGACAGGCGCTTACGCCGCTGAGCCATCTCACCGGCCCTCTTCTCTATATTAATTGCTTATTGTGTGCATTTTCAAAGCACAATGTGTCCATTTTTGTAATTGCTTTCTTTTATTTCTGTTTTGTGTTTAATGACATTTATTGAAATTAATTTTGTGATTTCTGATTCTATGAAAATTTATGTATTTGTTATATTTTGTACATGTTTTCTTGTTATTTTCATTCTTCATAAAATTTTCGTTCTTCATAAAATTTAACAAACAGAAGTCTATCATTAATTAGAAATTAAGAAAAAAGCAGTTGTTCTGTACAGTGTGAGAAGCACAACTTTCTAGACAACAGTGCCTCTAGCTGTTGTTAAGATTTGCCTGGGAAATCTTATTAACAGGAAGAAGCTGACTGAATAGGTGTGGAAGAGCCTGGGATTTCATGTTCTTCACAGGTTTCTTTTTTTTTTTTTTTTTTTAAAGGACTTCCTATTGCTTTTATTTATTTATTTATTTATTTATTTTTTGTGTGGGTACCGGGGGGTCGACCTCAGGACCTCGCGCGCCAACAGGCACCCGTGCCGCTGAGCGATATCACCGGCCCCTTTTTCGTATGTGGGTTCCGGGAGTCGAACTCAGGCCCTCGCGCTTGCAAGGCAGGCGCTTACGCCGCTGAGCCATCTCACCGGCCCTCTTCACAGGTTTCTTAAACACACTCACATATTTTATTTTTTTGTGGGTACCGGGGGTCGACCTCAGGACCTCGTGCGCCAGCAGGCGCCCGTGCCGCTGAGCGATATCACCGGCCCTTTTTTTTGTATATGGGATCCGGGAGTCGAACTCGGGCCCTTGCGCTTGCCTGGCAGGCGCTTACGCCGCTGAGCCATCTCACCAGCCCTGCACACGTACTTTCAAAGCTTTTCCTAGCCATAATAAAAAAGTAAAGAGAAGCAATGAAATTAAAAGTATAGTTTACCTAAAAGTAAATATATTCAAAATGTTATACTTTCAACATGTAATCAATATAAGATTGATAAAGTATCAAAATATTGATAAAGTAATGAAGTATTTTCATTCTTTTCCTCATACTAAGTCTGCAAAAACTGATGTATATTTTAGACATATAGAGTCAAATGTTAAATTTTCATTAGAAAAAGTGTATTCAAATACCCAAGTTGATCTAAATGTACTTAGAAGTTTTATAATAACCACATCGAGTTTAATTAAAATTAAATAAAACAAACATATAGTTCCTTAATCATAGTCGCTACATTTCGAGCGTTTCGTAGGTTTGTGTGGCTAGTGGCTGCTGTGTTGGGTAGCACGGTTTTAGAGCTTCACCAGCCCTGAGGGTGGATATTAGAACTGAATGTAAGATTGATTTGACTTAATCAAAACATTAATCAGCTTTCCTCTGGGTTACAGGAATAAGAAGAGTAGTTATAAAGAACTGTAATGTTGAAGTAAGAATAAACAGCAAGAAAAAAAACTGCAGGATTGACTGAAAACTCATCAATTATAAATATTTTGGAATCAATTAGTGAGAGGCCAACTTTCCTTTATATTTCTGGGGCTTCCAAGAACATCGCGTGATAAGAACTTTGTTGTCAATACTGTCTTGTTTTAGTAAACAATAATACAGGCTAAATTTGACACACATACTGTTTGAGGAGGTAGTTGTATATAATACAGTTTGTAAAGATTTTCATAAGAATAGCTCCAAAATTGAAAGCATTTTTAATGGCATGTTTAAACATTAGAGAGTAATGGGGACTCATTGGCACTGGATAAGCCAGAGAATCATGAATTTTATGAGATCTTAGAGCAGATGAACAAACAGCCAAAAATTGAAGGGGACAAAAACCCCTTTGCAAAATTTAGGAAGATAATTGTAAAGGCAGGAGGAAGCGGAGCTTCCAGGAAACACAGCTATTGTGAAATAACGTGGCACAGATGTTAGCACATGAGAAGGAAGCTCAGCCTTTCGGGTGGAATCCAAGATGACCTCTGCTCTCTTTCCTTCCACTGATTTTTTTTTCTGCTGGAAAAATACAAGTTCTGGAGTGTTTACCACTTACACGAAGTCATGCACTTCTGAATGGCATTTGTGGGCTCTGCATCCCCCCTCCAGTTTGCCTTGGTAAGCAGGCTGCCTGGGTGATTCCCAGGCCCCCTCGGGCTTCTCCCTCCAACCTCTTCAGCTGCAGACACTCCTGGCATTGTCCCCGTGTAGGTCTGCCAATTGCCCTGGCACTCCGAGTGTGGGAGCTCATGCCCTCTGGGATTTGATGGGGCCATTTAGGGGAAGATTTTGTTCTTATGAAGGGAAAAATGATTGAGAGAGGAGAAGAAAGATAGACTGTGGAAAAAAGGGAAATGAGTAAGAGCACACCCGGTGGGTTCCTGGCTTTCTGCTCCACTTCGGTTCTGCAGCACAGTGGGAATGTCACCATTACCCTCTGGGACACTTGGTGGGATTCCACATACCACTGTCAGGATTTGTCTGATCCTTGAGCTGTGAAAGAGACTGCAAATATATGGAAAGTAGCTCTCGGCACAACCGCCAGAGTCAGACTGCCCGGGTCCCCATTCAAACTCTACAGTTTTTAGCCGGGTGATCTTTGGAATTTTCCTAACCTTTCCGTGTTTCGATTTCCTCCTTTATATGTGGGAACATCAGAGGTACATACTCTAAGATAAACAGAAATGATAGATAGCTACAATGCATTTAGAGCAGTGCCTGATAAGCTCTCAATAAAGGTTAACTATTATCCAGGTGGTTTTTCTAGAACTTCCAAGGGGATTTACTTTCTTAAGCCTGTGTCCTTCAGGGAGACCTGTAAGCAATGGAAACAAAATTGTCAGGTCAAAGGTCCTTTCTCATTTTAAAAATAGACTGAAAACGGTAATGAAACTCCTAACTAGAGGCCTTCTCTCCATCCTGACATCATTCATACCCCCTGGCTTCAAGAGTAATTGTTTCTCTTCTTTCCCTTTAGTTGAAACCAATACCACTGTTTCTGCCCCCTCTTCCTGGCGAGAGTCAGACCGGCTCTGGAGTGCAGGGCCCAGCCCTGGGTCTACAACACAGGAGAGCTGTGGCAGCCTCAGAGGAAGCTGGGGGAACCCGAGAATGAGGGTGGGGGCCTGTTGGGTGTACCCCAATGTGCATAACAGGAACTCGGCAAATGTTTATTAAATACGTGGATAAAAGGAAACCTACTAAGATTACTGGAGTTTTAGAAATAAGGCCTTTAAGGAAAGGTTGTAGGTGGGAATCAGGCTTACCAAAAAGGAAGAAATTTTCAATGAAGGAAATTTTGAAAAAGGAAAAAATTTTCATTGAAGTGTGTTTACCCCCCATCATTACCCTCACTGAAAGTAAAAATGTGTGGCGTGTAAGACATGGAGTAGGTGATCAGTAAATGTATGCTAAATAAATGAAAGGATGCATGAACAGAAGAAAAGCTCTTGATGCAGATTAAAGAAGGATATGTGGGTCCAGGGAAGATGATTACACCTTGGACTGTGTTACAGGGATTTGAAGGATGATGCAGAATGTGTTTCTACTAGTAGAGTTGATTACTTTTAGATTTTTAGTGATGGAAAATGTTTCAAATTCTGTTCCTTCAACTACTATTTTATGACTGGGGTAATCCACCTTTAGTGTCACTCCCCTGGGCCCCCTTCCCTGTCAGGAATCTGCAAGGATTGGCTGTGGCACAGGAGGTCCACATGTGTCCCACCAGCACTTGAGGTGGGGGTTGGCCAGAGGTGGTTCCTTACCAATGTCTCCCTTTGCTTTTTAATGACTGCCATCCTCTCTCCTGTCCCAACATATGATATCCTTACTTTTCCACGGCACTCTGTCAGCGTCCTCTTTCCTTAGGCTGTGGTTGCTGGGAGTAACTAGAGTCATGCCCTTGGCAGTGTCATGGGCAATGATTTATAATCTCTATAAGCTTTGGGCCCTCTTCCTATTTGGAAATGGAAACTGTCCTTTCCATATGTTTTGTTGGATTTCTGCACTTTGCCTCTCTTTTTGCAGTAAGGTCCTTCCTTACATCGGACACTACAGATTCCATTTTGTATACACATCTCCTGGCAAGCACAGCCTTTTTAATTCTGCAGGTTTTGAATGGACCTTCTGCTCTGCATGCCAAAATACCTCCAACTGATCTTCTGTAGGGTGTGTACATGTGCTCGTGAGCATGTGTGTGTGTGTGTGTGAGTTGGGGAAAGAGGAGGAAAGGGATGTTTTTGGAAAGACTTCAAAGACTCACAGCATGTTGCAGCTGGAAGGTACCTTAAACGTCACGTAGTTTGGGGATTTTTCATCAGCCTTTAGGGGAATCTCAAAGTATTTCAGAGGCATCTCAAGAAGCTACAGTATCAAGACAGGGCTGCTAAATAAAGGGATGTGGTGGGGACTTTCCTACTTCCCAGGCCACTAGAAATTCAGATGTATCTGTTTTTCAAACTGGTCCCATATTTTTATTTTATAAGTTGGTAATAGAGGTGGAATAACTTGTTAATTGGGTCTCATTTTACCTTGGTCACTGCTTAATAATCCTCTTAGACAGCTTGATGTCCTGTTGACAATGATTTTTCATGACCCTTTCTGTTTTTCTAATTCTCCATCTCCATTTACCACCCAACACCCTCTTCATCCTCCCTAGCTGCCATATTTTCTAGAAAGAATTGGGGCCTCTGGAGTGTGCACTCTTGCAGCCTTTCTTTTCTTCTTCTTCTTTTTTTTTATATATGCAGGTACCGGGAGTCGAACTCAGGACCTCGTGCTTGCCAGGCAGGCGCTCATGCCGCTGAGCTATCTCACCGGCCCACTAATTTCTTCTGTCTGTGTTCACTTTTCCTTTCTCTCTAGTCTCTGGAGAAGGTGTCTCTTGTCTTTCTGTTTTTCCATTGCTAACCCTTCCACTTGTGCCTGCAATTCCACTTCTTTTTTCCACCAAGATCTTGTCCCAATTTGGACTTGTGTATTCAATTCTTTCCTATTAGCCAGAGATTTTTCTCTTTGTCTACAAAGAACTTTGGGTCTTCCCGTTATGCACACAAAACAAACATAACAAACTAACAGCAATCATAATAAATAATCTCCTTAAATTTGCTGGTTGATCATTGCATTGTGAATTGGATATGAACCTCTTGATTCAGCCAACCTCTTCCTTCCTGTTATTCCTCTTACATGTACCACAGGGACCAATAAACTGTTTTCATTTTCTGAACACACTGGACACATTTTCTTTACTGGTTCCCTTCCTGGTATCTTCTGCTCAATCTCTTCTGACTGCTGATATCCTTCGAAGCCCAGCATAAGCTACTTTTTCTATGAAGTCTGCCTGGCTTTCCACGAGTAGCTATAATCCAGCCCTCCTTTAAATCAGCACTGTTACTGATTTACAGGGTCTTAGCCTTCTTCTGTCTACCTGACAGCTCCTCAGGGAATCCTTCTCATTTTTGTGTCTACCACAGTGCTTTCTGCATAGTTATTTGATCTGCCAAAGTCACACAGCCAGTTGGACCCAGCTGGATTTAGACCTATTTCTCTCAATTTTTAGATGAGTTTTCATGTTAATAATTAGGTGTGTGTGACCTAACTAAGGAGCATTTTGTCTTGTGTCTCAAGAAGCATAGCATTGCTTTTGATCTTTGGATTCACATTTTGCTTTGACTGAGATTACCTTACCCAAATAACTGCTAATTTAGCTGGGCATGTTAATCTTTCAAGCTAAATCTCAACTGATTGATCAGTTGTGTTTATCTGAACTATCATGTTAAGAATTCGAGACTCATTATGGAAAAGGTTGATTGCTTGGTTATTAGTTAAGTATTCAGTGGGCATGGAAGAGGAGGAGAATTCTTCTATCCTGTTGGAATATATGCAGCTTGAATGATGGGAACAGACATGGTGTTTTACTTAGTCCCCTTTGGGTAGTCTCTATACATTGATGATCATATTTGGTGGTTGGGCACATTTCAAGATATGCAATTCTATACATGAGCCCAGCTATGCTGGAGAAATGGGGCTACACTTGCAACCCTGGCCTCTTACAAGCCTTGCTCACTGAGATAGAAAATAATTACTTTATCCCAGTTTGAAATTCTACCCTTCTGTAAGTCTTCCTCTTGGCTTCTCAGAGGATCGGAGGCCAGGCACTTTGCTTTTCACCATTTTGCTTTTCACTACTCTTGACAGCTTTCTCCTTAGCACATTTAAAGTTCATGGGAAATATTTTTCCCTTGAAGAAGCAAAACTAGGAGCTTTGGGGAGATCTGATCCAAATGCTGCTGCGGCTGAGGCGTAGGGCTCACAGAACGCTTTTCTCTGCTCAGCTTGAGGGTCTCAATGGTCCGAAGCAGGGCCATTGTGAGCCCCCGGGCTCCAGGCCAGTCTGGGGTGGCTTTACAGTCTGCTCCCCAATCCAGACTGTAACGCTGGTGAGCAGTGGTAGTAGTACTTCTCTTTCACTCAGGGAGAAAAAGGACTCCCAACCGAATTCTTTATTTCTGATTGTTCTTGGCATGGACTGGGACTGCCTGGGTGGTAGGGCCCAAATGTGGAACTCATTGACACTGAGTTCCGTGTCATTTTAACCTAGATGGAACCGGGCAGGAAAAAGATGTGAGTGAAAGCAGCTGGGTCTGGCAGACAGAGTCTGAAATCCCAAACACTGCAGTGTCTGGTCCTGTATTGGACCCCTGGTTCTGGTTCTGCTCTCTTGGTTCTGAACTTTCCTGGCTTGTCCCAGTCACTCCATTCTCTTCCTCACTTTGTGGGCTCCTTTGAAAACATGTCTTCCTCACAGCCCTGTGTAAAGTTAGTAAGGCTGCTGACATACTTCCCCCTAGACCTCAGCCTGTTTCTGTCTTTTACAGTTTCCATGGCCCCTCCTGCCCTCCCCCGACTCGGCAGAAATTTCCAGCCAATCCAGAGCAATCAGCCCAAGTGGAAGAAATACAGGTCTCTTTGTTCGCCACCAGTCAAGCCATTCTCCAATAGGCAAATAAAAGCAGTTGAAACCCCACTTACGGTGAATCTCCATAGCCCCCCAAGGTCGTCACTCCTCTCAAAGCAGGTGGGCTGCAGTCCTTCCTCCAGACAGCACTTGATGGAGGCCAGGCCGCTGACCCCAGCTCCCACGACTGCAACTCGTTTGGCCATGTTCCCCTGTGTGGGGAAAATGAAATGGAGCTTTTTATTCACAAAAGCCCTAACCCCACCCTTGGCTGCTCTAACAAACCAGGAAGAAGATTTTGGAAGATTAAGGGATTTGCTCAGGTCGAGTCCTCTGCTGTCTTCTCTGGTGTGCGAATGTGCAGTGAGAAATGTTCAGGTCTCTAGTTTAACCCCTGGACTTAGTTATGTTTCCACCCCTCAACTCGAGCTGGCGCCAAGCACGAGTGCAGTGGTGGTTGAAGCTGCAGATTCTGGCAGAGTGGCTGAAATTGGACCCTTTTGTGGGCAGGTCTTGCATTCTGAACTGTGCTGCCTCTAGCCTCCCATCTCCGGCCCTAGAGCTGAGTACAGCAGCAGACCAGGAGAGGCACACCCTGTCAGATCAATTCTTTCATCGTCTACTACCCTGAGACTCAGATTGGTGTGGGGGTGTTGCACAAAGTACACCACAGCTGGCGGGGTGACATTCAGACAAGGAGCCATGACACTTGTGGTCCTTGCAGGTGCTGCTGCAGGACATGTTCTGCATCGTTTGTCTCTGTCATATGCCAAGGCTCCAGCTGTGGGGCTGGTATATAATTCTTTCACCCGTAAGAGTTTTATGCTTGCCACTGGAAGAGGGAGGGTGGCTGCCCTGATTATTTGTAGTGGAAAGGAAGGCATGGGAGACCATCCCTCCTTGCTCAATCTGACACTGATTCACCTCGAGGCAACTGGCAAGTTGCTACTGGCACAGGTTACAGAAACCAGTCTGTGAGGCAATATTGATTAAACAGCCAGCTCTGTCGGCTATACTGTGTGATCTTGGGCAAATTATTTAATCTCTCTGGGCATCATAAAGTGGAGAAAATAATAATAACTTCCTTGCAGTGTTTTCTTGAATGCAAAGGTCCCTTTTTCAGGTGTCCATTGAAGTGTTGTAGGGCTGGTTGTTTCCTGTAGCAAGAGGATGTGATTTACCAGGGCAGAGAGAATAGATTCCTTTTAGAGAAAGTCATGCTTTAGGCGCTCACTGATACTATAGAAACAAGAAGCTTACATAATTTCCCCTTCCTGAGTGTGAGGGGAGTAGTAACCTGACATTTAGAGAGGCAGTTGAAGTATGGGTGCCGGGCCCAGGCACATCTGTTTTGGATCCCTGTTCTATTATGAATCACCTTGGGGAGGTGGGAAAACTGCTCACCCCTTTGGGCTTCATTCTCCTCATTTGCAAGAGAGGTTATAATGCTAGTCATTTTGTGAGACATAATAGGCATGCGATAAAGAATATCCATTTTTATGGACAAAATGACTCTAAGAAAAAGAGGGGTTTGCATGGAAAAGAGGCTATTTGCAGCTGTGCCCCAAAGCATGCTGGCTCTGGAAAGTCAGTAAGTGTGAGCAAAGCAGGACTTTCGTGGACTTGGCAAAACAGCAGGAAGCAAAGCAGGTTACTTAGGGGAAGATGAGCAGCCATTTCCTAGAGCTGGCTTGAGAAAGAAGATGAGGCAACTTTCCCACCATGCCTTCACTGAAACTGGAGAGGAGGTCACAGGGGAACGTGTTACTTCCCAGGGGAGGGACTAATAGTGTTCATCCTGCCATGGTGTCCTGGGAAGGTGTCCTGGACAGAAGGAATAGGCAGGCTGGTGAGATAGCTCAGCGGCATAAGCGCCTGCCTGGCAAGTGCAAGGTCCTGAGTTTGACTCCCGGAACCCACATACGAAAAAAGGGCCGGTGATATCACTCAGCGGCACGGGCGCCTGCTGGCACGTGAGGTTCTGAGTTCGGCCCCTAGTACCCACAAAAACAAAAACAAAAACAAAAGAAGGAATAGGCTCTTGTATGGCAGGCACCAGTGGAATGTATTTGTTTGCCTAGGATGTTGGAGTTTCAGGTACACACTTGCTGATTGAAAGCACTAGGCTGGTTCTGCAGGAAAGAACACATCTACTGCAATTGTTAGTCTGCGCACAGGGAATCAGGTTGTGCTGTGAGCCAACTGTGCAGGCCTTGGGCAGGGAAGTGAACTGCCCTGGGATCACTTTGCATAACAGCACATGAGCAGTGACTCTTAATCCTAGCACCTGACTCCATAATGCAAACATCTGCCTGCTACAAGGGCTTTCTGAGAGTCCAGGCTCTGAAATTGGCTTTAGTCAGGTAGAACCTAGATAACAATTTTTTGGAGATAATAGAAACAGGAGATTAATTGTTCACATACAGGGTGGAATCCAATGTCCTATGGATCTTAGACTGTTGATTCATTCTCTAATTCAGTCATTGAACATTCAGTGAGTGGCTTCTGTGCTGCTAGACCTGAGGCTTGGTGTTGGAGTATAAATGATGAACTAGGCAAGTTGCCTTTTCCAGAGCAGAGATCAGTCTGGTGGGGAAGTCAGACTCAGTAGCTTTCTCTGCAGAGTGGTAAGTCAGGGGTATGTCTTATGCATAAATTGTAGTGTGACCATGAAGGAGAAGGTACTAATGCTAACTTTGGGGTAGTAGGAAAGTAATGGCGAGAAATATGATTTGCTTCAGATTTATGAAGGACTTCAGTGGGCGTGAGAGGAGAGGAAGTGAGCTCCAGAGTTCCAAGAGAGAGTAGTGGCCGGAGGAGGTCCCTTGAGGCAGGTGTGGCTGCTGGACTCTATGGTGACCTTGCCTCTCTTTTGACTCCTAGAAGGAACTATGGTTTGTACCCCACAAGAAGCAACTGCATAATGTTGTTGATTACCTCGATCATGTCTTTTAGTGTTCTCTCTGCATAAGGGTGTATTTCCCTCAAGTAGGACACTTTCCCTGACTTGTCTTTTTTTTTCCCCACAGGTCCTAAGCATCACACTTGCGCTGTAATAGTTGTTGCATAAGTATTTCACAATAGGCTGATTTATTGTTGGGTAAATTGAATTCATTCATTACCTTATGAGCTTTCCAGTTTAAAAAATTAATTGAGCAAACATTTGCTGGTCACTAATATCCTGGGCCAGAGATTCCTGTCTCAAAATGATGTCTTTGCAAATGTACAATATGTAGAAATTCCTTCCCCAGCCCAGCACTGTAGCTTGGTTGGACCAGATGGAGTCAGCCTGTTCGGAACAGTGGATCTCTCCAGGGCTTTTCATTAGTCATTTAGGTGGTGGAGTTATGAGCTAAAGTCTTGGGTTTGAAGTTTCATGCTGGCTATTTATCAGTGATTTGGCTAATTATCAGTAATTTAATGTTTCTGTGTCTCAGTTTCCTCCTCCCTAAAATGAAGTTGGAAGTATAACTAGACTCAGATATTGTAAAAGTGAATCAAGTGACATATAAAAGGCACTTAGCATAGTACTTGGGACATGTTATTTTCATATCCTCGAGCAATGTTTTCTTTATTATCTTGTGGATATCTGCCTTGACAACTTTGAGTTTTATTTACAAAGTTACAGAATATTCAGAATCAGAGCCCATGGAGAAAACTAAAAATGTCTAAAAAGCTATCTTGTGGAAAGTGAATGAAATGAGTCAAGAAATATAAGAATGATGATGAGAGGAAGGGAAAGGGAGGGGAAAAAAAGGAAGGCATAGAGTAGCTTTCAAAATCACCTTGAAGGACTTTCCTTTCTTTCAGGTTTTTGTTCAGATCTTCTTGGTGTATCAACAGTCTCATTCAAGCTGTTCCACCCATTTGGAAAAGTGAAATTTCCAAATAACAGATGCACAGGTAGGTGATCTAAATGCCACCATCACTCTTGGCTAAACTCAGTTCTTCTACCCACTCACGCAAGAACTGATGTTTATATGAAACCAATGTGATTTACTAAGTGCTTTCTAAAAAGAAAGTTTTGTCCCCCTTTATTTTTTAACTAAAAATAATTTTCAGTCAGAAGTTACTTTATTTTTAGGAAGAATGACTATCCAGAAGCAATTTTATAGGATTAAATAATTTTATTAGGACAAACAGTACACTAGGCAATTTTATTAGGATAAAAAGTATACTAAAGTTGCTGATTACTAGAGTACTATTTTTCATGCAAATGCAAAAATATTATTGCTTCTTATGTGGATAGTCAGTAAAAATCTGGACATTTCATGGAAGTTAAAAAATTATTTTAATGTAGAAGGCCTCATCAAAGCTAACTAAATAGGAAATAAACAGTAAAAATTAAGAAAATATAACTAAATTGGTAAGGTAAGGAATCAATGAGTGAAAGTGAGTTTATAAAAAATAACAAGGAAGATCACGGGTGACTTCTCCCTCCATTGACAGGGCCCAGGCGGGCTGGCGGGTGACTCCTCCCTCCATTCAGAGGACTCCAGGAGGGCCGGCAAGATCACCAGTGACATAGGATGGGCAGATGGGACTGGCAGCCTGGAATAGTCCAAAGTAGCAGTAACAAGAAGAGCCAACAGTTGGTAAATAAGGTGAATCAGCATAGTGCTTGGGCACAAAGACAAACGGAATAGAAGTGGGCTGGTAGGGCCACCCATTTTTTTTCCTAAAGGGCTGAAGTGAATTCCAGCCACAGAAGACTAATCCTGTCCCCCAAATCCAGAGGCCAAGATCAGATCCATGCACAGCACAAATCCACCTGCAAACTTAGCTAGAGTACATGTTTCTGGGATTCAACTTGGACCTACCACAGAACTGTAGATACTAGAGGAATTTTACTACTTTTGCCTTTCTCTATTTGATTAGTTTTCCTCTTTGTATCCAGCTGGGTTGGTGCTTTTTTGTTTGTTTGTTTGTTTGTTTTGTTTTTTTCCTCTTCTATTTTGTTCTGTTTTGCTTTTCTTTTTATATCTTTGTTTGTTTTTTCTGTGTTTGTGGTTATTTTTGTTTTCTGGTTTTTTTTTCTTCTTTTCTCTTTCTTTCACAACTTAGATCTCTAACCTGTCTTTTGGTTCACTTCTACTTGTCCTCTTTCTCCCTTTTGTCAACTACCTCACTTGATTTTATGATACTTTCATGAGAGTAAACATTGTCTCTTCTCTTTATGGTTCACTTCAGTACTCCTAGGTTTTCCTTCTAATCCCTCCCTCTTGTGTCCTACAATAACCCAAAACTTGGATGATCATCCTTTGCCTCTGGCCTTGCTCCTACTATATTTAACTTTACTCATCTCTCCATCCTACCCCCATCCCTCTTAACCACCTCCCCCAGGGTAAAATCACTGTAATAAGTGGAAAATCATTGCATGCAAGTTCCTGGTACAAGTTGGATTATATTGAATAACTGTAGAAATTGCTCCTATGGTTAAGGGTTTCAGGCTAAGACTTACCACAGTTTGTCAGTAGCCAGGCTGTGCTTGAGTCTAATGTTATTGCTTACTGTACTGTTTTAACTGGGATGCCATACCTGTTATAATCATTTTTTTTCCTCTGTATGACAACACTGCAATTGTAAAAGGTCATAACCATCACCATAGTCCAGTACCAAAGGAATGGGACCTGAGTCAAATAGATAGCAACTTCTCATTCTTAAGATATTGGGAAGGTAGTTCTAGGGATAGACATAAAGACCAAGAATCACATACATCTAGAAAACATCCCGAGTAACAGACATTTCCTAGGGAAGCCTTGATACCAGGGATAAAGCTATCTAACATAAAAAATCTACAAGCATCAATACAGAAAACAAAATAAAATAAAATAGAAAATAAAAAATGACAAGACAAAGAAGCAAAATGAGACTCCAAACGTCCAGCCCACACAAGACAAGTTCAAAGCACAAAGAGAGAAAATTGGATGCCAACCATTGGAACTTTCTGAAATAATAGCAGCAGAAGTGAAAAAACAAATGGAAGAAGTTATAAAAAAATAATCTCTAAGGTGCAAAAAGAAATGATCAAAATGAAAGACATAAAAGCAGACATAGATAAAAAAATAGAGGAGTCAGGAAAATGATGGAAACCATGAATTCCCAACATAAAAAAGAAATGGAATCAATGAAACAGATCCAAACAGAAATACAGGAGATTAAAAACTCCACTAGAAGTATACACAACAGATTGAATGAAGCCAAGGATAGAATATCAGATCTAGAACAAAGGATATTGACTAGTGACCAGGAAAAGAAAGATATCTTAAAAATAGCAAGAGATCATGAGAAATCAATCCAACAGCTGCAAGATGAAGCAAAGAACAACATAGGATTGATTGGAATCAGTGAGAAAGCTGGAGACAGCACGAAAGCCATTAAAAACCTCTTCACAGAAATAATAGCAGAAAACTTCTCAAACATGGATAAAGAATTTGGCATACAAATTAATGAAGCATATAGAATCCCAAATAACCATGACCAAAATAAATTTACAACAACACATATCATAATCAAGATTCCAGAAATTCAGCACAAGAACAAAATAGTAAAAGCAGCCAGAGAAAAGACAAATCACCTATAAAGGAAAGCCCATCAGAATCACAGCAGACTTCTCAACACAAACCCTCAAATCAAGGAGAGCTTGGAGTGAGGTATTTCAAGCCCTAAAAGAAAACAATCTTCAACCCAGATTGATGTATCCTGCAAAACTATCCTTCAAAATAAACAGAGAAATAAGACACTTTCTTGACAAAGAACAACTGAAGAAATTCATGACCACTAAACCAGCTCTTCAGAATGCTCTGAAGGTTATATTAGAAAGAGAAAACAAAGACCACAAACACAAGAACACCAATACAAAGAAGCCACCAGGCAGGGCAAGCAATTAAACAGAGGAGAAAAACAGGAAACCAACAACAGGAAAATAACATGAAAAGATAAACCAATACATATCAGTTATAACCATCAGTGTAAGTGGTCTCAGTTCACCAATCAAAAGAAACAGACTGGCAGAATGGGTCAAGAAACAAGTTCCAACAATATGCTGCATTCAAGAAACACATTTAACCCCAAAAGAAATTCATAGACTAAAAGTCAAAGGATGGAAAACAATACTCCATGCCATAGGAACCCAGAGAAAAGCAGGTGTAGCTATTCTATTTGCAGACATTGTAAATTTTAAGCCAAAACTGATCAAAAGAGACAAAGAAGGTCACTACATACTTAAGGGAAAACTCCAAGAGGAAGAGATAACAATCATAAATATACATGCACCAAATACCGGTGCACCCAACTACATAAGACAAATATTGACAGACACGAAAAATCACATAAGCACTAACACAATTGTAGTGGGGGACCTTAATACCGTACTCTCACAAATAGATCAAGTAGACAAAAAATCAACAAAGAAATATCAGAATTAAACCAAACCTGTGAACAAATGGATTTGATAGATATATACATAGTGCTCCACTCCAAAATATTCAGAATACACATTCTTCTCAGCTGCACATGGGATGTTCTCCAATATAGAACACGTATTAGGCCATAAAACATCCTTAAGTAAATGTAGAGGAATTGAAATCATCCAATGCATACTATCTGACCATAATGCAGTGAAAAGGGAAGTCAAAAGCAAAAGAAATCACAAAAACTACATAAACACATGGAAATTAAACAATACCCTTCTGAACAACCAATGGGTCACAGAGGAAATTAAAGAAAGTAAACAGTTCTACAATTCAATGTTAATGGTAATACAAAATACCAGAACTTATGGGATGCAATGAAAGCAGTCCTACGAGGGAAATTCATAGTGATGAACTCTCACCTCAGGAAAACAGAATGAGCTCAAATAAACAACCTAATGTTGAACCTCAAAGTTCTAGAGAAAGAAGAACAAATCAAACCCAAAACTTATATGAGGGAGGAAATTATAAAGATAAGAGCAGAAATTAATGCAATTGAGACTAAGAAACCAATACAGAGAATCAATGAATTGAAAAGTTGGTTCTTTGAAAGAATAAATAAAATTGACAAACCATTAGCCAACCTCATCAAAAAGAGGAAAGAAAAAACACAAATTCAAGCAATTAGGGATGAAAAGGGGGAAATCACAATGGATCCTACAGAAATCCAGAAGATCATCGATACCTATTTTGAGAACCTATACTGTAATAAGATGGAAAACACAGAAGAAATGGACAGATTCCTAGACACAATCGAATTGCCAAAACTAAATCAAGAAATAAAAATTCTAAATACCCTGATATCAGCCAATGAAATTGAAAATTAATTAAAAACTTACCAACAAAGAAAAGCCCAGGTCCTGATGGATTCATGGTGAATTCTATAAGAAATTTAGAGAAGAACTAATGCCACTAATGCTGAAACTCTTTAAGGAAATTGAAAGGGAAGCATTAAATCATTCCTGAAAGCAAGTATTACCTTGATTCCAAAACCAGAGAAGAACCCAATCAAAAAAAAAACCAAACAAACAAACAAACAAAAAAACCAAAAAACAAAACTACAGGCCAATCTCCCTAATGAACATAGATGTAAAAATCCTCAATAAGATACTGGCAAATAGAATTCAGCAAATAATCAAGAAGATTATACACCATGACCAATAGGATTCTCCCAGGGATGCAGAGATGGTTCAACATATGCAAATCAATAAATGTAATACACCATCTTAATAGGACCAAAGACAAAAATCACATTATCATCTCAATAGATGCAGAAAAAGCATTTGACAATGTCCAACACCCATTCATGATAAAAGCCCTACAGAAAATTGAAATAGATGGTCTTTACCTCAATCCGATAAAATCTATCTATGACAAACCAATAGTTAACATCATACTAAATGGTCAAAAACTAAAAGCTTTCACTCTAAAATCAGCAACAAGACAAGGATTTCCACTGTCACCACTCCTATTGAACATAGTTCTAGAAACATTATCCAGAGCAATTAGACAAGAGAAAGTAAAGGAATAAGGATAGGAAAGGAAGAAGTTAAATTATCATTATTTGCAGATGATATGATACTCTACATAGAAGACCCCAAAAACTCCACCAAAAGACTTCTAGATTTAATATCCAAATTTAGCAGTGTAGCTGGATACAAAGTCAAAACTCAAATAGCATTCCTGCACACAAGCAACAAACTCACTGATGGACAAATTAGGAAAACCACACCCTTTACAATAACATCCAAAAAATGAAATACTTAGGGATCTATCTGACAAAGGAAATAAAAGATCTATACATTGAAAATTACAGTACTCTGAAAAAAGGAGATTGAAAAGGATATCCGAAAATGGAAAGATATCCCTTGCTTGTGGGTAGGAAGAATCAACATAGTGAAAATGGCCCTACTCCCTAAATTGTTCAACAGATTTAATGTAATCCCAATCAAAATGCTGTTTTCATACCTCACAGAACTAGAGAAAACATTCCTAAAATTCATTTGGAACCAGAAGAGACCTAGAATAGCAAAAGCAATTCTGGGGAACAAAAGCAAGTCAGGGTGCATCACAATCCCTGAATTGAAATTATACTACAAAGCTACTGTGATAAAATCAGCATGGTATTGGCAAAACAAAACAAAACAAAACAACTCCCCCCAAAAAAACAGACCTGAGGATTAGTGGAACAGAATAGAAGATGCAGACGCAACTCCAAACACACTCAGCCACTTATCTTTGACAAAGGGGCCTGACATGTTCACTGGAAGAAAGATAGTCTCCTTAATAAATGGTGCTGGGAAAACTGGTTTTCCACATGCCAATGACTAAAACTAGACCCATTTCTATCACCATGAACTAAACTATAGTCAAAATGGATCAAAGATCTAAATATTAAAAGAGAAACACTAAATCTACTGAAGAGAAATTAGGTAGAAATCTTGAAGACATAGGTGTAGGCAGGCACTTCATGAACAAAATGCCGACCACATGGGAAATACTACAAAGAATCAACAAATGGGATCTCGATCTCACCTTATTAAAAAGCTTTTGCACAACAAAGGAAATCACCAACAGAATGAAGAGACAACCACAGAGTGGGAAAAAATTATAGCCAGTTGTCCCTCAGACAAAGGACTTCTATCTAGAACATACAAAGAATTGAAAAAAATCGTCCCCAACTTCAAAGACCCAATACAAAATGGACATCTGAGATGAATATGCACTTCTCAGATGAAAAAATACAAATGACAAATAAATATATGAAGAAATGTTCAACATCATTGGTCATTCAAGAGATGCAAATTAAAACAACACTGAGATTCCATCTCACTCCAGAAAGAATGGCTATCACCAAGAAATCAACCAATAACAAACGTCAGTAGGGCTGTGGGGAAAAAGGAACTCTTCTCCACTGTTGGTGGGAATGTAGACTGGTGCAACCACTGTGGAAATCAATGTAGAGATTTCTCAGAAAGCTAGGATTAGAGGTCCCATTTGACCCAGCTATTAATTAAAAACATCATACCACAGCGATATATATGCACCCATGCTTATAGGAGCACAATTTGTAATAGCTAAATCTTGGAAACAACCCAAATGCCCATCAACCGAGGAATGGATAAAAAACATGTGGTTTTTTTTTATACGATGGAGTACTACTCAGCCATAAAGAAGGATAAACTTGAGACTTTTATAGGTAAATGGATGCAACTTGAGACCATACTCATAAGTGAAATAAATCAGACCCACATGTGTAAACATCGTATAGTCTTATTAGTGTGAGAAACTGAATGAGTAAATAGGATCCAAAATGTATAATAGATATGGTGAGTTGGGAAGAAACTGTTAAAAGAAAAGAGAAACTGTGATGGGGGAAAGGGGAAAGGAAGGAAGGGAAAAGGAATATATATATAATAGTTAAGATAGTTATGCTGCTAGTTTCTCTTAGTTCAGTGAAAAGAAAGGCTTGTGCTACTATTGTTGCTTGGACAATATTTCATGCCTGTATCTTGTACTCTGAGTAACTACTTAGAAGATAGCAATGCACAATGTATTAATTATTGTTACTCTCCTATTATCTTATTTTGAAATTCTGTTTTATTTTATTTTCTTTAAAATAAAAAAAAGAAGAGCTATAAAAATATAACAAGGAAAATAGGCCCAAAAGTTTCTAAACAAGTTGTGAAGTCACTGTTGACTGCACAAAAATTACTAATTTTTGTCCACAAGGTTAGAAACTACCAAATTTTTTTTCTATGGATTTTATACTATGTCCTCTATTTCAAAGAAGTAAGTTGTAAATACGTAATGTATTGAAATCAGACTGAAGGTTCACTTAAATGTACTGAGATAATATAAAGGGGTTATCAGAGCAGGAGGTTTGGGGCTGTCATTTCCTAAACCCCAGAGCTTCCTTGCATAAATTTACATGGTCAGGAAAAGCACAGTGACCGTCCGTTAGACATTGAGTATTAGTTCAAGGTATTTCACAGTTTCAACATGTGATTAGGTTGTGTCCTATTCAAAGCAGGCGATCAGCAACTGCTACTGGTAACAAGAAAGGACTGCAGGAAAATCAAGTTCAAACAACAAATGAAGGGGGTCACGTCCTATCTGATCCAAGATTTGAGAAGTTGGACAGTCACCAGCAGGCACATAAATCCCATTGCTAAATAACTGTTACAAAGAATGTAATAATAATATTCACTGACTTTCCATTTGTGTATTATTTGTCCAAACAACTATACAATTGTTAGGACGGAAAGACTTATTGGACCTGTTGACTTAATAAGAGGAAATTATTACAGCCTGGGGGCACTGTGAAGCGATCATCCACACACTAAAGGCCTCCTGAACCTAGAAAGTTTGGGAACTTCCAAGCAAAAATCTTACTTTCTGTGTATTTTTTATTGATTTGAAGACTTTATTTTTTTTAAAATATGTGTTGTGTGACTATTAATCTACAAAATATTAGGTGTCAATATGGTATTTTCATACAGGCATGTAATATATTGCGATCATATCCAGTCCCCTACCACCCTCCCTGATTCTTTCTCTGAACCTAGCAGTGGATCATTAGCCAGAGTTTAACTGATGCCAGCATTTACTAAAAAGCCCACTTCATTGGTGCCATCAGTCTCCTACACAGCTCTTTACATATGCATTTCCCACCCCTCCTTCTTTCCTTCTCCACACCCTCTGTCTCATGCACCCCTCAGCACGTGAAAATGTGTCAGAATCCTGAGACGCACCTACTGCACAATGATAGCATATACTTAAATTGGCTGCGGTAGTTCAAGTATAATCAGAAAGCGTAGGTACAACTGGATCATAACGGGCTGGATGAAGACGCCCCCTTTAGCACCTGAGAACACAGGGGCACGAGCTGATATGAGACTTGGGCAGGACCCCACTCTGGAATTTCTGTCCACTAGCAGCAACCTTCCAACGCTCAAGCCTATTCCTAACACAACCCTCAGATAACAAAAATTCGGCCAGTTACAAGGTCATGGCAATTTCCCTATGACAGACGGGAAACACTAAGAAATAACTGGGGACCGAGACTCAGTTTTTCCATCTGTAAAACAGATGGCACTGAATTGGCCATCTAGAAGTGATTTTTTTTTAGAAGTGATTTTGAAAACCCTGATATTTATAATTTTGTGAATTTAACTGGATGTGAGATTAGCAAAAATGACCTGGCAGTAGCATGAAAATCAAGAAATTTTGACACAATTCATAGAATGGAACATGAAATACTTAACAATAGAAAAAAAATAACAAAATGCCAGCATAAGTTAGTAAAATTTCAGAGGTGGCTTGCTTTCCACTCCCCTCTTGTGCCAAATGTGAACATTTGGGAGACAACCACAGACCACAGTCTCAGACCACACTGGAAGCTGTTGAAGAAAGTACCGTATTTAAGAAAACTTAGTGATTTCCCTTTTCCTTAGTAATATAAGTTTTCCACTTAAGATTTGGTTCAATTACTTCATAACTTACCCAGAAGGGTGCTTACCAGCGTACACAGAAGACTCAGTATCTGGCTTTCCTGTGCTGTTATAAGTTCTCAAGCCCTGTTCCTTACTTTGGAACAGAAAGTTTCTTTATAGTTCCTCTGGGGTCATGGGCAGAGGGAACCTCGTCCTGGTGATGTGGTTCTGCCCTGAAGTACAATAACAAAACAGGGAAAATTCCCAGCCCCACCTTTTGCATCCAAAGGAGTCACAGATTACATCTGGTTACTTACTTTATGTACTTGTAATTGTTGTGACAAAGGTTCTGGAGCAGCAGAAATCAAAATAGCAGGAGCCAGTGTTGACCTGGGAGTCCCAGCACACAGGATGAACTCGGTCTAAGAGATAAGCAATGCTATGCAAAATTCGGAAGCCAAGCTTGTTTATATTTTACCCGCTGATTAATTGCAATAGTGAAATGCTAATAAAAATACTGGCTGAGATGCACTTCAGGTTCGTTCTTCTGCCTGCAAGCTATAAATCAAGGAGTTGTCAACCCCATTACTTATCAGTTTGACTCTTCAAAGGAACAAGAATAAAATAGGAAAATCATGTTTTTTTTTTTTTTTTGTGGGTACCGGGGGTCGACCTCAGGACCTCGCGTGCCAGCAGGCGCCCGTGCCGCTGAGCGATATCACCGGCCCTTTTTTTGTATGTGGGTTCTGGGAGTCGAACTCGGGCCCTTGCGTTTGCTAGGCAGGCGCTTACGCTGCTGAGCCATCTCACCGGCCCAGGACAATCATGTTAATGGCTGCTACATCCAAAGTTCACTTTTAAGAGTTTTGGTTCAATTAACACGTAGAGAAAATGATTATTTAAAAAATTTATACATCTCCCGTGTTATTAAAGTTCTTTTAAGTGTAAGTAATTGACCAGGCACTCGGAGAAATACAAGACAGACATGTGGGAAAAGCATGGCCTTTGAAGTCACAAGTCCTGGGTCCAAATATTGTGTTCATCAGCCAGTACGAGAGTAATCTTGGAAAAACTGCATGGCTTCATTTTTTTTTTAATGTGGGTACCAGGAGTCGAACTCAGAACCTTGCGCTTGCCAGCAGGCGCTTGTGCCACTGAGCGACATCACCGGCCCTTTTTTTCCTTTATGTGGGTACCGGGAGTCGAACTCAGGACCTCGCGCTTGCCAGGCAGGCACTTGTGCCGCTGAGCCATCTCACCGGCCCTGTATGGCTTCTTTTATCAGCTTCAGTTTCCTCAATTAAAAATAAGTGTAGTAGCAACTGCTTCAAAGAGTTGCGGTGGTTAGATGAAATAATCTACATCCAGAGCCTTGTATGTAATAAATACTGTGGCTGATGATGATGGTAATATTTCTCATAGTCACTGAGAGTAAACTGAAGCAAGGAGAAGCTTCTGAAAAAATAAATCTTTTCTCTTGATTTCAGTATATATAACTACGGTCTCCGCCGTGGATCTGGAGGCCCTTGGAAATGACCGAGTGTGTTGTGTGCTCACTGGAATCACCCAAGTCTTATTTCTGGCTTATTAAATATCTGGCAAGGAGACAGCATTGGTAACTCTTCCTGCAGCTATAAAGATGATAATATTTGAATAACTTTAAACTTTATTTTTACCCAGAAAGTAAGCCTTCTAGGCTATTAGCTCAAGTGTGATTTTTAAAAACCAAAATGTGTTTGACATTGAGTCAGAGATACCATGAGGGATAAGGTGAGCACTAATGTTGCAAGCCTGGTACTCTCAACGCTGCCCCTGATCCGTATGTGGCACACACTACGGAGGTCCCTGGGCCTTACCAGACATGCTGCTAATGGAAGAGGTATCAAAGGACTTTAAAATGTGGTCGAGCATAAACATGGTCACTTTATCATCTCATTTTTTCTAATTAGCTAGAGATTTGTGTTAATTAAAAATGAGGACCTGTCCTTCAGAGAATCCTTCACTTTCTGCTACTTGCAGGGTTTCTTTTTAGTCGTATGTTAGGCCGTAGGATGAGGAAAACTCTGTATCCCCTTATTCGAGTGCACCTAGACCCTGATAATGCAGATTAGCATGATTTTCAGGAAACATTATGCACTTTGTGCCTTCTGGGGATATGGTAGGCTTGTACTGCATGCCCTCCAGTGGTTGATTGGGAATATGTAACTAGTCTGCTCAAAAATCTGTGAACAAAGTACAGTACTGTGTGTCCTGCTGGGCTGGGCCATTACATCGTCAGTGTGCATTCCATACGACTTTCTCTTCCTTCAGTGTGGTAACCAACAACTGTCTAGTAGCCTGGACACCTGTGTGACTGTGGAGAGCAGAGCCTACCTGCAGTGGACACAGACATCAGAGAGAAAGAATCTGTTTTATTTCCAGGTATTGAGATTTGGGGATCACTTATTCATGCTTGATACCTAAGCTCTTTTGAGTGAAGCACTGGCAGGCTATTTCCTGGAATTTTCCTTCCTTCCTTCCCTCCTTTTTTCCCTGCTCTGATTCATAGTTGGAGCCATAGAATTTTAGAGCTGAAGGAGAACATAGAATTTACTTAGTTTTAGTCCTGATTGTAAATTAAACCTACTGAGTACAATTGATTTTTTCTTTCTCCCTGCACAAAACAAAGTTGAAACATATACAACTCCCCACCTCTTAATTCCTTCACACAAAGCATCAAGAGACTCTACCTACATTAGTCATGTTGAGGGTTTTTGTTTTTGTTTTTGCTCTTTCTTTTATTGTTTTTGAATGCTCTTGCAGAACGAATGCATGGAAAGGAGATAGAGGGAGCGCCAGGCCTCCTCAAGGCCAGGCACTGTGTTGAAATGTGTCTTGCCTCTGCCAGCATTGGTGAGTCAGTGATCCACACCTCTGCCTTCCAAAGACTGGAGCAAATGGCAGCCACTCTCTTTATATTTCTTCGGATGTCTTCATAGCTTGACAAGAAGCTTGTGGGGAAGCTACCATTATCAGTGAGGGTTGTATTCCGTGTCTGCCTGAGGAGTTTGCAGTTAGCTGGAAATGTCAAGGTATTTTAGAGTAGGATGGTAGGGTGGGGTGAAGCAGAAAAGGAATCAGAACCCCTTAGTATTTCGTATCTGTAGAGTGGAATAACCATCCTCACTTCAACTAACACACAAGGCTTTGGTAAGAATTACATGAGATAATATTTGCAGAAATGCTTCGTGAATGCTATCGAACTCAATGAAGCCTCAATAGTGGCCCTATCTTTTTCTGTCTCTTTTTCTTTCATTCTTTTTCTTCTTTCTTTTTCTGTTTTTCTTTCTTTCTTTTTCTTTCTTCCTTTCTCTCTCTATTTCTTTCTTTCATTCTTTCATTCTTTCTTTCTCTTTTTCTTTCTTTCCATCTTGATATCCCCAGACATACCAGAGTGCCTGATATTTAGTAGTGTTAATAAATGTTAAACAGATAAGTTAATATCCGGCCATATGTTCTTGCTTGTGGGGTTTATCTATGGTTATTTCATGATGTTATGAGTCTGCTAGAAGTCAGGACTCCAGTCTCTTGTGTGACAGATCCTTTAAAGGAGCCTTTCTAAGCTTAGGTAACCTGAGAGCTTATTTGAAATATATATGATATGGGTAGCAGCTGGGGTCTCCCTGTCCCTCCCTTCCCTGTTGCAAACCCTTAATTTGACAGCAGCCCATGTGGCTTCTATTTACTTCTCCGTGGTCTATGCTATTACTGTTCTGACCCATCCCAATCTAAGTACAGAGCTTAGCTGCTTCTCTAGTCTAAAAAAAGAGCCCATCTTGACTAAATTTTATCTGTTTAACAACTTTACTGAATATTCAAAGGGCCGTAGAGAGAAATCTCATTGTACCTCACAGAGCATTGTACCATCCCAATGGCTCTATTCTTCATTTTGTTTTAATTTTCTTCCCTTCCCCTTTTAAATAACTTGGACATTTCTCTCTTTGTTACTGAAGAATTCAATTCTACTCAAACCCATGTCCCTCATAGTCTATCCTTTTTTCTTTTTTTTCTTTTTTGTGCTGGTACCGGGAGTCGAACTCAGGACCTCGTGCTTGCCAGGCAGGCGCTTATGCCGCTGAGCTGTATCACCGGCCCATAGTCTATCCTTTTTATCCTCCCCGCAGTTGTTTCTCAAACAAATGCAGCTCCCACTCTTTTTCAGATACCTTAAATAACGAAATACCTTAATACCTAAATTAACATAATGCTTATTAACATTAATATGATTTTATGTTATTAGCTACAAATATATTAAAATCATTTAAAATTTTCTTTCACAAGTGTACTTTATAAACTTTTTAAAATTCCTAGGGATCATTTCTATCTTTGGCGCATAGAAAGGGGACAAAACTTATTAACATGATATTCCATCTTGGATATAAGGCAGATATTGGAAAATGCTGAGATAACACATGATTTCTTTGTTTCATCATCCAGTATACCTTTCATTTAGCTCAGGCTTGAGACCCAGATGATGCTGGCTAAAAACCTCAGTGGGGCCACTTATAGGTCACATAACTTGGGAAAATCATTACTCTAAGTCTGTTCCCTGATGCATAAGTTGTCAGAAATAAATACAATTAAATATGATTGAATCATTTTGTAAGATGTATTGGCTTTTAGTATTTCACCCAGATTACTTAGGCTGCTACAACTTGAAATAGCTCAACATCAAGAGGAATTGATCCTCCTCTACAAGCAGCTACCTTCTCCTGGCCATCAGCTCAAAAGAAAGATATTTAACAATGAAAGTCTTTCATTAGGTATAAAGTCTCTCTCCCAAAATAGGTACCATAGATAGGTGGACATCAAAGTACAGTATTAAAATGCAAGTTTTAGCTATACCAGTGTCACCCTCATGAGTAGAGCTGCCACCCTTACAGCAGTTTAGTTGAACAGGTGGCATAAACAGTACCAGCTCTCAGCTTCTCTGGCGGGTGGACAAGTCCTCAATGGCTCTGCTGAATCTTCTTTGAATTGCACAGCAGTCTCGGCTATTTCTACTCAGCCTTTCTTCCTTCTGTCCTTCACTGAGAATCAGATTTGCACTGAGGTCTGATCATCCTTCCAGCCTTTTCCTACCCTCTCCCTTGTTTTTCCTTACGAAGGCATTTTCCCTAATCTCTCCCTTATCTCATTTTGGTGTCTGACCTGGTTAAGTAGAATCGGATCTTAGAAGCCGTTTTCTTAGCTTCGTTCATGCTTCCATTGGTCAGAGGGCAGAATGAACGAGAAAAGGCGCTCTGCCCACATCTGCACTATCCGCCTCTGGGTGACAGCCAAAGGTTATAGGTCAGTAGTGGCATCTTCCAGGATGAAAGACTGGCTTCATGGATGTGTCTTTCTCTTGGTTATGTTTTTATTTATTTTTTATTTATTTATTTATTTTTTTGTGGGTACCGAGGGTCGACCTCAGGACCTCACGCGCCAGCAGGTGCCCGTGCCACTGAGCGATATCACCGGCCCCTTTTTCGTATGTGGGTTCCGGGAGTCGAACTCGGGCCCTCGCGCTTGCCAGGCAGGCGCGTACGCCGCTGAGCCATCTCACCAGCCCTTGGTTACGTTTTTAAAATATTTATTATTTGAAATAATTGCTCGAAATTTCATTCATATAATAGTTTCAGTATTTCATTTTAAAGTATCTTTATCAATGCAGAATAAATGTGACATTTTTGGCTATTGATAGAGAAAACAAAGGAACAATCATACAGCAAAAGAGAGTTGACATGAAAGGTCAGTAAAAAGAAGAGTTTTGAAGAAAGATTTCAGAGGAGATTATCTCCAGCTGACATCTTTTGCAGAAGAGCAAACATTGTCAACCACAGTGCAAGTACCAGAACTGAACATGAGGAGGAATCCGGCCTTGAGGCATGAGAAATGCTACGTACTAATCTCTGAAAGCAGCTTTTTCTTTTTTCGAGAGACCCCAGACTAATGGTTCCTAAATTTAATGTGCACAGGAGTCATCTGAAGAGCTTATCAAACTGCAGACTTCAGCAAAGATTCTGGTTCTGCAAGTCTGGGTTACTGTCACATTTAAATTCAGAACTGCCCTAGACAGTTTGTCTGGGATACTTTGATGTTCAGGATATATGGAAGTAGAAGGATAGACTGGATCAGTGTCCCTCAGAGGCAGTTTTCTCCAGAAATCAATTATTTGTCTTTAAAAAGAACATTTGGAATAATTTCAAGAGATTTCTGAATTTTTTAAGGCTGTAAAAATTTAATAATAATTTTGGAGCTGTTTTTTCCCCATTGATTTAGTATCAACCTAACAAGTGTTCATTCTCTTCCACCGTAGAAGGCTAATTACCAACGCTACGTCAGTGGTAGTGGTGAAGATGAAATGAGACATCTGTGCAACAGGACAATATCTCACGCATGATAAACTGGGAGTTGGCAAACTTTTTCTGAAAAGGGTCCAATGGTCAATATATTAGGATTTGTAGGCCAACTGGTCTCTGTTGCAACTTATACTCAACTCTGCACAAAAGCAGCCAGAGACAATGAATGGATGTGGCTGCATTCTAATAGAACTATTTCAGAAAAACAGGTGGTAGCTGCATCTGGCCCACCAACAGGAGCTCGCTGACCTTTGCAGTTAAGGCTTATGATCTTTAATAACTGGCAAAGTAACCAGGCTTTCTTTTTTATTAAGAACTAAATGCGGGCCGGTGAGATAGCTCAGCGGCATAAGCGCCTGCCCGGCAAGCGCGAGGTCCTGAGTTCAACTCCCAGAACCCACATAAAGGAAAAAAAGCGGCTGGTGATATCGCTCAGCGGCACAAGTGCCTGCTGGCAAGCGTGAGGGCCTGAGGTCGATTCCTGGTACCCACATTAAAAAAAAAAAAAAGAATTAAATGCATACACCATTTGTGATTTTCTTTGAAAGGAACTTGCTTACGTGAGCAATGGAAACAATATTTTTGAGTGTAAATATTGGTATTATTTCGATGAACTTTACAAAAATTTCCACCTAGAGAGATTGCCATTATGTTTTTCTAGGCCAGTGGTGTTGCCTAGAGTAGAGCCCTGTCTGTCAGCATGGAGCCAAGCTGCCCCAGCCAAGGTTTAATAAATTATCAGCTTGCGTACAACAGCAAAGATTACATTAATTGTGCAAAAGCACACACAGACTTTATCTTTAAAAGAGCTGTTTACAAAAAGCTGTTTTTATCATTGAAATCTGTTATTATGTTTTTCTTTTAAGACAAAGGATGTTAGTGTATAAGTTGTTTATTTCTAAACTAAAACCTCAGTATTCAGGTTTTTTTTTTTTTTTTTTTTTTTTGTGGGTACCGGGGGTCGACCTCAGGACCTCGCGCGCCAGCAGGCGCCCGTGCCACTGAGCGATATCACCGGCCCCTTTTTCGTATGTGGGTTCCGGGAGTCGAACTCGGGCCCTCGCGCTTGCCGGGCAGGCGCTTAAGCCGCTGAGCCATCTCACCGGCCCAGTATTCAGGTTTAATTGCAGTGTCGGCACTTTGTGATTAATAAGTGGGTTTTGGCTTGTGGCCTGTAAAAGTTTCGCCATCACTGTTCTAGGCCTTGGAGGGAGAAATCCTGGCCAAAATTAAGAACAGGGTCCACATAGGCTTTGAAAGGATAAAAAGGAAAAATTTGCCGAAATCTTCAGCATCTTTGATCTTTGCCCTTTCTTCAGGGCCTTGGTTTGGGGTCATGGCATAGCTTACCTCCCAAAGTTCAGTACATGGAAAGAGCAACTGCGGTGAATGTTCCATAGACAGATGTTTATCTGTCGCATTGCTCAATGTTTGCTGACATTGAATTATTCATCTTTTTAGTCTTCAGTTCCAAGAAAATGTTTGTCTGTCCTCACTGACATGCTTTTATCAGAAGAAAAAGATTACAAATTATTTAGCATTTTGCTTGAGTTATCTGCAGGTTTAGCACTAGATACAAAGATCGATTGTTATAGTGCAGTGATGGCGAACCTTTTAGAGCATTCAGTGATAACAAACGGCCGGCTGCAGCCTGTTGCCATAGATTCGCTATCACTGTGGCAGTGCTTTCCATCTACTTGAGAGATACATTTTTTGTTCCTTGATTCTTATATTTCCAAAATGTCAGAGATTATCTTAAGCATTATTTCATTGTTATCTTTCACTGTAAATTCCATCAAATACTTTTTTTATTTAGCTGAAATATAAACCAAATATTGGAAATAATATTGTTCAGATCACATGTGCCAGGAGAGTGCTGTTTTCTATGTAAAATGTTTTCTTTCCAAAATGAACATATATATTATAATTAATGAAATAAACTATTAATAAGTACTTTACCAATAATGAGATTTTTATAAGTAAGCATATTGTGGGAAGGTATGACCCTAAGTTCCAGAGTCCAACAAACCTGGGCTCCAATTTGAGCTCCATCTGAAGACCAGCAGTGTGGTTTTGGTCATGTTACACAACTGCTTTGAATCTCAGTTTCATCATCTGTAAAATGGATGCAATATCCATAACCATTTCAGAATTGTGAGAATTAAAATAATATTTTTAATGTACAGATAACACAATGTCTAGTCTGTGATCAACACTATATATATGTGTACATACATGTATTTTGAGCTAGCTATGATGGCATGTTTGTTTTATTTTTGCAGCAAGAAATGTGGTTATTTGCTAGCTTTCTGTATGAGGCCAGCATTGGCGTTGTTTTCTACATTTACTTTACATCCATACCCCCATCCCTGGTGCTTTTGAGAGCCTGAGCTTTGTTACTAAACAGAGTCTGTGTAGGAATACCATCAAGTATGTTGTGCTAGAGTTTTAAATATTTACCCCAACTTAAGTTTTTCAATAATTTAAGCTATAGGACCTGCTTTTCATCCTGCGAAATTCTATATTTTCCACATAATTTAAACCATATCAAGGCTGGAACACTATCTACTGGGTCTGTGTTATTTTATTGTACTTTTGGGAGTCTAGTGAACTTGAGAAAAGGGTAGAAGAGCAAAGAAATCTCATAACATAATTTTGGTTTTAAATGTAGACCTAATTTTCCTAATTCGCCATGATCGCTTCTCCTACTTGTTCCTCCCAGCTCTAAAATTTGGTGTATAGCTTTAATATTTTCTCTTTGCATATTTTTTTCTTGAAACTGTGCTAACTGGCAGGACAACAAAGCTAGAGGTGTTACGCTGACAGATTAGAACCAATTAAGTTGGAAAAGAAAGGACACAAAAATGGCAAGAAGCCCCAGGATTTTCAGCAGGAAAGAAGTTGGGAAGTTTGATGTAGCCTTCACAGAGCGCGTCTTCAGAGGCTTCAATATCCTTTGTTTCTGGGTGAGGATGGCGCTTCTGGCTCCTTTCCACTGCCCAGGCCCAACGAGACGATACTGATAGGAGTTGCAGGGGCCGAAATAGAGTTTCACAGCCAGCTTAGGATCTTTTAACAAGAGAGAGAGGAAGTCTGGCTTGGCACCTATCTGCAGGGCGAGCTCATCCAGGTAGTCCACGTAATTGGTCTGCAATATCTGGCTCTGGCTTTCTCCAAACCTGAGTGAAGAATGTGAACAGGACAGATTCACGGACTGTTCTCACCTCTACGGAACAGGAGGCATTTGATAGTTGTTTAACAAATGAAGAAATGAGTAGATGAGTGAGTGAGTCTTGAGTGAATCTGTGGTGGAGAGTGCGAGTTTATCCCATCAGGAGGCCCATCTCTCAGACTGAGAGTAGGCCATCAACTAAATAGCCATGAGTCCGCAGAAGCTCTAGGGATTGGGCCAGACTGATCGCTGCAGTCATTGCTTAGTATTCATCACACAGCTGCCAGGCTCCAGGCAAGTGTGTACCAGTCAGATTGCTGTGGAGACTCATGAGACAGCACAGTTTTGTAAAAGCCTACCTAGCTCAGTGTCAGTGCAAAGGAGATGCTTAACGTTTCCTTGTTAAACTACTGAAGAACCTGGCAGCCTGGTTGATGTGCAGTAGGTACCCAGTAAACGTCAAACAAATCAGAATTTGAATATAAAAATAACCCTTACCCAGGTGTAAAAAGCTCAAGTGAACTTTCCAAGAGTACTTGATCACTGTTGAACTACATTCTGCCTCAGGAAAAACAACAAATCCTTGAAACTTCATACCTGAAACGCTTCCTAATTTATTTGGATGGGGACTCTAAGGTAACTTTGCAGAGATATTCAGGCTACTGTCACCCCCCCCACCCCACTCCCACTCAGACCAGAGTATGGGTGACCTGAGAAGACGTGAAATCTAACACAGGCATCACACAAAACTGAGATGAAATTAAGCCAAGAAAACATATGTTCTGATCCGGTACAATTTCTATCCTTGTTTCTTAGACTACAGTGTAAAAGAATCATCTAGGGAGAACATAAAAATGTAAATTTCCACTCATTCACAAAGCTTCTGACTCAGTGGGACTGGGTTGTAGCCGAGAAATTTACTTTTTATCAAACAGGTATGTGTTCTTGTAGGTAATTAGATCACTGTACTTTGAGAACTACTGTTCTAAATAGACAGTTTAAAAAAAAAAACATAAACATGCTTACAGGTCAATTCTTTTTTCATTCCTTTTGATAATGTCCTCCATCATCGTCTTCTCTGAAGGTAAGCTACACAAGCCTAGAAAAAGAAAGGTGGGTTTCAGTGAGGTTGGCTCATTATCATTGCTCTTCCCGGTAGTTGGCTCTTAAAATTAAATTCTGGATGTTGAATCATGGCATACAAGACACAGCTGCTGCATCGCTGACTCCAGCTGCCCATGGAGCACAGTGTACTGTGTGGATTATGAGGTGGAGGAGGTTAAGAGAAGTGGCTGGGTAGGGTGAGCATGTCTGAGGCGCTTGGAAGCTGTGTTTGGGGTCTGCTCTAAAGGTGATGGGACCCTGTGAGAAAGTTTCCTGCACAGGATGAGAAGATTCAACTTCTCCTTTGGAAAGACCCATCTGGATGGGAATTTAGGAAAATGAGCTAAGGGCAGTGAGACTGTGGCTATGGAGTACAGATAAGAGGCTACTGAAGGAAACCTGGTGAGAGATGAGAGTGGAGGACAGGTGGTAGGGGTAGAAAAAAATCAGTGCGAGAGTTACCATGTGCTTATGATTCTGTCTCCTGCCCACAAGTGTCCCCTGAGTTATAGACGGGTTGCGGAATGGCCAAGGCTCCTGCATATGGCTAGTCATTGGACATCTCAGGTTCAAGTAGTCCAAAACCGAGCTCATCATCAAAGCCTGCTTCCCCGCACCTGCATCTTCTTCTGCATACCCCTCCTCTACTGCCAGCACCGCTAGCCACTTCACTTTCAGTGCTAGAGATCTGCAAGATGCCCTTGATTCCTCTCTTTACCCACACTGAAAGCAGTTATGTCCTGCTGATTCCTTCCTTTATGATTCCCCAGATTTATATCCTCTTTTCACTTTGTCTCTCTGCTCTGGCCCAGGTGTCATTGTATTTTAGCACAGATGATTGCAGTAGTTTTCTCACTGGTCTCTGAGCTTCCATTATTCTCCTCCTTTAAATCTATATTCCACAAGCCTGCTGAAATAACATGTGATAATAATGTCTGGGAATGCCTGTCCTTGCTTCTATCCCTACATTGGTGTCTCTGGCTGAAGAGCTTTCTATGATGTGGATTCCGCATCCTTGTGCCAGACTTAATCAAGAAGGGCCATGAGATACAGGCATATTTGGGAAGAACTGATCCAGGATTCTTAGTATGGCATTCAAAGTTTTTGTGTCCTGTCCCCTCCTTCTTCCCCTAGATTAATCTCTCCTCTCCCCACCCTCACCTCCTCATGTCTTGCTCCAGGTATGTCAGGTAGCTTGTGGCTCTCCATGTGCATCATGCCTCTGTATGATTTCTTTTCTCCTTTAGTTTTTCCTTTTTGAGACAGGGTCTAGCTCTGTAGCCCAAGCAGGCCTTGAACTTGCAGAAATCCTCCTGCTTCAGCCTCCCAAGTGCTGGGATTACAGGCATGCACCACCACACCCAGCCTGTGCTCAGGTGATTTCTTTCCTGCACCTGAGAAACTTAGTCATCCAGGAAGTTTTCCTTGACCCTTCCCTTATCCCACTCTGCTAAGTACCTTCTCTCTTCTCACAGCACACATGCATTCCTCTATCAAAGCATTTGCCACATAATGTTAAAAGGAGTTGTTTAAATTTTTCTCATCCCATTAAGTCCCAGCACAGGCTACATCTTCAGTGAGTTTCTGTTGAAGAGAACTGAACTCTGGAAGCAGGAAAATCATAGTAGGGTGAAGTGCTGCATAGATGCACAGAGAGAAACTGTGCAATTATTTTGTAACTTTGTAGGGATTGGTGATATTGAGCTGCTCACTTACCTTTGAAAACTCTTGTTGCCCAACGTGCCTGAAGTTCAGCAGTTGGGAAAATGGAGCCTAGGGGCTGGATGAGACCAATGCATGCAAGGGTTGACTTCTCCAGGTGAGGGGGGAACATGTATTTATACAGTGAAACCATATTATGCTCTAGTTTGACAAGTGGCTCTTCAAGGAAAGGAAAAGAGAATGTATATCCTGTTGCAAAGACAATGACATCAATGTCCTCCTCCACTGTTCCATCCTCAAAGATGGCGGATGTTTCCGTGAGCTCTGTCACTCTTGATTTCACCTTAATGGCTCCATAGAGTATGCGACTTGGAAGGTCATCATTCAGTATAGGCTCTTTCATAAGATATCTGAGATACACAGGAAAGAAACACTCAGAAGGCTCTTCTGCTAAGGAATCTTGAACTCTCTTGACAATTCTAGGGGTAGCTTTGAAATTTAAGGGGTTTTCAAAGGTCTATAAAACTTTAGCTTGACTGATTGGCTTCCCCAACCTTTATTTCTGACTTACCATCATCTCACAAATCTCACCCTTAGCAATATAGAAAAGCATGTAGGTGATGTTAAGTGAAGACATTTTATTTACAGTATTAATTTGTTTATGTTTTTGTTTTGTTTTCGAGAGACAGGGTCTAGCTATGTAGTTCAGCCTGGCCTTGAACTCACTATGTAGCTCAGGCAGGCCTTGAATGTGCAGAAATCCTCCTGCCTCAGCTTCCCAAGTGCTGGGAGTACAGATATGGGCCACCACACCTGACTCAGTTAGTCATTTTTAAAAAGGAAGACTCCCCAAGGGCTTAGATAAAATGCCAAAACCTATGATTAGTACCCAAGTAACCCTGTTAGTAGGTTACTGGTGGTTATTATCCTATTGATGCTCCTACAATTTTTATGTTATGTAGCTTTAGTTATTTTGCCGTTTTATTTAATTCCTATCTAATCATAAGTAAGGAGGGGAAATCATTAAATTCATAATGAAACCTACTATGGCATCAATGTAAAAATGAATGGATAGGGCCGGTGAGATAGCTCAGCGGCATAAGTGCCTGCCTGCAAGCGTGAGGGCCCGAGTTCGACTCCCGGAACCCACATACGAAAAAAGGGCCAGTGATATCGCTCAGCGGCACGGGCACCTGCTGGCATGTGAGGTCCTGAGTTCGACCCCCAGTACCCACAAAAGGAAAAAAAAAGAATGCATAAAACTAGGTTTGGTGATATTTTTTGATCTCAAATTCCATTGAGTCTCTACTTATGATAGGCTGGATGATGGAGCAGTCTGGTTGTATTTCTGAAGGTCTTTTTGGAGATTCGAGAACTATTTTGTCCAATCTCAGAATAGAACTACATGGCATTAGTTCTGAGATTTTAAAGACCTATTTTTTTTAAAGGGAGGAGCTTGCTATCAACTAAGAAAAAATAAACATCTACACTGTTTTGCTTGTGCTTAAAATATCAACAACATACAACTTGAAGATAAGCAAATATTTGTCTTTGGCCAAGAAAAAGGACTATGTTCTCGAAAACTGCCCATGTAAAGAACACTCATGATATACAGAGTTAACAAAGCATAGCTTATCAGATGGGGAGCTACATGCTTCCTACCACATCCCTCTGGAAAGAAAGCTCAGAGTCTCGGGAAGCAGTCTTCTCCAATGTTGGACAACTTTAGGTGTTAGAAAGTTCTTTCACCAATCCTAATTCTGCTTTCTGGAACCACTGTAACACACTCCTGCATCATCTTCTTAAGTATGTTTTCAAGACATATAGAAAAAATTTAAAATTCAAACTCCAAGATCTATATGATACATATACTGTTAGCAATTTGGATCTTTGTAAGAAAGGCAGCTTCAGATAACCTTGTTAACAAATGAGTATACCATAAAATACTCTACTTGTTTTTAGGCTCCAGACTGTAATTTGCATGGTCAAACCAATGATTTAACTGTTGTTCCATCATCCATTTGAGAACTGTTCGTGGCAGGATGTTTCGGAGCATTGACTTAAACCTAGTGTGGAATACCATGTCCCACGGATAACCATCTTCGGAGATTCGGCTCATGACCCAGGAACCATTTCTGGTGCTGATGAATACCTGGTAAGCAAAAAGGAATGTAGTTTAAGTTCAGACATTGTCCCCTTTGGGAAGAATCTATTGTATAGTGGTAGATACTGTGTTTACTTCCAGAATTTATTGAGGTTTTCCTTTGCAGATGATTGGCCTCAAAGTGAAGTCCTATTAGTTTTCACTGCTCTTTGGCAACTTTATCATAAAAGGAAGTCCCTAGTGACTTTAACACCAATAGAGCAGGATTTCATGGAGACCTGAGAAGACCTTTGGTCTAATACAAATCTTCAAAAAATATTTCTTTCCTTTTTTACTGTTACTCCTCTAGAGTCCAAATGTGTATTTGAACCGCTTCTCAAATTTTTGCAATCATTTTATGAGTTCTGTTATTAAGGCTGTCCTTCATAAACAAATGAGATTCATTTGTAAGAAATCCAGTTCACATGAGGTCAAGATCATGAGTTCTGAATCCAGACTGCCTACCTTGGAATCCAAGCCACGCTACTTACTAGCTACGTTGCCTTAGGTGAGTTATTTCAACCTCTCTCCGCATTCATTTCTTTTTCTTTAAAATGGGGGTCACAGCAGTACCTACATCATGTCATTATTGTTCAGGTTAAATGAAAAGATACATATGAAGTATTTAAGATATTGCCTGGAAAGTATAAGTACTGCTACCTTTATTATTTTATAAATTTAGGCTGCAGCAGGGGATGTAATACAATGCCTCACACCTGGAGTGAGCTAGAATTTGAAGACAAATTTTGTGGGGGAGGGCCTCAATCCTCAGGCTCAGGCTGCTTTCTCTGAGATGCATGCTTCAGGCTCAAAGCCAGAGATTTGGTTTTGGTGGGAAGTGTGTGGATCGCCCAACACCATCCATAGTATCCAGAATGGTTCTTTGGGGCTGTGAAAGAGGGTTCTGTATCCCATGAACATGAACTTCCTTTAACAGACAGGGAACACTCAGGATTTTGGTGAGTTTAGGTTGTAATTTTAACCTTTGCAGATGTACCTAGTTGCATCTCTTACATACATAACTCTTGTAAATTCTCTGATAAGTCTTCCTCAAGAAGGTTTGAGAGTATATTACTTTGTATAGGAGGTTTTATCGTAATGCTAACTTATGTGATTAATCAGTATTGAGATACCATGTGCAAAAGATTTTAATGAGCTATATGGCACACAAATATTGCCAATGCAGTTTCTTATTATTGAATCCAGCATCCTAAGCAGGATTTTTAACAGGCATGACCCATACAAAGAATTGGCTTTTGCAATCCATGATTTGATATCTTTGGAACATCTGTTCTAAGTTCGAATCATGGACCTGACCACATGCCATGGTCCAGGATGTATCTTCACATGGTTGGCAGTTAAGTCATCTTGGCTCCTTTTACTTTTCCCATCACACTCCCCTCTTCTTGTTTATATGGTAGGTTTTCCCAGCGTGAGGGAGACTGGGGCCAGTAGTTCCCACTGCCCTGCTCTGTTGTTCTCTAAACTCTTATAGTCATTGCCTCCTCATGGGTTCCTCACACTGAGGTCTTGAAAAGTAAAATGTGACTTCTTTTCACAAGAAAGGTGAGGACTTCTTGGGTCTAGTGAATGTTATTTATTTACTTTTATTTCACCTACTGTGATCACAGGTTGGCTCTGATCAATGATTACTCTAAAAGATCCAGTGTAAACCCTTCACTAAGGTGCACCATGTTTCTTTATTGCTCTTGGTAATCTCGAGCCCTCAAAGTATAAAACTTAAAACAGTGAAGTTTTGCCTATTGTGAAAGTGGTCATGGTTAAGTCTTGAAAAACCAGAAATACAAGGCTGAGGAGGCTAGTGTAAGAGCAGTAGGGCTCCGGACTTAGGCCTTGTTGGGTGGGAATGCTTTGGGAAAGGACCATTAGCTATGGGTTTCCATCTTTGCCTAGGTCTGTCCTAGAAGGGATTTACTCCTGATCATTTGCATTGACGTTACATATATCTTTGATGTTTGACTCTTTGGCAGTTTAGATGGTATCATTCTTATACAGGCACAAAGATAAGTATTTGGAAGGACTCAGAGAGCGCCTCAATACCTATGGTCTTGGTTTGGAACTCTCACCACCTATTAAATCTTCTTTTCATGGTAGTTGGGTCACTGAGGATAATCTATATTTTAGATATGATTCACATAGCACTAAATTTCTAAAAGACACTCTCTCAAATAGGCGCACATCAGCTTCTTATTAAGACCCCTGGGAAGAAACTAGGCCAGTTACACAGAAAATCACCTAGTTGAAATTTTCTATTTAAAAAATGAGGGAACCACAGTTCAGAGAAGTGAAATGACTCAGTCTAGGACTCCTGAGTGGCAGAGCTGGGAGAGCAACTGTGGCTTCTTGAATTCCAGATTTTCTCTGATACCACAGTGGGTAACCAACCAACCAATTAATGAGTACTGGAGCCTTGATTTATAGAGCTGGGGTTCTCGAATGTGCCTCTCCTCCTTCTCTCCCCCATAGTACAAGGTAAGCAGAGAGCGTCGCACCTGAGCAGCATTTTTACTCAGCTCAGAGGCAATATCTGAGGCTGAGTTTCCTATTCCAATCACCAGGATGCGTTTTCCCTCAAATCCAACTGGGTGCTTATATTGACGGCTGTGGAAATATTGGCCTTTGAACCGCTCAATACCTTCAGGGGAAAGAAGAGAAAAGTCTGTGAACGTCCATGTAAACAATTATGTCAAGCTACCTTTAAAAAGCTTTTGAATTTTTTCTTTGTGAGGTCAATCCTTTGTCCCATCTCTTCCCCTCCTACAGGAGTTACAACACCACAATCAATTGGCAAGCTCAAAGTAAAAAACCAAAAGAAATATTAGGTACAATTCATGTGGTGCAGGGCCACAGAGAGGCCGTATTCAGAGGCCGGAGGGTACGCTTATTGAATATGCCACTGGTTTTGATGAATGCTGCAGGGTCAGATGCTGGTTCTGACTACCTATTCTCTTGTTTCAGACTGTCTAATGACACTGTAGCATCACATAGCAGATATTCTTTTAAATATTTCTTAAACACATTATTAAGTGCTGTCATTGTAATTCTGTAATACAAGATTAACACTTATTCTGATTTTGTAAAAGCAAATGAAAACTAAAATAAACCAAAAACACAGAAGTTGCCCGTTCATCACGTCAATAACTTACTGGTAGTTAATTGTGGATAAGCCTCCTGTGTCCTTTCACACTTCCTTGGAATATATGACTTCATATAAGTATTTGCCTTTTATGGTGGAGTTACTTGAAAGGACCTTGATCATTGGTTCTTAAAATGAGGTCCCTTGAAATGTGTTAGAAATACAAATCCTTAGCTTCGGGTCAGACCTACTGATTCAGGAATCCTGGGTGGATCCCATAAATTTGTATTTTAAAGTCTTCCCCATGATTCTGTTTGGGAACCATTCCCATAGACAAGTGGGGCCCAATCCTAACTTCATTTTAAATCACTCAAGCAAATTTGATTTCCCTGTACCCCACAGTACTTGGACCTTTGGGGACGTGCTCAGGCATCGGGACTCAGGCGTTCCACTGGTGATCTGATACAAAGGCCAGATCTGCAGCCTGAGAGTCCTGAGAAGGAACTGTGTTCTCCAGGGAAAGGGCCTGGGGAGATGGAGGACCGATGGCCGTAGGGCTCCATTCCTGCACTCCTCTCTCATCACTGTCCTGGAGTAGCATTTATTTCCAGGACCTCTGTCCAGTAACCTCTGGAGGGAAAGACTTCAAGGACAAAACAAATATGGATGTGTTCAGTAGGACAGGAAAAAGCCAAGATAGGCACATGGGTAGAAGAGCCTCTCCAACAGAGAACTGATTCGTCTGAGAATTCTCTGAAATTCTGGAAAACACATAGTGACTTTGGAGTAAGTTAGCTGGGTTCTATCTTAATCTTACTGTTATCCCCAGTTGTACCAGCCAATCCTGCCTGTCAGTCCACATTGGATATAAAGTTCCTAGAAACCTATTCCAACAAGCAGAGAATCTCCACAGCCCTCACCTGGAAATGACTTCAGTGGGATGTGAGGTAGGATGTGGTGACCGCTGCAAACCATAACTGCGTCAAAGACAGCACTTTGCTCCTTGCCATAGCTCTGAGTAACAACCTCCCATTGGCCAGATAATGAGAAGTCTGGGTGTTTTTTCACAGTAAGGACGGTTGTCTTGAACAAACAGAGAAGGCATCATTAACAAGTACTCTTAGCATAACATAGGTCTTGTCCAGAGCCCTGAAAGTATGGGTGGCTAGAGTATAATGTATAACTCCATTTTGTTTGTTTGTTTGTTTGCTTCTTTTTTGGAATTCATTGCAGGCTGTCCAGTGTGCCTGTCTCATTGCTCCTTGGCAGGCAACACCAAGAACACGATGCTTTGTGCAAAAGCCCTGACTCAGCAGTGGGAACCAGCATGTCAAGGGTGCTATGTCCTGAATATAGACTTGAGTGAGAAAAGAGAAGGAAGACGAGGTCTGGACAAGGATACAAAACTCATGTAAGTCACTGAAGTGGTCCATATCATGAGCATTTGTCAAGGATCTTTTATGTGTCTACCTCTGTGTGGACTCTGGAAGAAGGAAGATATTTCACAGGAAGTGCTACCCAGAGTGCCTGGAATATTGTCAGCCCTCCTTGGAATGGCAGTCCTTACTGTTAATTATTCTTTTTAGAGTTTATGATGTTAGCACTACAGTTCGTGATCTCATCTAAATGAAATGATTTATTGTCTGGAGGTCTGTTAGTTTTAAAAAGTGCTCATAACTACTTCATGTCCGGAGTATTTAAGAAACAATGTCAATTGGAAGCAAAACCTGTCACTCTTCAGAGGAATGACATGCTTCTCCTGATGTTTGCAAACATTTGAATCTCCTATATACATTTTATGGTTTGAATAAGTGTTGCCCAAAGGCCCATATATTAAGGGTTGGGCCCAGCCCATGGCACTACTCGGATGTGGTGTAATCTGAAGAGGCGGGGCCTAGTGGGAGGAAGTTGGGTGATTGGAGCATAGCCTTGAAGGTGGAAGATTGAGACTCAGGCCCTTCCTCTGTCTTTGCTTCTCAGGCACCATGAGACAAGCAGCACTGCCCCACCACGATCATGATACGCTGCCTCGCCTCAGGCCCAACAGCAGTGGGGCCAACTGACCATGGACTGAACCCTTTGAAACTGACCAGAATCGAACCTTTCTTCTGTTAAAGTAGAATATCTTGTTATTTTGTTAGAGTGACTAAAAGCTGATTAATACAATATACCTTGCAAACTTTTTGGTACTTTTCAAAATACTGGGTTGGTGATTTTTATAGCTGTCTCAATTTTAAAAGTGTATATGGAATAGAAGTAGAAAGCTTATGAAAGGACTTTAAAATATGCAGACAGCTTTCACATGATAGTAAAGGTTTCAGATTTGTAGTTCAGAATAATATATTAACTAAAGTACTGTAAATCTTTGTTGCTCAAAATGTGGTTGAAGGACCATATAACCCAGAAGTTTGTTAGACATGTAGAATTTTTGACTCACCCCAGGCTTGTTTAATCAGAATCCATATTTTATCAAGCTGTCCAGGTGATCCATACACACATTAAAGTTTGAGAAGTGCTGATAAAAATTATATCATCTTTTACTTATAAGCTTTATAGTTTGTCTATTAGTTTTTTTTGTATGAGGAGACATTCATTTTATTAATTTTTGATGCACTATAATCATGAAAGTAAACATCAGTGAAGGGGAAAACATTTTTCATACAGTATTTGTATTAATATTTTTAAACAGTTAGCTATGTTATCTGCTTGAACTGAGCCTTAACATCCATATTTCTGTCAACTCAGAGACCAATAAACAAAAATAACTCTGCTCAACCCCTCTTCATTCTCCAGAAAACAGTCAGCAACACATAATAAGCAAGAGAAATATTTCCCTTGCATTTTGAACATGATTTTTAAAATAACAGGTTACATTGCAAAAGAGGGCAGTATGTTTCTTAAGTAGAGTTATAGCTTTTTGTGGACAAAGATGTAAAAAAACTTCTAATATTTAAAAAAAAATCTGTCATTCATAGGATGGATATACCAAAAAATGAGGAAAAACTACATTAAGTAAAACTGGACATTTTAATGTATTTTTAGATGTAGACTTCCATCAAAATAAACTATTATAGATTAAATATGATACAAGCCAGGTACATACAAAACTAGAGTTACTAAGAAAATGAGATATGTTAAAAAAAAAACCCCGTAACAGTTATTTACCCAGAAATGTAATTTAAAATTTGTTTTCTATGTAGTACTAGTAAAAATGCAGCATGTTTGAAGAAAATATTGTGACTTTTGTTGTGGATTATTTGATTTTGAGAAAGCACAAGAATAAGTAATTCCAAGTATATTTTAAAATGATCTGACCTTCTTAATGTTCCTAGAAATTGCATCCAGGAAAAAGGATTAGCAAAAATTATTTCCAAAGGTTTCAGAAATGAAGGGAGAGTGGGGAGTTTGTTTAACACATATCTAAGAAATCTCATTTCTATAAAGAAGTTGAAAAAACAAACAGCAGTTTGATTTTTTCCATAAATCCTTTCAAGGGAAATGAGGCCAGGAAAATTCAATGGTAGTATATAATATTAGTTTGAGTTTTTCCATAAATCCTTTCAAGGGAAATGAGGCTAGGAAAATTCAATGGTAATATATAATATTAGTTTATATGTAGCTTTACCATCAATATTATCATCATTCAACTTAACAGATGGTTGCCTTCTATTAATATAAACAATCTATAATGTCAGGGATAATTACACTACTTTTGGGATTTAGTCATGTTCATACATTTTGACCAAAAATTGGGGTAGGATAGTTTATTCACAATTTTTTCATCATCAGAGTACCTTTTTTATTTAAATGTGAACTGGATTAATAAAGAAAAACTGATTCCCCCAAAGTGCAATACCTGGAACTGAATATATTTTAGAAGATCAAACTTTTTGGCAAAAATTCTGAAATATTCCAGAAGTTTAGAGTTGTGCAGGAAGTTTGGGAAATCTTCAGGCATTGGAAAGTCACTGAAACAGGACATTTCTTTGCTGGTGTTGGTGATGACAGATTTGTAGATGCTTGCTCGGCCATCTTCAACATTTTCCTAAAGAATCAAGTAAAATAATTAGTGGTAGTCACGTATTTTTTTTTTTTGTGGGTACCAGGGGGGTCGACCTCAGGACCTCGTGTGCCAGCAGGCGCCCGTGCCGCTGAGCGATATCACCGGCCCCGTTTTTGTATGTGGGATCCGGGAGTCGAACTCGGGCCCTCACGCTTGCCAGGCAGGCGCTTCAGCCGCTGAGCCATCTCACCGGCCCGGTAGTCACGTATTTTAAAAATCGCTTCCTAGAAAATAGGTAGAAATCTTATTAAGAAGCTTTTGCACATCAAAAGAAATCACCAACAGAGTGAAAAGAAAATCCACAGAGTAGGAAAAACTCTTAGTCAACAGCCCCTCAGACGAAGGACTTCTATCTAGAACATATAAAGAACTGAAAAAGTCAGGACCCCCAAATTTAAAAACCCAATCCAAAAATGGGCATCTGAGATGAATATGTACTTCTCAGATGAAGAAATACAGATAGCAAATAAATATATGAAAAACTGTTCAACATCATTGGTCATTCGAGAGAGGCAAATTAAAACAACACTGAGATTCCATCTCACTCAAGAAAGAATGGCTATCATCAAGAAATCAACCAATAACAAACTCTGCAGGGGCTGTGGGGAAAAAGAAACCCTTCTCCACTGTTGGTGGGAGTGTAGACTGGTGCAACCACTTTGGAAATCACTGGGAAGATTCCTCAATAAACTAGGATTAGAGGTTCCATTTGACCCAGTTATTCCCCTTCTGGGTATCTTCCCAGAACAATTGAAAACATCATACCACAGTGATATATACGCACCCATGTTCATAGCAGCACCATACTATGCACTGACAATGACAAAAGGGTGAACATCATTGATACCAATCAGAACTTAAACTTAAATTTTAATGTTAGCAAGTGTGCTTTGGCAAAACCCAACTCAGTGCATAGTATGGTGGAGTTTATAATTTTTTTCTTCAAGCAGAGCTCTGCATAAATGTCCTTTATGTTAAACCATGAAAAGACCCAAATATGGCAATCTGGAGTGATTGAAATTAGCGTATCATCAAAGAGGGTTTTATATTAAAAAATGTAAATGATGCTGCCCAAAAAGAACTCCTCAGTAGATGCTTTTACATATGCAGAGACTAAGGCATGATCCAGAGAAATAGATGTGCCTGTTTTGACTCAGCATTAGGGTGGGTTGTAATGACATGGAAAGCTTGTAGAATTTCCCTAATTGAAATTATGACAGTCTTACTTAAACAACACCATAGTGTCTTCTATAGCATAGTGAAATAAAATAAAAACGTAAATATTCACCTTTAATCCAGCCACCACACTAAATCAATTGTGCTTGTTTCTGTCTCATCATTATTCATAGAAAATGATTCATTTCCTGCCATACCTTTACGTCTAGTTTCCTTAGATTCTGGGCAACACTGAAAGAGGTAGCCTGGATTAGCAGAAGGGGCTTAATCTGTAGAGTTGGATGCAAGTTTAAATCCATCTATTTCAAACTGTGAATCTGGACTGCTCAGTGCCTCTGAGCTTCAGTTCCCCATCTACACAGTGGGGATGCACTGAGGGCTCAGCAGCTGTGTTCGTTGTCACTGAGGAAGCTGTATCCATCAGCTCAGCTTGCCGTTACAATCCGCTGCTCACCGCAGTGCGAAAGGCTGCCTAGGCTGGCTGCTCTGACTGGCACTGAGTCACTGCCATAGACACTTACTATTATTGCACACGAGTTTTCTGTACAAGAGATTTTACTTGATCTCAAAGAGTGACAACAAAAGTAAACTTATTTTCAAATACTAGCTTCAAATTACAAACGGATGTGCCAAGTTTTCCTGCTTGTTTCAGCAATGATTGAACATAGTGTCCTTGGCAAGACCGAATGTTTGAATTTCTTATCCAACTAAGTTCTCAAAATGGGCAATATTTAATTAAGCAAACAAATACTATTTTTTCTTAAGACCTGTTAATTTTGTTAGTAGCACAGAGTCGATGAGGGGTGCCGAGTCAGACCGACATGTTGATACCCTAATTAATAGTTTTGTGATCATGGAAACATTACATAAACCAGTTTCCTCATTTTCCCCTGTAAAACGGGGCTCAGTAACTCCAATATCAGTTTTTATGAGGCTTTACTGGGATTAAAGGGCTTAACAATAATTGGCTCAAAATATGCATTCAGTAAATATTTGCTTCTTTTGCTATTATTATAGGTCACTAGAGTTAAACTTATTAAAGTATCCATAGATAATCAGTTAAGCTAAGACAGTTATACAGTAGCCAAAATATTAGTTTCCTTTTTTTCTTCTTTATGTGGGTACTGGGAGTCGAGCTCAGGACCTCACGCTTGCCAGCAGGCGCTTGTGCCGCTGAGCTATATCACCGGTCCTTTTTTCCTTTATATGTGGGTACTGGGAGTCGAACTCAGGACCTCGCGCTTGCCAGGCAGGCGCTTATGCCGCTGAACTATCTCACTGGCACTTGTTTCTTTTATGACTCAGTAAATTGTCCTTAAAATGTGGCTGGATTTTCTGTATGGTCAATATTAAGGGAGAATGTGATTTTTTAAAATATCTGGTTCTGGGGCCACACACATGTACACACACACACATGTATACACACATGCATGCATGCATGCATGCACATAAAGAAAAAAGTCCTTGTAAGTGCTTCTTCCTATATTTAGTTGGCTGAAATAGCTGTCTATGTGTTTGGAGAAATCTAGCAAAATTGTCTTAGTTTTCCCAGGATTATAAAGGGCAGATGATTAACAGTGACTTAATAAATGTGTGTGTGTGTGTGTGTGTGTGTGTGAAATGCTTATTTTACCAAGGCCCCAAACTTGGAGTTAGGGATAAGATGTAAACAGTACAAACATAGTTCCTATGTTCAAGAAGCTTATTATTATATTAAATTAAAATATATTAGAGGTTTGGGACAAAGACATACAGGCTTCATCTCAAAGGAATGTGGCTCTCAAAACAGGTAAATTTTACTCACACATTTATTTAAAATACAAGCATTGCCTAAAAATTATATTCATGCACAAATGCTTTTGGTCTGTAGAATTTGGTACAGTTTAGTTGTTTAATGTAAATGATCATGTTAGAGGATTTTCCTAATTTAGAATTTTCAGAATATCAGAAAGCTGTATAACAAAACTAGATAACACTGATTTTGAATTTAAGGTCTTTTGACCATGAGCTGGACTGAAGTTTATCTTTGACATGAAAATAAAAAGGTTATTTAAAATGTTTTTATTTAAAAAATTTTATTACTACATGCTTCCAGTACATAATGACTACATTCATTGTGTGTGTGTGTGTGTGTGTGTGGGGTTGGTACATGTATATAACACATTTTAATTCTTTTTACTACCTTTTCCCCTCCTTTCCCCCATCCGTCCATCTCTTGGTTCACTTCCCACTTGCAAAAAATCGATCTCCCTGTTTCCTATTATCTGTCTTCTAGAAAATAGGTTGTAAAAGTGTAACTAAGCTTAAGGGTAATAAAGCAAACTTATACAGCAAAAGTGACTCACTTATTACAAATACGAATTACAAAAACTTATAAAATAACCTTTTTCCTTATGGAGCACAATTATTTTGACCTCACCAATCAATACTTGTATAGTTCATATCTCATGGACAGTTACTATAATGAGCTGGAAATAATAAAATTGTATTTTGCAAAATTGCATTCTTTACAAGTATCCTATCATTTTCTCTTTTCTTTCTTGCAGATGAATTTTACATCTGTTTCATGACTTGAAGTGAATATGATTGAAACTTTTTACTTACTTTTCCTACAATTAGAGGCAATATTGTGGTTCCCCAAATGTGTCCCTGGGCCAGTTGCATTAGAAGTATTCAGGGGAGCTTTGAAAAATCTGAAATCTGAGTTGATTTGGGTAGAGCCCAAATGCACGTATTTTCATAGTGCTCCCTAGCTGATGCTGATTGTGCAATGAATTTCAGGAGCTGGCATCTCTAGGATGGTATCACTGCGTTCTGCTGTCTTCTCATTGAGCTAGCATCTCCCTAAATCACTGGCTTTGATCACTGGTAGAGTCTTCTAATTAAACTTCTTGGCATAGATACTGCTCCCTTTCTTTCCTGCCCTCGGGGTAAGGGAGCGCTCACTGGCACAGGGCACAGTCGGGAAACTGGACCCCGTTCTATTCTCTCCAGCCTCAGCTCATCTCTGAGCTTTGTTCTAGCAATACCTTTGTTCTAGCAATAGGCTGTGACTTTCTATTCTCTTAAGGGTACCAGGTTCTTAAGCTTTCATAACTTTGTAAATGCTGTTCACCCTGCCCGGAAGAGCATTTCTTCACATTCACATGTCTTATTTCTACTTATTGTCAAGACAAACGAAAGCATCATACCATGGAACCCTGTGCTGTCCTCTGCAGAGTGAGGTTCTGTGCTTTCACAGAATTCAGTGTATCAGCCCTTGTAAGATCGCACTCTGATAAGGATTTTGGTTTCGTGTTTTCCCCCTAAATAAAGAGCCTGAATTTCTGTAAGTTTAGCACCTAGCACATGTCTGGAGCACAGCAGGCACTCAGTCAATGTGTTTTTTAAAAGAATGAAAGAATGACCAATGTTAACCAGAAGCTTTTTTTGGTCACTGCAAAAATGGCTTAGTGATATTAAAATGGGCATTCGGTAGCATAATAGAAACAAGAAAATAGCTTTGTGATATCATGCCATAAACTTTGTTCTGTTTTGTGCAAAGAACATGGTTTTTCTGATAGTATACTGAACTTTTTAGTGTATTCATGCCAACATTACTTCTTCAAAAATATTAAGCAATATCTGCCAGTTGTGATGGCACGTGCCTGTAATCCCAGCACTCAGGAGGCTGTGGCAGGATGATCGCAGTGAGTTTGAGGCCACCCTGGGCTGCACAGTGAGATCAAGGCCACCCTGAACAACATAGCAAGATCCTGTCTCAAAAATTCAAAAAAGAAAAAAAATCAGAGAAAATTAATGAAAGTATATCTAAACTGGTAGAAAGGTCTATGGTATTTTATATTTGATCGCCTGGAAGTTATGCATATCTAACATGTTAAATTTGGTTGCATTAAATGTGTAGCAGGGTGTAAAAGCCTGTTATATTGAATTATCCTGTGATTCAATTTATCCAGGAGAACTGCTGCAAGTAAGACAAGGGTAAGTCTGTTACCTATTTTGGAAAGGAAATGGACCTTTGCTTTGAGGTAGTCCTACATAATGCTATATTTCAAATGAACAGAATGTTCTGTTAATAAGCACAGGCCAACTGAAACAGAAGAAAGGTGTAAGGAGTAGAAGAAATAGATGGAGAACATGTGTAGCTCATAGTAGGTGTGGAGATGGCACCGTATGGAAAGTTTCATTTGGTGATATCTCAGGTCCTGGCTTCACATTTTTATCTTCTCGTGATGAGCATTTTAATTAATAACTTTGACAGAGACATATGGTCAAATTGTGCATGTCCAAAACAGAGCGGCACAGCAAAGATGACAGTTGATTGAAATTTTGAATAAAATGTTCTTGATCATTGGTCAAACCAACTAAATAATGTTTATTACACAGATATGAATGCTTCTAGATAGTTTCACAAGGACAGGGTAGTAGTGACTCTTGTTAATTGCTTAAATAGAAAAGACCATGGGGTTTTAATTGATCCCCAACTAAGTATGAATACACTAATCCTCAGTGTATTGTGAGAGGAAGCATGATGCTAAGCCCAGATATATTTATTCTCGATACTGTGGCTGATTCTAAGATCACCGTACCACTTAGTCACAGTAGCCACACTACATATCCTTGGCTTTTTAGCTTTAAATTGGCATTATTAATAAATAATGTAGGAGGTTATTGTGAATATAAAATGAGATAATGCATATGGAGGTAATTAGGAAAATTAGTTTTTATTTTGTGAATGCTGAAAAGTTAACGCAACATTAGACTGTTTTAGTGGAGGTATAGTATTTGAACCAAGCATGGTGTAAATCATAGTGGGCAACAGTCAGACCAATTGATTATAAATTTGTTGAGGGCCATGATTGCATCTGGGTCATTCTCCATTCTCTAATGGAGTGCATAGCACCTCTTTAATCTGGAAAAGAATATTTTGAGAAATAAATTCATTTGGAATATTAGACCTTGGAAGAGTCACATTTTAAGAGACAAAGGAAAGAGACCAAGATAGAGATATATCTAGAGAATATAATATGAATATTAATTAAAACAACTGAGTATATATAGCTGGGGATAAGATCCTTGTACAAAACCAACTGACCAAACAAGTAAACATCTAGGAAAACAGTGTTAACGGATAACTCATTTTAAAACGGATTTTGGGTGGCAGCCTTGTGAAGAGGCGAGGTTTCTCAGGCATGGGCTCGGAGCTCCCTGCACCCTTCTCAATGCCTCTTCCTGTGGGCAATCCACTGCCCTGAGAACCGAGATGCTCTCATGGCTCCAGTGGTGCCTGTGAAATTTTGCCAATTGTATGCTTCATTCTGCAGTTGTTGTCCAGCGGATAAAAGTGTTTACATTCCTCTATTGAATATAATTTTAAGACAGGTTTGGAACATGATGCCCTTACAGGCTCCAAACAGTTGTGTATTTAACCCTTTAATATCAATAAGGACTAATTAATTCAGATTTTAATCTAACTTTTCCAATCAATGGGAAGGTTTCTCTAATCTTGAAATATCAGACACTGAGAATAGGAAAACACAAATATTTGGGGGAAGAAATTGCTTCCCAGAATTCAGCAAATCATATTGTTGATAGATCACTGTAAGTAATTTTCATCTCTTTTGCTAACAAATTAGTGATAAATAAGGAATATTAGCTCTTAGGCATTAAATTCCAAATTGGCTAATGAAACAACAGTGATGAACTTATTATGTAGCAGAAAGTTATTATGATTTCTACATTTTTTTTCCCTTGTATTAAAAACACACCCAGGGGGGAAAAAAAGAAAGAAAAGAAAAGAAAAATTGGAATCTACACGTGAACCTGAAATGGACAAAGATAATGTGACTTTGGTTAAGAAAGGAATGACCACCGTATTACATCACCACCCAGGAAAGGCTATAATAGTTCTAGTGGTCAGTAGTTAGTAAGAAATGAATATGATTCAAGCCATTTTTCCAGTTTTCTTCTCTGCAAAGCTACCTGTCTCAGACCAATCAATTTCTTCATTGTTGACTCTGAATGTGTTTGCATAGTTGAATGAATAGATTTCTAAATTTGGCATTTGTGCAATGTTTGCTAAAGTTATCTAATTATAGAATTTGTTTGAGATTCTTATTAGAAATCTTTAAGAGATTTTGATCCTGCAAGTCTATTAACCCGTACCTTTAAGAGTCCCTCTGTTTCCGATGGCTGTGTGTGTTTCGGAAACTTAATATTAAATAAATCTCTTTTGGCATGAGGTTCAGTTTGAATTGGTGAAATGCATATTCTGGGTGACTTTGCCATCTCCCTAATTGGCCAACCTGTAGGAAGAACCCTTTGGATGCTCTCTGCTAATATGAGAGTCTACTCTTCATGGATTCTAACCTTTTGCTGATCTCTGTTCTCAAATACTTTAATTACTCACTTAGATATAGCTGATGCATGATCCTAAAGTTACCGTTCCTGTGTTTTGAACAAGAATGCAAGTTAGGGCATGATTATAAGGAAGGCCATAGGTGCTTAAGAGTCATACAGAAAACAAACATGAAGTTTTTTTTTTTTTTTTTGTCAGAGTAAAATAAAACCAGAAGTTGTAAGGGTACACATTCTCTGAAGAAGCACTTGGCTTCTATGATGAAATAGAAGTAGTGTCTTGAATCCTTGCTACCTCTAGTTTTTAAAATATTCTCTAATATATCCTCTAACTAGTGTATCAGAGAATGACAAAAATCTGTGTTGTAAGACAATTGCTAGATACGAAAGAAGAAATCCTTTACGTATCTTGGCTGGCCACCTAGCTTAGCATGGTATTGACCTGGGAGAGGTGCCAACCTATGACTTCAGTTCTTGTTTAGCTGTGTAAAAAAATGGAAATGAAATCGGATCAAGTTGCTTAAGAAATTGCTCAATAAATCCCTTTAGTAGCTACGATTCTCCTGAAATAGCAGCATAACCTATTCGAGAAGCAAGAAAATCTCACTTACTTTGAACCTCCACAGCCCTCCGATATCGTCAGTCCTCTCAAAGCAAGTGGGCTCAAGTCCCTCATCCACACAGCATTTCAGAGAGATCAAGCCACTGACCCCAGCTCCAATTACTGCCACCTTCTTTGCCATTATCTCCTGCCAAGGAATTGACCAATCATTAGTGTTTAACTGAGACAAAAGGAAAGAGAGTCCTTAAGATGTGATCAAGTAACTGGCCTCAAACACTGTATCTGTGGTAATTTAATAAGCAGCACTAATTGAATATGTAATGTCTCACTAATCAAATTCAAGTCTCTTTGGCCCGTTGCGAGAAGCTGAGTTGTCTTATGGACTTACAACATCTTGGTTTTAACATAAAAAAGCAACCATTTAATACAGATTATTCAATAACGTATTACTAGGCATGTGAGCCCAAGCTCCAGTTAGGTTCTTTAGAATTCTGAGGGTTTCCCTCTCAGCTTCTTGCCCCAGCTGTCATTCTTACCTTTCCTTTTGTCTTGTAGCACCGTGTTTTTGGCAGAATCGTTTTCTCTGTTGCTGTGTGCTGGCAGACAGAAGAGTTTTAAATTTAAGAGTCGGAGGTGACTGTGAGAAATAGGAGGAGCTTCTTGCTCCTCCTTCAGCATTCTGCCAGCTGAACCTCTAAGGACTTCCTTAGGCTTCCTGAAGTTATGCAAGAGGCTCACATCTTGAGGTCAAGAGTAATGATGGAATGCCTTTAAAATAACAACATCTACACTTAATAACACGCAGATGGTTTACGTTTTTATAATGGGTGTAATAAACATGCATTGACAAATTGATAAGATTGAATAAATTCAAAGAAGCTAAAATCATTTGTAATCTCACTACCCAAAGACAACTGTAACTACTGTTAGCATTTTGGTATGTTCTTCCATCTCATTGTACGTACACATGTACCTGAACAAAAATGGAATCATACTCTAAGTGAAATATCCAATTTTACTTTTTGTTTTCCAGTATGCCAATAACTTTGTACCTACAGGAGCATTTTAAAGGTTGCATGAATTCCCTTTAGTTGATGGGAATATTTGTGTGCTAGGCACTATTTCTGGCATATCACTGTGCCTATATGAACAGATTATTTCCCTGATCTCATGGAATTTGCATTTTTGTTCTGGCCTAGTTCTTTCAGACTTGATAAATTCCAGATCTTAGCATATTGTGATGTGTTTACCTGTTCCTAGATTGCTCACTCTATCCAGACCCGTATCTTATATTGATTTTTCTGCCTGTATATATGCTGGCTTAGATGAACCTACTGGGACTTCTAAGATCTTCTTATCCACTGTCCTCTTTTGGACTTGATAGGTATAGAACAAAACTTCTTTTGCTTAAAATTTCCGATATTAGAATGAACATTTATTAGAAGGCTAAATCAAGATGCTATTAAGGTTTTCTCTACCTTCGATATAGTTGAAATAGTAAAGGTAAAGGACTTTTCTGACCAACTCAAGAAGACCAGTGGTTCTAAGGAAATTGACATATTTTGCATAAATTCATTGGATAAATATCAATCATTTCCAAGATGCTAGACACTAAGTGTTGTAGATGCAGTAATTAAAAGAAAAGAGCAAATTCCTTGTCCTTGTGGACCTAGATTTCTACTGCAGAGAACCTGATAGTCAATCAATAAAATAAAATAAAATATAAAAAAGTAAACAGTAGATGATGAGAGCTATGAAAAAAATAAAGCAAATAAATGAATAAAAAAAATAAAGGGAGCTTGGGAGTGCAGAAGTGAAGAATAGTTTTGTAATGTTCAATCAGGTATTCAGTGGACATAGTGTTCTCTGGAATTTCCCAGACTGAATTTGATTACGATGAAAGGTTTTCTGTGTTCATAGGGTAAATACAGCAACTCTATGAGAAGAACGACAGATAACAACAAAGATAACAATTAATGACTAACACACAAAAGAGCTGAACACATTTCTCAGTTAAAAATAAAAAAAAATTGTTATTTCATTGACAGTTTGCAAATTTCATAAATAGACTTCGAGTAGTTCCCCAGTTGTCTTCACTCTCCCTTCTCTAATTAATGATATCATAGATCCCAGTTGGTAATGTTGTACATGATCGTAATACAGAGAAAAGTAAACATCTAGACATGCTAGTGAATTTTTTAGCCATTGGAACCCCTGGGAGATAACAGAAACAGATGACCTGGTTCTCCGCCAGAGGTAATCTATGTGCAGACATTAATGCCATTTTCTGTTACACTAAACACATACCTGTGTTCAAAGCAGCATGCATCAGCTCACGAATGAACCATGAAACACCTGGCCAGTTTTCTATTAGTAGAGTTTTACATTCCTTCAAGTTTTTGGTATTATAGACTTTTGGTACATCTCTTCCACACTTACCTACTCATTTTCTTGGGATAAATACCTAAAATAGGAGTTACCGAGTTAGAGTTTGCATGTTTTAAAGTCTACAGGCGTTCCTCAAACTTTAGTGTGCACGGGATACTCTCGGAGTCTTGTTAAGATGCCCAGGGGGATTGAATAGCTATGGGATAAGCCTAAGGTTCTTTATTTCTAACAAGCTTCCCAGTGATGTTTTAGACCACATTTAGAGTTGCAAGTTTCTAATACGTTTAGCCAATTTGGCTTTCAGGAAGCAGGCATATTTTAATAGTATTTTATGTTTACAAAGTGTTTTAAATGGTAAACACATTTTATGTATGCAAATTCACTTTACTAGTTTAGCAACACAGGCCTTATCCCCCACCTCTTTTTTCTGTGTATGGAGACAGGCTTGGCGGAGTTATCACACCATGCTACTAGAGATATTAAGAGTAACCAGGGTGGCAATAAGCTTCTGAAAATTTCATCACATCAGAAGCCTGAGGAAACTTTTGACGTTTAGCCTAGAGGACACGTGTTGAAATTCTATAATAATTGCTTTTAAGAAGTCTGCTATATGGAAGAGGTCAGAGAAGCCTGTTCTGTGTAGAATCAAAAATCTATCTAGGACTTGTGACTCCTTTTCACTGTCAGTATTGAAACAGAGGTTAGGTGACTGTTTGCTAGTGAATAATATAGGGATTCAGGTGGCATGTGATGGTAGAGTAAGTTGTTACTGTGTAACTCAAGAGCCTAGCATCTGATATGAGATACGCTATCATCATTTAAAGTTCTAAAATAGGTGCAAAGAAGCTGAGGAGACTTTAGATTGGATCTGAAAGTACCCTGGTTGCTGAGGAGAATGGGGGCTGTTGGCTATTCATCCATACACAGGGTCAGGGGTCCTGGAGTCAACCCTGAAAGCATTTCTGGAAGAGTTCAAGTTCCCTTCCTTGTGGATACTCCCATGAGAACAATGTACATATGAAGCTTGTTATCCCCTTCCTTCATTTAAAATTATCAACTACAGGGCCGGTGAGATGGCTCAGCAGCATAAGTGCCTGCCTGGCAAGCGCGAGGTCCTGAGTTCACTCCCGGAACCCACATAAAGGAAAAAAGGGCCGGTGATATCGCTCAGCAGCACGGGCGCCTGCTGACACGCGAGGTCCTGAGTTCGACCCCTGGTACCCACAAGAAAAAAAAATCAACTACGGATTTCCACAGAAAACTTCTTAAAACCATGTTACACTTTCTGAGGAGCAAAGAGCCAGGAGGACACATCTCTCATTAGGTTGCTTTAGAACTTAGGTAAACTACAGGCCAAACTGGTCTTCTTAGCCCTTGACTCCAGATTTTCTGTTTGGATGAGCTCATCTGTGTTTCCTGGGTGAGGCATGTAGTCTCGTCACCGTCACCTGCTGTGTGTCCTGTATTTTCTGGGGTGGTTCCCTTTATAATGATCCCCCTGGAGCTTCTGGACCTGAGAGTGAACTGAGAAAGCACCTTTCCTTCCCCTTTGAACATCTTATTGAAGTGGTAAGAAACTTATATAAAAGCAGTCAGTTTACAGCAGCACTGTGAGAGGGAAATGTTCCCTGGGCTAGATTTTTAAAGAAAAAATTTCATTGTAGTGTAATTCATACACTATATAATTCACCCATTTAAAGTGTACAGTTTAATGGTTTTAGTATATTCACTGAGTCGTATGATCATCACCATCGTTTTAGAACATTTTCATTACCCTTCAAAGAGCTCCTGTATTTATTTGCAGTCACTTGCCATTTCCTTCCACCTGTCCCTTGACCCTTAGCCCTAGGCAAGTGCTAATTTAATTTCATTACCTGTACATTTGCCTATTCTGAATATTTCATATAAATTGAATCATACTGTGAGTGTGTAAGAGAGAGAGGGAGAGGGAGAGGGAAAAGGAGAGGGAGAGAGAGAGGAATGGGAGGGGAGGGGAGGGGAGGGAGAGGGAGATGGACACAGAGAGAGAGAAAGAGAGGGAGGGAGGGACTTCTTTTACATAGCATAATGTTCCAAAAGTTTATCCATATCGTAGAATGTATCAGTAATCCATTCCTTTTTCTTCTTGACAATATTCCCTTGTATGGATACCACATTTTATTTATCTATTTCTAAGTTGACAGACATTTGAGTTGTTTTTACTTTTTAGCTATGATGAACAATGCTGATATATATGCATATATATCAGCAAGTTTATATATATATATATATATATATATATATATATATATATATATATGCAAGTTTTTGTGGAGACATATTTTCATTTCTTTTGGGTATACATTTAGGCACGTAGTTGCTCGGTTATACGGTAACTCTATATTTAGCAATTTGAGGGGCTGCCGAACTGTTTTTCAAAGAAATTGCACTATTTCATATCCTCACTAGCAGTGTATGAGGGTTCCAATCTCTCCACATTCTCCCCAACACTTGATATTATGTGTCTTTTTTGGGTATAGCCATCCTGGTTAATGAAAACTGAAATCTTATTTTTATTTTTTTTTTTTGTGGGTACCGGGGGGTCGACCTCAGGACCTCGCGCGCCAGCAGGCGCCCGTGCCGCTGAGCGATATCACCGGCCCCTTTTTCGTATGTGGGTTCCGGGAGTCGAACTCGGGCCCTCGCGCTTGCAGGGCAGGCGCTTAAGCCGCTGAGCCATCTCACCGGCCCCGAAAACTGAAATCTTTTGTGGTTTTAAGTTACATTTTCCTAAGGGCTAATGATGTTGACATCTTTTAATGCATTTGGCCATTTTTATATTTTCTTTTGGAAAAATGTCTGTTCTGATCTTTTGTGCATTTTGTTTTGCTATTATTGAGTGAGACTATTTTTAATAGTCTAGATGAAAGTCCTTTATCAAATGCAAAGCTTGCAAATATTTCTCTCACCCCAGGTTTTTTTTTTTTTTACTTTCTTGATGATGTCCTGTGAAGCACAAAAGTTTTACTTTTTAATAAAGTATAATTATGCATTTTTTCTTTGTTTTTCTTTGTGCTTTTGGTATCATATCTGTGAATTCTTTGCTTACCTGGGTGTTAGATCTTAATGAAATTTTCTAAAAATGCAAATTGCATGGGGTTATCTTAACAAACCAGAGTGGAAGCCACTGCTCAGAACAGGTGGGAGAAACCTTAAGTAGAGATGGCAGACAACCTACCAGAGGAGTCAGTGAGAGACTCCACAATACATGCCTTGTATGTACTACCTATTGTTTACCAGAGATTTTCTAAGTTTTATCTAGATTAAATTGTTTGATTGTTACTACAATCCTCTGAGAGACTAAATTTTACTAATCATAAATTTGAGTGCGAACATTGGTACACAGCAGAATTAAATAAAGTGTAAAGTCACACAACAAAGAGGGCTTTGAATCGATGCCATCTAATTCCAGAGGATGTGCTTTTTTTAATCATCATATCAAAAAAACTCAGAGGCGGCAGGTATTGCGAGAAGCATGTGTTGAATGATGTTAATTAAGGTAATTAACTAAATGAGTCTATAGAACATCTGGACTAGTTCTTCTTCCTTCACACATATACTCATTACCTTCCAGCGCAGAGATTGGGAACAGCAGTATTTGGGTCCCATATTAATTCTAATTCACAGAAAAAAATTCAAAGTCTTTAGAGGTACGTTCATGTTTATATTCTTCCAAACCCAGCATACTTCCTAAATTTCATTCACACTTTTTACAGTTTCCTCAAATTTAGTCATTTACAGAGTTCCACAGCTCTTTTTTGAAAAAAAAAATGGTTATGAAAACTTTGGTCTTTTTTTTTTTTTGTGGGTACTGGGGGTCAACCTCAGGACCTCGCATGCCAGTAGGCACCCATGCTGCTGAGCGATATCACTGGCCCTTTTTTTCATATGTGGGTACTTGGAGTCGAACTCAGGACCTCACGCTTGCCACGCAGGTGCTTATGCCGCTGAGCTATCTCACCAGCCCAAAACTTTGGTCTTTAATTGAAATATTTAATCTCTCTAGATTTGATCTATAAATCTACCGCTTATGCCTCACTTGTTCTGTATTCTTCTTTTGTGCCTACTTTTGGGTTAATAAACTATTTTCATTCCTTCTTTATCACTAGCTTATTTTCTACCATTTTTTAGGAGTATACCTAGGGATTAAATTATGTATCTTTTCCCCTTTAAAATATAAAATTTGTATTTTCACATCTTCAAAGGTGTACATACCACTTTAAATTTATTTACAACCTATGCATCTTTGTAGTACTATTGTCATGTATATTTCATTATTCTTGTGTTTAACACTTCACAGAACAGTTTGGTTATTGCTTCATACAATCAACATTCATTTAAGTTTGCACACAATTTACATGTTCGCTCCTTAGTATATTTTATCATTAATTAAGTTCGTTGGTACAGTTTAGATATACATAATGATCACATTCATCATAGAGAATGTGTACCTGTACATGATACATCTTGACTCTTTTTTCCCCATTCCCCCCCTTTTTCTCTTCCCATTCATATTTGCAAATGCTTTGTTTCCATTTTATCTTTCTTTTCTCATTTTTTTCTTTTCCCATCCTTCCTTTTCCCCTCCCTCCTCCCTTGTGCCCCTTCCCATTTGAACATTTTCTTCCTATTTCAAAATATCTATTATACATTTTGGTCCTTATTTACATTTTCAGTTTCTCTCACTGGAGAAACCATGTGATATTTACACGTGTGTCCAATTTATTTCACTTAAGAGTATGCTCTCTAGGTGCATTCATCTACCTATAAATGTCTCAAGTTTGTCCTTATTTATGGCTGAGTAGTACTCCATTGCATAAACATACCACATCTTCTTTACATTCATGGTAGATGGGCATTTGGGTTGTTTCCAAGGCTTAGCTATTACAAACTGTGCAGCTATGAACATGGGTGTGCACCTATCACTGTGCTATGATGCTTTTTATTCTTTCGGGAAGATACCAGAAGGGGACTAGCTGGGTCAAATGGGACCCAGTCCTAGTTTTTTGAGGAATTTCCACACTGATTTCCACAGCGGTTGTGCCAGTCTACACTCCCACCAACAGCGGAGAAGGGTTCCTTTTTCCCCACAGCTCCTCCAGCATTTGTTATTGGTTGATTTCTTGATGATAGCCATTCTTTCTGGGGTGAGATGGAATCTCAGTGCTGTTTTAATTTGCATCTCTCGAATAACTGGTGATGTTGTACATTTTGTCCTACATTTATTTGCCATTTGTACTTCTTCATCTGAGAAGTGTATATTCATCTCAGATGCTCATTTTTGGATTGGGTCTTTAAATTTAAGGGAATTGATTCTTTTCAGTTCTTTATATATTCCAGATATCAGTCTTTCATTTGAAGGACAGCTGTCAAATCTTTTTTCCTAGGTTGTGGGTTGTCTCTTTACTCTGTTGGTGATTTCTTTTGCTGTGCAGAAGCTTTTTAATAGGATGAGATCCAAGTTGTTGACTCTTAGTAATATTTCCTGTGAATTAGAGTTGTGGTCATAAAGTCTTTGCCTATTCCTATGTCTTCAAGAGTTCTACTTATGCTCTCTTCCAGCAGATTTAGTGTTTCTGTTTTAATATTTAGATCTTTGATCCATTTTGATTTTAGTTTAGTGCATGGTGACAGACATGAGTCTAGTTTTAATCTTCAGCATGTGGAAAGCCAGTTTTTCCAGCACCATTTATTAAAGAGGCTATCTTTCTTCCAGTTAGGGTGTTTGGCCTCCTGGTAAAAGATAAGGCGGTTGAATGTGTTTCAAATTGTTTCTGCATCTTCTATTCTGTTCCATTGATCCTTGGGTCTGGTTTTTTTTTTTTTTTTTTTTTTTTTTTCCTTTTTGTTAGTACCATGCTGATTTTATCACAGTAGCTCTGTAGTATAATTTCAAGTCAGGTATGTGATGCTTCCTGCATTGCAATTGTTGCCCAGGATTGTTTTTGCTATTCTAGGTCTCTTCTGGTTCCAAATGAATTCTAGTAATGTTTTCTCTAGTTCTGTGAGATGCGTATTGCTATTTTGATTAGGATTGCATTAAATCTGTATAACAATTTTGGGAGTATGGTAATTTTTACTATGTTGGTTCTTTCTACCCAAGAGCAAGGGATATCTTTCTATTTTATGATATCCTCTTTGAGCTCCTTTTCAGGGTGCTGTAGTTTTCAGTGTAAAGGTCTTTCACTTCCTTTGTAGACTGTTTCTTAAGCATTTCATTTTTTCAATGCTATTGTGAAAGGTGTTGTTTCCCTAATTTCTCTCTCAGTGAGTTTGTTGTTTGTGTACAGGAATGCTATTGATGTTTGAGTGTTGACTTTGTATCCAGCTATGTGACTGAATTTGGTTATGAGTTCTAGAAGTCTTTTGGTGGAGTTTTTGGGGTCTTCTATGTAGAGTATCATGTCATCTGTGAATAACGATCGTGTAACTTCTTCCTTTTCTATCTTTATTTCTTTTATTTCTCTCTCCTGTCTAATTGCTCTGGCTAATGTTTCCAGAACTATATTGAATAGGAGTGGAAACAGTAGACATCCTTGTCTTGTTCCTGATTTTAGAAAGAAAGCTTTCAGTTTTCGTCCATTTCGTATGATGCTGGTTGTGGTTTGTCATAGATGGCTTTTATCAGATTGAAATAAAGACAGTCTATTCTACTTTTCTGTAGGGTTTTTATCGTGAATAAGTGTTGGACTTTATCAAATGCTTTTTCTGCATCTATTGAGATGATCATGTGGTTTTTGTCCTTGACTCTGTTGATATGGTGTATTACATTTATCAATTGTGTGTTGAACCCTCCCTGCATCCCTGGGATGAATCCTACTTGGTCGTGGTATATAATCTTCTTGATGATTTGCTGCATTCTGTTTGCCAGTATGTTATTGAGAATTTTTGCATCTATGTTCGTTAGGGAGATTGGCCTATAGTTCTATTTTTTTTGATTGGATCCTTCTCTGGTTTTGGTATCAGGGTAATAGGAATGGCTTTGGTAATGTTGCTTCTCTTTCAATTTCATTAAAGAATTTGAAGAGTAGTGGCATTATATCTTCAAATTTCTTATAGAATTCAGCAGTGAATCCCTCAGGACCTGGGCTTTTCTTTATGGTAGGTTTTTAATTACATCTTCAATTTCACTGACTGATATTGGTTTATTTAGAATTTTTATATCTTCTTGATTCAACTTTGGTAATTCATAAGTATCTAGGCATCTGTTCATTTCTTTTGTGTTTTCTATGTTATTAGAATAAAGGTTCTCCAAATAGGTGTTGATGACCTGGATTTCTTCAGGATCCATTGTGATTTTACCCTTTTCATTCTCAATTGCATGTATTTGAGTATTTTCTTTCCTTTTTTAAATCAGGTTGATTAAGGATTTATCAATTTTATTTAGTCTTTCAAAGAACCAACTGTTCAATTCATTGATTCTTTGTATTGTTTTTCTAGTCTCAATTACATTAATTTCTGCTCTAATCTTTATAATTTCCTCCCTCATATGAGCTTTGGTCTTGATCTGTTCTTCTTTTTCTAGAAGTTTGTGGTTCAACATTAGATTGCTCATTTGAGCTTGCTCTGTTTTCCTGATGTGAGAGTTCACTGCTATGAATTTCCCTTATAAGACTGCTTTCAGTGCATCCTGTAAGTTCAGGTATGTTGTATCAGCATCATCATTTAATTGTAGAACTGACTTCTTCTTTAATTTCATCTATTACCCAGTTGTTGTTCAGGAGGGTGTTATTTAATTTCCATGTGTTTATGTAGCTTTCGCAGTTTCTTTTGCCATTGATTTCCAATTTCATTGCACTATGGTCACGTAATATGCATGGGATGATTTCATTTCCTTTGCATTTACTTGAGCATGTTCTATGAGCTAGTATGTGGTCTATTTTGGAGAACGTCCCATGTGCAGCTGAGGAGAATGTGTATTCTGCTATTGTGGGGTAGAACATATAGTAGACATCTACTAAGTCCATTTGTTCATAGGTTTGGTTCAGTTCTCAAATTTTTTTGTTGATTTTTTTGTCTAGTTGATCTATTTGTGACAGTGAGGTATTGAGGACTCCTGTTACAATTGTGTTAGTGCTCATTTGATTTTTCATGTCTGTTTGTATTTGTTTTATTATTTGGGGATGCTGGTATTTGGTGCATATATATTTATGATTGTTATCTCTTGTTTTTGGAGTTTTCCTTTAATAAGTATGTAGTGACCTTCTTTGTCCTTTTGATCAGTCTTGGTTTGAAGTTCACTTTGTCTGCAAATAGAATATCTACCCCTGCTTTTTCCTGAGTTCTTGTTCCATGGAGTATTTTTTTCCATCCTTCGACTTTCAGTCTATGAATTTCTTTTGGGGTTAAATGTGTTTCCTTTATTCAGCAAATTGTTGGATCTGCCATTCTGCCAGTCTGTTTCTTTTGATTGGTAAATTGAGACTATTTACACTGATGGTTATAACTGATATGTATTGGCTTATACTTGTCATAGTATTTTCCTGTTGTTCCTTCCTTTTCTTTCCCCTCTGTTTAATTGCTTGCCTTGCCTAGTGGCTTCTTTCTATTGTTGTTCTTGGAATTGTGGTCTTTGTTATTTCTTTCTAAAGTATCCTTCAGAACATTTTGTAGAACTGGTTTGGAGGTTATGAATTTATTCAGTTGTTCATTGTCATGGAAGTATCTTATTTCTCCATTGATTCTGAAAGATAGTTTTGCAGTATACATCAATCAGGTTTGGAGGTTGTTTTCTTTCAGGACTTGAAATACTTCACTCTAAGCCCTCCGTGATTTAAGGGTTTCAGTTGAGAAGTCTGTTGTGATTCTGATGGGCTTTCCTTTATAGGCAATTTGTTTCTTTTCTCTAACAGATTTTAATATTCTGTTCTTGTGCTGAATTTCTGGAATCTTGACTATTATATGCCTTGGTGTAGATTTATTTTGGTCATGGCTAATTGGAGTTCTATATGCCTCACTTACCTGTATGTCAAATTCTTTTTCCATGCTTGGGAAGTTTTCTGCCCTTATTTATGTGAACAGGTTTTTTATGTTGTTTGCACAGACTCCTGCTTTTTCATTGAGTCTGCTCAATCTTATGCTCTTCATTGAATCATCTTGCAGCTGTTGGATTGATTTTTCATACTCCTTTGCTGTTTTTAAGAGTTTTTTTTTTTTTTTTTTTTTGCATAGGGAATCTAACTCATGACCTTGCCCTGTGCTGCTGAGCTATAGCCCACGTCCCCAAAAGATCATTCTTTTCATGATCACTAACCACACTCCTGTCTTCTAGGTCTGATATTCTGTTTTCGCTTTCATCCTTTTGGTTCTGCAAACTTTCAATAGAATTTTTAATTTCCTGGATATCCATTTGGATCTGTTTCATGGATTCAATTACCTTCCTATGTTGGGCATTTTTGGTTTCCATCATTTTCCTAAGCTCCTCTACTTTTTAAAATCTACGTGTACTGTGTATTCAGTGAGTAAGCCCTTCATTATCATCGTTACCTCTTTTTTTACCTGAGGAATTTCTGATTTTATTTTCTCTATAGCCTCATTCTTCTGTTTTTTTTTTCTTTTTTCTTTTTTTTACTTCTGCTGCTATCATTTCAGAAAATTCAGGTTGGTGGCATCTGACTTCCTCTATCTCATTGTCCCCTGAATTTGTCCTCCATGGGCTGGAGGTCTGGGGGTGCATTTTCCTTGTGCATCTTGTCGTTCCTATTTTTAAATTTTAATTTGTTTTTTTTGTTGACACTTGTAAGTTTCTTATGTTAGGTAGCTTAATCACTAGTAAGGAGGCTTCCTTAGGAAATGTCTATTTCTCAGAGATGGCTTCTAGGTGTAGCTGGTTCTTGGCCTTTGTGTCTGTCCCAAGATCCTACCTTCCTAATTTATTAGGGTTGAGAAGTTGCTATCTATTTGACTCAGCACTTGTTCCTTTGGTACTGGGCAATGGTGATGATTATGACCCCAGACAATCACAGCATTGTCATACAAGTGTGAACAACTGATTACCTCGGATATAGTATCCTGGCTAAAATAGTACAATTAGCAATAACAATATCACCAAGCACAGCCTAGAAACTAACAAACTGTGGTAACTGTTAATTTGGTAGCTTTACCCATAGGAGCAAGATCTATAGGTATATAACAAAATCCAACATAAATCAGGAACTTGTATGCAGTGAGTTTCCCCTTGGTAGAATACCCTGTGAGGGTGAACTTTAAGAGGGACAGGGGGTAAGACAGAGTGATAACTGAAGAGAAATATAGTAGAAGCAAGGCTGAGGGCCGGGGATATAGCTCAGTGGCGCAGCGCCTGCCTGGCAAGTACAAGGTCCTGAGTTCAATTCTCAGTACCCAAAAAAGAAAATGAAAAAAAAAAGAAGAAGCAAGACTGAAGGACAAAAGATGATCACCCAAGCTTTGGGAAACTGGAGAAGAAGACGGGAGAGAAAAGAAGAAAGAGAAAGCAAAAGAATATCGAAGCAAACCAGAAAGACTGGAGACAATGTTCATTCACATGTAGATACCAAAACATCTAGAAAGATTGTTGAGAAAAGAGAAACAGGACAGACAAAACAAAGCAAATGATAACTGCCAAAACCTAATCAACTACCCCCACAAAAAAAAAAAAACTCTCCTCCAAAGAAAACCTCCCAAAAGGGGAAAAAAAAAAAAAAAAAGAAAAAGGAAAATGAAAACTAATAAACAAAGAGAACTACGAAACATGAACAACAAAATGCAGAGAACTACTATGAAGAGAACTACAAAACATGAACAATGAAAACTAATAAACAGAGAAAGAAGAATAAAAAATTCCTCTGGTGCTCATAGTTACGTGGTAGTGTCCACATCAGGGCCCAGATCTGTGCTGGGTAACTCCACCAAGTCTGCAGTAGGGTTAGTGCTGGGTGCTGGGCTGATCTTGGCCTCCAGATGTGGAGACTAGGGCCAGAGTCATCAGCCAGCAGCTTTCTGGATGGCCCACCCACATCTGCTTACCCTGTTTGTTTCAGCATCACTTTCCCCGTTGCTGTAGTGCCCTCAGACAGGGACAACCTGAGACTGTTCCCAGTCTAGGGTACAGTCGGTCCCTCCCAGACTTTGCGCAGTCTCCTGTGTTCCACACCACTGGCTCCTCTCACTTGCAGGTTGCAGGGCTGGGGGAGAGGGAGTGCTAATTTCCCACTCCTTGTCCCTCCACACCCAAGGCTGCTTGAGCTGCTGGTCGCAGGGCGGGGGGAGTGCTGACTTCCGGGCCCAAGGCTGCCTGAACACATCCTTCTCTCACACCAGTTGTAGGGCAGGAGGGGTTGTGCTGTTCCACTCAGTACCCTCACCTCTGCCACCACAGTCCCTAACCTTGTCACTAGGGGTTCCAGTAGTCACTATGGTGCATGCAAAAAAACAAAAGAACAAAACCCAGCTGCCCATTGGGGAGGGAACAGCTTTCTGGTCACTCGTCCTTGTGTGTGCTGGCAAAATTTGCTGTCAGGCTGCAGCATCCTCTGTTTGGAGGAAGGCAAAATTGGTGAGGGGCATTATATCCCAAATCTATCCTGTGTGGCTTGAGTTAGCTTCACTATTTCAGTCCATGAATTTTTTTTTTTGAAAACTTCCCGGAATGGCGGACCTGCTCTGCATGCAGGTGGGAGATCCACAGGCAGTCCAGTGGGCTGGATAATCTTTTTATAAAGTTCTGTACTTATGTTTTGTTTGATCTCCAAGTCTTTTATTTCAGATTTGTTTTGGTCTCAGGATGTATGCCCCTCCCTTTCTTCCAATTGCCTGTGTTTTTAGTTGATTTTCTCTGAGTAGCTCCAACGTGGCTCCTCCGCTATTCAACCATTTTGAATCTCCATTTCTTAGTATTTTAATGCTTCTGTTCATGATCATTGCACTTGCCCAAATAATTCTAATATTTCCTCTAGTATGGGTCTTCTGGTGACTCTCTTATTTTCTTTTTTAAGTATTAATTATTTTACCTATGTTTTTGAAGGATATTCCTAAAAGGGTATAGAACTCTTGGTTGGCAATATTTTCACCATAGCACTTAGAAGTCATTGCTTTTTGACTTCTATCATTTTAGCTGAGAAGTTGTTAGTCCTATTATTGTTACTTTGAAGGTAAATTTTTTTTATTCCCTTGTGACTTATCTGAAGATATTCTCCTTGTATTTGGTTTTTATTAATTTTAGTACAAGGGCACAGGTTATATTTCCAGGGTGTTCCAGGAGGTAGATTATACTTGGCTGATTAAAATCCCTTTAAGGGTCACGGTCAAAGCCCTGGGGTCATTTTTCAGCTCTACCCACACTGAACATGAATTTTTTCATTCCCAGAGGCTTGGAATTTCCAAAAGTCTAGCCTCTCAGTCATTACTTTCTAAAGTTCCATGTCTCAAAGAAAAAGTGAAGCTAAATGTCAGGCTCATCTTCAGTGAATTTTTTTTTTCTTCCCTTTTTGTGGGTACTGGGAACCAAACTCAGGACCTTGCGCTTGCCAGGCAAGTGCTTATGCCACTGAGCTATCTCACTGGCCTTTCAGTGAGCTTTTATCTTTTAGGATATTTGTTCTGGCTGCCTTAGTAGTTCTGGGATAATACATATATCTAGAAAACTTGAATGATTTTCAGCTAATAAAGCCTCTATTTTATATAGGTCCAGAAAAAATCATTTAGTTTCTTCTCATTTAGTTTCTTCATGTCGCCTACATTCTATCATTGCTGATTATCTTTGTGAGATGTCTTTTTTTTATATAGCTGTTTTTTATTATCAAACTCTGAGTTTACCTTCACTGTGAGGCAGCTGCTCTCTCCTTCCTTATTGCATTATGAAGATGGAAACACAACTTTATCTTGAAGGTTTATAAATATAAAATAGCTAAGCTATGCAAAGGATATGATATGATATTATTCACCCTTATCTACTCACTATAGAGTTAATGCTCTCTTTGTACCACTCCCTTGTGTTATCCCTTTCCATGCCTGCCAAAAGTAAGTAGTTTCTAGAATTTATTGAAGAATTATCTCTTTTCACATTTTTCTTTATACTTTTGCTATATGTGTATATTTTATACTTTTATCTAGTGCCGTAAAAGTGTATCACAATGAGTCAGGAGATTAGGGTGTGGCAAACTGGCTGGGCAAGTGAGTGTGACCTGTCAGTCATGGAGATCCCAGGGCACACGCGTGGAAAAACAGTTCCAAAAGCCCTGCACCAGAATGTGCTATCTTCAGTTCTCCTCAGAGAACTTAATCAGGTGTTTGATAGTGCAGCCTAGATCTGAGGTCAGCCTGAGAAGTGCGGGATTCAAAAGACGGCTGCCATTCTCTCTCTCTCACCATGCAGAGTATTTTTCTTTTTCTTTGATTCTCCCACACTTGCTCTGCAGAGCATTTTTTTCTTTGCCTACCTTTAATAAATGCAAAACCTTGCTACCTTTTGTGCTTGTTTTGTCCAATTATTTGTTGAGGACAAGAAGGTCCTAGAAAGAATTTCTAGAAAGAGTCTCCAGCACCCCAGAACCTGATAATAACGATATGTGCATTTTTGTTCAACTTGCTTTTTTACTCAATATTATCTTTGTGAAAATCGTATTTCTCATTTAATCAACTTTATTTCACTTACTTTCATCATGTGGAAAACTCCTTTACATAAGGATGTTATTATTAATGCAAACCATTTCCCTTAGAATACTATGATTATTTCAAATTTTTCTAGTACAACCAATACTATCATAAACATTCTTGTCCTTGTTTGTTTGTGCCTCTAATCAACAGTGAAAGATTTTCTCTGCTTCTCATCCTGTCTTATGCTTGGTATTTTCCAACTTTTATTTATTTTTTGCTGCTATAACATTATGAAATGACATTTCATTTTACCCTTAAATTGCAGTTCCTTGATTACTAATCAGTGCTATAAGTTAACAAAAGCTTAGTGATACTTCAATACAGAGAGTAACTTACAGTTGATACTAGAATTGGTTTCTCGTGTATGCCCAAATTAGACAACAGAGTTCCTCACAGGGTTGACTTTTTGCTTAGTTCTGTCAAGGGGAAAAATCAGTATAGAACAGCTTTTGTTCAGAACACTTAAATGTGTCAGGAGGCCATTATTACTCAGCTCACCGACACTTTTGTAGCTGACACTTTGCACGTGGCTGGAGAAAGCCCCTCCCCATTTTACCAATGAGCTTATGGTTCTTTTTGCTTGACTTAGATGGAAATAGTGATTCAGCAAAGTGCAGTTCTGCTCCCCATCCTGACGTCATCAGATGATACTAGGTAACGCTGGATGCCAGCAGTTAACACAGATAGCGGCTGGTCACTGCTGGCTGCTGCTTTCCATCTCCAGGTTGATGTTATACAACTCTTACTGTTTATTGTTCTTTATTTTGAGAGGACCACTCTCTCCACACTACTCAAGATAAAAATCTCGAGTAGATTTACAGACTTATAGAGCCCACACTACCTCAGAAATAAATCACAAGTAGGTTTATGGAAACACCAAAGCAACCTTTATTTATTTGAACAGGGCCTGTGCTGCAGCACAGGGGAGTCAGTACACTGGAGGGAGCCCTGTTACACTAAACACTGAAAAATGGCTGGGGAGTTCTGCTTGTACAGCAGCTGCAGGCCTGTGTCAATGAGGTGCAGGGCTGAACCAGGAAATCTGATGGAAGGCTAGGGTTAGGGTTTATTACTAAGAGGCCCAGATCCCTCCCTTCCTGATCTTAGCCACACCAGGGTGGCCCCTCCCTTCTTCAAAAAGGGGACGGTAGCATCTGAAATGGTGCAAGCAAGGGAGAGGCACCATCCTGACAGTCTGATTGCATTCATGTTGGAGTGGAGTGGAGGAGAGTGGCCACTGGATGGCCAGGGTCCCAGTCCATGGGGAGGGCAAGGGGAGCAAAGGGAAGTGATAGGCAGGGGCATGACAGCCAGTTAAAATCAGATATCACAGCTAGCATAAGGGCAGAAAAGCAGTTGATCATGGCCTATATCTCATAACAAAAGATAAGTTAACTATGAAAGATGTGCAAACTTATTTGATCATAATTTTATGTGACTTGGGTAATTTAGGATGCCAAACAAACTATCCTTTTAAAAACCTTTTAAACTTTTTAGTTTTTAGTACTGGACATCAAACACAGGGCCTTGCATATGATAACCAAGCACTCTACCACTGAGTTGTACCCTCAGCCCTAAACTATTCATTTTTTTTTTACTGAAGTCTGATGAAAATGTGGACAGTTGTGTAGAAATATGATTGACACAAGAGTAAGATCTAAGAGGCATAGAGGAGAGGAGAACCCAATGAGGCTATCTGTTTAGATTGGTTTTGGCTTCTTTATGCAGCATTCCTTCCTTCTGGGTATGGGGTAGGATACCTTCTGGAATTATCAGACAAGGTAAGTCAGAGTATTCTTTACTATCAACTCTTGCATAGGAAGGTGGAACAAAGTCAAAATAATATTTTTAAATTGTATGGCTGGCTTTGGGGAAGAAGGGTCTTGGTTTCCATAGCCTACCTTGGGAAAGATAGCTTGCCTCAGGAGATAATGGATGAAAAGGAATGAGGGAAGGAGAAGGTCAGAGAGAGACTTTGCTTCTGAGGACTTCACTTTGGGGTATCATTTTCTGAACCCCAACACTAGCAAAAATAAACTTTAGCTGTCACTGTACCCATGATATCATGAATCCTACATAATGAACCCTATAAAAGATTATTATCTGTATGAAGCCTACTAAAGAAGGGAGCTGGTATATTTGTCTTTATCACTCATTCTGTTTTTAGTTCTCGCTATTGAGAAGTTCTTTATTATGTTTAACCAAATTCTTCAAATCTCACTAACAACGTACTTCCAACATGGCCAATTCCCTGCTTAAACGCACACATCCATTGTTTTCTTTCCCTCTTTCTTTTTTAAAATTCTTGAGTCTTTTTATGAACTGGAGGACAAATAATTTTCTTTCTAACCCTCATGACTTCTTATTTGGGGTGCACTCCTATAACAAAAGACCAATTAATAGGAGAAAAACAAGTAAATGTTTAGTAATGCGTATACTTTATGTACATATAGCATATACTTGGAGAAAAATGAGTAAATCTCTAGAGTAGATCTCAGAGAAGTAACTGACTTCAGGTTTGAATAATTTCCTGAAACAAAGGAGAAGAAAGTGATAGGGGATACCCAGTTAGGAAAAGATGGCCAGGAAGGGCATGGAAAAGAAGAACAAAGTTCGTGATGTAGGTTCGTGTTGGTGCATCCTCCATTGATGGGAGCCTCTAGAGGTTTAGTAGTACTTTTCTTTCTGCTCCATAGGGACATACGCTTACAAATGGAGATTTCCTCTACAGATGTAAATTTCCTATACTGAAGGGCAACTTCTGCTTTGTTTTTAAGCTTCTCTTATGTCTGCTATTTCTCAAAATTATCAGTTCCTAATAATCCATAAGTCAAAGGGGTAGGTTAAGGTGCCATATTGTGTCTCCTACAGTGACATTGGAATGGTGTGCCCTAAGCCTCATCAATATGTTGAAAATCTTTTAGACCAATCACATTTTGTTGCAGATAACGTATTTATAGAACAAAAATATTATAATACATATAAATAAAACAGTGAATGGATCAACAACAAGTTTTGTCACAACCAGATATTTAAAAGCAATGCAAAAACATATTAGTCTGCATGTTTTAAGAGTTTTTAGACAGAGGTCTAGAATTTTAAGGTATCTAGAGAAGAAATGGGAAATATCCAGTTACAATACTAAGCTGGGTATTCTGTATTCTTATTTGCAAAATCTGACAACTCCGCCTATGGAGTTAACTATGTTAGCAGATGTCAGTCATTTAAAACAGTATAAATTTAATTTTTCAAATTTGTTTTCTTCCTTGAAAACAGGTACATATGGGGAGGGGTAGGTCTGTGGGCCAAGTGTGAGTAAATCAATAATCCGGACATTGGTTTATAGGAAAAGACACGATAGGGGGAGAACAAATAACAAAGCAGGAGTTATCCTGGCGGGGGTGGTGGAGATGGGTGTGGAGCGATGGAGGGCATCTGTGCAAAGGGAGCAGCATAAACTGGGGCACAGAAGTGAGAATGTTGCCTTATGACTTATGGAGGCCAGTACTCCCAGAGCGATAAGAGAGTGGATGGAAGATGTAATAACAAGGAAGAATGGGCTGGATCGTGGAGACCTTGTTTGCTATTGAGCTATTATCTCAAAGATGATGAGAGCCTTTCAAGTGTTTTGAGAGAGTTATGCTGAGCCAGGCTTATAGCAGTGGTGCAAGTAGACAAGGGATGGTTATCAGAACCTATGGTCATCTTGTTCCAGATCTCAGCCATGTAAGTTCCTTAGGAACTTGGATGATTACATTGTTCTTATCTGACTCCCAGGGGAATGTGTCCTGGGACTCTCTGGCGCATGGGTATTTATGCACAGCCCGAGCATTATGAGTTGATTGTGTTCGTAGCCTTAGCTTGACCTTTGGTTGGTTTATCCACAAATGTTTGTTCTGGTGAAGTGCATTCCAGTGACTACAAATGCATTAATCACAGCCCTCTCCAGCAGGAACACAGTAACTACTGTTATATAATGATGATTAAAACAAAATCCTCTGTCGTCTGAACATGGGGAGTGGTAATATGACACATAGGACATAGTAGTGCCGTGGAGAAAGCAGGAAAATAATTTTCAATTGAGGCTGAAATTCATAGACAAATTCCTTCTATTTCCTCTGCTTCACAAGGTGCCAGGCAGTCATCTTTCTAGGCTGAGTGATACTTCTTTTTCAAAAATAATCCTTAAAAAATAGCACAAGTCACGTATGAAAACATCTTTGTTTTAAAAATTCAAATAATAGAAAAGTAAGTAGAAAAAAGTACCAGCCCCTATTGCTCCCTCTCATTCACAGTCCCAGTCCAACCTCAGGAGAAAACCATTAATGATAATTGGCTTTCAGATGCTTCTTCCTGTGTATACCTAACAGTTATGTATATATGTGTGGATACATACATGTACAATTACAGAATCAGGAAAATATTGAAGGTAGTTTTATTGGCTTTTTTCACTAAGCGGTATATTTGAGTGTTCCATGTCAGTATGTACAAATTGATCTCATATATTTTACTATATATTATTGTACACTGTGGTGGGTATTTGATGTAGTTACAGTATTTCACAATTATAAATGGAATGACCACAATTGTTTTGTTCATTCATCTGTATGCATTTATGCCTTTTCAATATTCAATTAAATAATTAAAACTCTAGTTTGGAATTAATCCAATGCTTTGTTTTTAGCTGTTGAGCAGGAAACTGTGGCTCCTGCATTTAAGCCTGGCCCTTACAGGACTCTTTCTTTCTCACAGGGCTGGCGTCTGTGAATGAATGGGGGTCACATTTGGCAAATGCCAGAGGCCATCAGTTATCTAACTCCAGAAGGTAACAAAGAGGCATGAAAGAAGGGGGTGGATAATGCAGGGAGAACAAAAACATCAACCAAAGGTCTTCAGTTTAATTCAGAGATCTTTAACTTCCCTTGAACTTTGAGAATAGTGATTGGAAGATGACAACACGTATAATTTTCAGGGAAGGAAAGGAAAATGTCTTAAACTGCAAGCCTTTAGGCTGAAAAGTGCCCTCACTGAGTTTTATCTGACTTATCCAAGGCTTAAGAAACTTTTTAGAAATTAGGTAGGAGGGTCAAAATGAAGCTTCTTTAAAAACATTTTTTTTTTTTTTTTTAGCAAATCTGGCTTTATAGGGTCTGGAAATTTCTTTGTGGAACTAAAGAATAATTCCTCTATGTTTAATTTGCCAACACAATGATTAATATGCAATCTGTCTGCTTTACTTATTTATCAGTCTAGTCCCTGAACATATCTGTGTTTGGATGTCTATGATGAGTCAAACCTAGTAGAGCTTAAGAATCTCTTTGAAGCATGAAGAAGACATACCTGTAATATAGGTTGGTTCAGTAATAGATGCAAAACTTGTTAGATGATTAGCAGGGTGGGGCAGTGAAGAATTTACGATGTATTAGTGCTCCAAAAGCCTGAAGATCACAAGCCTAAGGTTCACAAACTTAGGCATCAGGGCTCTGGTTTTACAACTTCTTTTATTTTTGAAAAAAATGTAATAAACTTTATAGAACTTTGAACTTCATTGTGGCATTTTCATATATTCATATAGATATCTTACTACTTTTTTATTTTATGGAAAAAAGTAAAATAAAATTTCATAACATTACAATAGGAGAATAACAAAAGTTAATATATTACTTATTGCTATCTTTAAAATAGTTACTCAGAGTACAACATATGGGCATAAAAAATTCTCCAAATGACAGCACAAACCCTTCTTTTCAATGAACTAAGAGAAACTAGTAGTATAACTATCTTGTATTTTTTTCCTTTTTCCTTTCCCCTTTCCCCATCCTAGATCCTTTTTTCTTTTGAACATTTTCTTCCCATTTCACAATGTCTATTGTACATTTTGTACCTTATTTACTCTTTCAGTTTCTCATACCAGGGAGACAATATTATGTTTACACATATGAATCTGATTTATTTCACTTATGAGTATGGTCTCAAGTTGCATCCGTTTACCTATAAAAGTCTCAAGTTTATCCTTCTTTATGGCTGAGTAGTACTCCACTGTATAAAAAAAACCCACATGTTTATTATCCATTCCTTGGTTGATGGGCATTTAGGTTGTTTCCAAGATTTAACTATTACAAATTGTACTGCTATAAACATGGGTGCACATATATTGCTGTGGTATGATGTTTTTAATTCTTCTGGGAAAATACCCAGAAGGGGAACAGCTGGGTTGAATGGGACCTCTAATCCCAGTTTTTTGAGGAATTTCCATACTGATTTCCACAGTGGTTGCACCAGTCTATACTCCCACCAACAGTGGAGAAATGTTCTTTTTTCCCCACAGCCCCTCCAGCATTTGTTATTGGTTGATTTCTTGATGATAGCCATTCTGTCTGGAGTGAGATGGAATCTCAGTGTTGTTTTAATTTGCATCTCTTGAATGACCAATGATGTGGAACATTTTTTCATATATTTATTTGCCATTTGTATTTCTTCATCTGAGAAGTGTGTATTCATCTCAGATGCCCATTTTTGGATTGGGTCTTTGAATTTGGGGGTCTGATTCTTTTCAATTCTTTATATGTTCTCGATAGAAGTCTTATGTCAGAGGGACAGTTAGCTAAAATTTATGCCCACTCTGTGGGTTGTCTTTTCACTCTGTTGGTGATTTCTTTTGATGTGCAAAAGCTTTTTAATAAGATGAAATCCCAGTTGTTGCTTCTTTGTAATATTTCCCATGTGGTCTGGGTTTTGTTTATGAATTCTCGGTACTGCTTCTTTTATTATAAGATAAGGCAGTCATTGAAGCTGTACCTTGTTAATTCTAAGCAAAGAACAGTTGAGACAGGCAATATCAATACAGTTCAATGTAAAATATAAATTTCAGGGCCGGTGAGATGGCTCGGTGGCATAAATGCCTGCCTGGTAAGCGCAAGGTCCTGAGTTTGACTCCTGGTACCCACATAAAAAAGGAAAAAAGTGCCAGTGATATCGCTCAGCAGCAGAAGCGCCTGCTGGCAAGCACGAGGTCCTGAGTTTGACCCCCGGTACCCACATAAAAAAAATTTATCTATCTATCTATCTATATATATATATATATAGATAGATAGATAGATAGATTTTAAATGCGGTTAACTGTCGAACATCATGGGAATTAGGAGCACCAGTTCCCTTCATATCACCTTTGTACGCTTGATCAAGTTTTCACTGTGTATTATATAAAAGTATATGCATATACACATACACACATAACACACATGATGTTCTTCCTATATTAAATAGGTGGCACTCTTTATTGGTATGATTAAGTACCTGGTGTCCATCTCATATATGTTTACATATGTGTATATATAAAATAAATATACATACATCACGTTTATGCTGTAAACAAACATGTATATATTATATATACACTATAAATAAAAACAAACAATGCACTTAATCATATCTATAAAGAGTAAAACTCACTTCTTAAGTGAAGAATGTTACATGAGTGGTGACATAAATATGTCCTTCTGGTCCTCAGCTCTGGTTGCCCTTGCGTATTGTTTAGAGAAAATGGGAGCCAAATATCTTTGGAAAGAACTCTGAGGCTTAGCTTTGCCTTTAATCCCCACACTCCCTCAAAGCTCTTATTTCCTCATTGTAAAAGAGGGCATGGTTATGTTAATAGAGGAAATGCCATAAAGATTAATGAAGAAATGTTTGGAAAAATTTCAGATATAATACAATGTACATGCATAACAGAAGCAAGAGAATCAACATGAATGAGTTTCTATGATAGCAGTGCTGTATCTATCATTTCATTAAATACGTTAATTTATGGTAGGATTTTGGGATCAAACTATAACCTTAGCAATGTAATTTCATTTGTATTGTCACAAAGCAGAGCAATCTGATGTTAGATTTGCTACTAATCTGATTGAAAACTGGTGACTATTATTGATAATGAGCTGGTAAAAGGATTTTATTTATTCTTAATGTCCTTGCTAGGTGTAGTCCTTATACTAGATTTAATCATAGATGCACCCCAACACCCACATATACACGCAACCAGATTTCATAGATGCTGAGGTTAAGTCTTCAATCAGAAGAACGAAGTATGCTTCAGGTTACCCTGCTTCCTGGCCCTTCGTTACTGCTTGGTGATCCTTTGTTCTCTTCTTATTTTGCACCGTTGGTAAAGATGAGTGGAAGGGCCATTTTTGGTCAACTACTACCTATGGCCAACAAGTTGTAATTAGCTTTCCATCAAATTTAGTTGAATAAAAATTAATATAGTAATATATATTCAATTGAGTAAGACAACTCTAATTAGTAACTCTAATTTACTAAAGAAGTTTCCAATTGGCCCAAACATTCTGTTTGAAAGGCCCAACACTGCACTTAGCCATTCTTCCCCCAGAGTCTACTGGGAGAACACCATTCTAGTGCTGGGTTGGAGCAGGGGAGGACACTTTCACCCCTAAACATGTTCCAGAAGCACACACACCCCCACTCAAAATAATTTTCTTGTTCTCTCAGCTATCTAAATTTCTAGATTACTTTTCATTTGCAGTCCCAGACTAAACAGAGCACTCACAGAGATAAATTTGGAATCGCTTTAGTTCTTACAGTCTCATACCCGGTTATACAGTATAGTATTGTACAAAACACAACCTATGCATGTGTGCACATGCACACAGTCATACACACTCATACATGCGAATACGCTGGAGCTACATCTGGCTGGAACCTATTTTGATTACTAAAATAAATTCTATATATCCTCAGAACAAACTTGGATAGATTGGTGTACATTTTTCTTCCCTCCATTTCTGGGGAGTGTATTCTTTTCTATTTTCTATCGTTCTATTAGTTTATATTTACTCCAATATATGCTGCCTTGATTATATATCTTCATAAGAATAAAATTTGAAATAAGGTACTATAGTATTAGTACTTTGTTATTTGTGTTTTTCTCTTCAAAGTTGTTTTGGGAATTTTAGGTTCTTTGCATTCCTTATACATTTTAGAATCAGCTTTTAATTTCTACAGACAACCATGTTGGATGTTTGATGAAAACTGCATTGAAACTATTGATCAGTTTGGGTAAGAATTGGCACCACAGCAATGCTGAGTGTTCCAACCCAGGACATAGTAAATTTCTCTAGTTGTATCTTTAGTTTTTCTCTTGGTAGTGCTTTGCAGTTTTTAGGATATAGGTTTCACTGAGCTTAAATTAGGTTTACCCTGAATATTTCCTATTTTTGTATGCTCTTATAAATGCTAGTTTAAATTTTTTCAATTTCATTCTGTTTATTGTTAGCATATAGAAATGCAACCACTTGTGCTAGTAATTTTTAGATAGATTTCACAATAATTTCTACATAAACAATCATGCTAAGAGTAAATAGTTTTACTTCTTCCCTCCCAATTTGGATGTCTTTTATTTCTTATGATTCCTTTATTGTACAGGCTAAAAACTCCAGTCGTATGCTGAATTGAAGTAGGGAAAGCAGACATTTTTGTGTTGTTCTTGGTTTTAGCAATAAAGCATTTGGTTTTGCACCATGGAGTATGTTAGTTGTAGGTTTTTCATAGTTACCATTCATGAAGTTGAGAACGTTTCTTTTTCCTTTTTTTTTTTATATGCGGGTTGCAGGAGTCGAACTCAGGACCTCGTGCTTGCCAGGCAGGCGCTTATGCCGCTGAGCTATATCACCGGCCCGAGAACGTTTCTTTCTATCCTTACTTTCTAGAGCTTCCATCCAGTGGATATTGGCCTTTGTGAGACGTATTTTTCTGCATTTTTAGAGTATATGGTTTTTCACTTTCAGTTTGTTAATGTAGTGAATTACATTAACTGTTAAACCAACATTGTATTCTTGAAATAAATAAATCCTATTTGGTCATGATATTTTACCCATTTTATATACTTTTGGATTATATTTGTTAACATTTAAGAATTTTTCATTTTGTTTATTAGGGATATTGATCTGGATTTTAATTTTTTTTCTGTTTCTGTCTTGCTTTGGTGTCAATGCCATGATGATTTCATAGAATGTGCCAAGGAGTATTCTATCTCTAATTTTCTGGTAGAGTTTGCATATAAATCACATTTGCTTTCTTAAGGGGTGGGTGAAGTTTATTAGTGAACCCATGTTGGCCTGAAGTTCTTTGTGGAAAAGTGTTTGTTGTTGTTGCTTTGTTTTTCTGGAGTGCTGAGAGCTTAATCCAGGGCCTTGCTGTATCACTGAGCCATACCCCAGACCTCCTTCAAGCGATTTATTCATTTTATCTAAGTTGTTATATTGGCATAAACTTATCTCTCTGTATTGATTTATGTCAAGCACTTAAGCCAATGTTGTAGAAAACACATTGATTGATATACTATAATTGGCAAGATAAAACACCTTTTACGAACCTTATTAAACTTCACCTAACCTAAAAGTCTGTGTTTATTCCTATTTAACTTTCCACCCTTTTCCTTATCGCAAACATCTCCAAATTTTAATTCAGCACATGGAAAAATCTTTTAAAGGACAGATTCTCATCAGAAACAGGGAGACTGAGTATTTTCCATTTCTTTATACTTTGATTCAAAGGATCCAGGACTCATTTTTATATTTGAAGGAAGGAAAGAAAGAGTTATGTGGGGATTATGTGTGTTTGTGTGTTATATTCTGTGATTAAATTTCTTTGCTGAACTCTGAGCCCCCAAAGATTTTATCATTGATAAAATGTGAGCAGAATAGCGAGAATGAGCACTGGAAATGAAAGCATATTGTAAAAGTGAGGAGGTCGCCGAGCTTCACTGACAGCTCTTGTCCTGGTTGGCTTCACTGTTCGGTCCCATTGGATTGGAATGGCATTTCTGGCTCCATCCCACTTCCCTGGTCCCATTAGTCGAAACTGGTATGGACTGTAAGGGCCAAAGTACACCTCCAGGCCCAGCTGGGGATCTGTCAGGAAGAGCCTTGGTATGTTTGGCTTGGCCCCAGTGAGGGAGCCAAGCTCATACATGTATGTGATGTAATCTGTTTGCAAAGTATGGCTCACCCCAAATCTGAGAAGGAGAAGAACATATTGGAATGAGAAGTATTCCAATTGCCCAATTGCAAACAGAAGTATTAATATTTTATTTTCTGCCTCAGAAAAATGAGTTTGGCATTTTGACCCACACCTCCAGTTATACTCCCTTATCCCTCTCTTTTTCTAAACATACACACACACACACACACACACACACACACACACACACACACACAAACCCATGAATTTATTATTGTTTGGCTGGATTTTTTTTCCCTTTTTTTCCTAATATCTGTCTGAGTTTGAGATAATTTTGGGCTTTTACCTCAGGCTGTGTGGTCTGGCGTGAATTGATTCTTTGGTTCAAGGCAGCTGATTAATTTAGTTTACTTTGTGTGTGTGTGTGTGTGTGTGTGTGGTGTTGGATATCAAACCAATAGGGCCTTGAGCATGGTAGGCAAGTACTCTACCACTGAATTCCAGCTCCAGCCTGAGTTAATTTATTCTTCAACACATGACTGTTTTTTTTTGTGTGTGTGGGTACTGGAGGTCGACCTCAGGACCTCGCGCGCCAGCAGGCGCCCGGTGCCGCTGAGCGACATCACCGGCCCTTTTTTCGTATGTGGGTTCCGGGAGTCGAACTTGGGCCCTCGAGCTTGCCAGGCAGGCGCTTACGCCGCTGAGCCATCTCACCGGCCCCTACATGACTGTTCTTTATATGGCATAGACTAGAACCTGCCCCCATGTTAGATTGTTGTTTTGGTTTGTGTAAAATTGGGATTAGGTATGGATTTAATAGTGCTTTAATTAATTAATTTTGGTTGTTTTATACTTTTAATTGGAGTCTGGCTTCATTTGTTTTAAGGAAACCTGAACAGCAGCTTATTATTTAAGCAATGAAACTGAAATTTAATCTTCTCTTTTTCTTCCTCTTCATGGTAATTGGCCTCTAAAAAAAGATATCAAGCTTCATGAACGATTAGCATGCAGGAGTGCCCACTGAGAGCTGTCCTGTGAATTGTATGGCATCATGCAAGGGAGGTTATGTTAAGCTTGAGGATTCCATTTCTTCTCTAAGCCCTAAGCCAGTGTCCACCTTGGGGCATTCAGTGAATGATGTGTTGGAAGCTAGAGAGAGGAAAGAAACTTATTATACAATCATTTATTCATTCAAGTGTGATCCATTATTTATTTTTTCACAGATTCTGTTATATAATTTGAAAACTATTTTTTTAATGTAGGGAATTAACATGAAAAGTATATTTCAATATCTGATGTCAGGCTACTTAAATGGCTTTCTACAGATCTTACTGATGTTGCTGAAAACACATGTTTGGATAAATCAGAAGTGATTACTGTTTTTGTAGAAAATATTAGGGCAGGTAAACTCAATTTAAATCACCATTTGGCTTTCTTATCACACTAAACTAGACACCACTGCATAATTTCCAGCTAACTAGCTTGCTGGCAAATATGGCTGATGGAGGAGACTTTTTTGGAAAAACTGGATAGTTATTTCTCAATCTTAGTACTGCTAACATTTTTTTTTAAAGAGAAAAAGCAATAAAAACAATGACACAAAATTTCAAAACAAGATAATAGAGTAACAGTGGTTGATACATTGTGTATTTTTATCTTCAAAGTAGTTGCTCAGATTACAAGATACAGGCATGAAAAATTGATCAAGCAACATAAGCACAAACCCTTCTTCTCAATGAACTAAGAGAAATTAGTAGTACAACTATCTCAACTATATTGTACAGATATATATATATATATTTTTCCTTCTTTTCCATTCCTTTTCTCTTTTCCCCCATTCCAGTTTCTCTTCCTTTTGAACAGTTTCTTTTCATTTCACAATATTTATTGTACATGTTGGATCTTATTTACTCTTTTGGCTTCTCACACTAGGGGAACAGTATGATGTTTACACATGTGAGTCTGATTTATTTCACTTATGAGTATAGTCTCAAGTTGCATCCATTTACCTATAAAAGTCTCAAGTTTATCCTTCTTTATGGCTGAGTAGTACGCCATTGTATAAAAGTATCACATCTTTTTTTCCATTCCTTGGTTGATGGGAATTTGGGTTGTTTCCAAGATTTAGCTATTACAAACTGTGCTGCTATAAACATGGGTGCACATATATTGCTGTTTTTAATTCTTCTGGGAAGATACCCAGAGGGGGAATATCCGGGTAAAATGGGACCTCTAATCCTAGTTTTTTGAGGAACCTCCATACTGATTTCCACAGTGGTTGCACCAGTCTATACTCCCACCAGCAGTGGAGAAATGTTCCTTTTTCCCCACAGCCCCTCCAGCATTTGTTATTGGTCGATTTCTAGATGATAGCCATTCTGTCTGGAGTAAGATGGAATCCCAGTGTTGTTTTAATTTGCATCTCTCGAATGACCAATGGTGTTGAACATTTTTTGATATATTTATTTGCCATTTGTATTTCTTTATCTGAGAATTGCGTATTCATCTAATATGCCCATTTTTGGACTGGGCCTTTGAATTTAGAAGGGTCTGTTTGTTTTTCAATTCTTTATATGTTTTAGATGTAAGTCCTTTGTCTGAGGGACAGCTGGCTATAGTTTTTCTCCCACTCTGTGGGTTGTCTTTTCACTCTGTTGGTGATTTCTTTTGATGTGCAAAAAATTTTAATAAGGTTAGAGCACTGTTAACATTTTTTTTTATGTGGGTACCGGGAGTCAAACTCAGGACCTCACGCTTGCCAGCAGGCGCTTTTGCCGCTAAGTGATATCACCGGCCCTTTTTTTCCTTTATGTGGGTACCAGGAGTCGAACTCAGGACCTCGCGCTTGCCAGGCAGGTGCTTATGCCGCTGAGCCATATCACTGGCCCACTGTTAACATTTTGTTACAGATAATTCTTTGGTTTGGTGGACTGTTTTCAGCAATATAGGATGGTTAGCAACATCCAAGTTTCCACTCATAAGGGTAGTAACATATTGTCTCCATTTACAATGACCAAAATATCTCTAGATTTTGCCAAATGTTCCTTAGAGGGCAAAATCATTCCTGTTAAAGAATTACTCTTCTAGGGTTATATGGGAGAAAGTAATGGCTGTTTATCTATCAAATACTGCTGGATTATAGCATTTTAAAAATGTGAACTCTGACTAATGACAATATTTTAGATTATATTAATGTTTTTATACATATAAAGGCAAGTTTTAGGACTTTTATTATCAAGTAAAATCATTTACCACTTGAGTTTCTTTCCCATTTTCTCATCAACGTCATCCATCATTTCATTTGCAATTGGCAGGGTACACAAGTCTGGAAAAAAATGGAAAGAGAGACATACTGAAAAAAGACAAAGAAATCAATAATGAGTAATGAGACATGGTGGAATTCATTCAGTAATTATGAGTGAAATTATCCCTAAAACTTTTGTATTAAAAGGAGCTTATTTTTTGCATCTTTAGTGGTATAACAACTCAAATACGAATATTTGAGGATTTGATGAACCTTCTCTAGGAATCGAAAAGCTGGCCTGACATGAGATGTGACAGCAGAAATGCTTATATCTTCATATCACCTAATTTCTTGTATCTGTAACATTACAGGGACCCTAACCCTCAACTTATTTCTGGTACACCTCATGCATATGTACCTTAGTAATTTCTTCATATTTCCTGTCTGTATATTCTTATTAAAACTTTCCACAAGAAATAATTTGATAAAACAATTTACTCAGCACTACTTGGCAATTAAACTAGATAATGAAAGGAAACTTGGGATTTCAGTGTCAGTCTGCAGCTAGGGAACATGTTTTAGGGGACAGCAGAAAAATGTTAGATTTTTTTGCTTGTTCTTTGGCAAATTTTGCTGCACTTGTGAAGGATTTGTCTGAGGAATAGCTTTAACTCGTCTGGCTTTGTAACAACAGAAGAGTTACTGTGACGATTGGTGTACATGAACACTTCCCATTCATTGTTAACATCTTACCCTTGTCTGGTGGTACCATGTAGTCATTATTTTTTGTGGACTCCACTAGAAAGTAAGGGACTAGAATTGTGGCATGCTTTGTTTGATATTGTGTCTGAAGTGCCAAGACAGAGCCCGACAGTGGTAGGTATTCAATAAATACTTGTTGAGTAAATTAATAATACCCTTTGTTTCATGTAAATTTTCTAGGCTTTTGAACTGTATCCAATCTTCTCATAAAAACTTAGGCTCTGGGCACTGTTGTGGCTTTTGAGAGAAAAAAAGACGATAGAAGTGTTTTCCAAGAAAGCATCCTTATAAGACACGTCATGACAGGATTCATTTAAATAATTATCTTTCATGATGCACTTGAAATAGCAACCTAAGTATACACAATGCTTTTAGATTCCATGATTATAGCATTTTCTTCCTTACTTATATGTTTTTATGAACATTATTCAGGTAAGATATTTATGTTGGTGAACATTTTGAGCCCTTGAATAAAAGGACACTTTCAATAATGATGATCAATATGATTGAAGTCAATTAAATCAATATATTTGAGACATTGTCCTTTTCCATGTAATCATCATTTTCTTGACTTTCTCACACAAGAATTTTTGTAACCTTGGAGGTCATGGGGTCTAGAGTGGAGTAAGGCAGGGGGAGAAAATTGTCAAGAGAGGCAGAGGAGCACTGCGATTCTGACATGAGTGATAGTGATGCGGTCTCCAGTGTGCCTGTAACCCACTGTGGCCCTTCTAACCTTTGTAATGTACCTTCTCAGTGCAGGGACCCTACTGCTTCTTGTCACAGGAAACATTGTAAAGTTCTTCCAGTTTCCCTAAGAGAAGGTCAAGCTCTTTAAATAGATTAGAAGTCCCTCCATGCTCTAGTTTTTTTTCTCCATTTCTTGCCACTTTCTGCCTCTGCTTTACATTAAAATTTTTCTGGTTCCTCATACATTTCATGCTACTCCTCATTTTTATGCCTCTCCTTATGCTGTTTCCTTTACATGGGATAACTAATTTTCCCAACTGCCCTCACCAGAAGATCCCAAACTTCCCCTTTGGTGGCATCCCCCTCATATCCCATTTCAGGCTCTGAGAAGTCAAGGAGCATTTCTGTCTTGTTCCCTTTGCATCCCTAGTGTACTACTTAGCATATAGTAGACACTCATTGACTAAATGAATGAAAGACAGCATGGCCCAGCTACTTCAAACATTGTAGCAGCCCAGCAGTCCTGCAGGTCAGTTGTAGGGATGGCAGCTCCAAAGGACTGGACAAGGCCAATCACTGACATCATTGGCTTCTCCAGTAGTGGGGGGGAAGATGCCTTTAAACAAGGCGACTTCATTGGTTTTGCTTTTGATGATAGAGTCATCAAGGAAGGCACAGGCATAAGTATAGCCAGTTGCAAAGGTAATGGGGTCAATGGCCTCAAATACAGTCCCATCTTCAAACATGGGGGAGGTCTTCGTGAACTCATTCACAGGGGCCTTGGTGGACACGATGCCACACAGAATGCAGGGTGGAAGCTCATCACTGAGCATAGGTTCTTTTCTCAGGGTGCTGTGTAGCAACAGGAGAGAAAGAGACAAGCATAATTGCTGTAAAATATTTCATTTACGAGAAATACCTGTATAGCCCATAGCACTGAAACCAAACTTGATCAATCACGAAGGCCACCGAAACCCTTTCTTGTGCAAATTCCTTTCCTGCTGTTGTGACCATCCTTGAGAATTTCGGTCTGAGCTTCCTCTTTTGCCCCTAGAAATTTGAAAATTCTCTTATGTATATATATACTATTTAGAGATTCACCACATAGATGAAGATAAAATTCATTCTAGGCATTTAAAAGTGACTAAAAGTATAGACTGTGAAGCCAAATGGCTGGTTTTATAACTGAGCTACATCTCTTACTGTTACTTCTCTCTATATGTTTCCCTGTGTGTACAATGGGGATAATGTTAGAATCTTTCTCATAGGGTTGTTGTGAGAATTAAATGAACTATTATCTATAAAGTACTTCACATGGTACCTGGCACATGCAAGCATCATTACCATACGTGTACTACTATATTATAACTTTAAGGTCTTGTATGGGGAAACTGGATTTGCAGTGGTGGGATGTTTTATTTTCACATTTGGTTCTTTTCTATCAGCTGTGTTCACAAAGGAAAATATAATAACCTTGGTACTGTACTTTAGTTGCCAAAATTCTAGAAATGACTTTTTCATGACACCATATTTCATGTTGATTTAAGTTTCCTTTAGAGATCCTGGAATTTTCTGTATCTTATATATGAAAATATATAATTTTCATATATAAGATATATAATTTTCTTGTATAGGAGGAAAGTGTAAATTTTGGTATTTGTCTCTATATTTCCACACCATTTTTCTCTCTGTAACTCTGAAATCTCTTTTTTGCCTTGTAAGGTGGCAAAAAGTAGGTCACAGCAAAACCTGTTTATCTCTCCCAGTTCTTCTCCTTTCTTGCAACCAAGGGACGAGTGAAAACATGTCATTAGCAATTTAGGGTAACTGGAAACTTTTCAGAGAGGGAGTTTAGTTCTTAGAATGAATGGATTTCTAAAGCTATATTTTAGTTATCCAAATGGTGAAGCCAAAATATAATTTGTAGTTACTCTTACAAGACAAAAAGTCTTTGTTTTTTTGGTCTTTTTAAAGACAGAGTTTCACTTTGCAGTTCAGGCAGGGCTTGAACTCACTTTGTAGCCCAGGCTGACCTCGAATGCACGGCGATCCTCCTGCCTCAGCCTCCAGAGTGCTGGGATTACAGGCATGTGCCACCACACCTGGCCAAGACAAAAAAAACTCAGCTCAGCTTTAGAACTTATATTACACATAATTTTAAATATATAAAGATCAGCATTATTTTTTCTTTATGGCTATAGCAGTCTACAAGGTTGGGTAAGATAAATGCTTTGGAATGAGGCGTTGGCTCCTAAACCTGGTATTTGGTATTCTGATTTGCAGCTCCTCCTTACTTTTCCTTAACTAGGTTTTTTCAATACAATAAAATTTCTTGGCTAACATGGATCAGAAGATAAAATTTCTTAGTGAATGCTTTCTTTTCTTATTTATTCTTTTTTCTATGGATATAATGATTCTCCTATCCATGATGCCTTCCTAATTAGTAAGTATCGGGCTCTTTCCCTAAGGGAAGTAAAGAAATAAATTTTACTAATTTTAGGCCAGATCAGTTCTGTGAATCTCCATTGCTTTGTATGTTCCAAGCTTCTGATTGTCTTGCAGAAATGTGACGACTTCAGGGGTAGAAGAAGTGTCCACTTTTGTTCTGAGATTTCCTACTTGCTGAGACTTGTTGCTGAACATTACTTTGTTAAGTGCTCCTTGGAAGTACATTAGAAAATTTGAGACTAAGTAAAAAGAGTATTTATAAAGCTTTATAGTTTACAGAGTGATTTTTATATTTTTTTATCGTACTGAATACCATAACAGTCTTGAGAACACATTATTATTGATATTCCTGTTCATCCATAAGCATAAACAAGATATTCTTCTGACAAAACAAAACAAACAAACAAACAAAAAACAACTTGGATTTGTTCAGCTCTCCAAGTTCTATGCTATATAGCCTGTAGCTACCCAAAATGAATCTTGCATGTCAGGATGACTTATCTGTCTGATTCATCCCCATTTTGTATTCTTCCACACATCTTTCTGCACTAGACTACTTTAATAAAGGTGCCAACCCTTACATGATATTTAGATACACCGTGTCATCTGTGAAGTTCTTACTTTAAACCCACCAGCCTCAATGAGACAACTAAGGTAAGATATGGAGAAAGAATTTATTTGAACCAGTGCCTTACATTTTTTCAGTGATAAATTTGAATTATTTGTAGTACCCATTTAAAGGAATCAGGCCACAGTTCTCATGCTTAAACCATGTGTTCATCTTCTTGACATATAACCAGTCAGAGACAAATGAAGGAAGGACATTCTGGAGAAAGGATGCAAAGCAGGTAACATATACCTATCCCAAGGATAGCCATCATCCCAAACCCGACTCATGACCCAGGAACCACTTCTGGTGCTGATCATGACCTGGTGGGGAGAGGCAGCACAGGTTTCAATATCAGTCTATAGGAAATGAGCAAACATGAACAATTCTCTAGACGTTTCTGTAAATTTCCCTCAATAACCAGGTAGGAATACTTTCTAAGAGGTGGGTCTTGATGAAAAATCTATAATTGGAACTAGATAAAGGCAAGCAAAACTTCCTTCTTACTACGCCAGAGGCCTGGTATATAGTTGCTAAAAGAATGAAAACCATGCCTCATAGAACCAGAGCGCTCTGGATTCAACTGTGGCAGGCGTACTCCTCACATGCTCATAGAATAATACCGTAGGTCTGCTAGAGGCCAGCCAGTGACGTGAACCCTAGGAGTGGTGGGCGGTAGAAGTAGGTGGGTCAAGTGCGGAAAACACAGGTAAATCTCTAGATGAAGTTAGGCCAAGGAGATACCTCAGACTTGGTTCTGTTCTCTCTGGTCTCCTTTTCCGATCCTCCCTATGGAGGAGTCGAGCCACAGCAGCAGCCTCAGCCCCAAAGCAAGACCGGCTCCTGGTTTGTCTTACTGTTTGTGTGATAACTCAAGGGAGTTTTCCATGCCTTAAAAAAGTTTAGATTTGCTTTACACCCACTTACTAATTTATTTATTGAGTGCTTGTTTCTCTAAAATTATGTTGAATTTCTTTAGGGTCTACTGGTCATTCATGACTCAGCTTGGAGCTGTCTGAGAAGCTTTCCTTGAATTTATCCGGGTTAAACTACATTCTTTTCACGGTGTTGCTATTGCCACACCTAATTCCACTGGAAGACTCACTTCCTTTTATGGCTGGTCGAGTACCTCTCACCCCATCTCCACCCATTGGCTGCTCCTTGAAGTCGGGGCTGCTCTAACTTATGCCTGCATTTTCAGCTTAACATAGTTGTGGCACATAATGAGTGCCCAATATTTGTTGAACACTTGCTGTCGAATGAACAAATAGTAAAAACCTAATTGTGTGCATGTTCCAGAACTTCAGAGTGTAAGACCAGTATCTTTCACATGTAGGTAATAAGAAATGGTGGTAAATAAGCAAAGAGAGGGCCTGCCTAGGAGGTTTGGATTTGGAGGTTATCAACATAAAATTAAAACAAAAAAATATATATACATTTCACTTTTATATACACACACACTCATACACTTATCCCTGGTTACAACAGAATGTACTTCCTTAGCGGCACGGGCCGTATTACCTTGTTTCTCACGGAGAATGCCTCACGTGCTCCTTCCTTTAAAGGGCATCCATCGAAGGAGATACAGCATGGCGAACAACATCCCCAGTGTCTAGGCTGATGACTTAGCAACATAGCTCTACTCTAGGTTTATTTTCCCAAACCTTCTATGTCACATACCTGGGAAGCCAGATGGCTGAGCTCAACAGCAATGCCACAACCTGAATTCCCCAGGCCAATCACAAGGACTCTCTTTCCCTGGAAGGCCTCTGGACTCTTATCGTCTTGGCTATGCAGCTAGTTGCCTTGAAATTGCATTAGTCCTACGTGGAAAATAGGGAGTGGTTTGAGTTGATTTTCACAAGCTGCAAAGACTCAGTTTCTCACCGTGTTCTTTTCAACCTGTTATCATTCTTTGTTAAAACAATTCCCTAATTGAAATGCATTTATCTTTGTAGTGGTTCTTGACATTAAGTCCCCAAATAATTACTTTTGGTGTCTTAACATTTTTTAAGGTACAGTATTAGAATTTATATTTCAACAATAATATTAATTATTAAGTACTCACTGTGGGCTACATCCTATGCTAAATGCTTTATATGCTTTAAAAATTTACTCTTGATGACATCCCTAAATCCGGCTATCCCTATTTTAAATGATGAGGACATTAAGAAAGATATGGTGGTGCATGCCTGTTATCTTAGCTAGTCAGGAGATTGAGGCAAGATCATAAGTTTGAAGGAAGCCTGAGGACCTTAGTGAGATTCTGTCTCAAAATAAAATTAAATAAAAAGGGCTGGGAAAGTACAAAATCCTGAGTTCAATCCCCAGTACTGTAGAAAAGGAAGGAGGGAAGAAAGGAAAGAAGAAAAGAAAGGAAAGGAAAGGAAGGAAGGAAAGAAGGAAGGAAGGGAGGAAACATGAAGTGGAACAAAGAACTTAAATGGTAAGGAACTGGTAGAATAAGGAGTTAAGCCGAGGTGTTCTGGTCCCGCACACATAAATACTAAATATATTGTCTATCAGCATCAACAGCTTCTTTTCTTTCGGAACCACCACTCTTTTATGTATTTTGGACTATGAGCATCATGCCTAGAGATGGATTCTATCCTTAAGAAGATAGTTTTCCTTTTCTAATGAAGGAAGGAAGACAGAATGGACGAATGGGGGAGGGTAGGAAGGTCTCATGTGTATTTCATTTATTTGATGTCTGCCATTTTTGCCTAGTAATGGAGTGTGTTACTCTGTACACACAAATGTGTGCACACACTAATCACTGCGCTGCTAATATTTATTTGCAAATTGTGGATGAAGATGAAATTAAGTTTTCCGTATAAATAAGAAAATGTGCCACTCTTTAAATTTTTTACTAGCCGGACTTTCTTTTTCTGAATGTAACTCTACTCAGGGATCCCATGTGTTCGCAGCACTTATATTTGAGTTACTGTGATAAGGACTGATGTCAGTCTGACATCTGACTTGAAGATCTTTACTATATTTAGCATATTAGCAGATATAAATTTTTTTCTCTTTTAGCATCTCTGGTACCTTAAGAACAATCATTATGTATGATAGAAAGATATATATTTTAACTCTTAATATTTATATATAAGTCCCCACATTATCTGTGTTTTTCAAACTGACCAGGAAAAGAATAAGTTGGCAGATCGGGGTACACATGATGCCCCGAACAAATCATTACAGCATCAAAAGCAGTAGATACGTGCTTCTCATCCTTTTTGGTAACAACAACCCACTGGCCAGTGCCTAAGAAGCAGGGACATTTTTTTATACTGCAAACTAGGGTCTTAAAAAAAAAAAAAACAGAAAAAAATTTCTTCTGTTTATAATTCTATGTTCTTTTTCTTTTTGTGATATTTCTGTGGAGGAAATTATTATGAGCTGACCTGTTCACTGAGAAATTTATAGAAAGATAATCAAATAGGAGTCACAATAAATCTTCAGAGAGTCTTTAAAGCTTATAAAGACAATTACTCACTGGGTTTTCTTTACTTCTTGACATGCAGTTAGTTGACACAGGGACAAATAACACTGAGCAGTTTTGTGAATGATGCTATTAGCAAATCTATGTCATTTGCCCACTGCTGCTGTACAGCTGCATGGCTTCCTCCTTCTCTGATCTCATCCTCTTTCTACTTAGTAAATATCAGCGTGTCTCAAAGTTTGATTCTTGGTTCCTCTTTTGCTCTGTGCAGACACTCTCCCTGGGAAATAGGAACAATTTCCATAGTATGAACACTCACATATGTCCAGTCTGGTCTCTCTTCTGCTGCCCGGTCTAGCTGGACATTTCCATCTGAAATGAAGCTTCAGTTTTCTTATTTCTTTGAAAGGTGCCATAAATCTCCCATCCACTTGGGCTTCAAACCAAAAATTCTCCAACCTTCAACCTTATTTCTCCAACCTTCCCTTATGTCTGAAAAATTGTTTATCTCAGGATCTCACCGTTTCTCTCTTCCCTTTCATGACTGATAGCACTGCCTTGGTTCAAATGCTTATACTCCCTCACACGGATGACTGCCAGAGTCTGTAAGGAGCCAACATCCAGTCTCTGATTATCTACAAGCCACCCTTCATCCTACTTGTCAAAGTAATCTTTCAAAAACACCACGTTGATCTTTTCGTCTCCTGCTCAAAGTTACTTCAATGATTTCCCTGTGTCTGGGATCTGTTTTACATTTCTAATGCTATAGTTAAAAGTCCGTACAGTTTTATTTCATTTTCTTGTTTGGTCTTTTTTTATTTTATTTTATTTTTATTCCCATACACTCTTCTGGGACACAGACTGCTAATTGCCTTCCCAATACCCTTTTTCCTGTCTTCCTTACTGCAGAACCCTGATTTTGCTTGATGTGACCATGTGCCCTTCAAAGGGATACACACAGCTCACATCTCAGGCTCTTGTGTGACCTGAGTGGCCAATGAGATGTGAGTACACAGTGTTGGACAGCCTTTCTGGGAGGGTTTGTGAAAAGCAGCTGGTTTAGCTAGGAGAACATCCTTATATCCTTTTGCTCCACATCCCTTCCTCTTTTTCTTGCCTAGAAGGTAGATGGATTGACTCTACTTCTAGCAACTGTTTTGGAATATGAGCCAAGCTTGATGATGTGGGCCTCATGGTAAAAAGGGTGAAGCTGGCTTTGATGACTGTGGTTCTATCATATCAGCTCTGTGCATGCCCACCCCAGACTTGCTTCCTTTATATGGTTGTGAAACAACTCGCTATTTTTGAAAGCCACAGAACAAACTGGCTTACTGATGTGTGTGGCCCTATCTAAGCTTAGCAGATACATTTCCCTCCTAGCCAATTTGCTTTTCTCACTGTACTCCAGACAAATGGAACACTTTTCTACCTCTAATTTTACTCATGTTAATCACTTGTCTAAAACAACTATCAAGTAAACTCAAAAATTTTATCTTCTCTGAAAAAGTACCCTTTCCCAAATGTTGGTTCTTGCTTCATAATTTTCACAGTGTTGTTTTATTATAAACCATACCATATTTAAAAAGTTTTCTCTTTGGGTTTAAATTGTCACTTGCGTTTGTTATTATAACTTACTCTCTACATGCTTATCTATACATATTTATTTTGGTCTCCAGTGGCACATAGCACAAAGCAGGCATATATTGGGAACTTCATTAATGTTGAATGAAATTGCTAACATAAATTGAGGTAATGCATGGCATTTGGAATATCATAAATAAATGATGTGAATGAATGAAATGAATGAATAGAATATAATGACAGTTGGAAAATTTTATTTTAATGATATTCTTTGAATTATTCCAGGTAAAATAATTATGTAAATACAACCTGAACTCATACTTTTGCTGAATATGAGTTTCCTCACTATATATATGTACTTTGCATTTAAATAGTAGTTAATTGAGGCTAACGGTTTTAAACTAATGTAAAACATTATCGTCACTTTCAGAAATAATACTTCTATGTCATAACTCTGCAGACTCTATGAAGAGAAATCTAATAAAGTAAGTGGGTGAAAGATGGAGGTTATTCATTTAAGTTATTACTCTTTTCATAGTGGCAGAATTCCTAACAAATACCATATTTGTTGGCATCTCAACTCACTGACATTGAACTCACAGAAGTGTGAATATGGGCTACAAAAGTTTGGATTATTTCCAAAACATCACAGCATAAGAAGTTTACCATAATGGGACAGCTGACTCCAGCATTTTCTAAGGTATTTTAAAAGCTCCCAGAGTCTAGTGGGAATTGAATCTAGGGGGAAGATTCGTGAGTGAATATTTTATAATCTGACCAGAAAATTGGTGAGGCATTCAAATATTTGGCACTGATTTCTATAACAGGGTGCCGTATTTTTACCTCTTCTCTACTCATACACATGCTAATAGTAACAGTACAAGTTACGAGGCCCCTACCTCAAACCATGCATCTTAAAAGGTTCTTCTTTCAGCAAATGTCTTGATGTACTCCTGGAGCTGGCTGCGGTGTGTGTAGTTGGGTAATCATCAGGGTAGGGGAAGTCTGGAAAGCACGTCGTTTCTTTGGATGAGCTGGTGAATACAGACTGGTAAATACTGGCTCTGCCTTCTTCTGGGTGGTCTTAGGAAGAATAAGAAAGCTTTAAAATGAAGCCAGGAATGGAATTCTTTTCAGATAATATCCAATTATTGGTTGACTATAATCTTTTTAATATTAAAAATTAAAAGTTCTCAGTGAGATATAGAACAGAAAGCCCTTCGCATCATACCTAGTACTAGATCTCTTCATGTTAATTCACTTATTTGAATTACCCTATTAGCTCTGTTTTTGTAGCTTTTTAGAGTTTTCTTTTTTCCCCTCCTGCACCACTGTCCTCATGTTAAAGCAACAACAAAATAGTCCAAAGGAGACTGAGTTTCTATTTGGTGGGTATGTGGAGTCAACAAATTCTTTACCAGCAACAGTATCCTCTAGGAAGTAGCTTCCCATGTTTGACATTATCAGAATCACCTCCTTAGAACACATTCCTGGGCCTCACTCCCAGGATTTTGGATTCAGTGCATCTGAGGTGGGGCTTGAGAACTCACTTTTAAGAAGTTCTAGGTGATGCTCATGTTGATGGTCCAAGAATGACACTTTGAGAGCCACTGCTCTGTTGTGAAGAATTACGGACTTGAGGAATTCTCCAACTCAGCAGTTATTGATATTCACTCTTTACCAAAGAAGCACAGGGAGCCAACGGCTTTAGACCACTTTGGCACTTATTTTAAAGCCACCGTGTAATTGAAAAGTGGCTTCTTTTTGAGAAGCAGTGGAAAGCTAAATTGAAAACAAACATTTCCTCCCTGTTGCAAGGACAGGATAAAAGTGTACACAGTGTGCTGCCTTGAAAATCCATCTACGAGTTGGCGGGGTCTGCATCCCCAAGGCCTGAAGGAATTCTTGTGCAGTGGAGGAAAGGGGTGGAATGCCATATTGCTGCTAGATTCAAAACATCTACCTTTCTCCCATCCTAGCTAAACTCTGGAAGATGGAGACAGAAAGGATTGTGTCTCAGGGAGGGAGGGGGCTGCTTGAGGGCCCGGTGTTTCTCCTCCAGTTGAAAATATAATCTTCCTCTACTCATGGTTGCTATGTTTTTCATAAATTTCAGAGATTTTGGCCTTTTTATTTTTATTTTCTTTCTTTATTTTTTTTTTGTGGGTACCGGGGGGTCGACCTCAGGACCTCACGTGCCAACAGGCGCCCGTGCCGCTGAGCGATATCACCGGCCCCTTTTTCGTATGTGGGATCCAGGAGTCGAACTCGGGCCCTCGCGCTTGCAAGGCAGGCGCTTATGCCGCTGAGCCATCTCACCGGCCCAACTGATTTTGGCCTTTTTAGACTCATTTTGATATTTTTGTAGAGGTCAGAAAAAGCCCGAAGGCCTGTGGTGGCAGATGTCCAAGTCTGAGTCCTGTTTCCCACACAGCTGCTGCCTTCTGTTGATGGTGGGGAGAAGCAGGAGAGGCGGGAAGGAGGTTTCTCAGCTGCCTATTGGAAGCTGGGATGGCTGAGCCGTGGGCTGGGGACTGGTTAAAAAAATGTAAGTGTCTACTCTGGGAAACAGGATGATTAGGGCCTGGGGTTGTTTTCATCTTGAATGAATCTCTACTCTTTCACTCCTTGTCTCCAGCCAATCTTAACATGAAGAGAGAAGAACTAGGAATTTTCCCTGAAAGACTGTTCCTTAAACAAAGGAAAAGCAAATGGATTATATAACAGACAACCACTCCAGAGAACATACATTTTCATTATTTCGATATGTGTAGAGGTTCGAGTTCGTAAGGAGGAAATTGAGCTTCGATTCTGTCTCTGGCTCTGAGACGCTGCCCTAGAACTGGAACTCCGAGGAGTGCGGGCATGTATCACTCTCTGTCTTGGACTGTAGCTGTTTGTATGTCTCACATTTCCATACAGACCCTAAGTAACTTGGGGGCAAGGTCAGAGGCTGGTTCAAGAATGGTGTTCATGCATTTTAGCAGTTTGTCTTGATTTTCTTACATAGTTTATCTTTGCTCATCTGTCTCTTTTCTGCTGATCTAAATATATCCTCAAGCTCCAGTTCAAAAGTTACCTCCTTCATTATGCTTCCTTTCCTTCTACTGTCAAATCATCTCTATGACCTCCTGTTATTTGTACTGCCCTAATCACATATTCACTTGTTTTAGTGCTTTTATTTTGTTTTGTTCCCCTACAGTACTGGGAATTGAACTCAGGGCCTCACAGATGCTAGGATCTCCCATTGAGCTATAGCCTTTCTAAATTTTGAGATGGGGTCTTGTTAAATTGCCCAGACTGGCCTTGAACTTATCCTCCTATCTCAGCCTCCCAAGTACTTGAGATTACAGGCAGGTATCACTACCCCAGGTTGTTATAATTATTTTAATTCTAGTTTTCTCTCTGCTTTTAAAATGTTGGCTGCCTGGTGTATCTCTTACCTACAGCTCTGCCTAACATGGTATCCTACACATCATTTACTCATTACAAGTTTGTTGAGTGAATGAATGAATGAATGAATGGGAAAAGGTCCAGATAGTACTGGTTCTGTTGTATTCCGCTTTTGGAATCAAAATGATACTAATCTCTTGCTTGTTGAGCAATTTTACAGGAGTGTATGAAGCTTAAATCTTGCTCCCATTCAGTCTGCTAGTGTTTGAAGCCCATTTGTTTTCTATTTCTCCGGAAAAGCACATAGTGAAAAGTTCAGAACGATCAGGTTTCTGTCTTCCAGCAAACCTTCTACCTAGCAGAGGCCTGCAGGATAAAAGCTTATATAACACATTTTTCAGAAATCCCTCTCTGATCATATATTTGTTCAGGCAACTTTCCTTTGAAAAGAAGGATTAGGGTGTGTGAAGAAGGTGAAAGTTTGGAGCATTTGAATGCATTCACATGCCCATTAGGTCTTTGAGTAGATTTTGTTTATTTCACATGACCTTATGGAAAACAGAGTTTTCCTCTTATGGAAAACAAGTCTGTCTTCGTATCTTACTTATCTGTGATCTTAATGCTTCCTTAAGTAAAACGGGTTAACTTATGGATTCCTGCCTGAATGCAGCATGTTCATGGCTTTCTTGTGCCTTCCATGGAATGATGGCTCTGCCTTTGGTACTGATATTGGTATACCGGTGACTGTATAGATACGCAGGGTGGCATTCACAGTGTAGGACGGGAATCACACTCTCTAGAAATGCATCACATGGTGACCCTCTACCTTTTTCGTCTGAGGTCATTTTTCAAGGTTTAGCTAAGTGCTATTATACCTGTAGGAATTTTTCCTTGACTACAATTCCAGTACTGCACCTTCTTCTAAAAGCTCATGACCTTGCCCACTAAGTAAACAGTCACCAAGCTCTATCATATAAAGTTCTCTAATCCTTTATTTGAAACTCTTAGTACCAGATATATTTTGCAATGTGTACATTTCAGATGACACTCCTAGTGAAATCTGGGGCACCAACCTGTAATCAAATACAATAAAATCTCTGCATTATAATCCAAAGTAGGGCTTATCCTCATGTCAGTTCAACTCATCGTTTTTGATCTTATCACTTCATGAAAAGTTTACTATCAAATGACGTTTTGCCCATTTGCTATGAAAGGATTGTTGACTTACTGTTTGTTTCATCAAATGGAGTGAAAGCTATTTATGTAGCATGATTATGTCACATAGTGGTCATCCTGGTCTCTTGCACAAAATTCTGCCAGAACAAGTTCTTATGCAGCATTTAGTTGTCACCTGTGAGCTGGCAGATTTAGTCTAAAGTTGTCATATTTTCCTGAGCGGATGTAAACAAAGGAAACGAAATTCTTGGGAAAAATTAACTCTTGATTCCCTAATGGAAAATAACAACTAATGACCTTCTGTAATACTTTTGGTTTAACAGGGCCAAAAATTAAAAAAAAAAATTTTGAAATGAGTACAAATGTGTCCAAAATGCTCACTGCCATACTGTATTAGAGTGACCTGTTGTATGTTGGAATAACTGAGACCAAAACAAAAGAAAATGGTTTCAGGATGTATGATGTGGAACTAATGCCTTTAGGGCAAATATGTATAATTTGAGTCCAATCACAATGACTAACAAATTCAGGGCAGAAAGGCTAGATCTTCAAATATAAAAACTATATTTATATTAAATATTGTATATTCAAATATAAAAGCTATATCTTCAAGTATAAAGCTGTATCTTCAAATATAAAATCTTCAAATACAAAAACTATATTTATATTAAATATTACCCGATTGTATCACTTCTATAACAATGAGAACAAATGACAAAGACCTTCGATTTCCTCTCTGGATTTAGAACTGATAGACTATCCAATGACTACACACACTATCACCATGTGCAATCATTTATATCTGCCCAATAGAGATAAATCAATTGTGGAATCATATCCCGTTAAAACTGCAAAGCACATTAAATGTAACCTAATTTCTAGCCTCTGCATTTGACAAATGAGCATTTCAGGTCCAGAAAAGAAAAAAGTAACTTACCTAAAATGTATCTGCCTAGAGAACCTAAGAGTTAATCTAGAAAAACTTCTTACCTCAATCCAATAAATTGTTTATCTTTTTTCTTTCCTGGCCTAGTCTTGTGATTTAAGAGCAATAAATGATAAATTCTTTTTAATCACATGGGAAGCTGGTGGTACAATTTTAGCTAATTGCTGACATCAGCAACCTTTACAGCCTGGAGATCTAGACTTGGCCATACTGAAGGTGATGCATGAGGAGCCTGAAATGTCCTTTTCAGGACAAGACCTGCTGGCATGAAGTAGTTTTGAACTGTCAGGTATTAGTGATGTGACAGGTAAGATTCACTTTCTAGATCTGGAGCTTTTGTGAATTGGCTTTTGGCTTTGAACTAGAGCTGACAGATTTGATTTATACTGGAGCCTATATCCTTACCTCTACTGTTTTAGAGATGTGCCGCTCACTGAGGATTTCCACAGGCTTCCAACATCACTGCCCCTCTCAAAGCAGGTGGGCTCCAGCCTCTCCTCGAGACAGCACCACATGGCGGCCAAGCCACTGACACCAGCTCCAATGATCACCACTTTCTTACCCATCATGGCCTATGGAAACATCTGGAAAGAACTTCTTCAGAAAATTTTCCTTCAATGCTTAGGGTTTTTCAGTAGAAATTATCAGCCAAGCTCTATATATCTGGCTCCTCACTTTAACACAAAAAGACATAGATGTGCATCAACACTTTATCTTCATTATTTGTACCAACCGCTTTTGCCTTAAAAAGATGACACAGCGGTCAGTGAATGTGATGGCAAGAAGGAACTTGAAGATAATAATCAGTCCAGTGCTCTCAACTGCAAATGAAGCAATGACAGCCATGATTTAAAATTATTTCTTCAAGATTCCTGAGCTGACAAATAAAAGAGTCAGAAATAGAAATCAAACTTTTGTATAAAATAATTGAATGTCTAACTATAAGGGGCCTTACCTCTTAATCATGCACTTTCCCCTCCTCAGAAAACCAGCAGTTCTCTAAATATGGAAGAAAATGGCTTTTAACAATGCCTCTTGATGTAAAAATTGAGAAAGGGGGAGGAGTTATTATCCTTAAAGTAGAAATTCCTTTTGCTTTGTATTTTTCATTGTGTAGAGCCCTAGTAAGACCTGAAAGACAGATTGAGTGTAGTAGGGATAAGAAAAGAATAGGGAAGGGGAAGGGGGCTGTAAAATAAGACAGAGATGGGGAAAAGCATGAATAAGGTCCCTGGTCTGGTTCAAAAGACAAAACAGTGACTGGTGTGGTCACCTGAGCTGTAAGGTGAAACCCTTGGGAAATTAAGAGAATTGAACAATAAATCCTTTTATTTATTTTTGCTTTGAAACTACAGAATATATGAACAAAGGCCATGCACCTGGACTATAAGGAAAGGCTTTGTTGTACCAGTAGCTTAAATTTCTTTCTTTTTTTTTTTTTTTTGTGGGTACCGGGGGTCAACTCAGGACCTCGCGCTCCAGCAGGCACCCGTGCCGCTGAGCGATATCACCAGCCCTTTTCCGTATGTGGGTTCCGGGAGTCAAACTCAGGCCCTTGCGCTTGCCAGGCAGGCGTGCACGCCACTGAGCCAACTCACTGTCCCCTTAAATTTCTAGAAACTTAGGAGGACCTTATCTGAGGATGAGCTTGCTCTTGTAGATGATGTGTTTGTAAAATTGGTGAATCCAAAGGAGGGAATGTGAAGTCACTGAATCTTGTCCCTGGTTCTGTCCTGTTTCTATCTCTGCACTTTCTGCTCGTTATTTGCTTCTCCTCTCTGCCTGCCTTCTTCCTTTCATTCTTTCTCCATTAGTGACTGCCTACCACGTGTCAAGCATTTTGACAGTTTCTTAGAGGTTTAGGGATGAGAAGGCACAATACCTTCCATCTGGAAACATGCAGTCTAATATATATATAAAATAAAATCACTCTTTTATAATCTATTTCACTCCTTTGTTAGTACAGGAAGTACAAACCAATCTTATTTCCTGAGGAAAGGGATACAACACAGGAAAGTAGATGCTTGCAATAGATAGAAGAGTTAGAACAAGTATGTATCATTTGGAGAGCAGGGAGCTGCTGCTACCATTGCAGATGCTTGCAACTCATGAAGTGGGGGTGGGTGGGACACTGAGCCCAGCTCACGTAAACATGTTTGGGCATACATGTGTTCACTCATGAACACAGTCAAACAAATTCAGCCTCTGCTTCCCTTTGCATTCTAAGCCCAGGTGTCTATCTCACTGGTGAAGGCTCAGTTGCCCACAAGCTCTAAGTGCTTAATTATATTTAGAATGTAATATTCAGCCTTCTAGTCCTTGCGATGCATAAAGGAGCCCAGAGCAGAGATGATTAATTTTTCCTAATAGTTCAGTTTCCACTAAACTCTCCCTTTTTTTTTAAATTTTTTTTTTTTTGTGGGTACCGGGGGGTCGACCTCAGGACCTCGCGCACCAGCAGGCGCCTGTGCCACTGAGCGATATCACCGGCCCCTTTTTCGTATGTGGGATCCGGGAGTCGAACTCGGGCCCTCGCGCTTGCAAGGCAGGCGCTTATACCGCTGAGCCATCTCACCGGCCCTCCCTTTTTTTCAAAAAAAAAAAAAAAAGCTCCTAATTTTCTAATCAGTTCCACAACATTCTAAACTATTGTTTAACTCTACCACGTCTCAACAATTAGGTAGTCAAGTTCTTCAACTCAAAGACCATCCCTTGCCCATTTTCCCATTGCTTTGCTAGGACCCAATATGTGTGTTTTAATTAAATGGCTGGTTGACAAATTAGCAGTTGTAGTGTGATATGAAATGAGAGACCTCCGACTCTTAATAGGATGCTGGAAGAGATTTAAAAAGGCTGTGAAGTCTAAGTCCCTCCTCGGAAGTGCTGAGTAGAAGTTTCATGTGGGAAGATGAGAAAACAGCCACTACCACGTGGTCTGTCTTTTGTTTTCTGCAGACATCAGTTCTCTGCTTTTTCAAATTCCATAGGCCATTCATAGCATAAATATCACACAGAGCAGCATCGTTTAAACAGGCTGCTTATTACCTGGCTTCTCTGGAAGGGAGACTGGACTTTTGGGGAGATTGAGAGCATTAAAATGTGGGAAGTCCCACTGTTCTCCAGACAGGCTGATTATTACAGAATTCATGAAGTTTTGGGGAGATTTGCCAGGTGATCTTACATTTTGTAATTTTCAGTTTTGTATTTTGCTGGGCCTAAGGGAGTCTTGGGGGAGTTAACAACCCTAGCCAAAGGTCTTGATTTATTGTGACGTTTAGATCCCTGGGCTTCATTCCATCGCATCTCCTGATAGGCCCACACTTGCTACAAAGATACTCCCTGGCCTGGGGTCAGGCCCAGCCCGTTCTCTCTTATCCCAGGGATAGAGGGAGGGAGGCAGGGAAAAATGTAGCCTTTTCATTCCTGGAAGTTTCCTTTCGTAACAGGAAATTCTGACTTATTACCTTTTTGTGACCCCTCAAGTTAGCCAACAGGTGGTTCCAGCTAAGCAAAGAGAAGCTGTTCAATCAGGAAGCTAAAGGATAGAACAGTAGAATTCTCTTTCCTTTCTTATCCTTTGCTCTGTCTTCTTGGTACCACCTCTGCCCTGCCAAATGAACTCTAGCTCAACATTTTTTTGTTGTTTTTATGGACTTCTTTTGCTCTCGGCATTAGGTGTCCTTCTTTTTCTATGTCTTTGGGCCTATCCTTCTGAAGCTGGACTCTCAAATGGCTTCAGGAAATTTATTTTCCTAGGCTAGCCATTGTATCGTGCTCCTTCCTAGGGATAGAGAGTAACTTCCACTGGCGTCACACCGTCTCTCCCTTTCCCAGCTCCACCATTTCTCTGCACCCCCCATCCTGGCCAGAATGTTTGGTAGTGCCTGCCACACAACCACACTGCTTCTTGTCTTCCTGCAAGGGATCATGCTTCTTTCTACCACAGGTCTCTGAAATGGCGGGTGGGGGCTCTTCAACTTCCTTTTTGTGTGTACCAGCTCTGCGCATGCCCGGCAACCTGAACAAACTCCACTCCCTTCTAGAAGGCTTTCTAGCATGCACATATTTAATTGTCTCATCCTAATACTCTGGGCATATTATCCCTTTTTTTTTTTTTTTTTTTTTGCCTGGCTTACAAAGTTTCTGCTGAGAATTCTCATAATCTTTTAGGGTCCCTCTATTGAGTCATTTTTTTCTTGCTGCTTTTAAAATTCTCTTTAACTGGCTGGTGAGACGGCTCAACGGCTTAAGCGCCTGCCTTGCAAGCGCGAAGGCCCGAGTTCGACTCCCGGAACCCACATACGAAAAAGGGGCCGGTGATATCGCTCAGTGGCACGGGCGCCTGCTGGCGCGCGAGGTCCTGAGGTCGTCCCCCCGGTACCCACAAAAAAAAAAAAAAAAAAAAAAAATTCTCTTTAACTTCTAGAATTTGATTATAACGTGGTTCTTTGAGTTTCATGGATCTGGATGCTTGTTTCCTTCTCCTGCTTGGCATGTTTTCTGTCACTATTTCTTTATAAAAGCTTTCTACCTCTTTCTATTTCTCTGATCCTTGTGAAATTCTCATAATGTATACATTAGTTTGCTGTATGGCGTTCTGTCAGTTCCACAGGCTTTCAGTCTTTTTCATTCATTTTTCTTTTTGTTTCTCTGATCATGTAATTTAAATTGACATGCCTTGGACCTCACTAATTCTTCTTCTTCTTTTTTTTTTACTCAATTATCTTGTTGAAGTTCTCTATGAAATTTTCCAGCTCTGTAATTGTGTTTTTCAACTACAGAATTTGCTATGTGGTTATGCTTTATAGTTTCCGTCCCTTTGTTGAACTAATTTTGCTTGTGTGTTGTTTCTCTGAGATCAATTCGTTGTCTGTCTATGTCCTATTTTAGCTCACTGAACTTCTTTAAGAAAATTGTTTTGAATTCTTTGCAAGAGCATTCATAGATTTCCATTTCTTTCTTTCTTTCTTTTCTTTTTTCTTTTTCTTTCTTTTCTTTTTTTTTTGAGACAGGGTCTCGCTGTATAATTCAGGCTGGCCTTGAACTCATTCTGTAGTCCAGGCTGGCCTCGAACTCATGGCAATCTTCCTGCCTTGGCCTCCCGAATGCTGGGACTATAGGCATGCACCACCATGCCTGGCAGATTTCCATTTCTTTAGGTTCAATTACTAGTGTCTTACTTTGTTTCTTGAGAGGGGTCATGTTTTCAGATTACTCATAATCTTAGAGCCTTGTGTTGGTGCCTTCACACTTTAAAAAGGAGGCATCTTTTCCAGTTCTTACAGACTGGCATTGGTAAGGAAATCCCTTCACAGTCAATTTGTGCAGAGATTCATGGCGGACTGACATGTGGGGTCTGTGGCAGTTTTGAGGCTATAGTCAAGGTGGACTGGCCTTGTGCCTGGTAGTAGGTAGGGAGGACTGGTTCCTGGGTCCACAGAAGGCATCTTGCTGCTTGTATCATGGGTAAAGGCCTTGTTCCTGGGTCTACTAGGGCAGGCCTAAAGCTGCCTCTATGCAGGTGAGCCTGGAGTCTGGGTCCACAGAGACTAGCTTCAGGGTCCACCAAGTCGGGCCTGATGCCTCTTTCTGTAGGGACAGAGCAGAAGCCTGTGTCCATAGTGATGGACACTTGGACAGGCCTTAAGCCAAAGCCCACAAAGTCTACCCTTTTGCTGGGGTAAGACTGATGCCTGCCTGAGTCCATGAAGATAGGTCTGGTTCTGTGTCCAGGGAGGGGCTAGTATGGTACCTGTGTCCGGGGGCAGGCCTTGTGCTTGGGATCCAGGGAGAAGTCTTAGAACCTGGTCCTTGGGGCCTAGTGTGGTGCTGGGGTGGCCTAGAACCTGGGCTTGCAGGGGCCGGCCTGGGCAACTTTGTCTGTGTGGGTTAGCCTAGAGCCTGGTATCACAAGGGCTGACTGGGTGCTGGGGCGAGTCTGAAGCCTGGGTCTGTGGGTGGGGTCCTGACACTGGGTCTTACTACCAGACCTGATGCTGGGGTCCACAGTGAAGTTTGGAGGATATTGCTTTCTGTGTTGTAGCCCTGGACTTGAGGAAGAGGAGATGTGGATAAAGTGTGACTCATTCAGTGCATATTTTTTAATATCTGTGCTCTACCAGCTGCTATAATCTCTCATCTGTACATCTGTAAGGTATTTTCGCATGTGGATGTTTGCTGAAATTGATACTGGGAGGAAATCAGCACTGGAAACTCCTATTCTGCCATCTAGCTGATGTCTGCTAAGTACTTTCTTGTTAATAACATAGAACAATGATTAAATTAATCTACCTGGGTATTTTAGGCTCTCTGTTATCCAAGGGTTTGGAGTACTTTGTTTTTTTGCACAGGAATGCTTGGAGCATTCTTCTTTTGTTTTGCTTATAATATAGTATGTTTATCTTTTCAGGAAATGTCTTTGCCAAATACAATTTATTTTATTAGTTCGGGTTGCAAAACACATTCTCTACATTTTTTATTGTGGGAAACTGACTTCAGGGTTTGGATTGACTTCAATCTGTGAGATTCTGGCACACACCTTTTTGACAAGGAAGAGAAGAATGAAGAAAGAAAGTGAATTAGATGCGGACGAGTTTTCTGAGTTGAGATTGGCTTAATTACTCTAAAATGAAGATACTTTCTTTTGGTACCATGCTATTTAACCAAGGGATTTCCATATTCAAAATCTCTTAGTGTTATTCAAGTTTAACTTCTCTAGACTGATATGCAATTCATTAAATTCATTCACTAACTCATTTAGTTATTTTACACACACACACACACACACTCACACACCCTAGTCTCAGTTGTAGGCGTTTGGGACTCGGTAGTGAACAAATTAAGCATCAAGTTGTTAAGCCACAGGAGACATAAAGATGAAGCATCGTGCCATTATTTACTGACCTGGTAACATGTATGTGTCTATATATGGAGGAGGAGGAAGAAGAGGAGGAGGAGGAGGAGGAGGAGGAGGAGGGAGACAGGAAATATTAGGACAAGTATAGTCATCAGTATAGTACAGGAAAAAATATGAATTATACCAAAAGGAAAGCAAAGCAGAAGAAAACACATCCATGCAGGGGTAAATTAAGAGAGCCTTCATGGAGGAGGTGGCATTTGAAATGGATTTAAGGAATGCTTGCTGAGCAAGTTATTTTCTCTTGATTTCAAATCTGTTCTTTTATATTCTGCTTTATGGTGCCAGGCCTCAAACTTCTGCCAGCTGGCTTCTTGCTTGGAGGAGTCTCAAAGGCTGGAAAACAAGGGACTTGCTCTTTCCTCATTGCTTGTGATTCCTGGTAGCATTGCTGCACCAAAATGTCTTCACCCTGGCAGCCTTGCTGTAGCTGTGGCCGGTTCCAGTTTGCAGTTGTTCCAGCACTCTTAGAACCAGTTTCTTTATGCTGCTTTAGAGACACCAGCACTTTCCAGCTGGTGCCCTGCTCAGAAGTTACAGACCATCTCTGTAAGTTCCGTCTACACGTCTAAATTTTAATAATTCTAAACAGTTCCTTTTGTCTCTTCAGGCCTAATGGTGGTAGCTTCTTTATATCTTTATATAATTTTCTTTATATCTTTTAGATTCACTAATAACCCATTAGCACATTTTAGTATCATATTTTTAGGTGGAAATAACTGTTGAAGCTTTGCTTTCCTGGCAGAACCTGACCAGTACAGAAGTTGGTGCCAGGAATAGTCCAAGGAAATAGATACTCAAAAATAAGGATTGACAAGGGCCAGTGAGATAGCTCAGTGGCATAAGCGCCTGCCTGGCAAGCGCGAGGGCCCGAGTTCGACTCCCGGAACCCACATATGAAAAAAGGGCCGGTGATATCGCTCAGCGGCACAGGCGCCTGCTGGTGTGAGAAGTCCTGAGTTCGACCCCCGGTACCCACACACACACACACACAAAATAAATAAATAAAAATAAGGATTGATTTGGTCAAGTCCTTGAACTCGAATGCAATCCTGCACTCCTTGCAAATAGTGAACTAAGATGCAGGAATCCATACAAGTGTTGTTGTCACAATTAACCACATTAACACCTGTGTTTGATTGTGAGGAAACACATACTGAAGCATTTCCCTGTATGACTGATGCATTACCTGTATGACAATTGTGACAGAAAATTTAAATTTTAGAATTTTAGCAAACTAACAAACAGCTTAGTATCACAATGGGACAGAATATGCTCACCCAGCCCCCCACATAGTTAGACTCAGCCAGCCTTGACTGATCACGCAGCTGCAACTCGGAGACGGTCTGACCTGGCTGTCTGACTGCACCCCGCTGCGCTGCCTGCACCCCAAACCCACAACATATCCTGTTTACTGATCCTTTGCTGAGATTAGTGTGAAGCCTAAAGGGACAAAAGGCACTGAATAGTTGAGGGACATGAACAATATTGTGAGAAGTATAAAAGCAGAAAGGAGAAGCTGGTAACTTCAAAACAAACTTTATTGTCTCCATGTCAGGGTATTTTTCTCCGTGTCAGGGTATGCCTTGAGCTTTCCACATACCTGTGCCACAGGCTCTAAACAGATAGAATTGAAATCTTTATACCCACACAGTTACACAACAAACAGGAGGATATACATTTCCATGTGAGGAATAGTATTACAACTAATCCTTTGACAATCACACTTGGGGATTTATCCTGATCTACTTATGTTTCCAGCATAGAAAGCCCTTTATTTTCAGGTCTCCATTCACAGTTAAAGCTAGTAACTGAGTCTGTAGAACAAAGTTATGATGAGTACATTGGCCAAAGTCCGCAGGGAAAGGTTTAACTAGTGAAGATATACTTTAATGTTAGGAGGAGTTGGTCAGAACATACTTTATTAAAATGTTATATTAACCCAAGAGAAAGCTAGATAGGAAACTCAGTGTTTAGATTATAGATGTGCCTTTCCTATCACTTGAGATAAGATTATCCAATAACCTGCCAAGAAATTAGAAGTTTCTTAGTTTTACCACTGCGTCTTTGTGTATTTATTTTCTCATAATATGGGCATACAGAACGTCCTGATAATTTTGCTGCTGCTCATGAAAAGAAGATGACAAAACAAATATGCAAGTACTTGGAGAAGAATGTATTCTACAAATATAAGACAATGCTGTCTATGTAGAGACATTGATAATGGCAACCATGTGCCTCTGAATTTACGCAGCAAGTAGATTACTTTCATACTTAATAACATGATTTCTTTCCACTAGTTGATTACTACAACCAAAATAGCTTCAAAATGAGTAAATCTTTGTGCCTTAAGCAGTTTGGCTGATATAACAGAATTTGCATTTTATTCTAAAATGGATGGATGGCTTAATCATAAAGAGTTCTCACAGTTGTAGAGGTTGAAATCTGAGGTCAGGTGCTAACATGGTCAGGTTCTTGATGAGCGTCATTTTACTGGTTTATATACAGATGTCTTCTCCCTGTGTTCTTACATGACAGAAAGAGAGTTAGCTATCTCTCATCATCTACTTATAAGGGCACTAATTTGATTCATAAGGGCTTAAACTCATGATCTAATTACCTCACAAAGACCCACACCTAAATATGATCACATTGGAATTCAGATTATAGCACATGTGTTTTGGGGGGACACACACATTTAGCCCATTGCATATTGATTGGTCCATTGCATATTGATTGAGATAAAGTGATTGCTTTCAAGAATCTGACTTTTTTTGTCTTTCAAATCTTCCTTGCTTCTGTAATGTGAATGTATCAGATAGTGTGTATGAATTAGATTTAACCTGTCTATTACCCATCCTATTTTAAAGAGCTCTTCAGTAGCATAATAGATTGATATTAGAACGATTTCCTTAAGAAAACATATTTATGAAATTCATGTTAGTAATAATTATTAATATAATTTGTTATTATAAATTTATTTTGATACTATTCTTGATAAAAGACAATTGTAATGTCCAAGGGTCAAAAAAGTAAATTTTTGTTGTATTATCTGGATGTCAATGGATGTATCACTTTGCATAATGAATATGTCACAATTTCAGTTTGTGTAATAATATTTTGCTGAATAAAAATGACAAATGTTTGAGGAGATAGATAGATTTAACCTGTAAACACACAATGCATACACATACCAGAACATTACATTGAACCCTATAAAATATGTTTAATTTTTATATTTTCCTCTCTTAATTAAAGAACTTTAATTAAAATGACTAAACATGTCAAGAAGTTTTATTTAAATGAATATTACATTAATATGTCTGGCTTAAACAACAGAAATGTATATTTCACAATTCCAGAGACTAGATCAAGTTCTGTTGTCAGCAGGGTTGGCTTCTTGTAAGGTCTCTCTTTGGCTTGCAGATGGCTTCTTCTCCCCTGTGTATAAGACTGGAAATTAAAATGTATTCATGAGATGTAGTTTATATATGAAAATTTATTTATTAATTTGGTAAATTTTATTGAGTGTCCACTATATACAAGATGCATTGAATGCAACAAAGGTACAGTGGAGACTAATATGGGCAGAATTCATGATCATACTCTAGTTGGAAGTGAGAAAGGGGTAAAGAGACAAGAAGCGAAATATTCAGAGAATACCAAGAAGGAAATTAAAAATGTGTAAAAAAGAGTTATGCTGCTGTAGAGCAAATGTCCACAAAGTATGCCTCTTTTCATGTAAACTGAGATCCAAATTCAAAGAAGTGACAACTATGTGGGAGGGAGGGAAGGAGAGAGGAAGAGGGAGAAAGAAAGGGGGAAGGAGAGGGAGAGGGAGGCGGAGAGGGAGAGAGGATATGAATGAAAATGTAACTGTTCTGAGTTGGAGTGAGCTTAGGGCTCAACAAGGCCAGTCTTGTGGCAGTATAGAACCGAGAGAGCAAGGTGAACATGGGATTGAAAGGCACAGGGATCTTGGATGTCATGGCACAACGCTGAATTTTATTCTAATTGAAATTTAACCATTTTTGTAAAGGTTAAATCATGGGTATGATAAGGATGATATTTATGTTTGAGAAAGATCACTCTCGCCAACACACAGAAAACAGAATGTTAGGATGCAAATATGGAATCCAGGGGACTCCGTAGGACACTCTCAGAGAAAGGGATGAGAGCTAGCAGTGGTTGGGACAAGGGTAGAGGCTGTGGAGGTGGAGAAAATCAAAACACTTGCTGATGCTGTAGGTAGAGAAGTGGTGGGGTGTCATGGGCTGAGTTGTATCCTCCCAGATTTATATATTGAATCTTACTCCCAGTACCACAGAATGTTGTATATTTGAATACATCTTTAAGGAGGTAATTAAGTTAATCTACGTTTCTAGAGTGAGTCCTAATTCAATATGAGTTGTGTCTTTACAGGAAGAGGAAATTAGGACACAAGTACACATCGGGGAAGACACAGGGGAGAAGAAGCCATCTGCAAGCCAAAGAGAGGCCTTACAAGAAGCCAACCCTGCTGACAACAGGACTTGATCTAGTCTCTGGAATTGTGAAAAATACATTTCTGTTGTTTAAGCCACTCAGTCTGTGGTACCTCTTAATAGCAACCCTGGCTAACTAATACCCAAGACAGAAAAATAAATTAAGATTTATCCTTAGGTTTTGGCTTGAGAAGCTGAATATTTAGGGGTCTCATTACCAGCTTGAATAACACTAGGTATATTAGTCAGTTTTCCCATTACTTGACAAAAGTACCTGGCACCTGCAACTTAAAGGAGAAAATGGTACATTTGGCTCACAATTTCAGAGGTTTTAGTCCATGGTTGGCTGACTCCAAGGCAAAAACATCATGGCAGAAAGGCATGGCACAGCAAATCTCCCCAGTTCTTCACTGCCAAGAATCAGAGGGCTGGGTAAGAACTCCAGCAAAAGACATACCCTCCGAAGTCATGCCCTCAGTGACCAACTCGGCTCACCCTCTTAACAACATATTCAGCTATGAACATCAGTGGATTAGTCCACTGATAAATACAGCACTGCCGTGATCCAAACACCTCTCCAGGAGTCTGTTAGTCCAGTCACGTTGGCAGTTAAGATTAACTGACACAGGAAAGAATAATTTTAGGGTACACTTCAGGGTGTTAGTGGAGGGGAAAATTAAGAGGTAATTTCTCTATTTTGTATTTAAGATACCTATCCACATGTGAAAATGATATAAAAAAGGCAGTGGTTGTATAAACCTGGATAATTTATAAATTGTTATACAAATGAGCAAATAAATAAGTTTAGACCCTTTCAGCTATTTTGATCACTCCTAGATGTCCAAACAGATGGCTGGTTATATAGGGCTAGTATCATGTATCAGTGTCAGTAAGTTGGACTCTCTATTATTTTGTAGCGAAGGGAATGTTGTGCTGCGTGATTTCTGTCCCTAAATGTCAACAGACCTTGAATAGACACAAAGTCTTCTTGAAAAGCAACACCAAATTAGGAGGCAATTGTAACGTTCTGAAAAAAAATTTACTGGATTGGATATTATGAAACACAACCTTGGACTTGAACTTTGTCCTATTTAGATGAGTGTTATCTTGAATATAATCTCTGAATCAGATTTTTTATAGCGAATCCCTTCCATTTAGGATATTTATGGAATTGGCAAGGGCAGTTTTGTTGTTGCATGATTGGGGATTACTAGTTATTAGAGGTCCTACAAAGTCCTGCACGATGAATTATCCCATATTTTAAACAATTTTGAAACCCATGGGATATATATTTGTAGTTGCAAAGTCTGGAGAGTTCCTATACTACTTAGGTGACAGTTGTAATATATATTAATAATACTTCCTTTCAATAGCACATCATTTTATAATACTCTGTCTACATATCTGAAGTCAAATTTACAGATAATATGCCCTATTGACACACACGAATATTGTAAAAAAGCATGTATAGAAGTGTGTTGAGGACCAGTGACCTATAATAGTTCAATAAGGTATGCCATCAGGAAAGCTACTGTTATTTTCAAACAAGGTTATACATGAGATTACAGATTCACAATGACAGTAATGAAAGAATATGCCTATCTTAAAACTTTGATTTTGTAGCTCTGTCAACCTCTAGGGTACTGTGCATTCCATTTTTGTAATAAAATCTGTAATTAGCTTCTAAATCTATGTGCAATATTGCATTTATTCTTTTGTTTTAAAATTTCTTTTATGTCAACACTTAAAATAAAATATAATTTTTCTGACATTTCTTTATTAAAAGTGCACTTTTTAAAAATAAAAGAACTATATTAGGTCTTTCTTTACCTCTGAAAGGTCAAGATGTGATAAGACCTACTCTTCAAAGATTAGTTTGAGGATTAACTAAGCTTTACACTTTAATTAATCTCTCACACTCTACCAGGTACCACATATTTCTGAAAATTTTGAGCAATTAAGAGCACAGAGGTTGAATTTCTTTTCTAAAAATTATTTTTTGGGCCGGTGATATCGCTCAGTGGCACGGGCGCCTGCTGCCACGCGAGGTCCTGAGGTCGACCCCCCGGTACCCACAAAAAAAAATATTTTTTAATTTGATGTATAACAAATGTACGTATTTAAAAGGCACGGTGTGATACATTGATACATTTGATACATTATGTAGCAGAGACTAGATTTTTACAAAAAGGTTTTGCTTACTCAGAGCAAAGCTGGATTTTTTTCAGTTTTCTGTTAGGTCTCAGACTACCTCTCTGAAGCAGGAATCTAACTCAGCATTTTCATCTTATAATAGGCTATCACTTAATGTTTGGGAAACTGATACAACTGACATATTGGTAAAAAGAATTTATTAATAAAACATCAATCTCACATTGAGTTGATGCTGAGAACAACAGCTGAATGATAACAATATAACAATTTTACATCCCATCAAGACTATGTCTAGGTTATAGTATAATAATAATAAACAGCAAATATGCACAGGCATGGAGAAACAGACAGAAGATTTATTTGAGGAGAAAGAAAGGAATAGCAAGGAATGACAACCATTTGTCACTTGAAGGTGTAGGCCACCTGCAAAGGAGTAAATGTAAGTCCACACTTGTATTAGCCAGCTTTCCCACTGTTGGGACCAAATTCCAGACATTCACGATTTAAAGGAGGAGGGGTTCATTTGGCTCAGTTTCAGAGGTTTTAGTCCACGATTGGCTGGTGGGGAAGTGTGGCAGAGCAAAGCTGTTCAGTTCATGGTGGCTGGAAAGCAGAACAAGAGAATGGGGCAAGAGAAAGGAGCCAGTGACCAGATAGACTCCCGATAACGCTTCCGTGACCCATCCAGACACATCCAATGTCTAATCCCCTAGGTGACTCCCAAGCCAAAAAATTGACAATTAAACTTAACTACCACATTGGTCCATAGTCTGTTTTCATCTCCAAGGCTGAAAATACTGGAGGGCGGAGAAAGTGTCTGTCCCCAGGCCCAGGGCCCAGGGCACAAAAACAGCTTCACAAATGTGTGAATTTAAAAAAATACTATCATTTTTAAAGTACAAATCTTGGCCACTAGGGGCTATTTTCTGTCCTTGGCAATGACAATAATAAAAACAAAGTCACTTAAAGGGCAGAGTGCTGTATTTCAGGCTGGGGGAGACAGAAAGAACATTACTTAATTTCTTTTCATAGATATTTGGACTATTTCCAGCATTTTATTATTACAAGCACTATAGAACAGGTTAAATTCATGGAAAATAAATTATGCATCTTAAAACTGTTCAAAAATCCCTGCAGAATGACTTCGTGTATTTTTATTTATATAGATGAAAAATTAATTTTATAAACAAAAGTACTTAAATTCACATAGATTTATAAAACTTCTTGGGGTACAAACATCACCCATATGTGAAAGGCCAGTGGCAAGAATGTTCCCTTTTTAACTAGTGGTGTTCGAGGAGATGCTTTTCTGCTGAGTGTCCTGGCTTCATGACAGCAGGGCCTCCGGACTGTGGTTATAACAACTGCTCCAGCCAGCCCTCTGCTGACCTCTGCAGCCACCCTAGGATCCATTGGGTTGGTTTGCTGCCTCACTTTGGCCCTGTCTTCTGATTTCCCATCCCTCTTGCAGCCTGATACCTGCTTGTTCCTCCCCCACCCCATGAATCATATCTCTGTATTGTTATTTATTTAATTTATGATGGAGAAATCATACTTATATACTTTTTGGGGGTAAAATTGTGATGTTTCGATATATGTATAAAATGTGTCATGATTAAATCAAGTTAATTAACATATCCATCACCTCCCTTACATATCATTTTTATGATGACACAAATTTTAATCTCTTATTTTGAAATATATAATGCATTTTATACACTCTAGTCACCCTGCTGTGCAATAGATCCCAAAACTTTTCCTCCTGTCTTTCTGAAACTTCATATCCCTTTTTTTTTTTTAACCTTTGGTTAATGCCTCCCCTTTCTACCTCCCTCTCTGTTGTAGTCAAGGTTTACAAGGGAAAAGATTTAATACAGGACACGTACTTTATAAGATTATTTTATAATATTCACCCAAAGAGTCAAATGCAAAAGTGTACAGGAGACCTGTCCACACACTAGAGACCCAAAGAATCCAGCTGAGGGCCTGGATCCCATGGCAGTGTCCTGCACGAGTCTAGCTGAAGATCTAGAGCCCATGGCAATGTCCTCCATGAGTCCAACAGGAGGCCTAGAGCCTACGACAATGTCTTCATGCAAGATTGTATCAAGGATCAGCACTGGAAAAACCCAAAGGTCAGTGGTGGAAGCTGGAAAGTCTGAGCCAGTGGGATGAGGGATCTGTGCCTGTAGGCTGAGGGATCTGCAATGGAACCAGGAAGTGCTGCTCAAGGTAAGGACCAGAGCTCCCCCAAAGAGAACCGCAGCCATCCTCAGTGAGGACCTGAGCTCCTCCAACGATAACAGCTGAGTTCATATCAGGAAAGCGAGTATGACAAGATTCTCCAGGAGGATCAACAGTGCACCATCTTCCTCTCCAGTTCTGCTTTTTATGCTGTTGGCAACAATCCTCAGGTGGGCCCTCCGCACCCAGAACCATGCTGATTCAGTTCAGTTGTGTTACAAGTTGACCATTAGTTAATCCACCACATTCTCTCACCTCCAGACTCTGGTAACCATCACTGTACTTTCTGCTTCTATGAGTTCAACTCTATTAGATTCCACATATGAGCGGAACCATTTATTATTTGTCTTCCTATGCCTGGCTTATTTCAATTATGAGAATGCCTCCGGACTCATCCATATTGTTATGGATGGAGAATCTCATCCTTTTTAAAGAAGGAATTCCATTGTATATTATTTACTACATTTTCTTTATTCATTCATCCATCAAAGGAGACTTTAGTTGTTTCTGAATCTTAATATAGTACATGTATTGCAATAATTGTGGGAGTGCAGGTATCCCTCTTGACATGTTGATTTCAATTTATTTGGATAGATACTCAGAGGTGGGATTTCTTGGTTTATTTTCAATATTTTGAGAAACTTCCAGTCTGTTTTCCATAATGGCTGCACTATTTTACATTCCTGCCAACACTGTATAACCCTTTTTACCATGTGTTCTCCAACTACTGTTATTTTTTATTTCTTTGGTAAAGTCTATTGTAGCGAGTGTGAAGAGATATCTAGGGGTTTTAATTTGCATTTCCTTAATGATTAGTGTTGATGAGAATTTTTTCATGTACTTATTCACTATTTATATGTCTCCCATTGAGAAACATCTCTTTGGGTTCTTTCCCTGTATTTTAGTGGGATTATTTGCTTTCTTGTTATTGAGTTCTCTTCTTTATCTATTTTGGATATTAACCCTTTATCAGATGTATGGTTCCCAATTGTTTTCTTTCATTCTGTGAGTTGTCTCTTCATTTTATTATTTTCTTTAATAGATTCTAAACTTGATATAGTACCATTCATTTATTTTTACTTTAATTGCTTGTGCTTTCAGGGTCATAGACCAATGTTGTGGAGCATTTCCACTATTTTCTTCTAATAGCTTTATAGTTTCAGAACTTACATTTATATCTTTAACTCCCTTTAGGTTGATTTTTGTATATAAGATATTCTCTAATTTCACTCTTTGCCATGTGGATATTTAGTTTTCCAAACACCATTTATTGAGGAGAGTGTCTTTTCTCTGTCATGTGTTCTTGTGTTCTTTCCCTCTTATATGCTAATGATTAATGGTTTATCAAAAATCAATTTGCCATAAATGCATGGGTTTATTTCTGAGTTTTTTTATCTGTTTCATCAGTCAGTGTATTTGTTTTAATGCCAGAACCACATTGTTTTGATTAAAATTGCTTTGTAATATATTTTGAAAATAGGGAGTGTGATGTCTCTAGTCTTGTTCTTTTTGTTCAAGGCTATTTTGGCTAGTAAAGCCTTTTGTATTTCCATTCAAATTTAAAGATTTTTTTCATTTCTGTAAGAATGACTGGTGTTTTGATAAGATTTTATGAAAGCTATAGATAGCTTTGAATACTATGAACATTTTCATAACATCATTTCTTCCAATTCATGAACATGAGATGTCATTTCATTTTTTTCTTTAATTTCTTTCATCTGTGTTGTAGAGGTTTTAGTATACAGGTCTTCTATCTCTTTGGTTAAATCTACACTAAAATATGTAATTTTTCGTTGCTTGGAAATGAGATGTTTGAAATGCATTTTGTGGATAGTTTGTTATTAGTATATAGAAATTCTACTGATTTTTATGTTAATTTTGTATCATTGCAACTTTACTGAATTTGTTTATCAGTCCTAATAATTTTTTGGTGAAAATATTTAGGGTTGTCTATGTGTGAGATTGTCACATCTGGGGAAGGGGTATACACCACACTAAGCCACACCACTGTGGTATCGTAAACCGTCAGCCTCAGTAATGAAATAAAGAGGTAGAGTTTAAAATAAAAAGAGATGGTTTATCTGGAAAAAATATGGAAAAGAAAGAAGATACACAGCAACCTTAGGAGGGTAAGGAGCATCAGAGGTGAATACCCATGGATTTTTGTCCTGAGCTTCTTATTTAGGACTAGTGATTTCTCCATCCATCATGTGGGCACTTGGAAGTGTCCTGATTGGCTCTCTGTCTGTCTTTGATCCTAATCTGAGTGCCTCTATCTACATTCCTTCTGGCCGTTTAATTTCTTCTTTTCCCTTTGTAGTGATAAGTGTGTGTGTGGAGCTAATAGGAAGGTAACTTAGGGTTCATACTTAAAGGGGACATGTGTGTTTTATATATATTAAATAAGAGTCCTTAGGTAGCTGCTTCTTATCTCCTTGACATTTTATCAGGTGGGGGGGCTGGTTATCCTGACCTTTCATGTTCCTGGCTACATCCCTGTTTTGCCTCCACTCTTCTCACTAAATTCTTATGTTAATTGTGTCACCTGGTGCCTTCTTAGGTCTGGTTTCTCTCTTTCTCCTCTCTCTCTCTCTCTCTCTCTCTCTCTCTCCCTTTGTCTTTCTAATTGCTGGAGTTTAACTGCAGAGGCAAAAACTGCATTTAGATTTTCTATTAATTTCTTTAATAAAGCTTAATAAGATCCTACTTTATCTTTTTTCCTGTCTATGACTCCCTGTCCCTACATTCTCCCCTCTGAGATGTTCATCCAACTGCTGTTGGGTAAATGGGCAACGACTGATCTGGCTTCTTCAAATTGAGTGGGGTCAGTGTTAGGGGGACTAGATAGAAGTCTTTAGCAGGGAGGTTTGTTTGATGGGCCTCAGAGGAAGAAGGAGTCTGCCACCTTTACTGTGGGTTTCATTTGTATGATCACTTGGGGTTTGGCAGCATCTAGATGAGAATAAACAAACTTTAACAAAAGATTAAGGCACATATGACCAAAGCATGAGCACTAGAATGGGAAGGCATATTGGGGAAGGAGCCAGGTCCACTGTTCTTAAGGGATTGGAATAGTAATTGTGACTAGCTGGCTCCTAGACCTAGGATGTAGCTAGAAACTGCCAGCAGGGGCCAGTGATTGGAGACCCTTTTTATGTTTACCTTATTTTGTTATAACTTTTATATGTCTTTGGTTATACTCCTCTGCTGGGTGTTCAAGTTCAGGTTAAAGTGAGACCTGTATTAACCAAAGTTAATCTCTTACTATCTGTCAAGGTCAGTTAAAGCTGTTTAGGCATTACTTTTGGAACCATGTACAGAGCCTCTTAGCTTTTCTGTCAGTGTCAGCTGCCAGGATGGGTCATGGTCTTGCTCGACTGTGTAGCTTCCTGTGAAAGCATGGAAGACTTTTTCTTTTTGGTATCCTCCTTTTTGGCACACTGTGTATTGGTTGACTCCTGTCCTCTGGGGGCCAACAATCTCGTTGCTCAGGGGGTTGGGTGATTCACCAAAGTTGTAGGATCCTGGAGAGGTTCCCTCATGCCCTAGGTCTTTGTTGACCTTGGAGGGACAGGGCCAAAATATTGGCTAACTTTTAAGCCCAGCTATCATTTTAACTTTGGTCTCTAAGCCTTAGTTGTTGAACACCCAGAAGGCAGTTGCACCAGTATTGAAGTGGGAATAGTGATTTTAACCATTATAATCTCATCAGGATATCAAGAACTTTGAAATGTAAAGTATGCTGTCTCCCTAGTGTGGGAAGCTGAAAGAATAATTAAGATATTATAAATGTATATTAATTCTGGAAATAATGTCATGTTAGCCTTCCAAAGTTTTTTCTCCCTTTTCAAAATTGTTTTAATGATTTCAAGTCTTTTGGATTTTCATAGAAAATTGTTATCTTCAAGTGTTTCACCTTAAAATATTTCTTGAAACTTTTAATTTCTCTGTAATGTTTTCTAGTTTTCTGTATATAGGTCTTATAAAGTTTGTGGTGAGATTTATCATTATTTTACATTTTAATACCCTTGTAATTGATGTGTTTTGTTTTTGTTTGTCACCTTGAGGTGGAAGTATAGTTGCTTTTCAATAAACATTTATTTAAAAAAGAAATATAAAGTATAGCCAGAGAATTGTTATTTTCTTACCAATCATGGTTGTCTTAGAAGTTGAATTCCTGCAGAATTTAACAGATAAAAATTATAAACGTTTACAGAGAAAACTTGAGATCAAGGGCCATATAATATTTTAGCATGACATTCATGATAACTTCGTTATCTTTGAAACACTTTTTAACGTCCATCTTAGTATAGAATAGCTTTTTTAGTCAGTCATCTTTATCTAATCACAAGATAATAAATAACATAAAGAAATATTTACCTAATTTATTATCCTTTAAAAGGGTGCCATTGAAGAAGAATGCACCTATCTTGCCTTTAATTTTTAGTGTGTGGCATTGTCTGTACTGCTCAGTGCCTGACCATCTCTAAGTGTAGTGACACATGCATAACATACATATCACATAAGCTTTAAAAAATATATCATTTGGTCGGTGGTCTCATGCTGGCTTGACATGTACCTTTATCACAAATAGTTGGAACATAAGTAAGAGAAAAGCAGATATCTGAGTCTAAAAGAAATTTTACCACCATAAAAAACCCTAGCCTGTGAGCCACCAGTATGATGAGATATCTTTCTAGTTTTATATCTTTGAAGACCTGTACACTGTACACTGGAAAGCATGAATACATTTAGTACACCATAAAATCACTGCTACACCTGCCCTAGGGCAGATAGCCTGCATACAACATAAGGGAGAAAAAGAGGCTTGCTTCCCCCTTTTTGCACTTGTTGCTTTTGGTATCTTCCACCGCCATGAACTGTTGCCCTTCTGCCATGCCACCCTGCCTTGGAGCCAACTGATTATGGACTGAAACCTTCCAAACTGTGAGCTAAATAAACCTTTCCTCCTTTAACACTGGGTATTGGGTATTTTGTCTCAGCAACAAGAAAAAAGTAACTAACACAGGTATAAATATATATAATTATTTTTATGAGAGTAACATGCAAAAATGAATAATGAAAATTATGAATTTTACACTCAAAGGTAATTATTAGGACATTGATAATAGGAGTTTCTGGAAATTATGGAATGATGATTAGATCAACACAAGGAAAATAGCAATGAACAGAATAAAAATAGTAAGGAGCTTGAACAGATGGAAGAATATGTGAGGCTTCTGAAGATCCCCAACAATTCGCGTGCTCATAGGTTTCAACGTCCGGTCCCACTGGGTCAGGATGGCATTTCTGGCTCCTGCCCACTTCCCTGGGCCCACCAGCCTAAACTGGTAGGGGCTGCAAGGGCCAAAGAAAACTTCCACAGCCAACTTGGGGTCTGTGAGAAGCAGCCACAAGATGTTGGGCTTTGCACCAATGAAGGAGGCCAGTTCATCCATGTAAATGATGTAATCCGTCTGTATGGTCTCACTTTTGCCAAACCTAGAGGTGGGGAGGAAGCACCACAGTGGATAAGCAAACTTTGTGTAGTAAAAGAAGAGGGAAAGCGCCACATATCTTTTCATCAGTGGGAATCAGTGTCAATCTTTTGGGTTAGTGAGGAAAATATTGCTTGTGTATCCAGGCAACTGTTTGAAAACAATCTACATCTTAAAGGCTTTATGGGCTAGGGAATACAATTCCACATCTATGTGTTCTCAGACTCCTTTGATTTCTAATACTTTCTTGGTCCCCTTGCTGTGATAAGAGATGTGATAAAAATACAGTGAATTTTTAAATTTTTAAAATTTATTATAGTAAAAGACTCATTACCATTAATCCCCCCCAGAATGCCCCCTTCCCTTTGAACAGATTTATCCCATTGTTCTTGCATCTTTCTGGAGAAGTTCTGGAGTCCTCTTCAGTGAATGTCTTTAGTTGTGCTGTCACGATTACTTTGATTTCATGAATTGATTTGAAATATTTACTTTCATGGTCTTTTTGATTTTGAGAAAGAGTCAAAAGTCACATAGTTCCAGGTATCTTGAATAAGGTGGATAAGGGAACACCACAGTGTTTTTATGAGCCTGACTTTCTCTTGGATAACACGCAGCACCAACTTTCACCATATTTTTATCATACATTGTAAAGACACTCACGAAAGAGGCTTTCTAGAACTGCTTCAGAAAGTGGCAAGAACAATGGAATATGTGTGTCTGAATGAAGTAGGAATATTTTGAGGGGAATTAATTACAATGTGTCTTTCACTGTAATAATTTCTTTAAAAACTTTAAATATTCATCATATATTTTGATTTCCAACGTACTACATGAGACATTGAAAGATAAAACTGATTGTATAATACAGAACCTTAGTTCTACTATTTTCTCAGCATCTTGCAGTTAAAAAGACAATGTCAGGTGCAAACTACATCTTCGCTTATATTTCTTGAGTGAATGAATGAAGCTCATAGCTGTCATTCTAATGACTTCACTAAGAATCATTTAAAACAAAAACAATTCCAAGTATTCACAAATACTGATTTTTCTGTGCAAATATTAGACCACTGCGCTTAATGCTCTTACCATTTGCTATTTTTCCTAATTTTCCCATCAATATCATCCATCATGTCTTTCACAGAAGGCAAAACACAAGTTCCTTAAAAAGAGGCAAACATGATAACAGTTAAAAGAATCTAGCACAGAAATAGCCTGTCAATTTTCCTTTTTAATGAGTTATGAAACACATTAGTACTTATAATTTTTGGTCACTGTTCAGCAAAATAAAATCTTGAGGAAATGAATAGGTATTATTTTGAGACACACATAAAACTCATTCCTAGTTGTATTAGCCAGTTTTCCCATCACTAAGACAATACATGATACCCACAATTTAAAGGAAGAGAGATTTAATTTGGCTCATGGTTTCAAGGAATGCAGTATATGGTTAGCTGACTCCAAGGAAGGAACATCATGGCAGAAAGGTGTAGCAATGCAAAGATGCTTCATTCATGACAGTCCTGAGAAGCAGAGAAGGGGAAAGTGACAGAGACTGTACATAGTACAATGCTAAGGAGCATATGTAGTACCTAACCTCTTACCTCCCTGGCTCACCCAGACATACTCAGAAGCATTTCACTAACCCAGTCAAGTCAACTGGTATGTGTCTCAAAAATTAAAAATCATTACCTGAATAGCTTCAAAATTTTGCTCCTAAATTGATTATCTGATGTTTAATATCAGTTTCCAAAGTTATACTCTAATTTCTCCATCATATTTGTAAGAAGTTATCTAATAAATTATAGACGAATAGAGATGAATTGGTAAAAATATTTTTTAATTTTGAGAAAGAAAAAACTTCATAGGAAATAATTCTGCTTTGCTAGAAAAGAGAATTTCCAGCAGATGAGATAAAGAATTTAGTGACGCCCTACGTCTCTAGAGTTCCAACAGTTCTGGAATATGATTGAGAATACAGACTGTTCACTAGTCACAAAGGACAGAAGAGAGGCCCAGAAACAAATTTGATTTGGGATTATCCCTAGGATTTTAGGTTCACATAGGTTTACAGAGTTCTTAAAACGCAGACCAAAATATGTTTTTGTACTCCAAGATATGTCAAATTCAGGATGACTTCTTTGGCAATCTTGGAATTACTTTGAATGAAATTAGAAGATCTAGTGTAGGCCGGTGAGACGGCTCAGCGGCTTAAGCGCCTGCCTTGCAAGCGCGAAGGCCCGAGTTCGACTCCCGGAACCCACATACGAAAAAGGGGCCGGTGATATCGTTCAGCGGCACGGGTGCCTGTTGGTGCGCGAGGTCCTGAGGTCGCCCCCCCGGTACCCACAAAAAAAAAAAAAAAAAAAAAAAGATCTAGTGTAGATATGATTGCTACACTGACTTGCTTAATTCCCCATTTCTGCAATCCTTACAGAGAGGGTCACTGAGCAGGTTTTGTAAATATGGCCTAGCTCTGGACCTTGGACCCTGTGCTATCCTTGAGCCAGAGAAAAGACTGGGAAGAAAAAGAGCATGCTCAGCTACTATCATTGGATTGCTTGTAACTGGTCCTTCTGTCTGGGTACTCTGGTTCTCCAAAACAAGGTTGTTTGCTTTATATCCCATTTCCCCTGAGCCTGAGCCTTTGCTTTGCATATCAATTCCCTATCAATTGCCTTATTTCCTTTTTTCAGACCCCAAGTTATTATTCTTATTTTCACAGAGAGTGACTGTGACACACTTCTTTAATTCCAGTCTCTCTGGACCTGAACACCGAGTGGAGCTCTAAGTGGAATCTCACACCATCACCTTCTGGCTGCTGCTCACTGCAGCAACATCACTGTTTGAGTCAGCAATACACATCTGTCTGGGTGGGAAGAGGTAAAGGAGACTCAGGGATATCACTGACGTATAGAATTAATCTGATGTGGAGGGCAGCATCATGGTGAGAGATGGCCCTGGATGTGGAGTTGCAGGTTCTACATTCCCATATAGAAAAGGTTTTCAACTCATCAAGTCAGAGTAGGAATGGAAGCCTTAAATATGACTTCCAAAGGAAGCAAGCCTGCTAAGATGCTCTCATCCATAAGTTTTGTAACTTGAGCTTCAATTAAAATTTGCATAATAAACTTCAGCATCTCTATTTTTTTTTTTCTTAGCTGTGACTCTACTTGGTCTTATGGTCTAACTGTGTTCAGAACTGCACATTGCATTCAAATTTTCCTATGAGTCTAATCCTAATCGCCTGCTGCTGGGGGATGTTGGCTCTCTTCCTTGCCTGACCCCATTCTAGTTCTTGTGTCCTTTTTCTTTCTAAAATATAGGAAGCCAGCACTTCTGCCAGTACATCTTAGAAACTGATCATCTACCACACCTAATATTTCCCACCTCTAACTATCCATTCCTTGTTCTTAACTAAACATGGCAGGGAAGAAAATAGTAGCAGAAAAGCTACTACCATCTCAGAAATCATATTATCCATGACGGTAGATATCTGAAGTTGGTTGGATACTGGCTTGGAAGCATCTTTTATTAACCTTTCAAGCAATGTAATTCTACAGAGTTTTGATTCCACAATTTTATTAAGTCGTCATACACTTAATTCTCAGAACTCTGGAAAACCAAGAATTCTGAAGTCTAACGAGTGGTCTTGGGTAATTATAAGCTCTAAGAAATGTGGTGAAAAAAACTCCCTTAATAATATCTTACTATCACATGGAATAATCCAAAGTGATGCATTTTAAATTGCTTATAAAATGTGGCACCCAAAAATATAGAATTATAGAGTATGAAAATTAGATGGGATCCTTATAATTAGCATTATTTTTCTCACAAAGGTTCAGAGACATTCTCACTGGCATCCATCAGTGAACTTCTTTGTCCACCTACCTACCTTTTATTACTTGTGCTGTCCAGCGGGCCTGGAGGTCAGTTGTGGGGATGGCAGCCCCAAGAGACTGGACAAAGCCAATCACAGCAAAGGTTGGCTTCTCTAGTTGAGGAGGGAAGATGCCTTTAAATAAGGTGATCTCATTGTTTCTGCTTTTGATGATGGATTCATCAAGGAAGGGGTAGGCATAGCCATATCCTGTTGCAAAGATGACACAGTCAATGGCCTCAAACATGGTCCCGTCCTCAAAAATGGCTGCGGTCTCTGTGAACTTCTTCACATTAGGCTTGATGGACACGGTGCCACAGAGGATGCGAGCTGGGAGCTCATCATTGAACACGGGCTCTTTCCTCAGGGTTCTGTATGGGCAATAGACACAGTCATTAGGAGAGTAAACTTCCAATTTGTCTTTATTGGTTCATATATAAGTTGATAAGGAAGGAAACAATTACCCAAGATTTTTTTCCTGAACCATGTAGTGTGATCAATATAATTGAAGAACAAAACTGAATTGAAACAATATTGTGAAGATCTTGCTCTTCACAGGCCTTTTGTCTAGTTTCTATAGTCTTTCTTTATTCTTCCATAAAGAAATCTCCATAATTCTCAAAATAAATACCTACACCCATTCCCTAATAAAACCTATATCAGGAATACTAATGTAAGAATACTTGGTACTTGAAATTTTTGTTTGCTACTTATGACTTGCGAACCTTGATAAGATTGGGGTTTCTTAAATCATCTGTGCCTCATTTTTCTCATCTGGAATAGTAATAACATTTATATATACCTCAGGACATTGGGAGACCCAAATAATATGAAAATGTTACAGTTCCTAGCACATACATGATGCTAAAATATTAGCCATTATTTTTATTACAATATACTCCAAACTGCTCACTGTAACATAAAGAAAATCAAATAAGATGAAGAGACTGAAAGGTTGGAAAGCTGCGGCAGATGGACTTTCACAGAGGGATGTAATTGGAGCCCCAGGCAGACAATAGCACAACTCAGGTGAGGGAGGGAGGGAGCACACAGAAATTTAAATGAGGCCAGAAGGAGAAGGAGGAGGCCAGTTTGTAGATTTGGCCACTGGAAATCTGAAAAGAGAGCTTCTGACTATTTTTTATTCTATAACATATCAATATCAATGTGAACTTAGTAATGAATTTGAATAATGTTGGAGGAAAGGGTTTATTATGTTATGAAGTTATTATTCATATGGCCATTGGGAGCTGTGAAAGAAAGCCACAGGTAGAGTCCATTGGGGAGGAAACAGAGCCAGACAATAAGACTGGTTGGAATCCTGGTTGGACAAATGGTGTAACTGACTGCATTCATTGCCTGCCACTTATTTTAAACCCACTGCTATTGGTCTTTCCACTCCTACCGCCACCCTGAAGTTGCCCTTGTCAATGCCATCTGAATCACACTGCCAGATTAAATGGTAAACTCTCACTCATCATTTTAGCTGGCTTACTAGGAGCACTTCACACAGTTGATGGTTTCCTGCCCTTCAAAGTACTATCTTCATCTTGCTTGCAGGTTGCCACTTTCTCAGTCTCTTTCTTACCTTCCTGGCTATTCTTTCTCAGCATTCATTGTGGTTTTTCATCTCCACTTTACTTCTAAACTATGGTATGCCCAAGGGCTAAGCCCTCAAACCTTTTGCCTTCTCCATCTACATTCATTCTTCAGAAGATCTCATCAAATTTGACCTTTTCTCTGTTTTGTAGGTCCCACTGCTACTCAATATTTTTTCTACCTGAATATCTAATAGGCATTCCAATTTTGATATGTTTAAAACTAAACCTCTCCTCTTCCCACAGTCTCTATATCTCAGTGAATGTCAACTCTATTCTTGCTCAGATCGAAAGACTTGAAGATATCTTTGATCCCCTTTTTACCCTCACATCCTTTATCCAGGCTCACAAAAAGTCCTAATAAGGCTGTGTTCAGAATCTGCCCACCTCTGGCCACTCACTGATAATAGTCCTGGTCTAAGCCACTATCATCTGTTACCTGAGATTTTTTTTTTTTTAACAATAGCTTCTTAACTGGTCCTTCACTTCTGCCTGTGGCCCACTTCCTTACGTTGGATGATGATCATGGGAGCTAGAGTGTCCAGTGTCAACTTAGATCTTGTCACTAATAGGCTCAGATGACGCTGGCTTCCCGTCACTTTCAGAGGAAAAAAACATACTCCTTGTACCTCATCTGGCTATTGTCATATCTCTGGTTGCTCTCCTGGTATTCTCCTCTTTCTCTTTATTCTCCTGGAGGAGAAGCTCATCCCTGCCGCTGATCATGCCAGCCATGCCCTCAAAATGTCATCCCCTGGCTGTGTCCAGTGGACCACTTTCCCTGGGTATCCTCATGGCTTATTTCCTGTTCTCCTTTGGGGCTTTGCTTAGGAGTCTTTTTCCTGAGACCCACTCTGAGGACTCTTGAAAATTATCCTGATGACACTTGCCATCACTCTTACCTCCTTTGTTTTCTTCCCCATAGCACGTATCACAATATGCTCTCCTGCTACTTTTCCTGTCCGTTTCCCGATACTGTACTTAGAAGGTAGGTTCCATGGGGGTAGGATTTATACAGTTTCTTATTCACTGCTGTATTCACAAAGTTTAACACTGAAGCTGGTACATAACAAATGCTTAATTTATATTCTCCGAATTAGTGAATTCACTTTGATGGAAACCATTTGGGTTTTTCACCTCATATCAAAGTCATTTCATACCATGTATTAAGCTTGAGAAGTTACAGGAGAAAATGAGGAGAAAACTAAAGATGCAAGACTCATGGTTGAAGTTCAGAGGAATCCACTAAGGGTATGTGATGAGAATGTAGTGCAGGGAAACTTCTCTCGCCTTGCTGAACTTGAGTTTGACATTAAATGTGAGGCACCAGAGCAAGTAGCTAGGAACAAGGGGCTCAAGAATCAGTAGATCTGGGATGGTTTTGTCCAGTCTACAGTCCTCCACTCTACCAGCTGAGCTACAGAAGGGTGCACTCTGGTTTGGTTTTGGATGCTGCTTCTACTTGTTGGCTGCGAGACTTTGGTAGTTATTAACTACATTGAACCTCAATTTTCTCATCTGTAAAACAGGGATTCTAATAGAGCCCTCTTTCTAGTTGTTGTGAGAATAAAATAAGTTAATGCACATCAGAGCCTTTGCTGAGACTTGATAAAACTCTGACATGTATTAAATGATTAATGCATGTTTACTATTATTTTCATTACTGTGGGGACTCATTGCTTAAATATTATTTACTTTCCATCTGTGCAATTCTGATAAGGAGGATGTGTGCAAATCCCTCCTAATATTTGCAGTTCTTCATCATCTGACATATGAAATCTGATTACAGCTCAATATTTTGATTTGCCTTGGAGTTACAACACACATTAAGAGTTGTTGACTCTGAAGTGAAAGTCAGGTGGTACACTGCATTTAATTCTATCTTACCCATTTAAAGGCATCAATCCATAGTTCTCATGCTTGAATCTTGCATTCATCTGTTTCATGTACCACCAGTCAGAGACTGCTGTTGGTAAGTTGTTCTTTAAGAGGGCTTGAAATCGAGTGACAAACACCATATCCCAAGGATAACCATCATCCCAGACCCGGCTCATCACCCAAGATCCACTTCTAGAGCTGATCATGACCTTCAAATATCAAATCAATCATGAAAATGGTGAGATTTGCAGTGGACATTGTAATATGCTTCCCAAATGCCCCTTTTGAGTGATTTAATACTCTAGCTCTTAGAAGCATTGCCAGTAGGAATACAATCTTTAAGCTGTCAGCATTTTTGGGAGCCACTTTGGCTGAAGAAATAGGTCTCACTCAAGCTCTTATACACTTTCTGCCACTTAGTTTTCATATCAAGTGCCCTGCCCTTTCTTCCATCCCATATCAAGCAATCACAAGGGTTTCTGTCCCAATAAGGTCATCCCCTATGTACGTGGGATGCAGTACCTGCTCAGCTGTGTGGCTGAGTTCTGCAGCAATGTCACAGCCTGAGTTCCCCAAGCCAATAACCAGGACACGCTTCCCCTTCCATATTCCTGGTTCCTTATAGTCCCTACTGTGGAAGCATTTGCCTTTAAAATCCTTTAGTCCTGAGTGAAAAGTGGGAAACATATGAATCAATTTGATTTCTATGAAGAAATAAAACAAACTGCTTTAACAGAGGCCAACTTGTGTGTAAGTACAGACCCCAAAATATGGACTTTAAGTTCTTCAAATATATTAGCTCTAACCTAAATATATTTTAATTTAACTTGTTTGTACTTTATTTTCTTCCAAAAGAGATGATCCTGGTTTGGATATAGTTCTATTACAACACTCACGTGCTGGAATCTTGGTCACCCGTGTAGTGGATTTGAGGTGACTAGTCATCAATAAATTCATTCTTATCAGATATATACGTGGCAGGCTTACCTGGGAAGGCCTCCTTTGGTATGTTGGGGTACACATGATGTCCAGAACAAACCATTACAGCATCGAAGATAGCTGACTCTTTCTTACCATCCTTTTCAGTGGTAACATTCCATTGGCCAGTAATTGAGAAATCAGGCCGTTTAGTTACACTGGTTACAAGCGTCTATGAGAAATACACAGAAAAAGCCTTCTTGTCTATGCTAACAGGTAGATTTGGCAAAAGCAGTACAAAAAAATCTTTAACAAATACTAGCTTAGGAAAATGCGTCATTCATTAGTGAGGTAGAAGTAAGTTACAAATTGAAAATTGCCTCGGAATAAATCAAAACATTGCATGGTGCACATGTGCACACGCATTCATACACACACACACACACACACACACACACACACACACATTTTATTCTTGCATGGTTTCTTATGCATGACCAGTATTTTCTGAGTATAAGAGGGACACCCCTGGGTCGGTGAGATGGCTCAGCAGCGCACTTGCCTGGCAAGTGCGAGGGCCCGAGTTCGACTCCTGGAACCCACATATGAAGAAAGGGCTGGTGATATCGCTCAGTGGCACGGGCACCTGCTGGCGTGCGAGGTCCTGAGGTCGACCCCCATTACCCACAAAAAAAAAGTAAAAAAATTATAATTTAACCCACCTCATATATATAGTAGTTACCATGTAATCAAAATAAAGTTATTAGTGAAACATCTTACATTTTTTCATAGTAAGACATTGAAATCCTCTGTACTTTACACATCTCAGTGTGATACGGTGGCTAGTGGCTGCCATATTGAATAGTGCAGATTTAAGACAATGTGTTTCTCTTAGTAAGTCAAGAAACTTCCCTTCTGATCTTAGTTTGGTGACAGTTTTTTTTCCTTCTAAACATAAATGGGTATTAAATTTAATGAATGTGTTAATAAGCATATAGTTTTCTTCTTGTAAGGGTTTTTTGTAGTGAATTACATCTTATATTTATAATACGTGAAAATACTCTTCCATGTTTGAGCCAAATTCAATTCAATAAAGGCTGGTATAGACTGTCAATTATTTTTATTATTTATTTATTTATTTATTTATTTGTGTGTGTGTGTGTGGGTACCGGGGGTTGACCTCAGGACATTGTGCGCCAGCAGGCGCCCGTGCCGCTGAGCGATATCACCGGCCCTTTTTTCGTATGTGGGTTCCGGGAGTAGAACTCAGGCCCTCGCGCTTGCCAGGCAGGTGCTTACGCCGCTGAGCGATATCACCGGCCCTGCCAATTATTTTTAATACTATGATGGTTTCATTTTTGAAAGGCTTTTGGGTTGATTTTAATGAGGGAGACAGACTTGTAACTTCTCTATTTCATATTATCCTTTCTGAATTTGATAGTAAGGTTAGCATGTTATCAAATAAGTTTATAAATCTTACTTCATTTCTTAGCTTCTGAAAGAATTTATAAAACATTGAAATAATCTTTTCTTTGAAAATTTTGAAGTACTTGCCTATAGAACTATTTATGTTCCTTATAGTAAAAATTTTAATTTCTAAGTCAAAAGAATTATAATCAAAGATTTGTTCAGACTTTCTATTTCTTCTTGAATTTTGGTAATTTCTTAAGAAAAAAAATTTTTAATTTAACCAATTAAAATATTATCTAGTAAATAATTTTATATTGTTATATTTAAAAATTTTATATATCTATCTATATCCATATTTCTATCATCTCTATCTCTATCTATCTATCTATCTATCTATCTATCTATCTATCATCTATCTATTCTACTTTTCCCAATGTTATTTATTTGTGGCTTTGTTCATATTTTTAACTGTCAGCTCTTTTGTTTATTTTTCTAAACTTTTCAAACAGCAAACATTTAATTTTGTTTTCTATCTTAGTTAATTTCTTTTATTATACCCTTCTTTCTGTTCTTTAGGTTAATTCTAGTTTTAGCAAATTTCTGAAACTTTACCTTATTGCTTTTAAACCTTTCTTTTTTTCAATCACAAGTATTTAAATTTATAATTTCATGAAAATATAGCTCTCTTTGTTTCCCACAGTACTAATATATAGAATCTAAATTAATGTTCAGTTCTATTTTAAATTTTTAATTAAATTTCTTCTTTGCTCTCTGTTATTTAGAAAAAAATGTTTAATTTTCAAATTCATAGGGTTTTTTTATGGTTATTTCTTTGTTACTGATTTTTACTCCGGTGCCATTTTAGTCTAAAAACCTTATGGTCAGGTTTTGTAGCTTTCTCACATATTCTTGAGAAGAAGGTATATTTGCTAAATCTAGGATTAGAGAAGCCAGACTGTTAAAAAAAAATATTGGCAAATAGAAAGGGATACTGAAAGGAGAAAAAAGGGGGAATAGAGCAACACATGTGGACGTCATCATTATGGCTAACGCTAGCCTGATGACAACATCTTACCTCAAATTTTATGTATTTCAGAAGGTCCTTTTGTCTGGCAAATGCAACGATGTATTCCTGAAGCTTGCTGTGGTACATAAAGTTGGGGAAGTCATCAGGAAACGGGACATCAGGAAAACACATCATCTCTTTGGAAGAGTTGGTAAAGACCGATTTGTAAATACTAGCCCTGCCCTCCTCCACATGGTCCTGTGAATGAATGGGTTCAGATGGAAGAAAACAGGTAAATAACTATGTCGACCATGTTCAGAGCTAGGTGTAAGTAATGACACAGACTCGAGTTGGCCTTTACACACAAGTAAGTTCAGTAAGGAACACATACATAAATTCACTTAAATAATTGATGCTAATCACAGAAACTTACCAAGAGAATTCATAATAGGGAAGAACATACCTTTATGAACATATTTTCTTTTCTGAGGGAAACAATTTTATTATATCCTTCGAGAAATATGTAACCAGAACTTTATTCTCTTGAAGCATTAAATATGATGACAGGTGTTTTCTAAATTTTAACTTTGTATGATTTCATTGTTTCAACTCATGAATATGAACATGAACATCTAGTGGTCAATTTATAAAAGCAAATGATGACAGGTATATTTTCAACTATTTATACAATTTGTAAACATGAACTTTTTAAACGGAATCTTTAAAAAATTAATCTCAGAATTTCTACCATATATAAAATAATGTAGCTATTTTGAACCAAGCACACTGAAGTTATAGGCATTGCATTCCTTTAGGTAGGTATTACCTGGAGCATTTAGGTAGGCAATAAATCAGAAATGTAAAAATATCTGAATTGGTTATACTGACCCTGAGAAGTCACAGAACTATACTAATAAAACCTTAGAGGAACTAGTAAGAGATAATGAAAAAAGAAAGGAACCATTGAAGAAAGAATGATCAGCAGTGAGAAGATCGGGACACCATTGTGGTTCCCAGCTTTAGCCGTACACTGAAATAAACTGGGGGACTTTAAAAAAAATCAGAGTTAGGTCTCACTGTCAAAGAATTTGATTTAGTTGCCCAGGAGCTTTAAATACTCCTCAATAGCAATGTTCAGCCAAGGTTGGCAGTCACAGTGTGTAGCAAAACAAACAGAAGTTAACGACCAACAACTTAACAGAGCACATCTTCTGACGCATTTGTTACAGCTGGAGTCTCCGTAATGCAAGATGTTGGAGGGAATAAAAGGCATTGCATTTCACAGAAAATACGACTAGGAACATACTTAAGAGTTAAATCTTAATTTAGCTTTCTTGAACCACAAATGTACTTTATGACTAGGCCAGTAGTCTAGGTGAAATGTCTTTCTTTCTTAAAACAGAAACACTTAACCTGCTGGAAGATAAAATAGATGAAACTCTTGAAATCATAGGTGTAGGCAAGGACCCTCTGGACAGAACACTGTTCACACAGGAAGTGGTATCAAGAATCAATAAGTGGAGTCACATCAAATTAAAAAGCTTCTGTACAGCAAAAGAACAACCAACAGAGTACCATTTCCTGATGATTTGCCTGCTATGATTCAGACAAAGGATTAATATCTAGAATATATAAAGAACTCAAAAACTAGACATCCCCCAAAAACAAAAGACTTAATAAAAATGGGCAAGTGAAATGAAATGTACAGAAGAAATACAAATGGTCAATAAATACATGAAGAAATGCTCAACATCGCTGGCCATTAGAGAAATGCAAATTAAAACACTGAGATTCCACCTTACCCCAGAAAGAACAGCTATCATCAAAAAATCAAATAATAACAAATGCTGGAAAGGCTGCAGTGGAAAAAGGAACCCTTCTACGTTACTGGTGGGAATGTAAACTAGTAGAACTGCTATGGAAGTCAGTATAGAGATTCCTCAAAAAACTGAAAATTCCATTTGACCCAGTTATTCCACTTTTAGGTATCTTTCTTAAAGAGTTAAAAATATCATATTATAGTGATACATGCATACCCATTCTTACAGTAGCACAATTCATACTAGCTAAACCTTGGAAGCAGCTTATATGTCCATCAACAGATGAATGGATAAAGAAAATATGGTATTTTCACTTAATGGGTGCTACTCAAATAAAGGAAGATAAACTTGAGGCATTCATAGCAAAATGGATGTGCCTTAAGACCATAATGTTAAGTGAAATAAAGTGGGCACACAAGCTTAAATATTTCATCATTTCTTTTATATGAGAAACCCAAAATATAAATAAAGAGCAAAATGAAAGATAGATAACAGGAAGTAGGGAGATAGCTCTTTCTCAAATAGGAAGAAGATCAAGAGCTGGAGGGAAAAGGAGGGGAGGGAGGGAAAAGGGATGAAAAAGGAATTAAAATGTGTTATATACATGTACTAATTCTCCACAAGGAATGTAAACATTATGTACTGCAAACATATACTAATAAAAAATAAAATAAAATATGCATTTATACTATATATATATATATATATATATATATATATATATATCACTTTTCCATTTCTGCAACAAAATACCCAACACCTGCAATTTAAAGGAAGAAAGGCTTATTTTGGCTCATAGTTTAAGAATGTTCTGTCCATGGTTGGCTGCCTCCAAGGCACAACCAGCACAGAAGAAGGCCTGGTGGAGAAAAGCTGTGCAGCCCACAGTGGCCGTGAAGCAGAGAGGGACTGAAGGAGCCGTTACACACCCTTCCAGGATGTGCCCCCGATGACCTCCTTTTTCTATCAGGCCCTACCTGCTAACAGTACAGTCAGCTATGAGCTCATCAATAGATTGATCCACTCTCATGGCTCTCATGAGCTGAACATTTTCCCAAATCTCCACATCTGAACACGAGACTGTTGGGGGGCATTTTGGCTCTAAACGATAACACTATGCTGTCTACAATGCTGTACAGATTCAATGCAATATCCAGAAAAACACCAATAGTCTTCTTCACAAAACTACAGCAAATAATCCCGAAATTTCTAGGGATACATAAAAGACCTCAAATAGCCATAGCAATCTTGAACAAAAACAACAAAACAAAACAAAACAACAGCTACATTCATGACATACATTACTTGATGTCAAAATATACGCAAAAGCTGTGGTAATCAAACCATTGGCATAGAGATGCACGGACCAATGAACAGAAAAGAGTGCCCCCAAATTACCCCATGCATTTATAGCCAACTGATTCTCGACAAAGACGCCAAAAACCCACCTGAAACTTTAAAATCATGGTTTGAGTCATAAGAGGACCTTTGGTAACCTTATTTTTAAAATGAGTAGATCATCTAACAATGTTATATAAACCTAACCAAAACTGAACCACAGATTATTTCCCCCAAGTGGCCCTTATTGATTTATCACAGATGAATTTTGTGCACAGAGACTTTCAAAGCTAACTTGCTCTCTAATTTATTTCTAACTTGCAGGTAGGTTATTTTCCAGCCCATTCCTGGTGTTGTACTTTGTGATTCCAAACCCAACAGGGTTCATAACTGTCATGGCAGCATGTTTGGAAATCCATACTCAAGCAGTGCCTTATTTACTACTTCATCTTCCTGTCCATTGCAATGATGCCCTACTCACTGAGAATTTCCAGAGGCCGCCGATGTCATTGCTCCTCTCAAAACAGGTGGGCTCCAGCCCCTCTTCCAGACAGCTCCTGATGGAGGCCAAACCACTGACACCGGCTCCAATGATGGCCACTCTCTTCACCATGCTTGCCTGTGCAAAGGCCCAGAGAACATTCCCAGCAATGGTATTGCTGAAGTTTATTTTGCTATCAACTTTTGGTGAAAAAAGAAAGTTTACATTCACACTCCAGAAAACATTCTAAAAAATTCAGGACTCTTGTGAGAATTAAAATTACATTTTACTTACCCCCTAATTTCTAAAGAGAATATTTTTTTCCCACAAAATTAAACATTTTGTTTTTGGTCAGGTTTCCAAAATTAAGAGATTGAGGATCTAGCATATATATTTATCTCTTATCTCTTCATTGTTAAACGTTCATACTTAGTTGTAGGTATTGATGACTGCTGGATGCTATTTCCTTTTTTTAAATATCCAAATATTTATCTTTAGTACTAAAATCAAGCCACAGATAAGGTGGCGTATTCCATAACACTCTATTCTTTCAGATATAATTTATAGTCAGAATTTTAGTTGTACAAAGACATTTAAATAGCAACAGATCATCATATTACCTTGAGGTTCACAAATTTTGTTTCACTGATTTTAGACAGTCTGTTACAGGACATATACTTAATAAAAGTTTGTCCAATGCATAGTTTCCCACTATTCAGCTTTAACTGTTGAAAGGTTTCATTCCTGCAGGTCACAACTTTGCTGGCACAGTTTCATCTACCTATCCAGGTATGTCACATTGAGCATTCATTCAGATGGTGGTTTTTAATAAGTCACTGTACGAAACAAATGAACAAAGGCGGAAGGGGTTGCTTGGGAAGTAATCGCAGTAACAAGGAGCTGGTGGATTACTGCTTAATAAGCATGTGCGCCACACCCCTCCTGATTAACTACATTCTATTTTAGCACCAGACATCTTCTAATGAGAAAATGTAAAGTTTGCACAAATGGTGTGATGCTAGAATCAGACTGGAAAATACCAAGAAACCTTGTGAACACTCCCCCACCCCCAAAATATTTATCTCATGCTTTGGTGTTTTGTCGTTTTTCTCTCTACCAAAGAGAATGTACAAAAGAAAGAAAAAAGAGATTCACACCTAAATCACATATACACCACTCATGTACACTTATATGTAATAAATGAGCTAAGAAACAAATAGTGTATATATGTGTATGTATATATAGTCATCTATCTGTGGCGGATTGGTTCCAAAATCTGCATATGCTCAATTCTTTTATATAAAATGGCCTATTATCTGCATCTCACTTGTGCACATCCTTCTACCTACTTTAAATCAATTCAAGATTTCTTATAATACCTGCTACAATGTAAATGCTACATAAGGAGTTGTCATCATGTATTGTTTAAGAAATATTGACAAGAAAATAAGGCTGCGTATATTCCACACATACTAGTCCTAAATACACTTTAATCCATGGATGGTTGGATGATCATGTGTGGAGCCTACAGATATTGAAGGCTAACTCTGCATACATACACATATATACACACACATGTATCTGTACTTCACGTTACCTGACATAAACAAAATATCTATATTTCAATATGCCGGATAGTCACCTTCTTTGTTCATAATAACATTTTTTTTCTTTTCAAGTAAAAAAATCATTTACTTCAAACAACTTCTTCCCAATAACTGCCACCCTAATCTCTGTTCTCTTCCAATAAAATTACATTTGCTAGCCTTTTCCTGTTCCAGACACTATCTTTAAATTCTACTCCTTCTCTGTTTCATTTTAGATAAATTCACATAGGTGCACAAAGACCAGCACCAAAAACCTTGCCTGAATTATATGTCATTCTCACTTCAGCCACATGTAGTATATTCCTGATGCCCCTTCTTTATTTACCAATCTGATCCTCCTCCCCTCAGCACTTTACAATATCATCCTTCTCCCTTTTTATACCTTTTCTTTGTCTTCTTTCTTCTGTGTATCTAACTCCTGTCTGAGTCTTCTGCAAAGCTTTAAAGAGAGAATTTTCCAGCAAGTCTACATTCTAGGGGCAGGTGTTAGAAAAAGGGAGGAGCTCCTCTTAAAGAGGTATTCATATTTTGGTCCCCTAAAGAGTGATCACACATCCCAGGGATGTGTGGGAAGCAGGATCAGTCTCTGTGGTTTCACAGACCTGGATTCCTTTTTGTCATCCTAAAGCCAATCTATGGCCACACTCCTGGGTCCTTGTCCCTGGAGTCAACAGTTTCGCCCAGGTGACTTTTTCGTTCTCTACTACATTGTGTGTTATTTCAAAGTTCACCTTATTTTCTTTATTCTTAGTTCTTCTGTGTATGGTAGCCCTCCAAATAATGTTTAAAAACAATAGCTCTTCGAGATAGCCCCGCAGTAAAGGTGGTATATTAGTTAGCGTTCCTATTACTGGACACAATTCCCAACACCCACAATTTAAGGGAGGAGAGGTTTAATTTGGCACATATTTTAAGGAGATTCAGCCCAAGATTGGCTGGCTCCAAGGCATAAATAAATCTCATGGCAGTGAGATAGGATAGAAGAAATAAAGACACATAGAAAGGAGACAAGGACAATTGGAATTTTAAAATTGTACTTTTAAGAAAACCTGCAGCTTCAGGGCAAAAAAGTTATTCAAGGCTCATTTAAATACTGCTCTTCCAAGACATGATAAACCTGGGAAATTCACTATCACCTGCAAATTGGCCTTTTCAACCTGTGAATAGACCATCTCTTTTCACCTGTAAATTGCTCTCCCCCCACCACACACATCTCAACTTCGAACACATGTAAATGCTTAAATTCTAACATGACCTACCAGTTGTGTAGGACAATAAGAATATACATCCTGTCAGCCATCTTGAAGACACCTCCAAGCCCCATAAATACACTCAGATCCAGATCATAATGTCCCTCTCTCATCAGGGTTGCACTCTTTCTTTTGAGTATGTACTTTACGTTTCTCCTTAATAATCCCTTTATGCCTCTTACAGATGTGTCCTGAAAATTCTTTTGCCATAGTGGGAGTCAGTGAACCTATATTTAATTTAATTCTATGGATAGGGTGGGTTTAAGAACCTCCCTGGCACATGTTTATGTTAACTGAGGTTATGAGGTTCCTGAACATAGCATAATATGAGCTGAGATTAATAATATCAACAAGGATGAAAAATGGGTTAGGGGAAGGAGGATGGAGTGAGAGGAAGGAGAGAGGAAGGGGGTTAAAAAAAAAAAAGAAACAAGCTGTAATATGTACATGTAACCACTCCCCAAGATGACTGTAAACTGCTTGAACTGCAAACATGTACAAGGAAAAAAAAAAAAAAAAAAAAAAAAAGGAACCTTCTTGGACCCTGTACAGTGACAGTGGAAAGCCATAGTGGAGAAAAACTGCTTAGACCTGGCACCTGGAAAGCAGAGCAGGGGTATAGTGCCAGAGAGGAAGGGACCAGTGACCATACACAGTAAGGTCATGTCTCCATGACCCATCCAGGTACACCCTGAAGTCTGCTTTACTAATCCCATAGGCATACCCAAAGCTAATGACACAGACACAATTGAGCTTAACCACCACAGATGCCTTTTTCCTGCCCTGGAAAAAACATTTTGAGCTTGCAAGCCTTGCGAAAATAAGTCAGTCCACCTCGTCTTCAGGTTTACCTGTGTTTTAGAGAAATCACATAATTCAAGTGGACTCTTGCTCAGGTTGTTGCTGCTCTTCTGTGACGTGATCTTACAAGCTTTGAAGTAATAGCGTTATTTTTGAAAGGAATTTCCCTAGAAATAAATACTCTGGCTGATTGACCCTCTTCATGGATCTCCCTCTAGTGGGTAAGAGTATTCACTACACTGCTGTTTGCCTCAGAGAAACAGAGAATTACCTTCCAATTAATTGGAGGCCTGGCAGGAGACTGTACCCATTCTCTTCGGGTATCACTAAGTTATCAGCTCCATCCATTTACTTATCTGCTTACTTGTAGACATAAAGCTCAACTCCTGCAACAATGCCAAGAGTTAGGTAGGTTTTGAAAGTACAGCAAAATAAAACTAATATTATTTCACCATCTTAGTCGGTTTGTATTACAATAACAAAATATCTGAGCTCCCATAGTTTATAAACAATGGAAATCTATTTCTCACAGTTCTGGAGGTTGGAAAGTCCAAGATTCAGTATCCAGTGAGGGCTAGCTCTTCAGAGATGGCACCATCTAAGTGAGAAGAGGGAAGGGGGTAGAAGAAAAGGGGGGAGTCTCACCAGTTCCCTCCACTCACTATTTAAAAAATTCCTTTCTCTAAAGTGTTTTTAACTGACAAATAATAATTGTACATATTTACTGGGTCCAGTGTAATGTTCAGATGCATATACATTGTTTCAGAATCAATCAAATCAGGGTATTTAGTATCCATATTCCCCATACATTTTATTATTTCTTTGTGACAAGAACATTTAAAATCTTCTATTCTAGCTATTTTTGAAGTGTTAAATACAATATTGATAACTACAGTCATTATACAGTACAATAGAACAACCGAACTCATTTCTCCTTTCTTCCTCTAACTTTGTACTTGTTTTTTTTTTTTTTTTTTTTTTTGTGGGTACCGGGGGGTCGACCTCAGGACCTCTCACGCTAGCAGGCGCCCGTGCCACTGAGCAATATCACCGGCCCCTTTTTCATATGTGGGTTCCGGGAGTTGAACTCGGGCCCTCACGCTTGCCGGGCAGGCACTTAAGCCGCTGAGCTATCTCACCGGCCGCTAACTTTGTAGTTGTTGACCAATCTCTATCCTCATCTTCTTGCTGCCCTTCTTGGCCTCTGGCAACCACAATCCTACTCTATACTTCTGTAAGATCAACTGCTTTAGGTTTCACAATGAGATCATGTGTTTTTGTTCTTCTAAGCCTGGCTTATTTCAACTAACAGTGTCCTCCAGCCTCATCCAGGTTGTCACAGACTTTAATTCTTCTTTTAATGGCACAATGGCACATACTATTCCATTGTGTATATCTACCACATTTCCTTTATTGACTCATCTACCGATCAGCATTTAGGTTGATTTTATGTCTTGACTACTGCGAATAGAGCTGCATTAAACATGGAAATGCAGATATCCTTTTAACATGCTGATTTCCTTTGCTTTGAATATATATCCAGTAATGAGATCATACGGAATTCTATTTTTTAAACTTTAGTATGGAATACTTGCTGCAGTTGGATATAATTTGCTTTTGTCCCTCAATATTTTATGTGTTGGAAGCTTGGTCCTCAGTGTGGTAATATTGAGAGGTGGTAGATCTTTTAGGAGGTAGAGCCTAGTATGAGGTGACTAATTCTCTGGGGTGCTAGCCTTTACAAAGGGAAAGCATAATTTTTATGGGACCCTGGTTAGTTCTCAACAGAAGTTTATTATAAAAGAATATTGACCCCTCTCTTCTCTCTGACTTCCTGTTTTGTGATGTAATCTCTCCTTCTCACCTGTACTCAATCCATGATGCTGCCCAGCATGTGACAGTGCCAAGCACATGTAAGCAACATGCTCTTGAACGTCCAAAATGGTAAGGGCATTAGTCAGTTTTCTTGTTGCTGAGACCTGACACCCACAACTTAAAAAGAAAAAGTTTAATTTAGCTTGCAGTTTCAGATTTGGTATAGAGTCAGTAGGCTCCAAGGAGAAATATCATGGTGTAAGGACATGGCAGAGTAAAGCTACTTAGTTCATGGCAGGTGGGAAGCAGAAAAATGGAACAGTGTCAGAGAGGAAGAGGCCAGGGACAAGACATAGACCCCAAGGCCAAACCTCCACAACCTATGCAAACACACTCAGAAATGTGCTTTACTAATCTGCTATGCATTTCTTAGTACAATGACATATAAAGATTAACAGTTACAGTAAGCTAACTAAACCTCTTTTCTTTCTACATTAGCCAGCCTTGGGTATTTTGGTATAGCAATAAAAAATGGGACTAATAATGACTGTATTCATTTATATTTCTGCCAATAAAAGTTTCCCTTTCTCCATATACATGCCAATAATTTTGTCTTTTTGATACAAGCCACTTTAATTGGGGTACAGTGATATATTATAGTTGTTTTGATTTTCATTTCCCTGATGGCTAATGATATTGAGTATAGTTTCATATACCTGTTGGCTATTCATGTGTATTCTTTTGAGAAATTTCTACTTGGGTCTTTTGCTCAGTTTTAGTTGGATTTTGTTTTGTTTTTACTATTGAGTTGTTCAGGTTCCTTTTCTATTCTGGATATTCATTTCTGAAATACAGCTTTGCAAGATGAACTATTCTTGGATAACATTTTTTACCTTCAGCATATTGGCTATATAATGTCACTGTCTCCTGGCTCCAAGAAATACTAATATGCTGATAGCTGTTTTGGGACTCCTTTGTGTGTGATATATTTCTTACCTTTTACTGCTTTAAGAATTTTTTTCCTTTGTCTTTAAATTTGATAGCTTAATTATTGTATGTCTTGGTGTACACTTTGAATTGAGTTTGTATGAATACTTTTCTGTTTCCTATATGTGGGTATAGGGATCTACCCCCACATGAGAGATGTTTTCAGCTATTTTTCCTCCAAGTATGCTTTCTGGTCCTTTTTCTCTTTCTTCTCCTTCTACAAGTCCTATTATGCAAACATTTGATCTTTTGATGGTGCCCTATAATTTCCATGCACTTTATTTATTCTTTTTTAATTCTTTTGTCTTTTTGTTTTGTTTTGCTCCCCTGGATGGTTCTGCCTTACAGCCTATTGATCTTTCTTCTTCCTGGTTAACTAGGTAGCTGAAGCTTTCTGCTAAACTTTTCAGTTCAGTCATAACATTCTTTATCTCTAAGATTTTTACCTGATTCTTTTTTATTATTTTTCTTTGTTAATCTTGCTTTTTGTGCATTGTTTGTCAAATTTCATTAAATTTTCTACCTGTGTTGTATTGCAGCTCACCAAACTTCTTTATGACTATCATTCTGAATTTTTTTGTCATTTTATAGATTTCTATTTCTTTTGAGTCCATTACTGAAACTTTATTGGTTTCTCTTTAAGGTGTTATGATTCCATGATTCTTTGTAATCCCATGCCCTTGCATTGTTGTCTATGCATTTGAGAAGATGGGCCCCTCTTTAACACTTTAAAGTGTTCTTTGACAAGGATACTGATACACTTTTTATTTTAACCTGTCATTCTGGAAAAGTCAGTTTATGACCCAGGCAGGCAGAGCTTGTTGTGAGTTTTCTAGTGGATTGGATTACTAATTTTGGTTTGATGTCAGGCGGGCAGTTTATTAAAACAAACAAGCAACAACAACAAGAAAAACCACTATAGTTCCACTCACCATAATAGATGAAATGCTCAAACCTAAAGTTGAGTAAAAAAAAGACTATCCATATATGAATACATCAAAGCCAACACAATTAATAGTACATTAGCATAAGTAATTCATATTAATTTGTCTGAAAATTACTTGAAAAATCCAGGAAATGGTCAACACAAATTCAGTATTACAAGTTTATCCGGAAGGAGGCAGAAAGAAGGGGAATGTGTTTATGAAGGAACATACCACAGGCTTCAAAAGCACAAATATTTTCTATTTCTGAATCCCATAGAGAGAATGTGAATGGCCACCTTACTATAATTCTTTAAAATGTACCTCTATTATAAGTACCCTTTTGTATATGTAGTTTAAATTTAAACACACATTTCAAATTTTACAAATAAGTAACTTTCCTTTAAAAAAAAAAACTAATCTTTTAGAGAGTACACAAGAGGAAATGACTCCATTTGCATCAGGTGGAACATAAAGAAGAAAAGGGAATAAGGAAGGAATGAAAGAAAAAAGGAAAGAAAGATAGGAGAGGGAAGAAAGAAAGGGCTTTTGAGAAGAGGGAGGAATGAAGATAGCACAGAAAGAGATAGGGAGAGGAAAGGAAAGAAAGAAAGATAGACAGAGGGGGAAAGGGAGATTTAAAAATAAACTTTGAAATATATGCAATGTATTCTGAAGAAAACTTTCAAAGTTTATTTTTATATCTCCCCTTCCCCTTCTGTCTATCTTTCTTTCTTTCCTTTCCTCTTCCTATCTCTTTCCGTGCAACTAGAGATCATACTCATAAGTGAAATAAGACTCATGTGTGTAAACATTGCATTGTCTCCCTAGTGTAAGAAACTAAAAAAGTAAATAAGATCCAAAATCTACAATAGATATGTGTAAGGGAAAGAAACTGCTCAAAAGGAAAGAACAACTGGGATGGGGGAAAGAAGAAAAGAAGGAAGGGAAAAGAATATATATATATATATATATATATATATATATATATATATACATATATATATATATGATAGCTAAGATAATTATACTACCAATTTCTTTTAGCTCATTGAAAAGAACGGTTTGTGCTTATATTGTTTGATCAGTTTTTCATGCCTGTATCTTGTAATCTGAGCAACTACTTTGAAGATAACAATACACAATATATTAACCATTGTTAATTTCCTATTATCTTGTTTTGAAATTCTGTATCATTGTTTTTATCTCCTTAAAATAAAAAAAAGAAAAATGGGTGTTCTAACCCCAAAGACTAAGGATGGAGAAATAATCCTATTAGATATTAATATAGCTATAATAATTAAAATCATCTGGAATGAATGAATAAAAAATGTAGCAATATACCATCCAGAAATAATACCCAGATTTTGCAATATTTTAGAAAGTGAATCACAGGCTTAAAGTAACAGTGATGAAAATATGGAATATTTCTGAAATGGAGTGGAGATACATGATAAGCCATCTGCAATTTAATAGAAGATTTCATTCCTTTTTACCTCTTACATTAACTAAATTCCAGATGGTCAAAGACTCAAATGCTAAAAATGAAACCATAATTATCAATAAAATTAGATAAAATTACATGGAAATTTTGCTTTATAATCATGAAGTAGGAAAGAGCTTTGTAAGTAAAAATTGAGTGCCATAAAGATTAATAATTATTTGAAAAAAAATTTTTTTGCAAGGTAAAACCATTATAGACAAAAGGAAAGCCAAATTGAGATGATATACTTACAAATAATACAGATATGGGGTGAATTCTCACTGTTTAAAGAATCATTCTAAACCTATAAAAAATGACAAACTAACCCAGTAGAAAAGTAGACAAAAGACATGAAAAAAATTATTTGGCTCTTTTTTTTTTTTTTTTTTTTTATTTATTTTTTTTATTTTAAAGAGAAGAAAAAAACAAAACAAATCAAAAGAAGAACAAATTTTCAAAACAACATAATAGGAGGGTAACAATGGTTAATACATTACGTATTACTATCTTTAAGTTAGTTATTCAGGACACCAGACATTAGCATTCAATTGTCCAAACATTATTGGCACAAACCTTACTCTTCAATGAACTAAGTAAAAATGGTAGTGTATCTATCTTAACCATCTTATATATATATATATACAATTTTTTTTTCCCTTTCCCTTCTTTCTTTTCCCTATTCCAGTCTCTCTTTCCTTTTGACCAGTTTCTTTTTGATTCACCATATCTATTGTACATTTTGGATCTTATTTACTCTTTCAGTTTCTCATACTAGAGAGATAATACGATGCTTACACATGTGCTTCTGGTTTATTTCACTTATGAGTATTTTCTCGAGTTGCATCCATTTACCTATAAAAGTCTCCAGTTTATCCTTCTTTATGGCTGAATAGTACTCCATTGTATAAAAATACCACATCTTTCTTATCCATTCCTCAGTTGATGGGCATTTGGGTTGTTTCCAAGATCTGGCTATTACAAATTGTGCTGCTATAAACATGGGTGCACATATATCGCTGTGGTACGATGTTTTTAATTCTTCTGGGAAGATGCCCAGAAGGGGAATAGCTGGGTCAAATGGGACCTCCAACCCTAGTTTTCTGAGGAATTTCCACACTGACTTCCACAGTGGCTGTACCAGTCGACACTCCCACCAACAGTGAAGAAGGGTTCCTTTTTCCCCACAGCCCCTCCAGCATTTGTTATTAGTTGATTTCTTAATAGTAGCCATTCTTTCTGGGGTGAGATGGTATCTCAGTGTTGTTTTAATTTGCATCTCTCGAATGACTAGTGATGTTGCACATTTTTTTGTATATTTGTTTGCCATTAGTATTTCTTCATCTGAGAAATGTGTATTCATCTCAGATGCCCATTTTTGGAGTGGGTCTTTAAATTTGGGAGGTCTGATTTTTTTGAGTTCTTTATATGTTCTCGATAGTAGTCCTTTGTCTGAGGAACAGCTGGCAAACATTTTTTCCCACATTGTGGGTTGTCTCTTCACTCTGTTGGTGGTTTCTCTTGCTGTGCAAAAGCTTTTTAATAAGATGAGATCCCAGTTATTGATTCTTTGGGATAGTTCCCGTGCGGTTGAGTTTTTATTCATAAAGTCTTTGCCTACACCAATGTCTCCAAGGGTTTTACCTATCCTACTTTCCAGCAGATTTAATGTTTCTGTTTTAATATTTAGATCTCTGATCCATTTTGAATTTAGTTTAGTGCATGGTGAAAGATATGGATCTAGTTTTAATCTTCGGCATGTGTAGAGCCAGTTTTTCCAGCACCATTTATTAAAGAGGCTATCTTTCTTCCAGCGAATGTGTTTGGCACCTTTGTCAAAGATAAGGTGGCTTAGTATGTCTGGGGTTGTTTCAGCATCTTCTAATCTGTTCCATTGATCTTCAGGTCTGTTTTTTTGCCAGTACCACACTGTTTTTATCACAGTAGCTTTATAGTATAATTTCAAGTCGGGGATTGTGATGCCCCCTGCCTTGCCTTTGTTGCCCAGAATTGCCTTTGCTATTCTAGGTCTCTTCTGATTCCAAATGAATTTTAGGATTGTTTTCTCTAATTCTGTGAGATATGCTGTTGGAATTTTGATTGGAATTGCATTAAATCTGTATAACAATTTTGGAAGTATGGCCATTTTCACTATATTGGTTCTTCCTATCCAGGAGCAAGGGATATCTTTCCATTTTCTGATATCCTCTTCAATCTCCTTTTTCATAGTACTGTAGTTTTCAGTATAGAGGTCTTTTACATCCTTCGTGAGGTTGATTCCTAGGTATTTCATTTTTTTGGATGTTATTGTGAAAGGTATTGTTTCCCTAATTTCTCTTTCAGTAAGTTTGTTATTTGTGTACAGGAAGGCTATTGACTTTTGAGTATTGACTTTGTATCCAGCTACACTACTGAATTTGCTTATTAAATCTAGCAGTTTTTTAGTGGAGTTTTGGGGATCTTCTGTGTAGAGTATGATGTCATCTGCAAATAATGATAATTTAACTTCTTCCTTTCCAATCATTATTCCTTTTATTTCTTTCTCTTGTCTAATTGCTCTGGCTAAAGTTTCCAGAACTATGTTGAATAAGAGTGGGGACAGTGGACATCCTTGTCTTGTTCCTGATTTTAGAGGGAAGGCTTTCAGTTTTTGGCCATTTAGTATAATATTGGCTGTTGGTTTGTCATAGATAGCTTTTACCAGATTGAGATAAAGACCCTCTATTTCAATTTTCTGTAGGGTTTTTATCATGAAAAGGTGCTGGACTTTGTCAAAAGCTTTTTCTGCATCTATTGAGATGATCATGTGATTTTTGTCTTTGGTTCTGTTAATATGCTGTATTACATTTATTGATTTACGTATGTTGAACCATCCCTGCATCCCTGGGATGAATCCAACTTGGTCATGGTGTATAATCTTCTTGATGATTTGTTGGATTCTGTTTGCCAGTATCTTATTAAGGATTTTTGCATCTATGTTCATTAGGGAGATTGGCCTGTAGTTCTCTTTCTTAGTTGGGTCCTTCTCTGGTTTTGGTATCAGGGTAATGCTTGCTTCCAGGAATGAATTTGGGAGTATTGCTTCCCTTTCAATTTCATTGAAAAGTTGGAGAAGTAGTGGCGTTAGGTCTTCTCTAAATTTCTTGTAGAATTCGGCAGTGAATCCATCAGGGCCTGGACTTTTCTTTGTTGGGAGGTTTTTAATTACATCTTCAATTTCATTGGTTGATATTGGTTTATTTAGGATTTTTAAATCTTCTTGATTTAGCTTTGGTAATTCATACGAATCTAGGAATCTGTCCATTTCTTCTGCATTTTCCATCTTAGTAGAATATAAATTTTCAAAATAGGTATAGATGATCTTCTGGATTTCTGCAGGGTCCGTCGTGATATCACCCTTTTCATTTTCAATTGCATGGATTTGAGTCTTTTCTTTTCTTTTTTTTAATAAGGTTGGATAAGGGTTTGTCAATCTTATTTATTCTTTCAAAGAACCAACTTTTTGCTTCATTGATTCTTTGTATTGTTTTTTTATTCTCCAATACGTTAATTTCTGCTCTGATCTTTATAATTTCCTCCCTTGTACGGGCTTTTGGATTAACCTGCTCTTCTTTTTCTAGAAGCTCGAGGTTCACCCTTAAGTTGTTTATTTGCGCTTGCTCTATTTTCCTAATATAAGTATTTAATGCTATAAATTTCCCTCTTAGGACTGCTTTCATTGTATCCCATAAGTTCCGGTATGTTGTACTGTCATTGTCATTCAGTTGTAGAAAGTGACTAATTTCTTCTTTAATTTCATCTGTGACCCATTGGTTGTTCAGGAGGATGCTGTTTAATTTCCATGTGTTTAGGGAGTTTTTGTGGGATCTTTTGCCATTGATTTCCAATTTCATTGCACTATGGTCTGATAATATGCATGGGATAATTTCAATTCCTTTGCATTTACTTAAGCAGGTTTTATGAGCTAGTATGTGGTCTATTTTGGAGAACGTCCCATGTGCAGCTGAGAAAAATGTGTATTCTGATGTTGTGGGATGGAACACTCTGTAGACATCTACTAAGTCCATTTGTTCAAAAGTTTGGTTCAGTTCTACTATTTCATTATTGATTTTCTGTCCAGTTGATCTATCTTTTTGTGACAGTGGAGTATTGAGATCTCCCAATATAATTGTATTAGTGCTTATTTGATTTTTCATGTCCTTTAGTACTTGTTTTATATAGCTGGGTGCATTAGTATTTGACGCATATATATTTATGATCGTTATCTCTTCCTCTTGGATTGTTCCCTTTACAAGGATGTAATGACCGTCTTTATCTCTCTGAATCCTTCTTGGCTTGAAGTTCACTTTGTCTGCAAAAAGAATAGCTACCCCTGCTTTTTTCTGGGTTCCTGTGGCATGGAGTATTGTTTTCCATCCTTTGACTTTCAGTCTATGAATTTCTTTCTGAATTAAATGTGTTTCTTGTATACAGCATATTGTTGGATCTTGCTTCTTGATCCATTTCGCCAGTCTGTGCCTTTTGATTGGTGAATTGAGACCGTTAACATTGATGGTTAAAACTGATATGTATTGACTTGTCATGATATTTTCCTGTTGTTGGTTCCCACTCTTTGTTTTTCTGCTTTCCGGCTATTTAATTATTTGCCCTGCCTGGTGGATTCCTTCTGTTGGGGTTCCTATCTCTTTCTAGAATGTCCTTCAGAATGTTTTGGAGTGCTGGTTTGGTGGTCATAAATTTTCTCAGATGTTCTTTGTCATGAAAGTATTTTATTTCTCCATCAATTTTGAAAGATAGTTTTGCAGGGTACATCAATCTGGGCTGAAAATTATTTTCCTTTAGAGCTTGCAATACATCATTCCAAGCTCTTCTTGAATTGAGGGTTTGTGCTGAAAAGTCAGCTGTGATTCTGATGGGTTTTCCTTCATAGGTGATTTGTCTCTTCTCCCTAACAGCTTTTAAGATTCTGCCCTTCTGTTGAATTTCTGGTATCTTGACTATAATATGTCTGGCTGAAGTTTTTTTTTTGATCATGTCTAGTTGGTGTTCTAAAAGCTTCACTTATAGGGGTGTCAAATTCCTTTTCTCTTCCAGGAAAGTTCTCCCTGATTATGTCTTTGAACAAGGTTTTAATGTCATTGATGCTATCTCCTGCTTTTTCATTTATTCCAATTATTCTTAAGTTGTTTATCTTTGAGTCATCTAGCAGCTGCTGAATTGATTTTTCATGGTCCCTTGCTATTTTTAAGAATTTTTCCATTTCATGATCACTAATTGCAAGCCTGTCTTCTATATCTGAGATCCTGTCCTCGCATTGGCTTATTCTGCTACAAATACTTTCAATGGAATTTTTTATCTCTTGGGTATCCGCTTGAATCTGCCTTATGGATTCCATTTCTTTCCTATGCTGAGCATTCATGGTTTCTATAGTTTTCTTAAGTTCATCTATTTTTTTGTCTGTATCAGCTATAGTGTCCTTAAGCATGGTCTTCATTGTAGACATTATCTCTGCAGTTATCTGTGAGATTATTTCTGTTTTAATTTTTTCCAGAACCTCATTCAGTTGCTTTGTTGTTACCACTTCAGATAGGCCAGGTGGGTGGCTTTCGGATTGTCCCACCTCGTTGCTCCCTAGGTTTGCCTTTGGTGAATTGGATGTGTGGGGTTGCATCTTGTTTAAGTGTCGTCTCATTTTTTCTTTCTTTAATTCCTGGGGTGATGTTTGCAAATTACCTATAGTAGGTTACTTTATTGCTAGTGTTTAAGATCTTTAGAAGATGACTACTTCTCTGCAGTATCTTCCAAGTGGAGCTTGCTTTTAGGTTTTGAGCTTTCTGCCAGATCCTACCTCTTCAATTCGTTGGGTATGCGAAGTTGCTACCTGTTTGGCCCAGTCCTTGATTCTTTGGTACTGTGCCACTGTATTTTCTGTGTCCCTTAGTCAATCTCAATCATGAAATATCAGGAAGGAAAGATGTTTAGAACAATTATTTCACATTTGGCTATAATGTTAACTAAAGCATCAAACACAGCCTAAAAAATGACAGACTGAGCTAACCAGTTATTTACCACTTTTAGCTGTATAGAGTTGTGGTTATATAACAAAATCTAAAACACACCAGAAAAATTATATGCAGTATACAAGTCCTGTGTATGGCAATTTTTCCCCTGAGGAGTTTAAATTTAAAATGAGTTAAGGAGGAAATAGAGTATTGGGAGAAGAGGAAGGAATTAGATGTAAGGTTAGAGGACCAAGAGGGATCCCACTAAAATTGGGACACTAGTGCAGAGGACAGGTGGTAGAAAGAGAAGGAAGGGATAAAAGGAAGAACAGATCACAACCACAATCACAAAGAAGTTAGAGGCACTATTTACACTCATATAAAAAACCAGAGAGAATAATGAAGGAAAGAGCAAATACACATACAGAAACAAAAACGAAGATAAAAACAATAAAACAGACAGATCAAAAATATAACCCCACCAAAAAACAAAACAAAACAAAACAAAAAGAAAAAAAAAAAACCCTTCGCCAGAACAAAAAACAAATCAGTGAAAAAAAAAAAAAATAAAAAAAAATAAAAAGAATCAGTTCCAGGTGTTGACTCTGCTGTAGGCAGTTACCCTGTGGTGAGAGAGTCCTGTTCTGTGCAGGTCCGTTCCAGTAAGCCAGGAGCGCCCTCTGGCGGGCGGTGAGCAGATGCGCGTACTTTCAGGCAGAGACCAATCTAGCTCGCCTCTGCTCTCAGTGCCCTTTCACGATCCCTGGGCCTGAGAGGCTCAGCGTGCTGTCCGGAGCGCAGGTTCCCTGCACTGGTTCCCGCCGCTCTGGTTTTTCGCCATGCCCCCCACAATGGCGCCGGGCCAGTCGCTCTCTGGCGCGGGACAGGTGTGGCTGAGAGTCCAGTCTCGTTCACCTGCTGACCTCAGCACACTTTCGTGGGCCTGAGAGGCCCCGTGCTGCCCTGTCTGGAGCACAAGTTCCCAGAGCAGTTTCCAAGCCGCTCTGAGTTTCACCGCACCCCCCACAATGGCGCCCGGCCGGTCGCTCTCTGGCGCGGGGCAGCTGTGGCTGAGAGACACTCACCGCCGGTCAGCGCCGTTCTCCGCCGCTCCCCTGCCCCGCCGCTGTCTCAGGATCCTCCGTGGGGGCTCCCTGGGCGCCAGCTGCCACCGTGTGTCCGTAGAATTGAGCTTCCGCAGCGCTGCAACTCCCGGGATAGTGGAAGGTGCGCGCGTGCGGTCTGCTCCTTCTTTCCTTCTTCTTTGTTGGAAGTCACCCGTCACTGGTGCCGGGGGTCCCAGATTGCGCTTCAGAACTTCTCTGGGTTTCGGGGAGGCATCTCCCCCCCTCCTGCGCTTTCCAGGTCGCTATATTCCCGTGTTCCAATGGTAACTTTTAGAGAGAGTTTCGCTGCCTGCTTCTTACTCATCCGCCATCTTGAGGTCCCACCTATTTGGCTCTTAAACATAAAATTTTTACAACTTCCCATAAAAGTGACTCCAACTAAAGTGATGAAATGTTTTTGTCCACACAGTTGAAAAGAGTAAAAGTTTTATACTATACAATTTTGGCCAGGCTGCAGAAGGAGGAAAGTCACTTACATTATTGGTAATGTTATAAATTGCTACTTACTCTAAAGATAATCTGGTAGTACCCATCCAAATGTGAAAGGTATATTTTTTACTTACTCATTTCCTTTTAAGAGAATTTATGCTTGGATATATTTGTACATATCAGAAATTATGTTTCTACCAAAATATTCATTGTGCTATTGTACGCTGCCATCAGCCCTTAATTTGTGGTTGTTATGCTCATTTTTTCCCAGGATGTCAACAGTGTTACAGTGAGGAAAAAAACAAACAAAAAAGTAAATAGCTAAATACATGTTTTCCAATTGGAGCAGCTCAACTGTATGAAATTTTCTTCAAAGTCCTAGCCAGTGACTTCATTATGGACCCAGGGACAGAAGCTATCCCAGTGCCACCATTAATTCATAGATACTTACAAATATGCATCTTTAATGAGCAAGAAAAGAACAATGATATTGAATTTCCAGCTAGCAGTGTGTCATAATTGTCAACATTTGAAATTAAAGAGATTTTGCTGAAGTGTCTGGGGTCCCAGTTATTCATTCTTGGAGGGAAAAATATGCTATGCTGAAACCACACTTGTGCATGATGGGAACTGGATGGCTCTGACCACCGGCTCCACTTGTGCACAGAGCCTGTGCTTCCTGCCTACCATACCTCTCCATTGCCCCTTCCTTCTTCCACGGTGAAGATCACTTGGTCACCCTCCTGGGGCTTTTATGGCATTCTGATTAATTTGCCATTCTTTCCAGGGCATCAAATGTTTTTGAAAGTTTGTTTCTGCCTTCAAAAGCACAATTTCAGTAGAGCCTTTTAATTTCAGGGTTTTTGTCTATTTTGTTCCATTGGTGGTAATTTTGCATTTATGAAAGTCATAAGATCCAGATATGGCTATGGCTTAAACAAGATAGCCATTTCTTTCTCTCATGTAGGAGTCTAAGTATAAGCTGAGGGCCAGCTCTCTGGTTGCTCTTGTGTTCTCATCACACACTTTCCCACATCAGCTCTAAAATACCTGTCCCATCTCCTGCAAGTGCTTCTACATGCCAGTGGGGTGCAAAGGAAAAAAAATTCTCAAGAGGTCATGGCCATTCCTTTAAAGAGCAAATATCACTTGTGCTGAGTGATCATCACCTCACAGCATAGACATTGTCATCACATCTAACTGTTAAGAAGTATTGTGATTGGAATTGCATTAAATCTCCGTAACAATTTTGGGAGTATGGCCATTTGATCTATGTTGGTTCTTCCTATCCATGAGCAAGGGATATCTTTCCATTTTCTGATATCCTTTTTGATCTCCTTGTTTAGAGTACTGTAGTTTTCAATGTGGCGATCATATACTTCCTTTGTGAGATTGATTCCTAAGTATTTTATTTTTTTCTGTGCTATTATGAAAGGTGAGGTTTCTCTAATTTCTCTCTTAGTGAGTTTGTTATTTGTGTACAGGAATACTATTGATTTCTGAGTGTTGACTTTGTATCCAGCTATGCTACTGAATATGGTTATTAATTCTAGAAGTCCCTCAGTGGAGTTTTTGGGCTCTTCTATGTAGAGTATCATGTCATCTGTAAATGATAATTTCTTCCTTTCCTATCTTTATTCCATTTATTTCTTTCTCTTGTCTAATTACTCTGACTAAAGTTTCCAGAACGATATTGAATAGGAGTGGGTCTTTTTATACAATGGAGTACTACACAGACATAAAGAAGGATAATCTTGAGACGTTTATACCTAAATTGATGGACCTTGAGATCATACCCCTAAGTGAAATAAATCAGACACACATGTGTAAATATTGCATTGTCTGTCTGGTGTGAGAAACTGAAATTGTAAATAAGAATGAAGATATATAATAGATATTGTGAAAAAGGAAGAAATTGTTCAAAAGGAAAGGGGAATGGGGGGAGAAAGGAAGGGAAAAAATAAGAAAAAAGATAAAATTGAAACAAAGCTTTGTAAATGAAAGAAGAAGAGGAGTTGAAGAGAGGGTAGAGGAATGGGAAAAAAAGTGGAACTAAGATATATCATGTACAGGTATAAGTTCCCTATGATGTGATCATTATGTATATCTAAATGTACCAATAAATTAACACTATGATGAAGTGAAAACATGAAATATTAAAAATCTAGTCATCAGCCAATTGACTACATGTGCAACTAAAACTCAATATTTGTACTAAGAGAACTAAAAGAAAATAAAGAACTTGACACTAGAGGACTTGATACTCTCTACCATAAAAAAATTTCATGCATGAATTTGTATCCCTGTGTAATTTGAGTTGCATCGGAATACAAAGTTAAACAGATAGAAAAGGACACTAATTAATGAGGCATAAGTCTGGGTCCAGCAAACCCATCCCTTACATTTCTACTTTAAATTTATTCTTGAGCATTATAGTAGCTGGCTGTGAATCTCAGTACCTTTACCTGAGGCATACAGGAAGCAGTCTATGTGTTTAGCCACTTGGTATGATGAATAGCAAGGAGCGTGCATGTGTGCAAGCATGTCAAAATGGGATTTGGACCCACCTTAAACTCCAACTAACTGGTTTTGTGTATGTTTACCCGAGCATAACAGAGGGTCTAATATATCTACACCACTCCAGGTTTTTTTAAAAAAGTTTTCTTTTAATTTTTCTGGTGCAAGTAGCCCAATTCAGTACAATAGCACATGAAAAACCAGATTTTCAACTTTTGGAGATTTAAAGTAAATCATCAGGGTCCGGGGATTTAGCTCAGTGGCACACAGCCTGCCTGGCAAGCATGAGGTCCTGAGTTTGATTCCCGGCATGCCCCCCAAAATAGTGAATCATCAGATTACTCATGCATGGATGATGAAGAAGATCCATTATGGTAAAATACATGCTTTCATAACTGAAGAGTGGTGTGGGTAGATGATGATGATTATGATGACTTTGACATTGGCCATGTGAGCCAAAGTTCCTATGACAGTGAAATGGAGCAGGAATTGACTGATACAGATGTAGGGAAGGCAGACCTCCTTTATTCAGATGATGAAGAAAACAGCAATGTGAGTACGTATTTGACTAGTCAAAATGTTGTGAAATGGCCACGCAACCAAATGGAATGATCCAATGTTAGAACTAGGTCCAAAAATACAGTGAGGGCCTTGGCAGTGGTGAAATGTATTGGACAGAATGCCAGCAGTGCCATTCAGTGTTGGAAATTGTAACAGACAAAATGCTACAAGATGCTGTGAAATACACAAAGGCTGAAATGTAAGTCAAGCATTTTGTATGCACCAATAGCCATATTAAAAAATGTATTCATTATGACACCTCACTAGCTGAACTGAAAGCATTCATAGGTCTGCTGTACTTAGCACAGATTTCTCATGGTGATTGCAGGAATGTAAAAGACTTATGGAAAAGTGATGTGTCAAAGTGTGACATAAAAATTTATGCCCTTGGGCCGGTGAGATGGCTCAGCGGCGTAAGCGCCTGCCTGGCAAGTGTGAGGGCCCGAGTTCAACTCCCGGAACCCACATATGAAAAAAGGGCCGGTGATATCACTCAGCGGCATGGGCGCCTGCTGGCGCGCGAGGTCCTGAGGTCGACCCCCGGTACCCACACACACACACAAAAAAAATTTATGCCCTTGTAGATGCAAAGACTTAATTCTTTCAGTTTAGACATTTATCCTGGAACTCAGCCATTGGATCCTTATTCCTATAGTAATAAACGGAATGATGTTGTGAACAAACTTGTTACTCCCATCTCCCAAACTAATTGGAAAGTGATATTCAACAACTGATTTACTGGTTTCCAGTTGATGTTACATTTGCTAACAGAGCACAAGTTGACCAGAGCAGGAAATATACACAGGAGCAAAGCAGGAATTACAAATGAAATGTTGCAATTTCAAAATAGAGAATTGTATAGTACAATCTTTTAATTTTAGAAAGATATAACATTAGCCTTGTATATGGCAAAGGAAAGCAAACTGGTACTGTTGATGTCAACATTTCCCTATGATGGAAATATTGATAGGGAAACCTTGACAGAATGGAAGCCTGAGATGGAAACTTTCAACAACAAAATCAAAAGTGGAGTAGATGCTGTAGATGAGTTATGCAGGAAAGATGATGTTATTTGAAGCACAAATCGTTGGCCAATGGTTTTGTTTTACTCAATCCTAAACATGTGTGGCATAAATAGTTTGATAGTTTACAAAGAAAACAACAAGTGGAAAATATCATGGAGAAATTTTCTTAGACGATTGGGACTGGAGCTCCTAAGAGATCATTTACAGCACAGGAAAAACAAAATGTTTCTGCCCAGGGAGCTATGTACAAAAATTGTGGAGCACACTGGTGAGTTGATGGGTAAACAGCTGGGTGCAGCATCATAAAGACCTACTACAACAACAGGAAAACACAAAAGATATCAACTGTACCCCACAAGAAAGTATAGGAAAACAAAACATATGTGTCACCAGTGTAAGCGATTCTTGTGTATGGAACATGCAATAGTCATGTGTGGAGACTACCTTGGGTGTGACAGTTGAAGCAAAGCTTATTTTCATGATAGTATTCTGTTGGTATTTTCATTGTAGTTCATATAGGAATTTATTTCTCATCTTATCTTTTAGGTTTTGTAAGGAAGTACACAGCTGATGTGAAAAAGTTGATGTCTATTCTAAATGCACAATACATATTAAGAATTTAATAATTTATTTTATCGATATTTGATGTTCCTGCTAACTACATACTGTATAATAAGAACCTTCTGACAAAACAGAAGATGAGATGTCAAGTATGTCCTACTGAAAGGCCAGGAAAGCAAAAGACATGTACTGTCAGGGTAAGTGATGTGTGTGTATAGAACATGCTTTTGTCATGTGTGCAGAATGCTTTAGGTATAATGGAAGTAAAGACTGTTTTGTAGAGTGATATTGGTGTTTTCATTGTAGTTCATATGGGAATTTATTTCTGATGTTCTTTTTTAGACTTTGTATACCAAAAACCAGTCGATGTTGAAAATTTTGATGCTTTTTTATAAACTCAATACTTTATTTTTCTTATTTTCTTCTTGTTAAGTACTCACTGTTTAATACAATAAAACTCATAAAATTATAATTAATAATTCATCAATAGACATATTCTAAAGAATAAACTTGGGTCTGACACACGTTTATGTGCCATGATGACAAAATTATTCTTATGTTCCAAGGGCTATGAACATACCTACAATATGAGTTTATGTTGCATGCATTATTCCTAAACTTTTAAGCCTATGCTCCTTCTTGAGAGTATCTTGAGCTTCACTACCTATAGTTTGTGCTATGAACATGGTCAATTTTGCAATCATTATTTTGATTGAAGCAGAGACAACATCAGACACTAATAAAGAGTGAGAGAAGCAGATATGCCATTTGAGATCACACAGCTGAACCTAGAAAACATTATGGAAGTAAGTCAAACAGGAAAAAGAAAATACTGTGTGGTCTCCCTTACATGTGAGATATAAAAATGAATACATAGAAACAGAGGTAGAATGGTAGTTATGGGGCAGAAGAGAAAGAATTCACAGGTACAGGTCAAAGGGCCGATGTCGCATTTTTCAAAGATGAATTAGACTAGTGAGCTAATGATCAGCATGAGAACTATACTTAGTACCACACATACGAAATCTAACTATGTCAGATAATGGATGTGGTAATTTTCTTTCTTTTTTTGTGGTAATTTTCTTGACAGTAGCATTTCTTTCAATTAAGTATATGTCCATAAGAACATCATGTTTTACACCTTAAATATATAACAGAAAAATAAACTTTATCTTCCGACTATATGAGTAAAATATATCAGATAAGCTTACATTCACACCTAAGAATAAACATGCACTAGCCATCTGACCTTTACAAAATCACTTAAACTCTGTGGATTTTGATTTTATCATATGTGTAATGTGAATAATAAGAACAGCTTTGCAAGATGAAAGTGAAGATTAACTGAAATACAGTACCTAGGAGAGTGCATGACACTTAGGAGATATTAATCCTTTGTGACCTTTCATTCATCCAGTTTTGATATTTACAATCTTTTTTAACATCTGCATCTCCCATGCTTGCCTACTCAACAAAACAAAACAAAACAAAACAAAACAAAACAAAACAAAACTAGAAGGGGCACTTTGAAACTTTTCTGGACAGTAGAAAGCTTTCACTAAGGTAGTGATGCAGAACTAAAGGCTAGATAAGCCAGAAGGAGACTTGATATTTGGAGGTGGTTTTTTTTTTTTTTTTTCTTTTTTAATTTTACCAATTCTAAACACAACTATGACAGTTGAAAGGCTGAGAAACTGTGCAGAAAATTTCGCTGTCTCACTGAGCTGCAGGAGCAAAACTGATCATGGACTCACACCACGGAGAAGCCCAGTAGACACTCCCAGGCTCTCGGCTAGGATCCACGGTGACACCGCCAGGGAGAAGAATGGAAAGAAGCCAGCGCTTCCAGTGACCGAGCCTTGGGAATCAGGTTCCAGGTCAGAGGCAGGACATAGCCCTCTAACCTAACTGCTCTTAGAAGGCAAATTAGATCCCTGCTGGGAGAAGAGAAATTCTCTAGACTCAAAACAAAACAAAACAAAAAATCTTTTTCTATGCACTAGCTTTTGTTAATAAAAACCAGCCAGATATACAGACATTTTAATTACAAGAAGAAAACAAACAATAAAAGGGGAATCCAGGCTATCTAGTTATTGAAATCACCAGATAAACTTTAAAATGAATACAATTAATACATTTCAAAAGATTAAATAACACAAAACTCAATGGGTGAAATGTACAGCAGATTAGAAGAATTTAAAAGAGAACTAGACGAGGGAGAGTCAGGGCCTGAGGCTGCATCCTCAAGTACACAGAGCCCATGAGCCCACGACCCGCTCCTCCAGGGCCCAGACTCACCATGGCCTCTGCCTTGGGGACCCCACACCTGCTACCTCCCTGCGCATGGCCTGGGCTCTCTCAGCCTGGTCCAACCTCCTCACAGGGTCACACAGTGACCCCAAGGACCATGAACAGAGGATAAATGTGTCTAAGGGACACCGTGGTACTTTCCTGATGCTCACTTTCTCATCAGCTACTGTGCCCGGAGTTGGGGTGCAACCCTGAGCAGGATGCTTGTCCTGGGAGTGCCACCCAGTGTACTCCTGTCCCTTGGCAGCATGAAAACCAGGTGATTTGTGAGGATGACAGCAACCAAATCTACTGTTCAGGGTCTTGCTAAGTTGCTCAGTCTGGATGTGAAATTGTGATCCTCTTGCCTCAGCCTTCCAAGTGGCTGGCATTACAAGTGTATGTCATCACAACCAGGATGGGGTGATTCATCTACTTAAATTTAGCAGCCAATTTCCAGCAGCTTCTTTGGGCTGTGAAGAAAACTCCTTTCAAATCTGGTGTCCTTGAATCCAGTGGTGCCTGCCTGGGACCAGCCAAACTACCAGTATGGATCCAAGCCTGGTGGAGGAGAGCAGTGCTCTGTGTTTTCCTAGAGCCAGGGTGATGAACTGTTGCTATTCTGGCCTCCATGAGGTCATCCAGAGAGAAGGGAAGAGAAAGTGACTACCATGGCTAGGAGAGGACTGACCGGGACATGGTGCAGGCAGGGCAGGGGGCATTTGGCAGCCAGTGGTGACAAAGGCAGGCCACACCTGCCACAGGACATGGGTGGCTGTCTTTCCTGCCTGCAGGGTCAGGGCATGCTCTGGGAAGATGCTTATCCTGCTTGCCTACTTGCCAGTGCCAACATCTCATCTCCAGCAGGCCAGGGATGTCACTCATGGGGACAGGTTGGGATTGGAGGGGAGTGAGGTGTGATCAAAGCCACACAGGACTGTAGAATATACTGGGCCATCCTATGGAGCCCCTCGCTTCTGGGCTGGAGAATGAACACAAGATGGGGTGAATCAGAGCACTACTCTGAACTAGGTGCTACTTCACATGGGGGAACCCATGGTGGACAGAACAAGAAAAAAAATGTGACCCTGAAGGTGGGGAAACTCAAGAAGGACAGACAGGCTTGTCAGCCTGCTATCTGCGGTCTCCCCCCAACTCCTACTCCACCTTGCCCCCATAGATGCCCTGGGGTAACGGTGGCCTGGCTGCCTAGACTATCAGCCCCAAATGCAGCCAAAGCCAATTCTCCCAGTGCTAGAGACCCTGGCCTTGCAGCCTTCCTCTGCGGGCAGCGACCTTCCTTCTCAGCATGTCTCTCCTGGCCCTCTCCCACCTGCTCTGCACTGGTGACACTCCCTCCGGAAGCCACATCTGCTTCACTCTGCTCTCTGTTTCCTCACTCAGCAATGTGCTCTGGCCTTGTACCTCCAGCTCTCCCTCAGTCCCCATCCCAACCTTCCACTGGTGTGGCTGCCCCTGACAGGGCCTGAGGTCCCAGTCTGGCCTGGGCACACTGGGATACACTTTCCCGGGAGTGAGAACTCCCAATCCAAGTGGAAAACAGGAGAGAGCCCAGGACTTTAATCATCTGGGCAAAGACATTCATTCCCTTGGAGTCTGCACTATTACAATGGTTTATTATGTCTGTAGCCATGTGAGTTATCAAATTCAAGGGAAAGGAGAAGAACTGACAAAGTAGGAGCTCATTCTTCGCCTTCTTTCAGGCTCAGGGTTCAGTCCACCAGCTCTGCTTGGATTGAAATGGGCTCACTGGGTGGGCTGCTCTGCAGGCTGCTGGGCTGGACCCTCCTCTGGTTCCTGGACTTGGTGCAGGCTGGGGAAGGCCACAGCCTCCGGCTGCCTGGTCACTGGCACCTTACTCTCTGGTTTTGTCGCAGGCTGTGCCTCAGGTCCTGCCTCAAGCTGTGCCTCTTCCCGAGGCTCAGTCTTGGTGGGAGGCTTCTTGCCAGGGGTGGGTTCAGGAGTCCGGCAGGGCTCAGTGCTCCGGGAGCTCTCTCCCAAGGCTGGCGCTGCAGAGACTACACTCTGTACCTCGGGCTGCACCCAACTGTGGCCGAGGATGTCATCTATGCGCAGCCGCCGGTGGACGTCGGGATGCAGCATGTGATAGATGAGGTCCTTGCAATCACCGCTCAGGTGCTTGGAGCGTGGGAAGTTGACGCGGTGCTCCCTCTGGAGGCGCAGCATTTTCTTGATGTTGGAGTCATCGTAGGGCATGGAGCCGCAGACCATGATGTAGAGGATCACACCCAGGCTCCAGATGTCATACACTTTGGGCTGGTACGCGATGCCCTGTAGCACCTCAGGGGCTGCGTACGCCGCTGACCCACAGAAGGTCTTACTAAGTGGTAGCTGACCACCGTCATCGCGCAGGCAGCGTTTAGCGAAGCCAAAGTCTGACACTTTGATGTTATAGTCCTTGTCAAGAAGAAGGTTCTCGCACTTGAGGTCTCTGTGGACGATGTCCAGGTCATGGCAGTACTTGATGGCTGAGGAGAGCTGGTGGAACTTCTTGCGAGCATCCTCCTCCTGCAGGGCCCCCTGGGTTTTGATGAACTCAAGGAGGTCGCCTTGAACCCCAAGCTCCATGACAATGTAGACCTTGCCCTGTGATGTCTCGAAGATCTCGTAGGTCTTGATGATGGAGCGATGGTTTAGTATAGCCATGACCTCAATTTCCCGAGGAAGGAATTTCTCCAGGAAGTCTGTTGGAGCTTTCTTCCTATCAATGATCTTAACTGCCACATTGATCTTTAGACGCTCGGAGTAAGCAGATTTAACTTTTGCATAGGAACCCTCTCCCAAATTTATGCCCATTATGTATCCACGACGCTTGAGGACAATAGTATCATCCATGGTTCCAGAAGCACCCTGTGCCCCTGAGGCTGTGCTCTCTGTCATTGCAAGACCTGAGTCAACAGCGATCTCAATTACACTGTTGACATATAGCCTTCTGGGCTGGCTGGCCCTGCTGTCCCTGCTACTAAGAGACCAAGACTCTAAGATGGAACCTTCTGTACTGCTTCCCAAGTGACTTCAGTGCATGAAGTCACAAAGGAAGAGCACACATGGGAATGAGGCTCTGACCCAAGCCACTTGGACCTAGAACCATGGAAGGTCCACCAGAAGGCTGGAGAAGACTGAAGGCCAGCAGAGTGGCCTAGTGCTTGGCTGGGACCTAAGGGAGCTGAGGACTGTGGGCTCCACAAAGGCCTGACCATGAATCCAAACCCAGACCTAAGGTTGCATGTGGAGGGGTAGGGGTGATAGTTGTAAACAAGGTCATTCCAGGAAACACAAGACAGGTGGTCCTACATATTAGTGAGTGTGTGTGTGTCTGTGTGTGTGTGTGAGCAAGAAACAGAAGATAAATTTGATTGAGGACACTCTCAGGAGGGGTTAATTCAGGGCATTTTGCAAAGATGGGAGCAGAGTTGTAAGGAACCCCAGAAATTGTGCAGGTGCTGTAAGTGGAACCCCAGGCCCACATAGGGGAGGAAGGTAATGGGAAGAGCAACATAAAGAGGACCACCCTGAGAAAGACAGTGACTTTGGGTGGTATGAAAGAGCCAAGCTACAGTGACCCCACAGGCTGGTGGCAAGGATGATGTACCTGACATATTTCCTCTTCTTCAGCTCCTGACAGTGTCCTCCCAGGCAGCCTGAAGGGACACAGAGCAGGGCTGAGAAGGGAACAGGTGGGTCAGGAGGGTCGGAGACTCCTGGTGCAGCTATTATTGTGGCTTGGGAAGCAAGGACTTGGCCCTCTTGCTGCGTGGTTTGCCTGGGCTTTTCACCTCCCTGTACTTCTCTTTCCCTAGGACCTTTGCTGGTCTACTTAGAGTGGCTCTACAGGGGACAACTGGCAGAGATTCTGTTCTTGGCTATGAGTTTTCTCTTAGGGACCTGCCCAGACCATGGCTCTGGCTGGATTCTCAGGACAGACCTGGGCTGGGGTCAGAAGGTTGGGCCCATACCGTATGCTGAGACCGGCAGCTACTTCTTGGGATGCTCTATGAGGACAGCAGAAGCAGGCAGGGTGGCAGTGGCCAGGGATCTCTGTAGTGTGTCTGTAGTGAGCCTCCTCTTCTCTGGGCCACATCCTGGGGATGTAGAAGTCCCTGAAGATCTGGCTTAAACTTGGGTTTGAGCTTAGCCTGATCTAGAGAGTGGGCTACTTGCACCTGGGACTGCCCTCCTTACGACCCCATGCGTCACAGACTGGAAACCTGAGTCCTTCAGGAGGGCACTCAGGAGTGAATTAGTGAAAATGGAGGTGAGTCAGACTGGCCTGGTCCCCACCAGCTCTGACCTTTCCCCCTTTTCTCTGTTCTTCCTCTTCACTTTCTTTCCCAGGCCTGACCACCCAGTGCCAGGCCTGTCTGCATGGCCAGTGGTCCTTCCCCTGGACAGCTGCCCTTCCCATCTGCTGTCTCTCCTCCCTGTTTCCCTGTTCATGATGAATGGTGGGAAGTCAGCACTTGAAGCTTCCTTCCCAGAGATCTTAGCTTCACCTCTGTCCAGCGTTCTCCTCCATGCAAATGTGGCCTCCTCTCTCCCCCAGTGTGTGGATGGAATCTTTCTCCCAAGGTGGCCACCTGTGCTACTTGCTAGGGTCTGGGCTTCCCTGTGACTGTCCTATGACAGTCCATTAGGCCATTTCCTCATCTGCTGGAACATTTTCAGTCTTGTGTGGCAGTAAAGCTGAGGCAGCCTAGCTAGTTAGGAATGGGAACATGGAGTTTCTCAAAGACTCTAGTCATCGTTGAATGATCCCTTGAATATTATTAAATGTGACTTGTTTTCCTCCCTTGAGAAACATATAGCTATTCAATGAAGAAACAGACCGTGGCCCTGTTCAGATGGACACTGTGATCAGGCTTCTGGTAACTTTCTGCCCTGCCTGTTTCCTAAGAAATGACATCAAGGCCCTTTTACATTAATCTTTAAGAGGTGAGTCTTTTCATGTTAATATATAAGAGTTATCTACCTGTAACCTTCCTAAGCTCTTATAAACCATAACTTTGTAATTGGATCAGATAACAGTCCTTTCACATGGCAATACTATATATTGAAGCAAAGATCAATTGTACTTTGCAATGCTACATTGTGTATATATACATCTCAAGACTTAGTGCAGGTGCTTGTTCTCCTGAGAAGCTTGCACTCCATCGTCTGAGTGCATACTGCCAATTAACGTGCCGATGGGGGATTAATGAATTAAATGTGTCACAATAAAATATTCAGCCTCAAGATCAAAGAAGAACAAAGAATAGGAAACATGAAAAAATCATGCGTTAATATGAAACATGGCTAAAAGTTCTAATATATGCATTCAGGAGAAGGAGAGAATCAGATAGGTGACAGAACTACTTGAGTAGATAATGACCAAGAAATTGCCAAAACTGAAACAAGGCAATAACAAGAAATGAAATATCTCAGTTTGGATCAAAGAAAAGAAAACTTTGAAAGTTTGCACCCAATTAAGTCCATATTTATAGAACATTGGGAAGAATGAAGAAAAATAACTCAAATGAGATTAGCAAGATTTCTAGATATGACACCTCTGGAAATCCATTGGGTTTCTGTAAGCAATAAACAACTAGAAAGTTAAATGTTTAAAATACCAAGCAGCACCAAAAAATCATTGAATATTTAGTAGTAAGGAAAGATGTTCAAAATGGATACACAGAAAATGAGAAAACTAAAAAGATTTAATCAAAGCTGTATGTCATGTTCATGGATTGAAGGATTAAGTATAACACATGTAATTTCTCCCTAAATCGATCTATACAGATGGAGAGCAATCCCAAATTCTTACTTGCCATTTTCAGTGTGTGTGTGAAATTAGACAAGTTGATGCCAAACTTTCTATGGAAATTTAAAGGTTTCAGATAGCCAAGATAATCTGAGGAAGAATTACATTGTCAAAGGACTTATACTACTGGGTATCAACATACTCTATACATTAAAGGAATGTGGGAGTGGCAAATGTTCAAAGACTTTTGGTGGAATTAAAAACTGGCAATAACCATTAAAGTTGAGCAGAAGCATATCCAGTACCCAGTTATTACAAATTCATGCATGAAAATGTCCATAACACCATTATTTATGATAGTCCCAAACTAGAAACAATACAGTTGTCCATGATCAGCAAAATGCATAAAAATGTTGCATTCCTAAGATAGAGTGTCATATAGAAGGAGGAAGCAAACTCTATTAAAAACCCAAAAGTATATATTTCAGGATCTGTGTGTGATGTATTCTGTCATAACAGTTCTGCTGGTTTAGGTTGAAAGCAGAGATAATATGTAGACAAATAGGCCGGTGTATGGGACTGTGCTTCAAGAAAACTTAGGCGTGCAGCAGTGGAAATGGATGAACTACTGCTACACAGAGCACAGATGAGTCTTGCAACATAATATTAAGCAAAAGAAGGCAGACACAAAGAATGCCTTCTGAAAGGTGGTAGGGGAATTGCAATGGGCTTCAGGTTGGTTTCTTGAATATTACTGATCTTCTATTTAATGACCTAGGTTGTAGCTAAGGCGTGTTCACTTTGTGGTCATTCATTGACACACATAATATATATATTTCAATAAATAGCTTTATTAAATACTAGTTAATTTAAAGCACTGAAAGATGATTCAAGGACAATCTAAACATACCTTGCTTTAAAGAAGGCAAAGAAGTTACCTAATAACATCAAAGAATCGATTTCATGTTGTATTTTGGGATAAGTTTAATTTTTACTTTGTATGTATATAGGATACTTGGCAAAATTACGTGGACATTTTCTACTGAGGGGTGAAACTGAAGTCACAATTAGGGTAAGTATTGAGCTTATAATGAAATCTTTACCCTTTACTATTCGTGAGTCTAGTCATATATGTTTTATATAAGGGTGCCTGGTTGGAAGGGGTGATGGGTAGGGGAGAATCAATGAAGGACTGGATTAAAGGGCATCTTTTTTCTTTTACTGTTCTCATCTTCTTTCATCTTATTGCAGTCTTTCCATTTATCTCTCTCATTTTCCAAGAGCCATCTATCATACTCTGGCCCTTGGAAACCACAGAGAATTAAGGATTCGAGGACTCATTCATTCAGCAAATATTTTTCCAGCATCTCCTGTGTGACAGCACTATTTTAGGTGCTAGGGGGACCACAGCAAATCAAGTGAAACCTCTTCTCCTGGAGAACTCACAAGTTATTGGGTTGTAACATACATTACATTTGCACAGGAGGAAATTAAATAAGGGTACTGCTATTTTAGGAAAATGTTTGAATCTTAGACATCTTTCTCTCAGCCTCTGTTTATTGCCTCATGGGGGCAGAATTACAAACAAGTAAGATAGAAAATAGGATGGCTGCCTTCCTTCCTCCTTTCTTTTCTTTTTTGAGTGGATTTTGTTTTCAAAGCAGTTTTACCTTCACAGCAAATTTGACCCATGTATTCAGAGATTTGCCGTACACTCCCACTCATGAACAGCCTCTTTCTTACTAGATTGGTACCTTTGCCAAAACTGATGAGCCTGCACTGGCATGTTATTATCCATTCATTTCTTTACTCATTCATTCAACACATTTGACCTCGTGTTAAATGCCAATCATTACATTTCTCCCTTCTTTCTTACAATCTTTTCCATATTTCTCTCTTTTTCCTTCTCCTTTTCCTTTTAAATGTCCCTCTTTAGCCTATTTCTTTTTAGTAAGAAATAAAAATTTCTCACCTCCCACCCTTAGGATAGAGTGACATTAACATATTGATGTATATATTATCCTAGATATTTTTTAAAGAGATAAGCTATTACATGTTTAGTTTTTAAAACTGTCATAACTTTTATAACGCTTCACTTACTCAGATATCATAAGTATTTTTCTATGCCAAGAAATATGTGTCTACCTCATTTTGTTAAAATGTATGTGGTATATCATTTTATAACTTTAATTTTTAAGTAGTTTCCTATCGATGAACAGAATGATTCCAACTTTTGTGGTTGTTATGACCAAGTGTGTGTGTAGTCATGAAACTTTTCATGAACAAATGTTTATACTATGAAACAGAATGTTTAGCACATAATAGGTACTTAGTAAAGGTTTAGAGAATATTTCCATTTTTACTTTTAATGGGATGCTGTTAGTCAAAGTAAAGAATTGGGCAGGAGAGAGAAGAGGGATGTGGAGGACCATGTGAAAGGAGGTGGAGCTATGCTCCTTGGACTCTGAGGCAGAGATTCCTGAAACTAAGGGTCCCCAATTTTTCAGCTTTGAGCAGATGCTCCAAGAGAAAGACCCTGTGGTCCAGGAGTTGGCAAAAATAACCCACAATTTTTTCAAGGAAGTAGCCTATAGAATTGATCTCCTTAACTGCTAAAGTTCCAAAAATTGTTTAAGTTCATCTACAACAAAAAATTAAAGTCTTTTGTAACTGGCTTGAAGACCAGACAGGCAGTCCTATCAGGATGAAAGATATGAAGAGTGATAAGAAAGACCTTATAGAAGAGTCAGATGAAGACATTCTGATAAAGGATGAGAGGTTGAACAATACCTTAGAGCAGACTTTAGAAGAGGGAAGATTTTTCTTTCCCTTTTGATAACCTTAGTCTTTTCTGAAACATGCTAGAAGTTTTCACTAACCCTTCTTAATTCTTTATTAAAACATATAAATCTGAATAATCTGGTGCTTATGTCTGACTGTGACCAGAGGCCCTATGTCATCAAACCCACTAAGTCAGCTAAAACATGTTATTCCTTATAATGGTGGTGAACAGGTTTCAGTCCCTCCATGGATATCAAAATCTGCAGATATCCTTACATAAGATGGCACAGTATTTGAATACAATCTACATATATCCTCCCATATATTTTAAATAATCCCTAGACTGCTTATAATACTGTGATGATTAATCTTTTTTTTTTTAACGTGGGTACCGGGAGTCGACCTCAGGACCTCGCGCTTGCCAGGCAGGAGCTTGTGCCGCTGAGCGATATCACCAGCCCTGTGATGATTAATCTTGATTGTCTACTTGATTGATTTGAGAGATGTCTAGAAGATTAGTAAAACACAGTGTTAGTGTGTCTGGTTGGGTACTACCTGCATGACCTTGGTCCCTGGTCATTTCCTCTGGGGCTCTTCCACTACTCTCTGCTTACTAGATGCCATGAGTTGAACAACTTTTCCCTGCTATGTACTTCAACCACGATATTTTATCCTTTGTTCCAGCCAACTATGTCCTAAAACCTTGGAAACTATGAGCAAAAACAAAGTTACTCTTTTAAATTGCAGGTATCAGGTATTTTGCCCCATCAACCAAAAACTGACTAATACAAATTTCTAGTATAATGTCAATAAAAAAACTGTTGTATTATATTCTTTAAGAAATAATAACAAAATATAAGTCTGTAGAAGTCCCACACAGGTATAGATTTTTGCCTATTTTTCACCCATGGTTGGTTAAACCCACAGATGTGGAACCCATGAATGTGAGTTATATTAAGCTCTATAAGCAAAGTGTTTGATGAGAGGCTCTTGGAACTTGATTCAATTGGTAAGCATCTACTGAGCACCTTTCTAAGTGCCACACACTGTGCTAGGTGGGTAGTGGGGACATTTGTATGACATAGAGAAGGTTCCTGTTCTCAGGATGGGCACAGTCTAGTAACATGCAGTGTGGTCATTTCTACCCCGCTTGGAGGAATAGCATGTAGGGCAGTGTTTGCAAAAAAGAAGATGGACTTAAAGGGCACGGGGAAAGAGAGGAGGGACATATGTTCCAGATAGAGACATTGGAGCAAGAGGAATGCAGAAGAATGCTGAGGAGTTTGTGAGCTCAGCTCTGGAAAGGAAAGAAGAATGGAGAGACCTGAAACCCAAGGGAATATTATGCTGTTAATGACTGTGCACTTTTTGAAATGAAGACTGGATAGCCAATCATAGCGTTCCCTACTGCCATCAGCAATCAAACACTGTCCTAGATTATGAAACCTTCAGTGATCTTGCTTGACTGAGGGCTCTAGGCACATCTGTAGCTCCTGCCACCTTATTTCCACCCACACCTGTATCCCCAACTGAGCATAAGTTGCTCCAGCCACCCAGCTAGCCACTGTGGCCACTTTCTTTTCCTCTCTCTCTGGACATCCTCCCGGGGGCCAGAGCAACAACAGCTTATCTGCCTGGCTGTAGCAGAACGCAGCGCGCTGTTCTTCTCCACCAGGCTTGGCTCCACTGGTGGCTTGGCTGGTCCCAGGCAGGTACCACGGGCTCCAAAGATGTCAGGTTTCCGGGGAGTTTTCTTTACCCTCCAAAGAAGCTGCTTGAAATTGGTAGATTAACCCAAAGGTCAATGAGGCCCAGTAGGGTGACCAAGTGATCTTCATGTGGAAGAATGCAGAGTGTGTGGGAGGGGTGTTTTGGGCAGAAGAACAGACTTTTGTCATAAGTGGAGTGTGAGTCAGCACCATTCAGCTCCCATCATGCACAAACCTAGTTTCAGTGTAGCACAATCTTCCTTTTTCCCCCCAAGAATAAATTAGGACCCCAGATACGTAGATAAAGGCCTTCAAATTTTAAATGGCCTTCAAATTTCAACACACTTCTAATCCAATATCATTATTCTCTTCTCGCTCATTGAAAGAACGTATTTCCAATTTCAAAATATCCTATTAATATTTCGAATATCATCTAATTCCATGTATGGATTTAGGAAACGATTAACCGATTTTTTTGAGTCTTTCTTTCCCAAAATCAGGTTTACACTTTTCTCTTTACTCAGATTTTTTTTTGTGTCCTTCAGAAATGTGGGCAAGTTTTCTTCATAGATGTATTGCATACATTTACATCTCCCCTCCTCTCTTCTGCCCATCCTTCTCTCTTTCCTTCCCTCTTCCCATCTCCTTTTCTTTCTGTCTCATCTTCATTCCACCATCTTTTCAGAAGCCTTCCTTTTCTCCTTTTCTTCCTTCTCTCCTTCTCTTCCTCCTTCTTTCCCTCCTTTTCTTAGGTCTTTCCCTTTTCCCTCCCTGTTCCTCGCTCAATATCTTTATTTTTACCTACTGTAAATGAGATCTTTTCTTGTGTATTTTCTTTTTTTTTTTTTTTTTTTTTTGTGGGTACCGGGGGGTGGGTCGACCTCAGGACCTCACGCGCCAACAGGCACCTGTGCCGCTGAGCGATATCACCGGCCCCTTTTCCGTATGTGGGATCCGGGAGTCGAACCGGCCCTCTTGTGTATTTTCTAATGGGTTAGTTGTGTTATAAAAGAAAATTCAACTAATTTGAAATATGTTTTAAAAACTATACATACAGGGCCGGTGAGATGGCTCAGCGGTGTAAGCACCTGCCTGGCAAGCGCGAGGGCCCGAGTTCGACTCCCGGAACCCACATAGGAAAAAAGGGCCGGTGATATCGCTCAGTGGCACGGGCGCCTGCTGGCACGTGAGGTCCTGAGGTCGACCCCTAGTACCCACAAAAAAAAAAAAAATTACATACAAAGAATGTATACAATAGAGGTGCATCTTAAAGAATTGTAGTAAGGTGAACATCCCCTTTCCTGCATGGGATTCAGAAACAGAAAATACTTGTGCCTTTGAAGCTTATCCTGTGTCCTTTCATGAATGCAATTCCCTTCTTTCTGCCTCCTTCTAGGAAAACTAGTATGTTGACTATTTTCTTGAAGGGAGAGAGAGAGACAGACACAGAGACAGAGAGAGACAGCCAGAGACAGACAGAATTGATTCCTGAGGAAAAAGTATTAAGTGAAGTGAGCTGCCTGGGTCTTGGGCTGAGATCATAACGGAATTGGAGCGCCGGAAATGATGATCTCAGTGGATGAAAGTTAGATATAACCTCTTTCTTCCGTGCGTGTTCTCCTCGGATTCTTTTCATCCATACTTCTGCTTATGACTGACCTGTGATTTCCCTTTTCCGGGGTCTATAACGTAAAGGAATCTACAAGCAGACAGTAGCAGGTGCCTCTAATCCAACCCCTAGAGAGAAATCCACCGTCCTCCCGGCCTATTCTTTCCGTTTGCCCTCCAGGTTTCTTTCATCCATCCGATAGCAGGATTTTAAGGACCGGAAGTACACTCCACCCTTGCCTTGCGGCGCCAGCACATGTACGCGCAGGCGCACGACCTTCATGGGCGGGGCTCAGGCGGTGCCGCGGGGCTGCGGATTGGCCAGTCTCGAGGCTGACGGTTGGCCCTGACCATTCGTTTGCGCATGATCCTGAGCTGGGCGGGAGAGAACGAAATTCAAACTCCTGCCTACACATCTGGAATGTGAAACCGAGGGTCATGGAGAATTACCAAGGTTTGGCGGAAGCTGAGAGCTTGAGCTCAGAGCAGGCTGCGCGTTATATGAGATATGTGAAAGAGGCCAAAGAAGCCACAAAGAGTGGAGATCTGAGAGAAGCACTTAAACTTTTCAGTTTGGCAAAGGATGTTTTTCCCAATAAAAAGCTGATGAGCAGAATTCAGAAACTACAGCAAGCCTGGGAGGAGTTGGAAGAACACGAAGATAATGAATTTGCAGATGTGTGCAACTCTGGGCTGCTGCTTTATCGAGAACTGTACAACCAACTGTTCGAGCACCAGAAGGAAGGTGTGGCTTTCCTCTACAGTCTTTACAGGGATGGGAGAAAAGGGGGTGTCTTGGCAGATGACATGGGATTGGGAAAAACTGTTCAGATCATTGCTTTCCTTTCTGGTATGTTTGATGCTTCGCTTGTGAATCATGTGCTGTTGATAATGCCTACCAACCTCATCAGCGTGTGGGTAAAAGAATTTGCCAAGTGGACTCCAGGAATGAGAGCCAAAACCTTTCATGGCCCTAGCAAGGATGAACGTACCAGAAGCCTCCACCGGGTTCAGCAAAGGACTGGCGTCCTTATCACTACATACCAAATGTTAATCAACAATTGGCAGCAGCTTTCCAGCTTTAATGGCCAAGCGTTTGTGTGGGACTATGTCATCCTTGATGAAGCACATAAAATAAAGAGCTCATCTACTAAGTCAGCAATATGTGCTCGTGCTGTCCCTGCAAGTAATCGCCTCCTCCTCACAGGGACCCCAATCCAGAATAATTTACAAGAACTGTGGTCCCTGTTCGATTTTGCTTGCCAAGGTTCCCTGCTAGGAACATTAAAAACTTTTAAAATGGAGTATGAAATTCCTATTATTAGAGGAAGAGAGAAGGATGCTACTTCAAGGGAAAAAGCCTTGGGATTTAAGATATCTGAAAACTTGATGGAAATCATAAAACCCTATTTTCTCAGGAGGACTAAAGAAGAAATACAGAAGAGAAGGTCAAACATCCCAGAGGTTGGACCCACTGAAAAGAACCCAGGTGTTGATGCCATCTGTGAAATGCCTTCTCTTTCCAGGAAAAATGATTTAATCATTTGGATACGTCTCGTACCTTTGCAAGAAAAAATATACAGGAAATTTGTGTCTTTAGATCACATCAATGAGTTGTTAATGGAGACACGCTCACCTTTGGCAGAGCTAGGGGTCTTAAAGAAGCTGTGTGATCATCCTAGGCTGCTATCGGCACGGGCTTGTCATTTGCTGCATCTAGGGACTTTCAAAATCTCTGCTCAAGATGGAAATGAAGGAGATTTCTCCAATGTGGACATTGCTCATGTAACTGATAATACACTGATGGAAGAATCTGGAAAAATGATATTCTTAATTGACCTGCTGAAGAGACTGCGAGATGAAGGGCATCAAACTCTGGTTTTTTCTCAATCGAGACAAATTCTAAACATCATCGAACGCCTCTTAAAGAATAAACATTTTAAGATATTGCGAATTGATGGCACAGTCACTCATCTTTTAGAACGAGAAAAAAGGATTAGCTTATTCCAGCAAAATAAAGATTACTCTGTTTTTCTGCTTACCACTCAAGTAGGTGGTGCTGGGTTAACATTAACAGCAGCAACTAGAGTGGTCATTTTTGACCCTAGCTGGAACCCCGCAACTGATGCTCAAGCTGTGGATAGAATTTACCGAATTGGACAAAAAGAGAATGTTGTGGTTTATAGGCTAATCACTTGTGGGACTGTAGAGGAAAAAATATACAGAAGACAGGTTTTCAAGGACTCATTAATCAGACAGACTACTGGTGATAAAAAGAACCCATTCCGCTATTTCAGTAAACAAGATTTAAGAGAGCTCTTTACAGTTGAGGATCTCCAGAACTCTGCAACCCAGTTGCAGCTTCAGTCTCTGCATGCTGCTCAGAGGAGGTCTGATAAGAATCTAGATGAACACATTACCTACCTACAGTCTCTGGGAATAGCTGGAATCTCAGACCATGACTTGATATACACACATGATCTGTCTGTTAAAGAAGAGCTTGATGTGATAGAAGAATCTCAGTATATTCAACAAAGAGTTCAGAAAGCTCAATTCCTTGTTGAATTCGAGTCTCAAAATACAATGGAAAAACGAACTGGAAATGAGGGGGCCTGGCCAATAGCACCTTTGTTTCCTTCTCAAACAAAGAAGAAATGTCCTGAATTGAAGAAACCACAGCCTTGGCCTCTTATAACTACTCATCCTACCCAGGAAGGAGATATCAGTTTTCAAATGGCAGATTTAAGCATTGATGATAAAGACCTCTCCAATGTGAAGATGAATATGACCATGTTACAACATAGTATGCACCCATGTGAAAATACATTTAATTCTGACTCTGTAGCTACTTTACCCAAGGAGTTTGGAAGTGTAGAAGAAATTTGGACGGCCTCATTACTGGGAACCACAAAAAGCTTTATAGTTGAAAATGAAGCTCTGCAAAAAAAGACCTTACAAGAAAAGCCTGAGCAAGAAGCACTTCAAGAGAACCCCCTGGGAAGTTTTAATTATTTAGCTCTCCAATCAATCAAAGCTGATCTTGCACCAACTCTCTATCTACAGGATGATGAGATTTTATATCACTGCAATCCCTGGCCCAGCAGTCCCATAACAAATGAAAATCGAAACACAGAATTGAGTGCATCTGTTATTGAAATATCTGATGAATTGTCAGCATCCCATGGTGCACTGCAGGATGCCCAAGCAAGTGAGGCCAAGTCAGAAGGAGAACCTTTAGCATCTTCACCACAGTATGAATGTGATTTCAATCTTTTCCTGGAAGACTCTGCAGACAGTAGACAAAATCTTTCCTCTCGGTCTTTGGAGCGTGTTGAGAAAGAAAACAGCTTGTGTGTCTCTGCAGCTAATTCGAGTGCAGAGTCTGTGCACAGCAAAGCATGTCACCATTTGGATTTTTCTAAGAAAGACAATGAACCGGAAGAAGTGGTAGTTAATGTCAGAACCAGAAGGAAAGCTAGAAGGATCATTTCAGATGATGAGGATGATTCTCTAAAAGGTACTTCAAGCACAAGTCCATTCAGCACATGTCTCCTTCCTTTGTCATCTGTGAAACAATTTGATGCTTCTACTCCCAAAGATACCAGTCTACCCGGACGATTCTTTCCATCTAAAATATCTGGCAGTGTGAATAAATCTGTGAACTCTAGGCGATCTCTGGCTTCTAGGAGTTCTCTGATTAATGTGGTTTTAGACCATGTGGAGGATATGGAGGAAAGACTTGACAACAGTGGTAAAGCAGAGGGCACTGAAGATGACCTGGAGGAAGGAGCCGAAGAAAGCAGTGATGAAGCCTCAGAGCGTACAGAAGATCCTTCTCGAGAAAGTCTGTCTTCAGAAAATAAGTCTGGCAGGCTAACGATGTCTAAGCCATTAGGCTGTAATCTGCAGACCCCCCTTTGGGATGCTGACCCTTTCTCTGCTGAACCCTTGGTTGACTCTCCCCAGGGTAAGACAATGGAGGCTGCAAACAACTATGAGACTCTTATAACTCATGGAAAAGAACTGAAAGAGAGTGGAAAAATACAGGAGGCCTTAAAATGCTTTGTTAAAGCGCTTGACATAAAAAGTTCTGATCCTGAAGTCATGCTCATGACTTTGAGTTTGTATAAGCAACTTAGGAACACTTGAAAATACTGTAACCTATGTATTGTGTTGGGGGGGTGTTTTTTGTTTTTAGATATAAAGTCCTGCTGTGTAATCCAGACTGGCCACAAACTCACAAACCGACTTTAGTCTCCTGAGTGCTAAGATTACAGGTGTGCACCACCATGCCCATCTGTTTATCGCATTTTTTAAATGCCACTGATTATAAGGTGATTTTTGTTTCCATAATTGTGTTCTTTGGCAGCATGAAGGATTTGTGCTTAAGGTAAGAAAAAGCTCATAAAGCAGCTTCTGCCTCAGGCCCCTAGCTCCTATTCTGCCTCTCCCAACATATTGTTTTCTGAATGTTAGGTTAATATTTCTTCACTTGAATATTCTTATTTCTTTCTTTTAGGCATAATCTATAAACTTAAGAGAATTAACTGTGTGTGTGTGTGTGGTTTTTTTTTTTTGGAATTTTTTTTTCTTGTGATACTAGGGATTGAACTTGTTTTATTTTTTTTTATGTTGAAACAAGATCTCACTAAGTCCCTATGTTGTCCAGATTGGGCTCAAAGTGGCCATCTTCCTGCCTTATCCTCCCATCTCATTCTCCCTGAGTGCTAGGATTATATGCATACACTACCACTCCCCACCTGAAGTTTGTTGTAAAATTATTCTGGCTATTTTCTCCGAAAGGGATTACCTTTATATATCGCAATTCAGATAAGAAAATTGAAGTTACTTTTCTCAAGTGTAAAAAACAAAAGAGATCTTAGGGACCACTTCTGTGTTATGGGCAGAAGACAATAAGGGTGAAGAATTCTGTTAGGCATGATGAAAGAAAAGTACTTCTCACAGTTTAGCTTACTGAGGCTGGGGACCACTTGCAGGGAACTGGTCCTAAGGACTCACAGTCACTGCCTTGAGTGTCCTCTCAATTATCCCATTTCATGAAATTTTAGATGTATAATTCTAAGCAGGTGAAGATGTTAGTGGTTTCTTTCTGGTCAGTAGAAAGGATCTGACAGGTGTAGGTCTCCAGCAGACTAGAAGTGACCACATCTAGATTGCTCATGGATTGTCTAGGAAAGGCTAGGAGAGGAGTAGGCAGTGTGGACAAGCTGGAGCCTGCATGGTTTCTTCCATCATTCTCACCACTTTCTGAAGCAGTTCTGGAAGTCCTCTTGTGTCTTCTTAACTGTGATCAAAAATTCAGTGACTGCTGCTGCTGAGAGCCACCCGGTGGAAAGGTAGGCTTGTAAAAACATTACGGGATGTTCTCATCCACCCAACCCACCAGCTCTGGCACCATGTAACTTCTGGCTCTTCCCCAAAGTCAAAATGACCATGACAGGCAAACATTTTGAATGGATTCAGGACATCGAGGCAGCCAAGACAGCACAAGTAAAAACATGAAAGCAGACTTCCATAACTACTTTAGAAAATGGCAGAATGATGGGGTAAGTCTGTTTAAAGCTGGGAGACGTATTTTAAGAGGGGTTAACGGCAGTGTATCTTTTACTGTAATAATTTAAAAAATTTAAACATTCACTATTTTTTCTATCAGATCTCTTATTTCTTGATTCATAAACAGAGGTACTTCTTGTCTACCGTGTAAGATCAGTAATCTGGAGCACTCCGATTTCTCTTTAACTTCCCTCTATCACTTCTACTTTCCTGCTTTTGTTATTGGCACTATTGTTATTATTATTATTAATAATAATAATAATATATATTATTATTATTTTGTATGTGTGGGTACCAGGGGTCAACCTCAGGACCTCTCACACCAGCAGGCACCCGTGCCGCTGAGCAATATCACCGGCCCTTTTTTGTATGTGGGTACTGGGAGTCGAACTCAGGACCTTGCGCTTGCCAGGCAGGCGCTTATGCCGCTGAGCTATCTCACTGGCCCCTGTATTTATATTTTTGAAATCATCTTCCATAGAAACCATTTGCTCTTAAAGGAGTTGCTTATTTTTCCACCTTTCCAGGCCCTGGCAACCGCACGTCTGTTCTCAGACTGTAAGGATTTTCTGGTTGTGTTATTTCATATACAGGAAATCACATCATATGTATCTTTGGGGCATGGCTTCTTTTACTGACTGTACTGCTTTTAAGGTTCATTCATGTCATAGCATGCATCAGCCTTCTTTCCTTTTGTTGGCTGAGTAATAAGTAATTGCACGATTGTCACATCTTGTCTGTCCATTCATATTGATGAACGTTTGAATTGTTGCCACTTGGCTGTTGTGAATTTTGCTGCAGTGAACAGACTTGTGTACAAACTTTTGTCTGCACACACATTTACATTTCTTTGGATGTATACCTAAGATCGCTTGGTCACATGGCAACTCAGTCTTAAGCTTGAAGAACCACCTTACTATTCTGTACACTGTTATTTTTGCATTTTCATCATATTCAGTAACTCATTTTGTTTTTAGTGTTTGGTTTATAGATTGACCTGAAAAGCTGAAAACCAATATAGTGGGTCTCAGTGTGACTAAGTTAAATTGTTCAATGCATGGATCACGCTCATTTTATTACTTTGCCTTCTCCAATCCTATTAAAAATAAGTTCTCATCTGTATCTTGAATTATCTATTTTTGATAGTCATTTTTTTCTCTATTTACCTTTGCCTATCTCTTTTCATTGGAGGGTTTTCTCAAATGTTTGGCAAGTCCAGGTTGTCAATTTGTATTTAAAAATGTGATGCCCCTTGATGGGGTTCCCTGCGTAAGTAGGACTTGTCCCCTGTTGCCCTGTGCTTTAGAGTGGTTAGGATGAAGAAAACAGAAGGAAGCCTTCACATTTCATCTGCCAATGAGCTCATTCTGTGTCAATAGCAAGGTGACGCGGTGTCTTCTGTATCCGCTCAGTCAATCGTTTCTGTTAACACAGATGTTTTCAGCCTTTCTTGGTTTCCTACACATCATCATCACTTGGGTTTTTAGAGCTCCAGACTCCCCACCGTTGCCCTTTTCATATCTGTACCCCATCCTAGAGGTCCTGGGCTCCTGCCATTCTGTTGCTCTGCCAGCCTTTATCAGTTTCCATCTTTCTTCTATTCTGCCTTCCAGAAGTTTGCAATCACCTCTAGATCACTGAAAACCCTTCACTAATTCTTTGTTCCTGTGTATTTATACCTTAAATTTTATTACTCTCATTTCATGAGGACTCAGAGGGAGCGGAGATAAATACATATGGACAATCTGTTAGCTTTAGCTCAAATCCTCCATCCATCTTTAAATGTGGATGTGCCAAAGGAACAAAGGTAAGAAAAAAGATCTCTTTTTACTAGTGCTATCAGATGGCATGTTTAGCTTACATTTCTTACCTGTTGAAAATTAGGTAGTATAATTGAAGGAACAAATATTCTCTGAGGACCAGTTTCTCCACCCTAACAGACACATGGGTCATGTGAGGGGCATCATCTCTTCAAAGCATTCCTGATAAAATATAATGATAGGATACTTCAATAGGACAACAGCCTCCGAGGCTCTGAAAGAACTAAACTAGAATAATTTGTGAAGAAAACAGTCTTTATCCAGTGTATTGACAGTATGGGAGACCAGAATAGGTATTTACATTTAGAGAATGAACAAATATTCATAGATCACCTGCTATGTATCTAATACTCAAACTAGGCCTGTGAGCTCAGCTTTCAATTTATTAAGAATTTGTTACTGTTTTGTTTTATACATATCCCCATTAATTTAACGTATTTAATCATTTTTAGAAGACACTATTTAAAAAAAGAAAAAAACTAACCTAGTGAAGTTTGGCTGTCCTCTCATGAGGTTAATCATAGCTTTCAGTTGTGGATGTTCTCAGAAATGCTGATGTACTGCCCCCTGGGGGCACTTGGTGAACATTGCAGAACAGTCACAGGTTCTGCCACTTGGTTTCTCAAACCCGTTATGACAATGTATGAAACACTTGCATTTACACATTTATTCTTTCACTGTTGAAGGGCGGGTTGTGTGCAAATACATACACCATTGGCATCGAATAATTGCGGAGTACATAACATGTGTTAGGAACTCTACAGAAAACAGACTTCAGTGGTGAACAACACTTGATCCCAAGCCTCAGTTGCAAAATTTTCTACGATAAACCTTCTAGGTAGATAGAGAGTGGAAGAATCAGAAAACTTAAACAAGCTACTTAGTCTTTCTTTTGGGCACTGAACTAGGGAATCAACATGATCTGAAAAACATCATGAACTCTGGTCCCCTATGTAAGTAAGCTATATTATGTTCCAAACTGATTTTAGACAAAATAGTAAAAATGTATATGTTTTAAAGTCTTCTCTAGATTTGTTTTTCAGGGCTAGGAATTTGAACTCAGGGTCTGACATATGTAGGCAAGTACCTTGGCACTAAGGTATACTCTCTGATCTAGATTTTTTTAATCTTAAAATGTTTGGAATCTGCAGTAGTGGAAAATAGACACATGAAGATAACATTACGAATGCTTATTTCCAGTCTTCTCTGTACTTCACTACTTCTGAAGTGACTCAAGTAACCAGTTAAGCAATTAATAGAGTATGTTTCAAAATCACATGAAAGGTGAGTTGGGAAACAGAGGCTGAGTATATAGTAATCACAAGAGAGAAATAGTCATTGCAAGAAGTTCCTGAGAAGGCAGGTAATGAGGTTATCAAAGTACAGAAACCTTCAGTATACACTTGTTTGTTTTCCATATCAAAATCAACTATTTAAAACAATCTAATGTTCATGAAGCTGTGGGAAAATGGACACTCCAATAGTCACAAGAATACAAATTGGAGGACAATTGTGTGTTACTAAATGTTAACTGCCCATATTTTTTGACCATTTTGACCTTTGGCTTTTTGTCTATTATTTTTCTATGAATTTCCAAGAACAAAATCACATGCTTGCACAAAGATGACCATTTTATATTGTTTGAAGTAGAAAAAAATTAACATATAAGTCAATATTCATCAACTAAAAAGTATGTAAGTAAATCACAATATATTAAAATTATGGGCTATATACTGTGTTTAAAAGATCGAAATAAAAATATGTATATATAGTCATGAACTACCAGTAGACATACTTTTCAGTGAAAAAAAAAGCAAATTGCAGAACCACATGCAAATGTGATGTAGTTTTAATAAACACAAAGTAAGTAAGCTATATATCTCAAAATGCACACGTACATATAGGTGTATATATAGACAGTGGCTTGGCTGGACCCACGCCACACTGACATGGCTAGGGATGGGTAGAGTAGAGAGGAAAGTAAAAGAAGATTTATCTTCTATCTCTAACATGTTTTATAAGGAAAGATCTTGAGAATTACTTGTATAAATTTACAACAAATAAATAAATAATAATGAGTTGTTTCAGAAGCTCTGCTATTTGACTCAGAGTAGTGCAGGGTATTGACTCATTTCCAGATGTCCCAATCTACCAGCCCAATAATAAAAGCAGGCATCTAGCACTCTCAAGGCGTATGACATGGCTAGATTCACTCTAGAACTGCAGTCTTCAAAATCAGGTGGCATCACTGAATTCTGTGATGTACATATTCTCTGAATATCCTGGTTCCAATACTTACCACCTGGCTGTTGATTACCATTACTTTCTCTTGGAGGTACAAGATACCTTCACTCATCCACATAGTCATTTCCTGTTGGAAACAGCAAAGTCATGTTGGACCATAAGGAAATCTACAAGGAATTTTATAGCATTATAGCAGCTACCAAGGAGAATTTTAGTAATGGATTTTCACAGTCCCATAAGATGGAGACAACCCTGTATTTTCTTCTCCAGATAAAGCCAAATTTGAAGAACTTGACCTTTCCTGCTTACACTGGTTATATTTTGGAAATCTGGAAATAGAGCAATTGGAATTTCAAGAACGCTCTAGCTAGAAAATTAAATTCTATTACCTGCAAGCAACACTTGAGAAGATAGTGCAAATGCAGAATTTTCTGCAAATGCAGAATTTTCTAAATGCATTTTTAGATTTGGAAAATATTTCAGCTGCCCACTTTCAAGGTCTCTTTCAAAAGCCTGCAGTTTTCTCTCAAATGTTTTGATATCATAAAACATCCTTTCTGCTGTTTTCCCTACATCTTTACAGCAGTTTTTTGTTCAGTACATATTCCTTTCTTATTGCACTCAGTCATTCCAAATGAGTCTGTCCAGGCCTCTTGGAATGATCTTCCACTATCTGTTTTCAGTTTTGTTGTAGTTACTTCTTGGTGTTCAAGACTTGGGGACTACAGAAACACAAAAATGTTTTTTAAATTTAAGCACCAATACAAATTTATCCCTATACCAAAAATAGCTAATGCTATTAGTTAACACCAATTAATTGGATATTCCCTTAATCAACAATCTATGGCAGTGATTTTCAGCTGGGGTTCCTCTTGAATTTGGTGACAACCAGTGTGAGAGGGTAATGTTTTGCTGACCATCTTTTGGTCTTCTCTGAAAAAGGCACCTGAGTGCATTTCCTACCTTGTGGGACTTCTGCTAAAATCACAGCCAGTCCAAGCAAATATATATCCTTGCCCTTGTTTTCATAAGTTCTGCACAAACAACTAAATATGATGTTGCAGATTTACATATGCCAGGGCACAACACAACATTAAAAGAATCTCAGTCTCTCTATCTCTTTTTTTTTATGTGGGTTCCAGGAGTCGACCTCAGGGCCTCGCGCTTGCCAGCAAGCGCTTGTGCTGCTGAGTGATATCACCGGCCCCTTTTCTTCCTTTATGTGGGTTCTGGGAGTCGAACTCGGGCCCTCACGCTTGCCAGGCAGGCGCTTATGCCGCTGAGCCATCTCACTGGCCCCTCAGTCTCTTGATTAGAACATCTCTTTGCTAAGTCTTAGATATTCAATTTCAATTTTTCATAAGTAAACTCAAAGCTAAAATCTTGTGTTGATTAAAGTGGATTAAATTAATTCAATTAATTAAAACTCACAGGCAATCCAAGCAAATATATATGTATATATCCATCCTTGGTGGTACACTGACAAGTTGTGAGAAACTTCAGATGGGTCACAGCTAATGAGTTGTGGCTGGTGACATCATTGCCTGGCACTGCTTCTCCTTTCCAAGCATGCGCACAGCCCCTATATGTGCCATTGTCGGATGCTCAGCTGTTGGGTTGATGCTGGGGTGACATATATGCCATAGACTGGCTTAGAGTCACTACTGGAGATAAGGTAGCAGAACTGGGGGACCTGGGGAACTGGGAGTAAGAGGGGGCACATAGCTGAGAACTGGGAAACATTTTATTATGCTTGTTCCTTCTGTTCCTTTCAGTTAAATAATATTCATAATTCATGTATGTCTCTGGAGGTCAATTGTGACAGTAAGAAGAATCTGAGACCACTAGAAGACTGGCAGGCCATCATCGCCCTAAATATATGGAAAAAAAAATCCAGAAAAGAAGAAAAAGTGAGTTCTAAGGAGAGGGGAGAATGAGGTATCCCAGGAGAAATCGGGACATTGAGAGAGGTAAAGCAGCCACAGGTAGTGGTGCACACACAGTCCCAAATACATGGGAGTCTGGGCCAAGAAGATAGCAAGTTCAAGGCCAGCCTGGGAGATTTAATGAGTCCTTGTCTCAAAATAAAATAAAAAGGGCTGGTAATGTAGCTCAGTGGTAGAGAAACCCTGGGTTCGATCTTCAGTACTGGAAGAACTGATGGGGAGATGGGGGTTGGGGTAGGATAGGAGGAGGAGAAAAGGCAGAAAGGAACTGAGCTTGGTGGCACATATCTGTAATCCCAGCACTCAGGAGTCAGAGGTGGGAGGGTCAGGAGGGTGGTGAACTTCAGGCCAGCCTGGGCTACACAGAAAGACCCTGTCTCAAGCCAACAAACAAAAAGGTGCTTAAAACAAAAATTAAAAGAAAAGGCCGAACTGTACCCAGGACTATTTCAATTTTGCAGACAACCCCCCCCCAAGATATTTGCATATCGGTCTATGAGGAAGAAGAAGGGAAAAGATGAAGTTGTTATAAGAAGGTTGAATCAATATGTTAATCACATAATATTAAACATTATTGAACTATTGTATTTACTTTCATCTGCAAGATTTTTTGCCTCTTTATTAGTATATGTTCACAGTATACAGTAATTATATTCATTGAGGGGAGTTGGCACATGTATATAATATACCTTAATTCTCTTGCCTTCCCCTTCCTCCCCCCTCCCTTCGTCTCTACTTCCCTTTCCTGCTTGCAAAAAATCATATGTATTCACATTGGGTAAATAATAAGGCATATAATTCTCCTTTATGTAACTTCATATTTGGATCTTCAATTAGGATTGGCACTCTAGGAATGGAGGACTATAGCTTTATGGCATTTAAATGGAAAGGAAAAAAAGTATTGAAAAGAAAGAGTCAAGGTTAACATTGCCTACATGTATGTTTAGGTAGAGAAATTCAAAGATTAAATAAATAAAACAAATAACCATAAAAAAGTAAAATCACTGGAGGGGAAAAGTTGTTATAAGAAGGTACAATCACTGGATTAGAATACATTCAGAAGGCAGCTGTGCTCCCTGCCATACCACCATTGCCATTCCAAATTAGAGAAGCTTGGAAGACAAGGGTCTCAGAGTCACATAGTCCAAGTCCCTTGATTTTACATATTTAGAAACTAAACCCAGAAATTAAAGGACTTGCTCAATATCATACAGTCCATAACAGAACTGGGACAAGAACCTTCGGCTAGCCGGTTATCATGGCCCACACCTGTAATGTCAGCACTCTGGGAGGCTGAGGTAGGGGAATAAAAAGTTTGATCTTTGCCTGGGCAACCTAGCAAATTAATGAGATGCTGTCTCAAAATATAAAAATAAAATAAGGGTTGTGGATGTATCTCAGTATCAAGGGCTTGATTCCTATGCAGCACTGTCCAGAGGTGGGCCTGGAGAGGTGCTGGATCATGAGAGTGCTAACCTCATCAATGGATTACACCATTAATGAGTTCATGAGCTACATGCACTGCTGGGAGTAAGCATGTCACTGGAGGTGTGACTTTGGAGGTTATTCCTTGTCCTCAACCTCTTCTTGATACGGGGTCTTTCTTTCTTTCTTTCACTTTTTCCTGACTGCTATGAGGTAATATGCCCTTCCACCATATTTGTGCCTTGCCACAGGCCTAAATATAATGTGGCCAGCTTACCATGGACTGAACCTCTAAAACAGTGAGCCAAAATAAAATTTTCCTCCTCCAAGCTGATTCCCTCAGGTATTTTGTTATAGCAACAAAAAGCTTACTAACCCAATTTCCCACTTCCCTTTTCTTTCTTTGGGGACTTAGATGGTATCAGGATGGTGGCTGAGGCCTTGTTCACATGTAAGTCAGGGCTGTGAGGCCACATAGATGGGAAAAGCAAGTCTGGTGTGAGAACCAGTAGTAAAGAGTTGTAATAACTGACAAGCGATGATCAGCCTCCATGTCTGGGAGATAGTGCAATGGGGGCCTGTGACGGTCTTGGGTCTGCACACCCCACCTGAAGGCACAGCAGGTGCCCTGCTTTAATGGATAGGTGCCACGTGGGAAGGTGGGTCCAGGGTGACCAGAATGGTCATATTTCAGGAGAAGCTGGAAACCACTTTTTAGGTTAGACTTCCCAATTTTTTGAATGCTGAAGATTAATTCAAAATGTATCAAAAAGTTATTGAGCCAAAATTTGAAAACACCATTTAGCTACCACTCCATTCTGCTCTGGGGAGGCTTCCCAGCTTAACAGCTTTGTCCGAGGCTACATCTTCCTCAGATACAACCTGCAGTCTTGTTTAGCTTCACAAGCGCAGGTCACCATGCATGGATTCCTGGGACACACCTTCATTTCTACCAGCGACACCAACTTGCCCTGAGCGTGGATTACTTTGCAGAAGGCAGAAGCAATCTGTTGCTGATTCTATTAACTCTACTTTCTGAAGTTGGCATTCTCCTGTTAGTGGCCATTCCACCCTGTTTGGGGCATTTGTACTTTTTGTTTAGAATGATCCATCAAATGACTTACACTAAAGGTTACAATTTTTTTCAAGTTCAATCACTAAGGATTGGGGTGTGGCACCTTACATTGAGGAACCTGAGATTCCTGAAGTTTAAGGCAAAGCTGAGGCCAGCTTCTGTCTGGACATGACTCCTGGCTGAGGAGGGTGAGGTGGAGCAAAGTCACCTCTTTCCCTTGTGTTGGGTTAGGTGTACTCACCTCCAAAAACCTGAATGATGAAGGTAGACAACGAGGTAAGTCACCATGGGGTTGTCAGAGGAAATACAGTTAGGACAGAAGGTGACCAAGTCACTGAAGGACCTCACAGTGGTTCTGGTGATGAGTACTGAGAAGGCCATCCTACCCCAGACTGGTCCTCCTTAAAGATAACCAGGCGGTGCTGGGCTGGAGGCTCATGGCTACAGGCCTGACTGAACCTTACGGGCCTACCTTCCCACAATCTCCTTCTCCGGGACATCATTTGTCCCCTAAAGTGGGTGTCCAACCTTCTGCTCCAGGTAAAGGTTAAAGCAGTGGGGAAGACTTGAGTTTGATAAATTGGCCTTGATTTTCCTGGGGGAAAGTGAATGCTCAAGGAGACCAGCCTTGGCTCTCAGGAAGCAAGATGATCTCACCCTTTCCCTCTTCTTTGCTTGGGCTGCTTGGGATTGGTCAGGTGCAGAGGCAGGAGGCCTTTGGCTGGGTCTGATTTCTTGTCCCTTCCCAATCTCCTTTCCATGCCCCACTGGTCATTACCTTGTTTTGGTCTTTCACAAACTAAATGCCTTCTCACAGAATTGGGATTTTGCTTGAGGGAAAAATGAACACGGACTCCAGGGAAGGAAATGTTCCTTTAGGAAGGTTTTTGGAGAATTGAACAAGTTAAAAGGACTTTTTTTTTTTTTTTTTTTGGTGCTGGGGATTGAACCAAGGAATCTTGCACTGAGCTATATACTTAGTCCTCCTTATTTTTTTAAATTTTGAGACAGGGCTCACATTTAGAGAGATGCCAGCTGGGCTAAAACAGCAGGAATTTATTGTCTCCCTATTCTGAAGGCTGGAGTCTGTGGTCCAGATGTCTGTGGGGCTGTTTCCTCTGAAGGTGCAGTTCCTGGCCTCTTGCCTATGTAGCAGCTGGCAGCTGAGTAGAAATCCAGCCTCCACATGCCAGGGCTTAATTTTAAGTCACTAAATTGCCTGGGCTGGGCTTGAACTTGCTATCCTCCTATCTCAGACTCCCAGAGTGCTAGGCTTACAGGCCTGTGCCACCACACCTAGTGGGTACAGTGCCGTTTTAAAAGGAGATGTGACCAGGTATAGTGGTGCACAAATGTAATCCCAGCTACTTAGGTGCTGGGGGCAGGAGGATCACAAGTTTCAGGCCAGCCCGGGCAACATAATAAGACCCTGGCTTAACATTAAATAAAATTAAATAAAAGGGCTGGGGACGTAGCTCAGTGGCAGAGCACGTGCCTAGCATGTGGGACCCATGGCTTTTCCAGTGAGACTATATGGTCGAAGTTCAGCTGTCATTCACTAACTTCAGTGACCTTGGGAAGCAACTTTGACCTCTGGACCTGTGGTTTCTCATCAGGTAAGCCTCCCCCTCCACAACTCCCAGTGGCTTCCTAGCTGCCATGCTCACTCTGTTCCTTCAGTTTAGGGACAGGATAAGTACTCTGTAGGCTGAGGTTATCTAGATTCAAATCTGAACACAGCTGAGAGGTTTGTCTCAGAGCTCGCACAGGTATATGTTTGAGGCAGAGAGGCGGAAACCAAGGAATTCCCTGCTCCCTCCTTCCAAGGCACGAACCCCCGCCTCCTCCTTGGCCATTTTAACTGTTAGCAGCCGTAGGAGCGATGGCACAAGAAGCAACTACAATGCATTTAAAACAAATGACAGTAACAGGGAACTTGATTTCAAATTTCTTAGCCTCAATTTTTTCCTTCATTTTTTAAACCCATATTTTTTTGGGCTATGATCACTAGATTAAGGAATAAATTTTTTTTAAGTATGCACCAACCCAGGTTCCTCAAGCACTGGGGGACCTAGAGCAGGGTTCTCTACTCAGGTTGTACACTTGCTTCACTTAGGGAAATTGAAAAGAAAAAGCTTGGACCCATTTTATGCCAACTTTATGGTGTCTTTCAGGTAGAGCCGAGCATCAATATTTGTTAAAAGCTTCTTATCTAAGATAGGTGCAGTGATATGTGCCTGTAATCCCAGCTACTTGGGAGGCTGAGGCTGGAGGATCTCAGATTCAAGGACAGTCTAGGTAGTACAGCAATCTTGCCACTGCCCACAAACAAAAGAAAGGCTTCTTACTTCTAATATGCAGGCAGAGTCAAGAACCACAACCCTAGCTCAGATTCTCAGTGTATTCTCATCCACTATTGGAATCACCAAGGCCATGCTGAAATGCACGCTCTAGGGCCTCCCCCCACACCCACTAAGAAACTTGGGTGGGACCAGTCATCCAAGTTCATCAGCTCTCTAGGGAAATCTGATGCAGGATGAGGAAATCTTACGACACACTAAGTTTTGAGGCTGAAAACACTAGGACATGGCATCTGTCTGTCCTTTGTACTCTGGATAGCAGATGGAGAGTTAAACATCTTAACAAGTTCTGGTCCTTTGCTCCCTGCTGTCCCGTCCACTTGTGGCAGCCTTGTAGTAGGAGATTCCTACCATGATTCCTCCCTCCTGCCCATGTGCATGCAATGTCACTTTCCTGTCAAGAGGTGGACTCCATCTGCCTTCTGTGTTACTTTGCTAGGGCTGCTGTAACAAAGTGCCACATGCCAGCTGGCTTAAAACAGCAGGAATTTATTGTCTCCCTGTTCTGAAGGCCAGGGTCCGAGGTCAAGATGTCTGAGGGGCTGTTTCCTCTGAAGGCGCAGTTCCTGGCCTCTTTCCTACTTAGCAGCTGGGAGCTGGGTAGAAATCCAGCCTTCATGTGCCATTCACACTGTGTGCATGTACATCCAGGTCCAATTTCTCCCTTTTATAAGGATACTTGGCATATTGAACTAGGGGGTCCTCTGCCCTAGCAGGACCTCATTTTAACCAATAACATTCACAGCAACATTATTTCCAATGAAGGGCACAGTCTCAGTTTCTGGGCGTTAAGACTTTATAGTTAAGGCTTTAAAGGATGATTTTGGGGTATCCTATTCAACTCATAACACTTCTCAATGAATCTGAGCCTCAAGGACTAGGTTTTTCCAGGGGGTTCTTATGAGGTGCTAAGGATTGAACCCAGGGAGCACTGGGCTACACTCCCATACCCCTCTTTTCTTTATATCTCGAGACAGGGTCTCTCTCAGTTGCCCAGACTAGGCTTGTACCTCTGCTCCTTCTGCCTTAGTGCCTCCCCACCCCTCCCATGCCCCAGTAAGTGAGACTACAGGGCTGAGCCACTGCACCTTGGCTAGGTCTTAATTTCACAGCTTGCTTTTACTCTTCGGAAGCTGTTTGTCACATAAACAACAACATGGGAAAAAAGAAAGGGAGGCCCAGCCCATTCTTAGCCACTCCAGCCTAGGCCTCAGATATGTGTGGCCATCTTGGGTTGCCTAAGTCAATCCCACAGAGAGAGACCCACCACCCCCAAGCCCTATCCAAGTGAAAGAAGCAGTGGTGAATAAGAGGTGGTTGTTTTAGGCCACTAGTTTGTTACATAGCAAGAGATAACGGCAATAAGCCTGGGCCTTTATAATCAATGTTTGGGTCCTTCTGCGGGAAGCAGAGCCCAGGGCCTGCCTATTACTCAGATAAAACATTTGGGTATCACTGAGTTGAGTGGCTGGGAATGAGGACAAAGTTGTGCTTGTATATATGAATGGCGCCCTCTGACCTGCTTAAAAGCTTATGAGAGTGTGGCTGAAAAGCTGGGGAACAACCAGGAGGGGCAGAGGGTGCTGAGTGGTGCTTTGTGCAGGTCGCCTGCACCCCAAGCTCAGATGCACAGAGACAACTATGTGGGCTCCAACACACTGGAACCTTCAGGGGAAGAGAAGGGACACAAGTGCTGAGAGGCCTTTGCCACAGAGAAAATTGGAATAATTAGTCATTGAGAATGAGTGTCTTCAAAAAAGTTCAATTTGGGGGAAATGAAGAACTATGAGATGCATAAAGAAGTGATTTCTTAGAATAGGAACAGAGGATCATTATACAGAGAACTTTGATAGAAGAGAAAGTGCTGAAAGAGGGGGCCTCTGTATAGCCCTTAGCTACTGTCAGAATCTCTTATTTTGTTTTTGTTTTTTTGAGACAGGGTCTCGCTATGTAGTCCAGGCTGGCCTTGAACTCGCTATGTAGTTGAGGGTGGCCTCAAACTCATGGTGATCCTTCTGCCTCAGCCTTCTGAGTGCTGGGATTACAGGCATGCGCCACCACACCCAGCTGGAATCTTTTACTTTTAATGTGCCAAATTCTGAAGCTCATATGCGACCTGATATTGCTTGCTCTGAGAACAGTTACTAACCTCAGTAGGTGCTCTTTTGAGAATAAAGATACAGACTTTTTTGCCTAAAAGGCACTTAGGCACCTTACCCGCATATTGGGTAAATCTGTATGCGGGGTACCACAGAGCTCCAGGCAAAAGATCCTTGTGTTTTTGGAATCCTGTTTCTCGGACCCTATGGCTTTATGAGGCATCAGGGTAGAGCGCTAAATTGTAAGACGGCTGCTGCAGATTGGACAGAGTCCAACCTCTACCACCCTCTGATGGCCAAGCAGAGATAGACCAGGTTAACAAGCCTTGATTCCTTGCAGGCACTGAAATGGAGAAGTTTCTGGCCCTGAATGCTAGGGATAGATAATTTTTAGCAGCTTTCACAGACCGTCTGGAAGGCTTACCCTTCTTTGGGGTGGGGTGGGCCGGGGACAGGGGGTAGTGTAAGGTCCCACAGGAAGTCAAAGCAGCAGAGCCTGGGCTGAAGTGGTAAACAGCTGCAGGGCTGTCTGCTCACAGATGGATGCAGCACCACTATGCAGCCTTTCCCAGCTGGGGTCCCCAGGGGCAGAGGCCAATCTGCTCCTTAACTGAGGGCAAGGACGAAGGACACTGGGAAGGCCCAGTGCCTGGACAGAACTCCACACCACTTGTGATACCAAGTGTGTTTGCAGGGAGTTACAGAAACAAGGAAGCAGTGTCACAGCTGGGGAGTGAACAATCAGGCACTGGAGGTGCCAAGACTGCCTAGTACTCCACGCTCTCATCCTCCTCATCCACGCAGTCTGTGCCCATTTCTTCATAATCTTTTTCCAGAGCAGCCAGGTCCTCTCGGGCCACAAAGAATTCTCCTTCCTCCATGCCTTCACCTCCATACCAGTACACAAATGCCCGCTTGGCAAACATCAGGTCAAGCTTGTGATTGAGGCGAGACGAGGCTGCAACAATGGCTGTGGTGTTGCTTAGCACGCCAGACTGCCTGAGGCACATAGGCTAGGTCACCCCCAGGCACCACTGTGGGGCGCTGGTAATTGATACCCACCTAAGAAGCAACAGAAAGCAGTGTAAGTGGCTGGCTTTATGTGCCTTGGGAGGGGTTTACACAAGGACCCTATAATTGGGGAAGGACTATCGTTTGGTATTTGGTGTTTGCCAACCTTTAAGGAACAAGGAGACAAAGAGAAGACCACTATTGTCAGGATTCAGACAAATCCAGAATGTGGGACATACTATGAGACGAGTCCCTTTAAAGTCACTGTCAAAAAGAAGCATGAAAGCTGGGCATAGTTTTACACCTGTAATCTCAGTAGTCTGGGAGGCTGAGGCAGGAGGATCATATGTTTCAGCCCAGCCTGGCCAACTTAGCAAGACCTTGTCTCAAAATAAATAAAAAGGGCTGGGGATGTACCTCAGTGAGAAGGCTTTGGGTTAAATACCCAGTACTAACAACAACAACAACAAAAAAGGTAGGGGATGGTTTTCTTTACATTAAAATACAAATAAGTATAATGCCTGGTGCTTGATTAGATCCTCACTTTGAAAATGGAGTGTAAAGCATTTATGGCAACTGGGAAAGTTTGTATATTGATTAGGTATTCTCATTTTGGGGCGGTACTGTTAATTATGTTCGACATAAGAATGGATTTTTGTGTTGTATAACTGTGGTTAGGGTTCAGTGGGTCAGCAAAGCAAAAACAAAGGAAACAGATCTAGATATGAAATCTAGGGAGTATGTATATAGCTGTTAATTGTACTATGTATTCTTACTTTTCTGTTGTTTAGAACATGAAGTTTAACCTCTTAAAACTGAAGATCTCTAGCTTAACCCAAATTTAATCTACTTAAATACTAGTCTATCCAGAATATATTAAATACACTTCCTATTCAGTGTCTCCCTATCCTCTCATTAAAGAACGGTCAACTTCCCATGAACGCCTCTAGGGGCAGCAAGCTCACCACTCCCCACCAGCAGCCCGCTTTTCCTTTGTGTAGCTCGAGCTCTTCCTAAACGGAGGTGGGGAGTCTGCCAGCCCCTCCTCAGATATCCTACCCCTCAGTTCTCACTCTGTGCCTGAGAACAGCTCTTCGACACTAGCAAGTGGCTACGATCTTTATGACCAGAAGTCCCTGCCTCCCTTTTATTGTGGTCACGTCCACAGCATGTCACATGGCAGGAAAGCTGCATATGTTTTCTTATGCCATGGCTGCCACATTTATTCCTTCCAGAGTCCTATCCCCAGAACAAAGCCCCTAGAGCTGAAACTGAGTCTCATGCCCGGTACCCTGGGAATGGGAACTGATAGCAGAGTGAGCATAAACAAGTTCTTTTGCATGACTGTAAAAGAAACTGAATTTACAGGTACAAACACAGAAGCCTTCTGACCTACGTTTCCCCATAGTCTGACAGTAGACTTTCTGTGCTTACCAAAGCATTCCTGTCTGAGCAGGAGCTGTGTCATGTGGCTATGTCACTGGCTCTGGCAAGGGAGGCCATTCCCCTCAGCTTGACTGGTGCACCTAGGGACCGCCTACTGCCTGGTTAAGTGACATGAAACTGATGCTTCTCCTTCCATGAAGGAAGTCTTTCAAGTAGAACCCACCCTGGCCTCTGGTTCAAAGGTCTGGCTTCCAGACCACCTGGGATGGATCAAGGTAAAGGCAGCCTCTAAAGCTGTTCTTTGCTCTATTTTCCCCATTCCTAGAGCATCTGTCCTTCATCCCTGCAGCTCTACAGGAATCTCCCTCTTCAGAGGTGCACAGGTCACATGCTAAGGCCTCCCTTCACCCTCAACTTGCCTTGAAACCCGTGGGACACCAATCCACAAACTGGATGGTGTTCTTGGTCTTGACAGTGGTGATGGCAGCATTCACATTCTTGGGTACCATGTCTCCACCATAGAGCATGCAGCAGGCTGTGTACTTGCCATGGCAGGGGTTACACTTGACCATCTGATTGGAGGGCTTAAGGCAGGCAATGGTGGTCTGCAGCACTGAAAGCTGCTTACGGTAGGCCTTCTCGGCTGAGACAATGGGTGAGTAGGTCGCCAGGGGGAAGTGGATATGTGGATAAGGCACCAGGTTGGTCTGGAAGTCTGCGAGGTCCACACTGAGGGTGCCACTAAAACACAGGGAGGCGGTGATGGAGGACACCACCTGGCCGATGAGCCGGTTGAGGTTGCTTAGGGAGGATGCTCAGTGTCCAGGTGGTGGGTGCAGATATCAAAGGTGGCCTCATTGTCCATCACGAAGACACAGTCCGAGTGCTCCAGGGAGGAGTGGGTAGTCAGGATGGCGTTATAGGGCTCTACGACTGCTGTGGACACTGGGGGATGGGTAGATAGCAAACTCCAACTTGCACTTCTTTCCATACTCTATAGAAAGCCGCTCCATCAGCAGGGAGGTAAAGCCTGAGCCAGTGCTGCCCCAAAGCTACAGAAGATCAGGAAGCCCTGCAGACCATTGCACTGGTCCATCTGGAGGAGGAGATAACACTGTTAAGAATGCGATGACATGTGCCTTGTCCCCAACCCTCTCCTCAGAGAACTTTGTCTAGAAAGGGTCTGTGCCTAACTACAATTGCATGCACTTCTGTATATTAAATACTGAAATATATTTAGGCTTAAGTGTGTGTACTTTATAAAAGTGATTTGACAAGCATTACACTTATATAATCAATCAAGATACAGAAATTTCCATCATTTCCCCCAAAAGTTCCTTCACGTTCTTTTGCTTCTCTATAGAGGAGAGAAAAGAACACCTATTAGAGGCTCGATGGTCTTGGCAAGCAGCTGATCTAGGAAGGCAGTGTTGTGTGCGGTGCAGGGGTGGGGCAGGCGCGGGATTTGCATTCAGAGAGCTGGCTTCCTCAGTTGTGTTGCTTTGCCACTCGCATATAGGAGGGCGGGGATGGTGCTTGAATATACACAAATTCCTTGGTCCCACCATAGACTGGAGCTAAGCGACCTGCAGGCTTGCCAACTACCCTGGATAATTCTGATACAGCTGTTCCTTAAACTAGAAACACATCAACCTCTACCAGACACATGGGAAATAACAGTCTAAAAAAGGTCTAACACTAGAAGGTGCTTGGTTTTATTTGCATTCTTGGGGGAAACACAGAATCCCATGTCCCAGGTTACTCCCTCAATGTGTACAGACCCCAGTCCCTACTGAGCAGCGGAGGGACTGTCTAGACGATCCCTTAGAGCAGCAGAGTTAAAGTACCAGCTCCCAGCTGGCCTCCCCCTCAGTGCCTGGGACAGGGGACAGGCGAAGCGGAGAGTGGTTGAGAGCGAAGCAGAGCCTCTCTGGTGGAAAGATCTGTGTAGGAGTCAAAGGCAAACCGAGCAGCTGTTAGAAATGGATCAAAGTTCAAAGAATTCTTGGATCAAACAGACCTGGTAAGTAAGTAACTAGCAGAACAAAAGTCTGAATCCACACATTCAGGGCAGAGCAGGTTATTCAGGGTTCCAACCCTAGATCCATTCCCAGGACATGGCACAGAGCTCCCCCCGGGGAAGCTGAGTGGACAGAGGAATGATGTCAGGTGCCATCCATGGGCGGTGGTTCCCCTTCTTCCTGTAAGTGGTCAGCCTCCCAGGCCAGGGAGGGAGGCTATGGACACAGTGAACACCTGCGGGTGCCAGAGGCACCTGGTCCTGCTCACCACTTTTTGGATTTGCTCCACCACCAAATCAATGATCTCCTTCCTCACGGTGTAGTGGCCACAGGCGCAGTTGTTGGCAGTGTCTTCCTTGCCAGATATCAGCTGCTCAGGGTGGAAGAGGTGCCTATAACTGCCAGTTCTTACCCTGTCTTGAGGGGAAGAGAGAGGGCAAAGGTAAAAGAGGCTGGTCTCATCCCCCAAGAAGATGCAAGGCCCTAGAACCTTTGTTGTTCAGCTCCCCTAGGTGTAACTGCACAATGGGGTGACGGACACCCAGAGCTCCAGAGGCCACTTCTAAAGTCCAGAGCCACCTGGTCCTGAGGAAGAAGTGAGGAGGCAACTTGAACAGGCCCTTTTCACTGATCTCGCGGCCACTTCACTTTGCTTAGTGAGGAATCTGTGTGTAAAGGAATCTCACTTCTGTTTAGGCTAAGAATATAGATTAATGCAGAAAAACAAGTCCACAGTATAACCTCCTAAATGATATCTTTGGAAAGATGGGGTAAGGGTACAACCTTCACAAACAGGAACTGAGGAGTTCCAGGTGCAGAAGGGAGGAAGCAGAAAAGCCCATGGGAGCAAGCAACAGCCAGGGTCGCCCGGGCCCAATCCTGTCGGGTGGCCTATTTCAGTTAGGGTGAGGAGCTCCCAGTTCCTTAGGCAAAGCTATCCTCAAGACCCTGAGGGTAGGGACAAGAACGTTTGAAGTTTCTGCTTGTGTCCATTTCACTTTATAGCTGACACTGGACTCAAACATCTGTTATTTTCCAGGTAAACCTGTGCTACCGATTTCCCTCCCAGCATAGGAAGTCCCCAGGACCCCTCCTGAAGACAGCATCTAGACAAAAGCAACACACCTCAGACTCATGTTGTGCTTGGCAGGGGACTGCCTGCATCCCAGGTGACTTCCCCCTTCTCAGAGCTTCCCACTGACTTTGGGGTTGGCAAGAAATATGGGCTGCCCACTCACCTATGACTGCAGACTCCAGGTCCACAAAGACAACCTGGGGCACATGCTTGCCAGCCCATTTCAATAAAGAAGGTGTTGAGGAGTCATCGCTGTTCCCCAGGGTCTCACTTCTGAGCATGGTGCCATCAGGCTGGATGTGGTGCTCCAGGCAGTGGAGTTCCCAGCAGGCTTTGCTCACATGCACCCCGGCCTGACCCACATGAATGGAGACACACTCTCGCTGGTGGGGGCAGAGCGACACACTGTGAGCTGTGGGGGGAGAGAGTGGGGGCCTGAAAAGCCTGGCCTGGGAGCAGCACTTCTCTTTCCTTCCAGAAGGCTGACACTACTGTATTATCTAGTCTGAAACCCGAAAGACTGGCTTCTCTTTCCAGCCTTCTTACGCCTGCAGCCAAGCCACTTCTGGGATCTCATTTCCTTTCAGTTGCTCAGGATTTAAGAAGAAAGTGGCTATGTCTTTCTAGTGTAAGAACTTGAGAAAGCCAAAGCCAAGCAGCCAAATCCCACTGCACAGTGGCCTTTCTGCTGGCTGTGGTGGCTTGGGAAGGTTCAGGGTCTTGTATTCCAAGACAGGGTGCCCTGGAGCTTCTAAGTTTGGGCACTAGCGCCTAGGTCCAGAGGTTACCCACGGCAATGGCTCTCTTTCCTTCCCACTCTTACAGGCAGGAGGCCTTGTTCAGGCTGGTGGATTACCCAAGGAAATTACAGCCAGTTCTTTTGAAAGATCACCCACAATCTCTTTTTTTGGGGGAATATTTACCTACTATAGACACCTGTTACTACCCACTGCAGTAGAAATAGTTTAATCCAAACAAGTACCACTCAAGACCCATCACATCCTTCAACCCTCCTCACTGAGGTCGAACCCATGATGGACAGACTTTCCCATCTCATCCTCCAGCCCCAATTTGCAGTCCAGAGGACGATCTGAAAGGACTGAGCACCTCCCATTTACAGGAAGGACTATGTACCAGGACAGTAGCAACCATTTAGCGTCTTAGGAACCAGCGGTGGCGAACCTATGGCACGCCCGCCTCAGCAGGCTGTTTGTGTCATTGAAAGCTCTAAAAGGTTCACCCTCACTGATAGGAACCATACTCCAAGACAGCCTCAGAGCCATCAAGAGATATCAGCACAAAAGTAGGAGATCAAGAGATTCCCACGGAGGATGGGGACCTGCGTACACTTCCAAGTCTTCTGTTTTTACTGAGGACCCAAATTCTTTGAGCATTGAAACAGGGAAGAAGTAGAGCAAAGAACACCATTTCCCAGACATCAGACGTTTAAAAGAAAACCCTGCTCAAGTATGGGGCCAAAGGAGCGGACCTCTGGCCAGAGCCGGCTGCCCGAGACAAAGGCACTCAGGGGAACCGTTCTGAACTGGGAAGCCTGCGGAGGTCCCCGGTCATCCCCGTCCACCCTCCTGCGCTGGAAGGTGCTGTCCTAGAGAGGCGGGCACCTCCCAGTCCCGGACCACAGCGGCAGAACTGTGGGGGCGAATCCTAGTTCCCCTCCGGTCTCCAGCGCAGACCAAGCCCGCGCCCGAGCTTGAGCGCGGAGCACCAACCACCGCGCCACGGTGCCGCGCCCCGCTGCCCTCCACCACTCTGTCCCGACCCGCAGGGCTTTGGGGCGCTCAGGACCTTTCCAGTTTGCATCTGCCAGAGTAGGGAAGGTGATAGAAAAGCCGTGCTTGAAATTCTCGGGCGTCCCGGGCCTCCCCGCAATCCCACCCTCACAGTGAGCCCCCAACCACCCCTGGTATCACAGCGCAGCCCACCCGCACCTGGGACTGCCTGGGCGCCCCTCTTCCTGCTCAGCCCGCCCTTTCCGGACCCCCGGCTCCCTTCCCCAAGCAGCTTCCCTCCTGCTGGCCTCCTGGAATGCACCCAGCTCCCCCCACCATAGTTGCGCCTTCAGGTGAGGGTGCTTCAGAAGAGCTGGCTGCAGAAGCACTAGGAATCTCCAGCTGCACCCACAAAGACTGGGGTCAGAGGGCGCGCGGGGGCTTCTATCTCCCCGTCCAGCCGAGGGCATGCCCCCATCTGGGCTCCCATTGGTCGGCAGCCCCCGCCCCGCGCCTGTCATTGGGCCAGCCCTCGCCTAGGCCCGCCCCTCCCTCCGCTCTTGCAAGCTGCTTGGGAAGTCTCCCGGCAGCAGGTGCTGGTTAAGTGGGTGATTTACAAAGCCAAAGGGAGGTACGTTCTCCCCACCAGTTTGACTCTCTCCCCTCTTTTGGAGTGTGTGCTGGATCGAGAGGTTGAATCTTTGGGGACATAACTTCCTTGTTTTGGCCTTAGGACTTAGCACCGAGGATTTAGCACTGTGACCTGGTTCGAAACATCCTTTAACCTTGCGTGATGGTGCAGAATTAAGCTCAGCAACCACTAGCGAAGGAAACATGCTGTAATTGACCACTTCTAAAGTGGGGCGAAATGCAGCTGGGGTGAGGGGAGCAGTGGGTAGGCAGGCGTGGGAAAGAACGTGGGTGCCGATAGATGAGTTTTACCTCGCCCTTCATTGACCACTGCTCCGGCTGGGGTGACTTAAGATTCTTGAAAGAGCAGGAAGTCCCGGCTGGCGAAACAGATCTAAGGGGACACAGAAGAGGAAGATGGGAAAGCCGGGTGGAGCCTCGAGTGTTGAAGAGTTAGCACTGAATTCCAGTGGCCAGGGGCGTCCACTGAGGTTTTTCAGCACAGGAGCGATGTGATTAGAACAGCATTTTCGGCAGCAATAGATGTTATTTATATATTTTTCCAGTGGCCTTTTCAGATCGTTCCATGCTAAAGGGCAGACGTACCTGTTCCCTATCTATAAGATGTTACTTGAGGTTTTCCTTCTAAACACCTAAGTGTAAGAAATTAGCCCCTTGCTAGGTTTGGGAGGGTTGTATGTTTTATTGAATGATTGGCCACCTCACCCACAGTACCCCTGATATTTGTGTAGCACGTTCCAGAGGAACTCAAAGCATCTGTCATGGCTTCCTAGCATTCACTTCCTAGTGAAAATGTGACCATGCCTCAGGTAAGTTTAAATATAGGGTACATTACAGGTTAATTTCAAACTGCAGCATTCTTTGATTTCAAGTCTAGAACCTGTTTTTTTTTGTTTTTTTTTTTTTTTTTTTTTTGTGGGTACCGGGGGTCGAACTCAGGACCTCGAGCGCCAGCAGGCGCCCGTGCCGCTGAGCGATATCACTGGCCCTTTTTTTGTATGTGGGTTCCGGGAGTAGAACTCAGGACCTCGTACTTGCCAAGCAGGCACTTACGCCGCTGAGCCATCTCACCGGCCCTAGAACCTGGTTTTAAGAGACTACCAGCCTTTAAATAGATGCTTCTAGTTAGGGGACAAAGTGAGAGCATGTGTGTGAACATTCGAGTAAGTGCTTAGAAAACCCTCATAGAGACACAGCTAAAACATAGTGATTTTTTGCTCTTCACTGCCCCCTGGCAAAACAACTAAGATTGCATCTTGCTGAAGTTAGGCACATCAGTGATTAAAATGAAGGTTTCTAGCCATAAATGGAAAAGCCCATGAGATCAGAACATCATCTTTTCCTTGCTTTGCCTGCTGGTAGAGTCTTCCAGAAATGTTCTTCCATTCCTACTGAATGGAGTAGACACAAGGATTATAAATGCATTGGAAAAATAGCCAGGGGTGGTGATGCACAACGGTAATCCCTACCACCTGGAGGGCTGAGGTGGGGGATTGAAAGTTCAAGCCTAGCCTTGGCAATTTAGCGAGATCCTGTCTCAGAATAAAAAACAAAAAGGCTGGGGGTGGAGCTCAGTGCAAAGGCCTGGGTTCAATCTCCAGTGGTGTACACTAAGCCCCTGACTTATGAATATTTGAGCTGTGAACTTTCACAGGTGCACTGTATGAGACTCACAGGTGTACTGTATGAGACACCTGTCAGATTACAAATGAATCTGATTTATGAACATTCTCCAAGAATGGAACTCATTCATAAGTAGGGGACTTACTGTGTCACACAAAGTAAACAATACATTGGAAACGGTGACAGTCTATGTTATTTGTGCAAATTACACACCCACCTCTCTCAGCAACATACTTCTTTACATCGTGCCAATTAAAACCAATCCTCTCAGAAGGCATTTGGATTGATTTCTATTGCCTGGATTGCTTCCAAGCTTAATGTTTATCTCTAACTTTTTCAACTTTTCTCTTTCATTACACTCATTCAGCTCCTGTGCCACAGCACACACACCACTTCCACACATCTCCTCAGGAATTTAAACTATTCCAAAAGTCAGGGAGCATGTGCTCCGTGATCAGCTCTACTTTGTAAGCAATCTAAAGTGTCTTGATATGCCTCTATCCCTTGTCTCTGTTTACTCTTTCTACATCTTCCTCCACTACAGAGCAATGAAATGACCTTGTGAATTGAAATGAAATGACACCCACAGTTCATTCAGGAAGGGAAGGGCAAAAGAAGATGGAGAAGCTTTGTGGAAACAATACTATGTCGTTCCCTGAGTAGTGAAGACCCAAGGTAAATGGTGAGACACTGGAGCCAGTGCCAAGACTGGACAGGCAGTATCTGGCTTTCAAGTGAATTACTGGATTACTTACAATGCCACAGCATAGCTGCTCTCTTGGAAGCTCGCAGCACAGAATGCCCATCTCGGACCACTCCTAGGGTGGTGACAGTGAGCTCTCCAGACTGTATAAGCTTTCTTCTTCCCTGCCTGGAGGAGCCGCCACACCAGGATCTCTGTTCTGTGTTCTGTCTCTTTTGTTTTCCATCGGAAGCCCCAGTAAAGCCTCACTGTGGTTGTTATTTGCATCCTGTGATTTCTATCTTGAATTGAGCAGAAGAACTCTGGCCTAATTAGTAACATTACCTTGATACTTTCCATTTGAGTGGAGCAAATGCTTCCTAAGATGGGACCCCAAGTTTCTACCCAATCCTATTTCATATCCCTTATCAGCTCTATTCAGAACAAAGGGGAGGGGAATCGTATGTAAACCCATGGGAATTACTCTTCTCTTCCATTCTTTTTTTTTTTTTTTTGTGGGTACCAGGGGGACGACCTCAGGACCTCACGCGCCAACAGGCACCTGTGCCGCTGAGCGATATCACCGGCCCCTTTTTCGTATGTGGGATCCGGGAGTCGAACTCGGGCCTTCGCGCTTGCAAGGCAGGCGCTTAAGCCGCTGAGCCGTCTCACCGGCCCCATCTCTTCCATTCTTAAAGTGTTCCCAGCCTACATTCTATCTCCTTACCAGTTCCCTCACTGTTCCTACATCACAGTTTATCTTGGACTCCAATCTTAAATAGAAATAGACTATCTGGAGTCACCATTTTAGGGTTCTGGAGGGACCCCATTCTAACTGCAGCAAAGGACTTGTTTCAGATATCCACAACCACAATTATTTGTTATAGCACAATACTGTGTTTTGGTACACATGTAGGTATACATCATAAGTCACTATCCACTTATCATGTGTAACATTGTTTCTATCCATAGCAAAATGCATGCTACATTTCAATTGACTGCAAATGAATTTGGTGGACATTTCTGCTATTTAACTCTAAAATCTGACATTTAAGATCTGGGGGGTGTAGCTCAGTGGTAGAACATGCACTTAGCATGTATTAGGCCCTGGGGTTCAATCCCCATCACCACCAAAAAGAAATCAATGTAAAGTTTGACACTTAGACACATATCTTAGGATTGAATTGTCCAAACAAGAAAACATTGGTCACAACTGAAAGGTTGCTGAGGGTAACAGCTTTATTCCCTAACCCTGTAAAGACTGCCATGTCAGACCCACAGTGATGTACTCTGCACAATCCCATCTATGTTTTCATTGTCTAGTATAAATTAGAGTACAATAGTTATTCTAATTTTTAGCCCACTAACCTGGATCAGAAATACAATTCTCCCTAGTCTCTAACTGCATTTTCAAAAGTATGCATCAACTACATTAAATTAGTCCCAATAAAATGATATAGTATACAGCAGAGTTCATTCTCATGCTCCGTTAGACAACTATTGACCAAACTCTTAAAACATGGCAGATTTTGGGCTGGGTGCCAAGGATAAAGAGGATATTTTTATCCTACACTTATGAGTCATGAGTTTAATGTTTAAATATGTATAGGTTCAGGAGATAATGGAAATGAAATGCCATCCTAATTGTAAAGAGAAGACCTGAAGAACTGATATGTTGAAGAGTGGACTTTGTATAGGACCATTAGTTACATTCTTTTTTTGGACAGTAGGGATTGAAACCAGGGACTTTGGGACACCAAGCTTTAGCACCCCAGAGCCTCCCACAAGCTCAACACTTAGCCTGGGCCTCGTGCCACCTCACCTGCCTTGTCCAGGCAATGGGTCCTAAGGGAATGCTCCTGGGGTGAGGCAGCCCAACCCATGCCCACTGACTCCAAGGTCTGGGGGGTGTAGCTCTGGTTCCAAAACTGGAGCCACTGGAGAGCAGCTTGCCACGAGTGGAAGGATAGGCCAGACCCCACGGCACATATCTCACAAGCCATAGGTGCATAATAGCGTCCACCTTCCATGACTCAGGGCAGGGAGCTGCAGGCTCCAAGGGGACTAGCAGATCCCTCCCCACTGCTCTGGACCTGCATACAATCTCAGCACATAGGAGGGGCAGCAGCTGAGAGGAAAAGGTGCCCCAGAGAAAAGCTCACCCCTCTTTGATCGCCAGGTGAGGCTCTACCACGGAGGCTTCCACCCACAGAGGGTGAAAGACTAGGGGCATCCTGCTGCATCGGAGGACCCAACCCTACCATTCCCAGGTGGGGGGCAGCACGGTCTGCTGGACCATGCACAGCTTCCTTCCGCACTCTCCCAACAGGCGTGGAGAGGCAAGGGCCCAAAGGCGGAAGAGAAGAGCAGACCGGTTCTCCGGAGTGTTGCTCTCTCCTCCGGCAGCAGCTCTGGTCTAGTGAGGAGAACGCAACGACCACACAACAGTCAACTGGGAAGGAAATGCATAACCAGGGCCTGGTCAAGGGTGGTCATCAAAAGGAGCCTGCTTTGCCTCAGTGGGCCCACTGAGTGAGAGTAGTGACCGGTCTAGGAGGAGAACCCCTTGCACACTCACGAGAACCAATAGGCTGGATTTTGTTCAGATTGTCCCAAGCTTGTGCCCATATATAGCAGGGAGAAAACACTGAGAACCCCACGCCACATTCTCCCTCACCGTCCTCAGAGGCTGGAGACTGGAGGTGACACCCTAGTCTGGTTGGGACATGGGTCCAGCCAGCCAGAGACCCATTTTCCAGCACAGGCAGCCAAGCAAAAGTGGCAGCAGGGGCAGGAGCTGAGTCATCAGCGGAGAAGAGCTTGTGCACCCATCTAGAGGCCCAGCCTATCGGACCACAGCTGTGAAAATGTAGACACCACATCTGCACCCTCCCGATGTCCTAAGACATCCATCTCCATCATAAAATCTTACCGTGCTTGTTGGCAGGAACGATCTACCTGACCACACCTAGCTCTGCCCACTACTGATTTCTTGTGACCCCAAAGCTGACAAACCTCGAACTCCCTGGAACATCCTCCACCCTTAGCAACAGGTTGGCAGGAGGGTTATGGCCACACAACAGCCAGAGGGGACTGGTAGCAAATTGCTGAGATCCTCAAGCTTAGGAACCCATCTGGTGCATTCGCAGGGTTACTAAGAAATCCAGACAAGCCCCTCAGGGTGGGGTACTCCACAGGTGAATGCGGATGGACATGGCCCCTCCCTGTCTACCAGGATGGCTCGGGCTGGTGCCTCACATCTCACAGGTACTTTGAGAAAATGCCAACTAGCACCTCTCTGGCCTCCTTATGTGTTCTAGTATGGCCACACCACCACAACAGGATGCAGGATCGTGAGTAGGAAAAGCCACGCTGGACCCTCCTACTTTCAACCTGCAACCAACCCCAGTGTGTAGCTAGAGCCAATGGCCCACAGGGCCAGTGAATGTGCTGGTTGACTTGCCCAGTGGCCAGCCAAGAAGTCCAAGATCTGGAGGGCAGTGACAGACCCCCAAAATGCCCCCCCAGAGGTCTAATTTCTCATAAACAAATGCCACCCTGCCCCCAGCACCACCATGATGCTCCTGCTCAGCACCTGCGTTGATCTTCTGAGTTGTGCGTTGGGCCCTGGCCCAAATCCCTTCCCTTGTCTGGTCCCAGAGAACAAGATAAATACATCAAAGTGACATCCAGGTAGACCCCTGATTCCCAGCTCTAGAGGGGATTCAGGAAACCAGCTTGAGTTGCCCAAAGGCTACATCACTGTAAACAAGTTTCTCACAAGGGTACAAGCAGTTCCTCGTCTCCTGATTATCAGCAGATTAGGATAATCTTCCAGGTTTTCAGCAGTCTTGGCCTTCAAAACAGAAAACATGTAAGGACTCCTAGAAAACATGCAGGCATCATTTTGACTCCACCCTTTCCCAATGGAAAGGACTTTTTCAGCGACCTATGAGAACAGCAAGACCATTTCTTTCTATGGGAAGTCTGGGACACAATCAAGTGCAGGGACAAAAAGACCAACATAGAAGAATTGGATGGTGTTTCACTTGGCACATCCAAATCATAAACCCATTAGGTGGTCACCCAAAAGATAGGAGATGAAGAGAAACTCTAGGAACCTACCATGAAGAATTGACACTGGGACTGGAGATATTACTAAGAGGTAAATCACTTGCCTAGAATGTGTGACATCCTTGATTCAATCCCCAGCACCGCAACAGCCTCAACAAACTGCTTACTAACCCAAGAAAATCTACCCATTTTATAGGTGAGGTAGCTAAGCCCAATCAAAAGGGTGTGCTTGTCCAGTTTTTTTTTTTTTTTCATGGTCATCAGTCCCTTCCCCTACCCTAAGAGTATGAAAAGTATCTTTTCCTACTTAATCACCTGATGCCAGACTAGTCCTTTTTAAATACATGGAGCTTTGTAAACCTTATGAAGAAGAAATGAACTTTTAGTTTTTAGCATTTTAAATAATATTTTGAGATTTCCTTACTTCTAATTGTAGGTTCACCTTTGGTTCTGGTGAACCATATCGATATAAAATTTCTTGAGCAGAGTAATTTGAAATAAACAAATTTCCCTTTCTGACACTGAGCAGAGAGGAATTATGCTGGCAGTTTTGATCAGATTTCCGTTTCTCCTCTGAGCAGCAGCTCTCTAAAACCTTCTTGGATAAACTTGGAGCAGCCCAGACTGTAATACCATTTGTCCATTAATTGAAGGCAGGAAGCCAAGTTTGCTGCAGAACCCATACATAAGCAGAGACTTCAGAGAGGTTTGTCCACTGCTGGGATGGCCAAAGCCAGTGTCTGAGGCTGTTTCCTCCCAGTCAATTCCAAGTATGAGATTTATGAATATTAAAGAGCTACGTACTGACATTACAAGGTAAGTATTTCAGAATACTGGATTCTATAGAACTAAAGCTTCATGACTGGACTCTATTTACAAAACAGTAACCATATGGACAAATAAGGCTTGATGTGGCTATACCTTAAAGGTGTTGCTTTCATTGAATGATTAATTTTTAAGCAAGATCGCCTAAAGAAATATGCTTTTCTAAGAAAAGGGCATGCTTGGTAAATTTCACCCTTTCTCTGATTATGTTCTTTGAAAAACCTAAGCTTCTGAAAGAACAGACATAAATTGCATCAACATATGGGGGGAAAAAGGATTGCATGACAATTTCAAAAATTGCTATTGTCTGATTTTTTTCTAGAGTTACTTAAGAAGTGGATTTAATGTTGGCCTTTCACAATTTTCTAATGCTTAGATTTAAAATTGAGAGATGACTATTCTGGTCTTAATTCCATGCCTTGTACAAGTATTGGTATATCACGTAACAGAAATACCAGCTGTTTTAGTAAAATTAATATTTATAGAATATCTCAAAAGCAAATAATGAATATCTTTCAGACAAAAGTTACTTAAATTGCCAAAGCCAGAAGATTATTTCATTCTTGTCCCCTAGGATGGTACGTTTCTGGAACTATTATGGACCATGGATGCCTTCAGCCCTTAATTCTCTCCTAGAGCTGCTTAATTACCCTGGAAAGGCTTAGAAGACACTCAGACAGTAGGCTACCAGGCAGACAGTAAAAATGGAAGAAATTCCTCAATTTATCTGTTTATTTGGAATAATCAACATAAATTCTATCCTAATCCCAAGTTTGTTTATTCAGGTTTGCCTCTTGTTTTACTCTGCTTATTTTCATGAATTACTTCAGTGGTGATAGAAAGCTTTGAATTTAGTTTATTTACCATCTGGTTAATTGAACCGAGTAGAATATATAGTTTCCTTTCAGTGTCAAGTGGCTTATGCTCTGAAGTTCATGGACTACTACAAAAGTCAAGTGCTAGGAACACTTTGATTTAAAAAGAAACTTCTGCTCACATTACAAAAAATAATGGAAAGGCCAACTGCCCTCTAGGCAGATGCGATTCTATCTTCTGAAGAATCCTGGTGGCCAGAATGTAGGAAGGGGTGATGTCTCCGTGCAAGGAACATAAGTGAAATCTCCCAAATCCTTTTTCATGTCTGATAGATTATCCCAGTGAAAGTCAGGGTTTCTTCTGCTCTTTACCAATATTTGTACAAGGCATGGAATTAAGTCCAGAAGAAAGGGGTGTCTTTCAAAATGAACCACATTAGACTTCTCCATACATCAATTTGGTTTTCAGTCTCAGAATTTCAAATAATAATAATAGTAATAAACATAAAAAGAAATGACTCCCCCTCGTTTGAATTCACAGTTTTTTAAAGCTCTCCAATGGTCAATCTAAATGCCCTGCAGCTGGATTCTCTTATTATCCTTGGTGGGTCCATAGAAATTTTGCTCCCTGAACATATCTGAATACCGGAATGCAAGATGCTGGGGAGTAGAAACGGGTTGAAAGCCATGTGTTTGTGTGAGTGCATGCTGGGTAAAGGAGCAAAGTGGTCCTGTTCTGTTTCCAAAGATCTCTGCTTCCACCACCGCCTGCTCTCCTGACCTGCCCTGCCCTAGTTATCATGCACTAATCCACAGGAATCTCTTGGTACCTTAGGGAATACCTTCAATACTGACTTTCACATACTTTACTTTGCTTATTGTTTAGCTAGGGGGAGGGAAGAATGGTCTTGTCTTCTTCAGCAAACAGCACTAGAGTTACATCATCTGGATACAAAACCTGTTTTCTTTTCATCACTTGCTGTGTAACTCACGTGCTACAAACCTCTTGTCGTAGGTTCCATGTATGATAGGGATAATAATGGCTTGGGGGATTAAATAATAATCTTCAAAGAGTTCTAATCATAGTGTGTATATATAGTTAATAGTAACTTGGGTGCTTTTGTTATTTTTGTGAGTTTTTTTGAGGTTCTGGGGATTGAACCCAGGGACTTGTACATGCTAGGCAAGTGCTATACCACTGACCTACTAAGCTACATCCCCAGTCAGCTCCAGGACTTTTAAAATTCACTTGGCTACATGCTCTAAGAAGTAGGCTTTCCTTGTGTTGAGGAGCATGCATTAGTGTGCCTGGTATGTAGGGACTCACTGATTGCACTGAGTAAGTAAATCAAGGCTCATATTTTTATTCCAAGCCACTTCTATAATACCATAGGCATAGTAAGAGCATAAAAGATATTTCATGTTAAATTCAGTCTAATTTATTTATATGTCTCTGATCAAACTTAATCACTCTGTGTTCCGACTCAAAAAACACCTACAGATGATTTTTATGTAGAAAGGTTTTTCCAGGGCAGGGGATTGAACTCAGGGCCTCAGCCATGCCAGGCAAGAGGTTTACCAGTGAGCTACACCCCTAGCCCTACCTGGAAACTGTATGTCACTCAGAGAAAGAAAATTACCTAAACTTATTTCTATATTAAGAAAATTATTATAATGCATGTCAAAAAATTAGATTAAAAAATAGATTTTCTAGACCTGAAGGTATAACTTAGCAGTAGCCCTGAGTTCAATCCCCAAAGGCAAAAGAAAAAAATTATTAGCAACATAAAAACATTTACTAAGACAGTAGGAAGATTATGAAACCTCATCTTCCAAATGAAATTCAAAATTACTTATGAGTTGTTAAGAATACAGACTCAGAGATAAAATGAAAATTCAGGAAATGGAAAACAAGAAAAAGCCCTTGGGATGATGATCAGTCCCTGGACAGCCTGGAATTCAGAATGAGATTAATTACTAAAGCCAGTCTCATTGGTTCTACCAGAGCCCTTCTTTGTCAGCTTGATGTAACTGCTGTATCTCTACAACATCAGATGTAGCTCACTTTGGTTCTTCAATGATAATTTCATGTGTAAAGAATGTAAATTATCTACAGCTAAGTTAGTCATAAAACTAAGTAATAAGGATATCATTCACTCCGGGGAAACTCTGAGCAAACTTAGAACACAGTGATTTCACTCTGACATTTCACTGCTCAGTGTTCGAGACACAACAGTAAGCAACTTGTGAAAATGAACTCAGTTTCCTCAGGTTACATATGAAATTGTCAAAGTGGACAATTTTTGATTTCAGGACTTTCTGATAGTCTGAAGCTTTCAGGGAGTCCTATGAAAAGTTTTTGTTTGCAGTTTCAGAGTCTGAAGACTCCCAAATTGGTGTATAGGGTGACCTTAGTTAAAAAACCTACCCAGATGCCTAACATCTGCACTCAACCCACTGTTATTATTGTTCCCATTTTCTCTTGTCTACATCATAATTCCTGTGACGTGCCAAAGTGGTTTTACAATGTTGAGTATCAAGAGAGCCTCAGAATGCCAGTCGTGGTGGTGTGCACCTGTAGTCCAGCTACCCCAGAGGATCGCTGAGTGCTGGAGTTTGAGGCCAACATGGGGAACATAGCAAGACCACTATCTCAAAGTAGGGGGCAGGTTCAGGTTTTCTCAAGAGTGGCAGGATGAAGCTTCATACATCACACCTACTAGACAAAATTTTTTTAAAAAAGATGAAGTCAGGGGAATAAGAACATAAATGGGGAGAAAATAGTTCTTGTCCCAAAGGAGAATGGGAGCACAAGGGCAAATCTGTAGGCACCTCCTGGTTAAGGAACACAAGGTAAGTTTATAATAGGGTTGGAAATGAGGTAATTAATCTGATGACTGATCTGCTCCCAAATAAGGAGCAGCAATCCTAATGCCAAAGCCCTGGGGGTACAAAACACAGGGCAGGTGAGTGAAAACATCATTTTTAGAGGTGGTTGGAACTTTCAGGTCTGAGGGAACAATCCCTGACATTGGCCATATATGATGGATGTGTTCTTTTAGATTCCAAGAAAGTTCATTTCTCAGGAGGCATAGACAAAAGAAGAGGGAGCAGGGTCCAGTCCGCAGGGAAAGGGCAGAGTACGGCTTTGGTGCTAAGATCCCCATCAAATAACCATGGAGCTGGGACATCTATGAAGGTGAAAAGATAAAGCAGTTACTAGGGGAGACACAACCATCTAGATCCACATCCCAGGTTTATAGCAGAACTTGAGGCAAGATGGGCAGTGAATACCAGTCCCAGGGCATCAAAAACAAAGCCAGACACCCGCTTTCAGGGATGAGGCCCCAGTAGAACTGGGTTTCATTTCTTACTAGCTCAGGGACTGGGCAGGACCAAATCTAGAGTTGGGCAGTGATGGCACAGGCAGAGGCCAAAGGAAGCCTCAGGTTCTACTCGCCCTTATGTTACTTTTTATTCTATCCATGACCCAGAAAGAATCCCTTGGGTTTTCACAAACATTTTAAATCCCGGATTCACCTTGTAGAACTCCTGTGGATCTTTTCCTGGGTCCCATTGAGAGAGAGAGAGAGAGAGAGAGAGGAAGGGAGGAAGGGGAGGCAGGGAGAGAAGGCGAGAAGAAAGGAGGAGAGAAGGAAGGACAGAAGGAGGAAGGGAGAGAGGGAAAAGAAAAACAATGATCAGGAAATCTGCTCAAATGGGTTTCAGTCAATTTTCTTTTAATCTGTTCTTTTTATTGATTTTGAATTTATTGTGCTAATTCGTGTGCAGATTTTTGTTTGTGCACAAGATTTTGAGCGGCAAGGTCACCAGGTCAATCAATGTAGAGGAGCTCTACGGTTAGAATGCAAAACGTAGTTCAAACATCTGTGTCTGCTGCCCCCTCAGAGATTCATTTTTTAATGTTAATGCATCATGTTTCCAAGAAGCTTCAAGTAAAAATATTTCTGAATAACTTAATAAAATTGCTACTATTCTTTGAGTACCTTCTACATGTGAGACATTTTTAAAAAATTAAATATTTGTACTTATTTATGGAGTGAAGTATTATAATTCAATACATGTATATAATATATAGCGATCAAATCAGGCCACTTAGCATTATCCCTCAAATATTATCTTTTCTCCTGTAGGTATTTTGAAATGTATATTTAACTATTGTCAACTATGGTTATCTTATCATGCTATAGAATATTAGAAGTAACTCCCAATTCTATCCATTGTCCACCCTCTCTATCACCCTTTCCCAACACCCTTCCTGCCCTCTGGAGACCTCTATTCTATTCACTATTTTTGTGTGATCAGACCTTTTAGCAAATAAGTGAGAACATGTAGTATTATGTTAAATGAAGTAATCTAGGCACAGAAAGGCATTTTATTGACTAGATATGTGTCTCCATTTTACAGATGAGAAAACTGAGACTTAGATGTTAAATTTATATGGTTCATAAAGCTAGTAAGTAACTATGCTAGAATTAGAAGCCATGAGTCTGTCATCTAGAAAATAATCGCCTTTCTAGATTAAACAATTGTCAGCAATTTATACCTTTCTGACTTGGTTTGGGAAGAGCTAATGTATTTGAAGGTGATTAGAACATTTTAGTGGGAGATAAAGGACATGAACCATTGAAGAGATAGCAGGCCAGAACTATGAGAAGGCAGTAGGCTCGAATCCTTAGAAGCAAGAACATTGGATTCACACTCACCCAGGTTAGAATTATGATTCCTCCATTACAGATTCTGATCTTGCAGAAGACAGTCATTTTTCTCTGATTCTGGATAAACCAGAAGGATTTGTTGCACATAATTTTCAAGTTGACAAGGGTTTATGATGGAAAGATCATATATCACAGTACAAAGTTGGCAGAAAGATTCTAGAACCCAAACCTAGCACAGCAAGTCATGAAAAGTGTATAGCAACATAACACCAAGCATAGGAACCTGAAGGAAGAATTCTGGGGCTCAGCAACATTGAGGAGAGCCAAGAAGGAAGGGAAGGCCCAAGAAGTGACTGAGGATCAGACATCTGCATAGATCAGTGGGCAGAATTAGCAGATTGGGGTGAAAGCCTTGGGAACTATGGCAATAAATTACTAAGAGGACTAATGGCTGGGCTGGTGGCCACCTGGTCCAATCTGATGGGTCAGTGCGCCAGGACTGACCAATCAGTGCCTGTGCCTGATAGACGAATGCCAAGACCCAACTGACCGGGAATATTTTTAATATTATCCCTCATTAGTAGGGCTCTGAATCGAAGCTGGGAGAAGTCTATTCATTGGAAGATTTATTTCCAAACCCAGAAAAAAGTAGCTCAGAAAATCAGCATGGATAAGAAGTTTCAAATGAGTGATTAATGTTAACAATTCCAACCTATGTAAGAATCAAGTCCATTTGCCATCATTAAATGCCTCCTCCTTATGTCAGCTGATAAGGAGACGAGGATTAGAATGTGAGCATTTGTAGCCAGAAGGGGGAGAACTCTAAAGATGCTGCTTGCTGAGTCCCTAAGGTAGCACCCTGCTTGTTACTTAAGCAGCTGAGATTATCTATCTATCTATCTATCTATCTATCTATCTATCTATCTATCTATCTATCTATATAATATAGCTCAAATTCCAGGCAATTTAAAATAACTTCCTGAGTAACATTTATGTAAGTGCCTAATAAAATTCTTCACTATTAATAAAATTATATTCTATACGACAAATAGTAATTACCATCTCTTACGGTTTAAATCTAAAATACCCCCATGAAGTTTCACGTGCTCAGAAGTGAGGCTTTTGGAAGGCGACTGGATCATGGAGCACTATACTCATCAGTGCATTAACCCACTAATGAGTTCATAGCTGAATGTCCCATTAGGAGGTAGGGTTTGGATGGAAGAGGTAGGTCACCGGGGACATGACCTGGAAGAGTGTGTTCTTGTCCCTGGCTCCTTTCTCTGTTTTCTAGCTTGGGATGAGCAGAGTTCCTCTGCCAGGCCCTTCCACAATACCTCTTCTGCTTCAAAGCCAGCCGGCCAGCCAGCTAGCCAGCTAGCCATGGACTGAACCCTCTAAAACTGCCAGCCAAATTAAACCTCTCTTCTTTTAAATTGCATGTATCAGGTATTTTTTCCCAGCAACAGGAACATGACTAATACACCATTGTAAACTTGCTCTTTAGTCTTGGCTTTATTCTGATAATTTATTATTGAATAACAATGAGTGCCCAGGTATAGAAATGTCATTACAAGAGGTTGTAATGCAACCTCTATTACAAATCTTGATTGATAATAGCATGAGCCTCTCAACTGCTGAAGGCTGACATGCTAAAGGATATAATTCAGCAGTTAGTTGATGTCCAGGTCTTTCCCACACTCTATCTTTATCCCAGTCTACAGCACCAAGAGCCTTCCCTAGGACAGCACTAAAGATGCAGTATTACTCTGCTTCTGTTGTTGACCAGCTGCCCTCCGGAGGTCCATGTGACAGAGATTCATCCTGCTCTCCTTTGCATCTTTAGTGTCCACTATATTGATTGCATTTGCCATGGTAGGTGCTTAGTGAATATTTGTTAATTGAATGAATAAAGATTAGTCAAAATTGACAATCTGATTATGGACCTTTACATATACAACATTTTAATGCCATGATATAGTAGATTGTGTTTCAGTATTATTACTAGTGGGAATGAAATTCTTACCACTAATGGAGTGTGACTGTATTGTGTATACTTTCACAAAATTTAAAAAAATATATATATAATTCACTACTTTTTAAGTGTATTTAAATTAAAAAATAATGAATTTATTCTAGAAGTATTTGACGCATTCATGATTTTCTTTATCTAACAAAGCAAGACTTGAAAATCTTTCTATTATGGGGACATTGATACTCAAACTTTTGCTTTCAAGCTAGAAGTAATTTCTATACCAGAAATATATATTTACGGTAGAGTATTTAAAAATAAAAGCAAGAGGAATCAAAGTACTATAAATAATCCATGATCCTAAAACTCAAAGATAACAAACATAAATATTTTTGTCTCTTTCCACGTACCACCTCTTGCATATCTACACGTCTCTACCTATCTATCATATCTATGTGTCCATTGTCTATCTCCTTATCCCCTCACGCATATATGTGTGTGTCTGAATTTCAATGTGTATGCAAATTTCTGTTCCAAAATATAACCCTCTCCTTATCTCTGCTGTAGATACAGGAAGGAGTTTGCAGCGAAGTTGTGAGTAGAGGAGAGCTTAGCTGGGCTGGTCAATGTCAGCATGTGTCCGAGTTGAAATGTAAATTAGGAATTGATCTTCAAATGCACATTCTGTATTCCATTACAGAATGATATCTGGGGAAAATGTAGTCATCTTTATATTCTTCTAGGACATTTACTATTTCATCTGAAATTCTTTCAACTTCCGCTCAGAGAATTTCTTTTCATAAAATGCAGACACAGTCTTCCAGGGACTGAAGAGAGAGCCACGCCACTTCACATGTCTGGTCCCTAGGTGGCAGCAGTCACCACCATACGACTGTGTGACCCACTAAAAATCAGTTAAATATGTATTTTAGAATTTCTAAAGTGATAAAACTCTGCTCACCATTATGCAACAATATAACCTGTGAACTCATGAAGGTAAATTATACATCCCTTTCTTAGATTCTTCCAGGTTCTTTTCCAGCTAACTGTTGAAAATTGAGCAAATAGTCTCATAATTCCGTACTCTCCTCTTACATTCTTTTTCCATGTTCAGTGACAAGAACATTCTGAAGGGCACTGCTACCAAGTTCTGCAATGTAAAGCTTGAATATTGGTTACACCTTATAATAGAGTGCGTAATTCATTGTACAGTTGTTTATAGATTCGTTTATTGTGATTACACCAGTTTCAATTGCTGAAAGTATTTAGACATCAGAAACAAACTTGAATACTTTATTCTATAACTTCAGGAAATGGTAGCCTCCAAAGATACCATGCCTCAAAATATTTCCTTCATTTGTCTACTATATATGCTTTCTTCATATAATATAATTATAGTATATAAGCAGCATACACAAAATAAAAAATGTAAAGGGCCAGGAATGTGACTCAGTGGTAACTGCAGCTTCTCAGGAGGCTGAGGCAAGAGGATTATTCAAATCAGGGAATTTCAGGACAGCCTGGGCAACAGGGTATGTCCCGTGTCAATTTTGTGGGCTCCTGATAGCCTTCCAATTTTTAAAAATGTATTTAAATTATCTGGAGTCATTTTCTCTCTCTCTTTTTTTTAAATTGAGACATCTCACTGGCACAGAAAGTGCGACTATGACCTAAGCTATTGGAATAGCCCTCAGGAGAATGACGGGGAGTGTAGGACTTGTTATCTGATTGTGAGAGGCTGGAGGAAGTAAACACCAAGCATCGGACTCTGATGGTTCACAGTGTATAAAGTGGCAAAACAACTAATTAAATTATATCTTCCTGTCTCCTGACATAATGTGCTCTCTAAAGACAGGGCTTTGGGGGTTCATGCTGAGCTCCACATACCATAAAGAGGAAGGGTAAGAAGTAGAGGGCTGGGGTTTGTGTAAATGTAACAGAATTGGAACCCTTAAACAAAAAGAACAGCGAACTCCAATCCTTAAATTCTCTCTCAAGACAGACAAAAAGTAGCAATTTTCTGTCATTGTCCTAATAGTATTTATTTCTGATACCCCAGGTGCTATGGTCTGGATATGAATTGTCCCTGAAAGGCCTATGTGGAAAGGCTTGGCACTGACATTTGGCACTGTTGGGAGGTGATGCAAGCTTTAAGAGGTGGGACCCACTAGAAGGAAGTCAGGTCACTAGGGCTGTGGCCTTGAAGCGGATGTTGGGACCCTGGCCCCTTCCTGTTCTGCCTTTTGCTTCCTGGTGACCTTGAGGTGAACTGGCCTTGTCCACCATGTGGTGTATTGAGCCACCACAGGCCCAGAGCAAGAAGGCCAAGCAACCATGGACTGAAACCACTGATACCATAAACCAAAATAAACCTTTTCTCTTAAGTTTATTATTTCAGTATTTTTATCACGGTAATGAAAAGTGGTTTACACACCAGGTAGTTAAAAACTAAAGTCAAATATAGATCCAAATTGTCCTTAATCATATCAATTGAATTTACATGTCTTTCTGGTAACTCCCGTGTAAGTTATGGCCTAGAAAAAAAAATAATAATTTCAAAAATATAGATTTATTGGGAGATGTAGAGGACTCCCAAGACCTCAATGTCTCATCCCCCTAAACTTCCCTCTTTATTTAAATAAGTCTCCCATCCATGCATCATGAGATAATTTGTTTTTTAATTAAAGCAACTCTCCTTTTCTTACATGACTAAATTAACTTTCATATAAGAGCCATATTAGCATTTTTACTTCATTGCTGATAACATACAACAAATACTCGAAAAGCAAGAATAAATAAATATTCTAGATACCATTGTAAAATCATGTTTGCCAGAGGAAGATAAATACCATGAAAATACTAGAAACAGCACTTCAGGAAAATTTCTGAGAGTCTAGTGGTCTGGTACATCTTAGACTAGCCCTTCTATTTTCCTCCTACCTTAAACAAGTCCTAATGCTGGGTTCTTTCAATTTTTGGAAGCAATAGATAGTGTATTTGAGTATGCAGCTCTAAATCATTTACCCACATATCTGAAATGCTTCCATCTTTTTTTTTTTTTTTTTTCCAGTGCTAGCAGTAAAGTCCAGAACCTTAAGCATGCTGGGCAAATGAGTTCCACTGAGCTACACCTCAGCCTGATGCTTCCATATTTAAGCAGCAGAGCAACAGAGTTTACCCAGATAGTCTGCAATTACATTTTTCTACTTGGCCTTTTTGATCCAGTGAATCTAATGATGCTCAAAGATGTATAATAGGTTGGAAGACTAGAAGAAGCGTACAGCATTCTTGGATAAGAAAATCCCAGGTAAGATGCAATACTTTTAAGCAAAAATATGCCTTTTTCTGCTTTATTCATTTATGAAATAGCTCTTGGCTTCTACTAGGCCTTGGTGGATAATAAACCTATAACCATAAAACCATAATAGATCACACAACTCAAGGAGTAGATTATAGACTAGTACTATCTTACCACACAGAGTTGAAATTTGGAATACTCACCAAGTTGTCCATCATCAAGTTGAAGTAGTATCTGTCAAATTAGGTATTTGCTGGTTCTCTTGTCCAAACTAAGTTCTTTGTGTAACTAGCTCACGATCTATTATACCTGTTGATAATCTGCTACTCTTCTCTTAAACCCTCAGGCCCTCATGCACTGCAGCCTAGTAAAAATGCTCTCTGAGGAGAAAATAATGCAATATGTGTCTACAAAGTATGCATACACCAGCCTTGAGGTCTGTGTATAGTGTGGAAATTCAGTAACCATGTAAAGGAGGGTAGAATGCATACTTAGCATGTTTGACGCTCTGGGTTCAATCCCAAGCACAAACAACAAATAAATACTAGTTGAATTGAATGAAACTGATTACAACAGCATTATAGAACCATGAGTTTCATTTTCCCTAATGCAACCTATAGAAGGGAAATGCTGTCAGATGGCAGAGTCTCCCCCTGCTCCCTGCTTTTATTAGTGTATGTTTGCAATTCACAATGAGTACATTCATGATGGGAATTGGTTCATATACATATGGCACCCTGATCCTTTCCACTTCCTCTTCCCCTCCTCTCTCTTCCCTCCCATCTTCACCCATGGCCAGATCTACTTCCCATCTCCATATAATCTATCTCACTGTTTCCTATCATCTATCTTTTATTTTGTTCTTTTAGTTATTTATATTTTGGGTTTCTCATGTAAGAGAGACTGTGAGATATTTAACCTTCCATGTCTGATTTATTTCACCCAGAATTATGGTCTCAAGATGTGTCCATTTTCCTACAAACAATTTAAATTTATACTTCTTCATGACTGAGTAGTACTCCATTGTGGATATATACCACATTTTTTAATCCACTCATTTATTGAAGGACATATAGGTTGCTTCCAAGGTCTACCTATTGTGAGTTATACTTCTATAAACATGGATATGCATGTATCACTTTCATATGATGTCTTTTATTCTTTTGGGAAGATTCTCACAAGAGGTATGGCTGGGTTGAATGGAATTTCTATTTTTAGTTTTTTGAGGATCTCCACACTGATTTCCACAGTGGTTGTACTAGTTCACATTATCATGCACAGTGTTCCTTTTCCCCTGCAATCTCACCAGCATTTGTTGTTTTTTGAGTTCTTGATGATGGCCATTCATTCTGGAGTAACACAGAATCTCAGTGTTTTTTGATTTGCGTTTCTCTAATGGCCAAAAATGCTGAACATTTTTCATACCCTTCTTAAGCTCTGTGTACTTCTTCCTTTGGGAAGGGTCTGTGTTTCAATTGCCCATTATTTTCTGTATCTTTCATTTTGAGGGGCCCAGGTTTTTTTTTTTTTTTTACTTCTTTATATAGTCTAGGAACAGCTGGCAAAAAATCCCCCCCTTTTGTAGGTTGTCTCTTGACTCTGTTGGTTGTGCAGAAGGTTCTTAATTTGATATAATGCATTTGTTGGGTCTTGGTGTTATTGTTTGTACAACTGGAGTTCTGTTCTGAAAGTTGATACTTATGTAGGTGGTAGAATTTTAAAAATACCCTTCAAATAGTCTCTGAGAAGACTAAATTGGTTTATGGAGAGTGATTAATGGTTTGAATGTAAGGAAGAAATTTAAAGGATTGGTAATAATGAGTTTTGGAGAAGAGATATTCGAAAGGACTCTCAGAATGAGAACAGATTATAAAAAATTCTGTGCTCCACCTGAACACTCTGCAAAGAACTCCCATGTAGAAGTGGCTAACAATAATTAGATACATGAATAGAGGATATAGCTCAGTGGTAAAGCAGTTGTCTAGAATGCACAAAGACCTGGTTTCAATCCTCAGAATAATAATAATAGTAATAATGATAATAATAAATGTGATATGATTTACTTTATAACTAATCTCAGTCAAACTAGTGCTTGCTTAGTTAATAGGCTCATAAGCAAGGAAATTTTCAAATATAAGCTCTGACTACAGCAACAACTTACTAACACTAAGGCTCACCTGAAAGCTGCTACTTGTGGAATACTAAATTAACCAATCCTGAACATCAATATACTATCAAGTCTTTGGAGGCATATTAGCTATCTGGTGGGATGATCACTACATTGCACTATTTTCATAAAAGAAAGAAAAATTCATTCTTACTGCATATCTTTATCACAGGATTATCTTTATTTGCCTCTCTCTCCATGTTACTTACCATCCATAGATTACTAGTATCTTAAGTAATCTATGTTTTTCCAGAAACACTGTTGCTGCTAGGGACAAAATTAGAGTAATAAATGGGCACCCAAGGGATTCACTGGGGTTATTATGTACATTGTCATCCTGAACAGAGATCTTTATGAAACAAGACTCAATGTATTAGTCTATAACAAAATACTTGAGACTGGGTCCTGTTTAAAGGTTTATTTGGCTCACGATTCCAGTGGCTGTACAGTCCAATCCAAATGTCTCCCGCGTTCTGGTGAGGGCGCACTGGCTGTGTCTCAGCATGGCTGAGAAATGGAAAGGGAATCAGGCGCATGAAGAAGCACCAGATCCGTGGGGTAATCTAACATCATAGTGACCTACTCTTGTGAGATCACTCATGCAAGACACAAACCACTCCATGAAAACTACATCCATCCCTTCTGAGGGTGATGCCCTTGAATTACCTTCCACTAGGCCCATTCCTTAAAGATTTCACAAATTCTCAATATCGCCACTATAGCACTGTAACTTTAGCACTCAGTTATAGGTCAGTCAACAAACATGTGACTGGGGCAAAGAGATAGCTCAGTGGTAGAGTTCAAACCTAGTATGCATGAAGCCTTGGGATTGATCCCCAGCACTGCAAAAGCAACACAAAACAAAAAATAATACCTAGCAAGGTTGAAATGTTGTCCTACATGATGCAACATGTATCTTAAATAAATGATTAGTAGATGAAATTTCATGTGGCCTAGGACTAAGAGGATACATGAATTTAAAAACAAGAGATACTTCTAAAAACCACATATAATGAGCTTATATTCAAGAGTTGTACTTCTTATTCTTATAGCTCTGAGCATTACTTACATGACTGAATTAGATACTGAAGGAATCCTTAAAACCAAAGACAAAGTAATCCCATTGATTTGAAACTGAGTCCAACTCCTGGTTATCTCATGCTACCTACTTTATGACAAGGAAATAAGGTAGAGAGTCACGGTTCTATTGGGGGGTTAGAGTTGACTACCGAGGAAAATAGAGATGCTACCTGGTGGGAGATGAGAGGGGTATGAAACAAACCCAGGTGATTCCACTGGGGATGTTCTTGTATTTTCACGTCTAGGGGTAAGAGTTTGTTAGGATACATTTCTCCTTAGAGACAAGATGGGCCAAAAAGGACCATATTTACTCTCCTTTCTAACCAATTAAAAAGACAGAATATACAGAACAACAGTTTACAAGACACTGAACATTAAGCAACAAGGAACTGTGAACCCTCAGTGACAAGAAGCAATTGAGATAAGCCCTGTGGTTATTCCAAGTTCTTGCCTAGAGAAAATTTGCAGACTGTGGTCCAGAAGATAGGGGCACCAGGCAGTGCCCAGAAATCTTAAGTTCAGAAGATGGGCCTAGGGACCCTCAGAGGACAACGAGCCGTACTCCCAAGGCAGTGCCCTACCAGAGCGGAGAGGACTAACAGAGAATCCAGAAATCTAAGAGTCCTCTCACATATTCAGTTGAGTACTGCTAAGTATGTGCAAGTGAAAAAACAGCCAGAGGGTACAGAAACAATCACCAAAAAGAATGAGAAGGAACAATGATTAGGGTTTACAGAGGGCACAAATAGCGCCTGCTGCCCACAGCCAAAGTGAGAAACGTAATTCATGGGACATCAGGCAGAGAATTCAGACAGGTTTTGCCTCCACAGGGGAAAGGGTTAATCCCAGACTGGTAAACTGCTCTAGTCCCACCAAAAACACCTGAAAAACCAAATGTACCAAACTGAACCAAATATATAAAACTGCTTCTACGTGACTTAACCATCTCTCAGAGCCAAGCCAAAAATAGTTATAGAAACGCAAAAATATTCAGCACAGAAGATGTCATTCATCATGTCTGGCAGCCAATCAAAGCATTACCAGTCATGCAAATAAAAAGAAAATACAAATCATATTGAAGAGAAAAAAATCAATCAATTGCAAGTGACCTGTAATTAACAAAAATCATACAACTGTAATCATACAATAGCTTAAAACAATACTCTAGGAGCTGGGGATGGAGCTCATTAATAGAGTACTCGGCTAGCACGGAGGAAGCCCTGGGTTTGTGATTCCTACCACTATACATGATATTATAACTGCATTCTGCGTTGAAGGGCAGAACATGTTAGAGACAGGGATGATATAAAACAAAAGAACTAAATCAAACTTGTAGAGACAAAAACTCAAACATATGGAATAAAAAACTTATTGGATGGGATTAATGGCAGCTTTTACATTGCAAAAGGTAGTATTTGGAAATTTGAAGAAAGGGCAGTAAAAACTACCCAATGAACATAGCTAGAAGAAAAATTTTACACAACAGGAAGAACATCAGCAAGCCTTGGGGCAATTTGAAGTGTCTTAACATATCTGTAATTTAAAGACCCTGAATGTGCTGACAAACAGAGAGACCAAAACAAACAAAGAAACAAACAAACAAACTGGATGGCCAAAATTTTAATAAAATTATAAACCCACAAGTCCAAGTCAATGAACATCAAGTAAAAGAAACATGAAAAATGTGCAGTTTCTGTAAAAATAGTGTGTATCAATTTCCCATTTGAACTGCCACACAATCCAACCATTCCACTCCCAGGTATATATATAAACAAAGAGAAAGCAGAGACTCAAACAGATATTTGTACACCCATGTTCACAGCAGCGTTATTCACAAGTGCCAAAAAGTGTAAGCAGGCAAGGGTCTGTCAGTGAGCAAACAGACAAATTAAATGTGATATATACAAGGGGTAATGGAAAGAAACTGTGAATGTTTAAATTTTAAAAATTATTACAGCAAAAGACACATTACCATTAACCCCCTTCATAATACTCCCCTTGGTTAGGACATACTTATCATTCTTGGCACTTTCTATTTTATTTTTGGAGACAGGGTCTCTCGCTATGTGGTTCTACTAGGCCTTGAATTCACTATGCAGGGCAGGCTGGCCTTGAACTCACAGTGATCCTCCTGCCTCCGTGTAGCCAGTGCTCAGCTTTCTTGCCACTTTCTGGATCAGTTCTGGTCGTCCTCTTTCTTGAGTGTCTTTATGAGGTGTGATAAAAATATATGGTGAAATTGGCTGCCGAGTGCCAGCCAATGGAAAAGCAGGCTTCTAAAAACATGCTGGGTCCTCATCCACCTTTTTCGCCTGATTTGGCACCTTGACACTTCTGGCTCTTCTCCAAAGTCAAAATGATCAGGAGAGGTAAACGTTTTGAATCCATTCGGGACAATCAGCCACAGCAGTGCAACCGAAGACTCACACAGAAGGAGACTTCCAGAACTACTTTAGAAAACGCAAGAACGGTGCGATAATAGTATTTGAAGCAGAGGGTTAATGGCAATGTGTCTTTTACCATAAAAATTTGTTGTTTTAAACGCACACCGTATTTTTTAATTACCTTGCACATATATTTCTCCTGAGTGCCTTACCTCTATGGGGGGGACCCACACAGAAGGCTCCGATCTCTCTGGTCCTCTTCCTGTCCCTCCTTGTCTCCTTGGTCCACTTTAGGCCTCGGGTCCTTTCCTTTCTCCTTGAGCCTCTCCATCCAAATGAGAGTCCCACGCTCCAGGATTGGTTTCCTCCACGCCCCTCCTCAGGTCCCTCCATTTCTTCTGGGTGCCTTTCTTCCAGCTGGGTAACCCACACACCAGGCTTGGGTCTCTAAGCCCCTCTGCCCCCCTGTGGGTCTCTGCAAGTCTCTCCTGTCCCCCCACCCTCCGGAGTTCCCACCCCAAGAACTGGGGCCCCTGCCTTCTCTCCTCCTGGCTCTTGCGGGAGCTCCTTTTCATTCAACCCTGGACCCTAGGCTATGCAAGTGCCCTTCCCCCACAGTCTGCCTAGTGCATACCCTTATTGAACTAAAAAGGAAGATTTGCCCTCAGAGAAATGGGGAGAAGGATCCGGGTGTTTTACTTCATGTGTTTCTTTTTATGGATGAAGGCTGGAATCACCCATGCAGTGGGTAACCTTTGCTCTTTCCTGTGTGCACCTTCTCAGCGTTTGCCCATTGCTCTTTTGATATTTGGGCTTTTCCAGTGCAAGGGAGAAGCCTCTGGACTATGAAGAAATCAGCATTGAGTGGTGAGTGACCCAGATTTTTCCTCAATTTCTCTTGAGTCTTTGCCTCCAGGCCTTATTGCCAGGGTTTTACATGAATTCTTAAAGGAAGCCAAATCTTTTAATCCATTTCTGGCAAATTCAAGAGACCTTTCTCCTGACATTTTGATGAAACTGTTTAAATTTCTTGTGTTATTAATCCTGACCCTTCAGTTCATGACCAGACTCCTCAACAAGAAAAACAAACATAAGAAGAGAGAAGTCACAAATTAGCAATATCAAGCATAAGAAAGGTGACATCGCTACAGATTCTATAGATACTACAAATATAGCTAAGGGAATATTATAACAATTTCTGTTTTTATTTTTATTTTTATTTTTAAATTTTTATTTTTATTAGTCTTTGTGTACATGATGACTACATTTCTCATGGGGAAGTGTACATAACACATCTTACTTCATTTTTCATCTCCTTCCCCTTTCTCCTCCCTCCCTCTATCTCTTAGTTTCTGTCCCTATTTCTTATGCTCTATCTTTAATTTTGCTCTTTATTTATAATTTGGGTTTCTTATTCAATAAGTTACATGACTTAGAGGAAATAGACAAAATCTTTGAAACATACTTTAAAAAAGAAATTTTGGAACTAACTGTAATCCTCCTCAAGGTGGTTAGAACAATCTCTTGTGTCCAGGAGTTTGGGCCAGCCTGAGCAACAAAGGCAGATCCTGCCTCAAATAAATAAACATGCAAATAAACAGACATACAAACAAACTTAGGCACATCATATTTTGGAAAGTTTATTTGAGCTGACAGGAATGCATTCATCAAACACACCATATCACAAGGGATTTGAGTACCAGGGGTAAATTTTAAAGAAGTAAGACAAAGAAAATATTTGATTGGTTAAAGCAGAACACCCTTAGTTAGACATTAGTTGTTGTTTTTGTTTGTTTGTTTTCTTTTGAGACAGAGTCTCACTGTGTAGCCCCAGCTGGCCTCAGACTTTCAATTTTCCTGCCCTAGCCTCCCAAGAACTGGAGCACCCAGCCAGATGTTTGTTGGCTTCTGATGGGTATAACATCTCTAGTTAGAGGTTTGTTGGTGGTTTCTGATTAGATAAATGTAAGTTTCATTTTGTTATTTTCATCAAGTTGGGTTTGAGTTTGCTGAAGTAGGAACCCAGGGCACTGGAGCTATCTGAACCTGATGAACTCCAGCTTACTAAAGCGCATTCTGGGAGAAGGAGATAGCATGAATAGGCCTGTACATGTTAAGGAAATGTGGTTTAGAACTGAAACTTTTTCACAAAGAAAACTCCAGGTGTAGACAGTGCTGCTGCAGAAGTCTACCACATAATACCTATTCTACAAAAACTCTTCCAGAAAAGGACAAGGAGGAAGTACTTCCCAACATATTTTGAGGGGCTACCTTTTCACTGATGTAAATCTTTAACAAAGATGTTAGATTTATTAACAATTTTTAGAAAATAAAATAAAAACTCACAACATATAAAAAAAATAATACAAAGTTGGGCATAGTGTTGCGTGCCAGAAATTACAGCCACTCGATTGCCAGTTTGGGCAACTTAGCATAACATTGTCTCAAACTAAAAAATAAAAAAAGGCCGGATATGTAGCTCAGTGTGAGACACTGGGTTCAATTCTCAGTACCGCAAAAATAATAATAGCAATATTAATAATACATGATGACTAAAGTATATTATAGGTATTTAAGATTGGTTTGACATTCAGAAGTCAAAAACAAGAAGCGAGCTTGCTTTTTACCTTAAAGGAATATATTACCTCATTCCTAAAGGTTACTTCCTGCACAAATAAACCTGAGAAATCATCAGAAAAAGAATAGTCAGGGTCTCATGTTGTTGGAATTCCCCAAAAGAGGCATCTTGGAGTAAAACACAACACGTATCCCATGGTCTTACTCCTGCCTTCCCTATTTGTTTTGAAAGAAGTCCTCCTTTTTTAATTTAACTTAATTTAATTTAATTTAATTTTATGTGTTGGGCAATTTATTTTTTAAAATTTTATTTTAAAGAGAAAAAATAAAACAAAATTTCAAAACAAGATAATAGGAGAGTAACAATGGTTAATACATTGGGTATTGTTATCTTCAAAGTAGTTACTCAGAGTAAAAGATACAGGAATGAAAAATTGTCCAAACAATATTAGCACAAACCTTTCTTTTCAATGAACTAAGAGAAATTAGTATTATAACTATCTTAACTATCTTGTATATATATATAAATATATATATATATATATATATTTTTTTTTTTTTTTTTTTTTTTTTTTTGGGGGGTGGGTACCAGGAGTCTAACTCAGGACCTTGCGCTTGCCAGGTAGGTGCTTATGCTGCTGAGCCATCTCACCAGCCCATATTTTTTTCTCCTTTTCCCTTCCTTCTTTTCTCCTTTCCCCATCCCAGTTTCTCTTTCCTTTTGAATAGTTGCTTCCCATTTCACTATATCTATTGTACCTTTTGGATCTTATTTACTCTTTCAGCTTCTCACACCAGGGAGACAATGCAATGTTTACACATATGAGTCTGATTTATTTCACTTATGAGTATGGTCTCAAGTTGCATCCATTTACCTATAAAAGTCTCAAGTTTATCCTTCTTTATGGCTGAGTAGTACTCCATTGTTTAAAATGACCACATCTTTTTTATCCATTCCTTGGTTGATGGGCATTTGGGTTGTTTCCAAGAGTTAATTATTACAAATTGTGCTGCTATAAACATGGGTGCCCATATATCTCTGTGGTATGATGTTTTTAGTTCTTCTGGGAAGATACCCAGCAGGGGAATAGCTGGGTCAAATGAAATCTTGAATCCTAATTTTCTGAGGAATCTCCACACTGATTTCCACAGAGGTTGCACCAGTCTACACTCTCACCAACAGTGGAGAAGGGTTCCTTTTTCCCCACAGCCCCTCCAGCATTTGTTATTGGTTGGTTTCTTGATGATAGCCATTCTTTCTGGGGTGAGATGGAATCTCAGCATTGTTTTAATTTGCATTTCTCGAATGATGAATGATGTTGAACATTTTTTCATATATTTATTTGTCATTTGTATTTCTTCATCTAAGAAGTGTGTACTCATCTCAGATGCCCATTTTTGGATTGGGTCTTGGAATTTGGGGTGATCTGATTTTTTCAAATTCTTTATATGTTTTAGATGTAAGTTCTTTGTCTGAGGAACAGTTGGCTAAAACTTTTTCCCACTCTGTGGGTTGTCTTTTCACTGTGTTGGTGATTTATTTTGATGTGCAAAAACTTTTTAATAAGATGAGATCCCAGTTGTTGATTCTTTGAAGTATTTCCCATGCAGTCTGGATTTTGTTCATAAAGTCTCTGCCTACCCCTATGTCTTCAAGATTTCTACCTACTTTCTCTTCCAGTAGATTTAGTGTTTCTGTTTTAATATTTAGATCTTAGATCCATTTTTACTTTAGTTTAGTGCATGGTGATAGACACGGGTCTAGTTTTAGTCTTCGGCATGTGGAAAGCCAATTTTTCCAGCACCATTTATTAAAGAGGCTACCTTTCTTCCAGTGAACGTGTTTGGCTCCTTTGTTAAAGCAAAGGTGGCTGAGTGTGTCTGTAGTTGTGTCTGCATCTTTTAATCTGTTCAGCTGATCCTCAGGTCTGTTTTTTTGCCAGTACCATGATGATTTAGTCACAAACAAGTGGTTCAACTGGATGTGCTGGCACATCCCTGCTACTTGAGAAGCTGAGATGGGAGGATCATTTGAACCCATGAGTTCAATAACAACCTGGGCAACATGGCAAGACCCCATCTCAAACAAAGAAACAGGGACGGTGAGATGGCTCAGCAGCGTAAGCGCCTGCCTGGCAAGCGCAAGGTCCTGAGTTCGACTCCCGGAACCCACATACATAAAAAATGCCAGTGACATCGCTCAGCGGCACGGGCGCCTGCTAGTGCACGAGGTCCTGAGGTCGACCCCTGGTACCCACAAAAAACAAACAAACAAACAAAGAAACAAACAATAAACAAGTGGCTCAGGCATAAATTATGTTATAAAGTAAAATCTAAAGCAGCCGTGATTATACATTCCTTTAGTCCCAACTCTGAGGAGGCTGAGGCAGGAGGATCACTTGAGCTGAGGAGTTTGGAGCTAGCTTAGGCAGCAGAGTAAGATCCCCATTCCAAAAAAGGGAAAGAAAGAGAGAAAAAAGACAGGAAGAAAGAAAAAAAAAAAAAGAAAGGAAGGAAGGAAGGAAGGAAGAAGAAAATCCATCTAAATGGCTGAAGTTAATAAAGCACCTAACTGAACATTTTTCTGGCCAGTGACAAAGAGGACTTACAGTATTTTAATCCATTGTGTTTCTATTCAGGGACTCTTACATTTTATGCTAGTAAACAATAATCCAGAAAAAGATATACTGAATACCATGTAGACTCGTCTAACTATTTAGAAATGAGAAACATGAATTCTACCCTTGGTTCCTTCCTTATAATGTCATAAAAATATATAATTATTAAAATTAATTCTACTTTTCACATACTTTACACCACTATCATACATGATAATTATTACTGATGCTTTAACTTGTCATTATTCTATAATGCAAACAATAAAATAATAATAGCATCAGGAGCTCAGTGGCTCCAGAACTCAAGCTTTTAACTTCTATGCTATATGGTCATGCATAAAATTCAACACTATTGCTTTGTTTTCATAAAAGTAGCAATATCAGTAGCATATCAGCTATCTATTGCTTAGGTAAATGTCTTAAAACAAACCAATGTACTATTTTAGATTCTGGAGGTCAGAAGTCTATCACTGGGCTAGAGGCAAATTTCAGCAAGGTTGAGTTCTTTTCTGGAAGTTCCAGAGGGATATTTGTTTTCCTGTCTCTTCCAGATTCTCAAGGCTGCCCAGATTTCTTGGCTTATGACCTCTGTCCATCTTCAAAGCCAGCAGTGATTGACTGAGTCTTTCTTATGTGGCTTTCTTTCTGGTTCTGACTTTTCCACCTTCTTTTTCCACTTTAAAATATCATTGCAATTCGGTTGGGCCCATCCAGATAATCCAGGACCATCTTAACGTTACCAAGTTCAGCTAGTGAGCAGCTACTCCTGCTTGCCACGGAACACAATATATTGACAGGATACAGGGTTTAGCACGTGGTCATCTTTGGGGAAACATTATTCTGCCTGCACAGGAAGCTGAAATACGAATAATAATCTTTTAGTCAGCAGATGAGGCCCTGAACTGGCCACATTCTTCAACTAGCTATCTCTCAACTGATGCATCCTCTTCCTACTCTACCAGGTCAAACTTGATTTTCCTTAAGTCGAAAATTTAAAAACCAAAAGCCAAAAGTATAGTTCAGGGTTGGGCTGAGTACTACTTCATAATGCATCTTCAAACTTCTCATCATCCCGAGCAAAGAGTGCACCTTACACTGGTCCACCGAATCTATAACAATGTCTAAAATGCACAAAATTGTGAGAAGAAAGATGGGGAGGAATAATTTTAGGGAGAACTAAGGCTGCTTCTCTGGATAACTTGGGGGCTGAGAGGGCGTGTCAATTTAGTGCAAAAGGAGAGATCTCAAGTGAGTTGCCTGCTACTGGGCTGTGGAACACGTACAAGAGAATTCTGATATAGTCTATAAACTGGAAAGTGCACATTTTAACTTTTCTTTTCATTTAATTTTATTTCAGTAAAGTATTAACTGTGAACATTGTTTCGGGGGGTACATAGGGCTTGGCATGGGTAACGGTCTTCAGCCAGCCCTCTCCCCGCAGTTTAGCTCCTCTGTCTAACCTCACACATATTAATGCAATCGGGAAGTAATACATAGGCGCGTGCCTTGCACTTCATTTTATAATTTAAAAAGTGTGTGAGTCAGAAAATATATAAGGGCCGGTGAGATGGCTCAGCGGCACAAGCACCTGCCTGGCAACTGTGAGGTCCTGAGTTTGACTCCTGGAACCCACATAAAGGAAAAAAAAGAGCCAGTGATATCGCTCAGAGGCACAAGCGCCTGCTGGCAAGCACGAGGTCCTGAGTTCGACCCTCGGTACCCACAAAAAAAAGGAAAAAAAAGTATATAAATTTGCACTGTAAAAATATTAGAAAGTGCAGATAAGAAGAGAAAACTAATCATGATGCATAATCCAACCCCCCAGACATGTTGGATATGTTTGGCGCATTCGCTGTCAAGGTCCTAATGGCAAGAGCGATGCATCCAAAACAAACACCTTGAGTTGTCAGCAGAGTGTGGGGAAACCATGAGATTTAGTGTAATTCCTCAGGTCTAGGAAGAGCAAGGCCCACATTCAATCCTAGCCCTTAATGGGGGAGAGAGGGAGAAATTATCCTCAGAAAGAGAGACAGAGGAAAGAGGGCAAAGTCGTGGCAAGGGCTGGAGGACAGGAGATGTGATCTCAAGGCTGGACACAGGAGCTCTAAGACGGTCACCCACGTACTCAGACATCACCCTCCTCACCTGGGATTGCTCTTAACTGGCCGGAATCGACTGGAAGTCAGAGACAAGGAGGCCAATTCCAGTACTCTGGGAGGCTGAGGCAGGAGAATCTTAAGTTTGAGCCCAGCCTGGGCAACTTAACAAGACCCTGTCTCAAAATAAAAAATGAAGAAAGGACTGTGGATGTAGCTCTCAGTAGAAAAGTAACACACACACACGCATGCACACACACACACACACACACACTGATATAGTCAGCAGACAGTGGAAGAAGTTAAGAGTACTGTGGAGGAGAAAGCAGAGCACAGCCCGCATTGTAGCATTGCGGGTGCATGCGTGTGTGCACGTGTGCGCGCGTGTGTGCGTGTGCCCACACGCCCACGTGTATTCAATCATTCAGGACACAGTGGAGTGGTGCACTGCGGTGCCGTGGTGAAAGCTGTCTGCCAGGCTGCCGCCATCCTGTCTGTCTATATTTTCCTGCCCAAATATCATCCCCCTCTTTTGCTAACAGCATCCCAGTCTCCCCGCCAGGAGTCCCTGCTCCATTCTCAGGCCCTGAGCCTGGTGTCCTGACTGCACCCCCAAGTCACGCAGGGCATACAAGCCACGCCTTGCTCTGGCCACGATAATCCTTTCAGGAACAGGAACAATATCCAAGTTGCAAGCTGTGAGAATCAGGCTCAAGGCTTTCGCTGGCACAACTGAAAAGATCCTGCTTCCTCTGGCCTTCAGAGGGTGAGATGATGACCCAGAAGGGCTGCCGGTCATCGTGTAGTGAGGGGAACCTAAAGCACACAACAGCATTTCACCAGGATGGAACAATAAATGGCAAAATTAAACACAGAGCCCTAGCTCCACCTCTGGAGCCAGATTTACTCCGACACTTTTAAGGTACCAAAAAAAAAAAAGAGAAAAAAAAAAAAAGATTGTTTTGATGCTGGAATTGAACCCAGTGCCTCACATATGCTAATCAAAATCTCTGTCACTGAGCTAGGCTCCAAGCCCCTCAGAGAGAATCTATTTTGATCAAGCTCGTTTGATTTGGGTTTCAAGTGACTGGAAATCTAGAGCCTTGACTGATGAGAAATATAGCATCGGTGTATTTCCCTATCCATAGACATAGAGGCACAATACCCTTTTGAGTTGCTTCTACAGTAACCCAATTTAGGAATGAGCCCAGATTTATTTAAATAAGCCACAATTTAACCAGGCACAGTGGTACATGCCTATAGTTCCAGTTACATAGGAGGCTGAGGCAGGAGGATTGCTTGAGCCCAGGAGTGTGGGGCCAGCCGAGCAATATAGAAAGACCTCATTTACAGATTAGCAATTACCTGGAGATATTTATATTATTTGTAACTGTCTATACTATAACAGTTGTTGATGGATATCATTTCATATACATCTTTGAATAATTCTCTGATTTCCTTAGAATAAACTAGAAATGAACTTTGGAAACAAATACTATACATAGTTTCTAGAATTACATTTCTTTGTGCTTTCTTAAAGGTGACTACGGCAAAAGTACTAAAATCTTCTGTTCCAAATTACAGAAACATTGACAGCTTTGTTTGACAAATGATGCACACAAAATCTGCTCTTATACCTAACACAGTATACATAAAACCTCTGGGGTCCCCATCAAAGAAAGTTAAAAACTGCAAACAATCTCAGGACTTTGGCCAATGCATGGCATTAAAAAGCTTCTTTCTTCTCAAAATAAAAGTCTGATGAATCACTTTTCCAAAATTCCATACTATATCCCACTGGCCACTTTGAAATTCCTCAAAAGCTACAACATGGGTTTTCATGGGGTGTAATTTATGCTTAAAGGGGATGGAGGGCATTAAATCCCTAGTGCTGCAAAAACTAAAAATAAATAAAATAAAATAGAGCATACACACCAGTGAGAATTCGTCTTGGTTTATCCATCTTTACACAAATCCTAGGCGAGAAAGACATGGTAAGAAATGATGAGAGTGGTGGGAAAGTGGGTAGTTGTACAACTTCTGGTAATGCAACCAGAAAGAAGGCTGCTGCTCCTATCTTTCAATGGATAATGGTGAGAATTTTGTGGGGTTTCAAACTCAGCCCAGAAGCAAATGAGCTAAGAAATAAAACAAGGCTTAAGAACTGTGGCTTGGGCCAGGGGTGCAACTCAATGGCTCTCGTCCCAACCCCAGCAGCACACACACACACACGCACACACACACACAGACATACTATGTCAAGCAAATGACCTTGGGTGTGTATTAAAATCTAGTGTACACACAGCCTGGGGACATGGCTCAGTGGTAGAGTGCTTGACTAGTGTGCACAAGGCTCGGGGTTAAATCCCCAGCACTTGCAAAACTTAAAATAAAATAAAATGTAGCATACAGAGAGAAAAATGTACAAATTATCACTGTAGTCTTTTGCATTGTAACAAAGTTAAAATCCATGTACAAGCAACACCCAGAGGAAGGAGAAGAATGCTACCCTGCACCTCAGAGGATCCTGTCCTTATATTTATATGTGTAAAATACATGAAAATTATTGGAAAAACAGGCAACTCAGCCCCAAATTTCTAGTTCTTCTAAGCCAGGGGTCAGCAAGCTCTGGCCTACAGGCTGGCTGCCTGCCTTTGTAAATAAAGTGACATGGCACCACGGCCCTGCCATTCATTTACAGACTGTCTGCAGCTGTGATTGCACTACAATGGTGAAGCTGAGCAGTTCAGACAGAAAGGACGCGGCCACAAAGCCGAATTTACCATCTCACCCTGTGAGGGAGAGCTCTTCTGACCTCTGATCTTAGCAATAATGGAAAGTACAGGGCAAGTGAGAGAAAGAGGGAAAAGGAAAGGGATAGAGAGAGAAAGAAAGAGAGGGAGGATGATTCTAGGCCCTTAGATCTTCCACATTTGCTCCAGAGCCAAGAGCAACTGTTGTAGGAAATAGGCTGACTCGGAATTGTATCATTGACAACAGGTGCCATAAACCTTTTGCTGTTAAAACAATGCTGTGCTACTCCAGAGGGAAGTTACAGAATGTTACCAAGGACTGGCAAAGCTTTAGAAATCACATGTTCACTCAAGGCCCATTTCACCTAAATTAGGCGGAGATACAGAACCCATGTACTCTTACCTACATCTTTTATTCTAAGTCTTCTCATATCTGTAGGCCGCTAGAAGAAGTTTTCATGCTTCAGATTTTTCCATCCTTCTCCAAGTGCCCCTTGATGGAGAGATGGAAATTCGATTTGTGTGTGGGCTGGGGATCAAACTCAAGACATTATTTTAAAAATAAAGACAACAGGATGAATATGGAGAGCTTTGCTGAGATGATCTAAATACATCTGCCACCCAAGCATTAGATTTGCATCATCTGGAAATAAACAATGTCAATATTTGCTAGGATGTGAATGTTTGTATTCGCGCCACCCCGCTTCAAAAGCAAAATGCACACTGAAACCTCATGCCCTAAGGTATAGCGTATTTAACAGCATGTGGAGGTGGGAACTTTGGGACATGATTAGTTCACAAGGGTAGAGACGTTGTGAGTGGGTTTAGTGGTCCTGTGAAGGAGACCCCGAAGAGCTCCTTTGTCCTCTCTGCCATGGGAGAACACAGCAAGAGAGTGACATCTATAAACCGGGAAATGAGCTCACAACAGACACTGAATTTGCCAGTGCCTTGATCTTGGACTTTGCACCATTTCAGAACTGAGAAATATATGTCTGTCGTTTGTGTACCACTCCTAGTATCCTGTTATAGCAGCCCCAGTTGTGAGTAAAAAAAAAATCTCAATTATTTGAGAATGGCCACTTTTTAAAATGTGATCTTCCTCTCAAGATTCGTAGACAGAGCTAAATATACACTTTTTGAATCCTCAAACTCCTGGGCTCAAGAGATCATCCTGCCTCAGCCTCTTAAAGTGCTGGGAATACAGGAGGGTACCACTGCACCTGGCTTTTATTTTTTTAGTTTTTAAAGGGAGTTTTTATGGGAGATAAAACTAAGCAAAATGTGCAATGCTGTCCTTCCTTCATAGTCTACCCTCCTCAAATGTGGGGCCAATGCATGAAATAAGTATGTAATTTGGAATTATTATTATTTACTAGAGAACATAAAATTTAAAGAAGTTGCTCTATGCAGTGAAGTTGTGTCATTATTGTATTGCAGAGGGTGTTAAAGCTATCAGAACCATTCAAGCTCTGAAGCTGGAGGGTGCAAGGGTAAATATTCAATGGTCCTCACCAAACACAAGTGTAGAAAAGACTCTGGGAAGCCTCAGGTGCTGTTATCAAGCGTCTCTAACGATAACGTCCTCCCTTTCTACACTGAAGACAGCAGTGCCTGGCAGGAAACGTAGGTGGAAACTTTGCCCAAAGCTTGGTAACATGATGTTCACAAACAAAATTTAGACTGTAGCAGTCGTTTGTGTACAAGGAATAATGTTTCCCAGGCCTTTACCAAAATGGCATCCCCCCGACCTACCACGAGCTGAAAACTCCCTGTGTATAGCGCTTGTTCATATGACACAAACTAAGCACTTCATGGATTACATTTCAGTGATAATAATATAAAACTTCTGAGTAAGCCCATGAATGGAGGGTTGATTGGAAGAATGATGTTTTATACTAACAATCACATCAATAATGACCAAAGATCAGCGGGATGGCGGTGTGTGCAGTTCTGCTCCAGAAAGTACCTAATTAAAGAATTTTATGTCTTCTCTTTTTCTTAGGAAAATGATATGAATTCTTGGTTTGAACATTGAGGGACAGAAAGAAAAACCTGTACAATACCAGAGTGTTGTCAAATTCTTCTTCTTTTTTTATTTTTGGTAACTTGTCAGAAATTGGTAAGCTGCTGAAGTGGATTATGAGGCTGCAGACATACAATTGAAATACACTAAATAACCATTTTTAAAAAATCTTGGCTTGGGAATGTGGCTCAATAGTAGAGCGCTTGCCTGGCAGGCAAGAGGCCCTACTTTCAATCCCCAGTATCACCAAAAAATTCTTTTTAAAAAATAAACACTACCCTTACTGAGATATAATCAATATACTATATAACCCACCCATATAAAGTTTGTAATTCAGGGCTGGAGCTATAGCTCAGTGGTGCAATGTGTGCTTAGCATGCACAAGGCCCTGGCTTTAATCCCTACTACTTTACCCAAAAAAGTGCACAGTTGAATGGCTTTTCATATATTCAGTTAGTTGCATAATCATCAATTTTAGAATATATCCATCAGCCCCAAATATACTTGTAGACATTAGCGGTCACTCTCTATTTACCCTGAACCTATTGCTGCCTCTGCAACCACTACTCTATCTTTCCCCTATGGATTTTTCCTATTCTTCATATATTATATAAATAGAATCATACAGTATGTGGGAACTTCTTATTTTGAGGAAAAGTGTAGGGAAAAAACAATGGTCTGCTTTTCTACTCTTATGATTTTCTTGTCTTAACACTTGGAATCTTTCTCTACGTAAATAGCATTTTCCTAATTCCTATCATTGGTGGGAGCAGGAGGGAGGGTGGTTCCTTTGCTGGTTCTCTCTGGTGCTTCCCAGCTGGTGTCTTGCTGGACGAAGCTCTTGCCTTAGGTTGGGACTGTAGCTCAGTGGTAGAGCAATTGCTTAGCTCCAGTGAGGTTCAGGTTCAATCCCCAGCAGCAGCAATCAAGCAAAGTGCCTTCTCCATGCTAACACCGTGGAGCATCCAAACGCACCCGCTCAGATGGCCAGTGCCGTCTGCATGGTCCCCCAGCACCTAAAAACCTTATTAAGATTATGTGAAGCCAGATATGAAAGCCCACAGGGGAAGTCTGTGAGAAAGAGTTGAGAGTCAGACACCAGAGTATTTGCCGTCATGTGCTAGGCCATAGTCGTCTGTTAATGATAGAGCACAGATCTGAAGGAGCCCCGTAAGGTCATGCTGCTTAGTGACAGGGCGGCTGTCTCAATTCAAGTGTACTCTGTGATATTCCTACAATCACTAAATCACCTAACCCTGCATTTCTCAGGATATTTCCCCATCATTAAGCAATGTGTGGCTGTAGCTCAGACATCAAGTACAAGCAGACAGAAGCAACAGTGGAGTTGGAGTATGGCCCCTGGTGCGTAAAATTGGACAGAAATCAGATCGGAATAAAAGTAGGTAATAAACAAGCAATTCATGTACACAGTGTTAGGGAAAGGCCTCTATTATTCCTTATTTATTTTATTTTTATATTTCTACAGTGTTGGGGATTGAACCCAGGGCCCTGTCTGAATCCCCCTATAGTGTCTAAAATTTTTTGTGCATGTGTGTGTGTATGTGTGTGTATGTGTGTGTATGTGTGTGTGTGTGTGTATGATGTGATCTCACTATATTTCCCAGGCTGACCTGGCCCTGAAGTCGTGATCTTCACCATGCCTAGCTCTACCTTAATGTTCTGAATAAGAACATAGTTGGCCCATTGGGAAAAAAACTGAAGGACGAATAATTCTTTCCTATTGAATTGAGTCTGTGTTCCTGGGGGATGGGCAAACATTGTTGGTTGCCTTCAAATGAGCCATTTCTGGCTGACCCCACTACAACACACCCATACCCCCTCCTTTATTCTGGTTAAGTATAGGTCTGAAAATGCCAGAGATTATGTATTCTTATTCCTTATTCTAGGTCAGGCTAAGTGTGAGATCTAATCATGGCCATTGTAGCCCAGTGGGAGACTTAGTGGAACAGATTTCCTCCTTAATTAAAAAAAAAAAAAAAGTTCGTGAAAAAAATTAGTATTTGCTTTGGCAAGGCATTGTCTTCATTTGATCCTTGGGGGTGTAACAACCATCTTGAAACCATGAAGGGACAAGACAAAGAATGATAAAATGGGAATATAAAATGCATCCAAGTCCTTGATATTAATGTCACATTTCTGATTTAACCAAATCTAGAATTCCTTCTTTAGAAAAGTTTTAAAATGTGGCTCGGGGGATCAAATTCAGGGCCTCATGCATGCGAGGCAAGCATTCAGTCACTGAGCTATAACCTCAGTACTTTCTAGACTTTTAAAATGCAAACTTTAACTAATTTTAACTGGGTATTCTGACACCTTTTATAGAAAGTGTTCTCAATTATATGCTGGAGCTAACACTACTTTCAGAGGAACATTTGTTACAAAAGGGCAAGTACGCAGCTGTGCATCCAGTGTGATGTTAACTCTTTGGACTTCTGGTCTGAAAATCCTCCTAATGGGCCTATATTTGATCAATATTTGAAGAGCTGAGGATAGTGTGGTGGAATAGGAGGTGCTAGGAACAGAGGACAGTACTTGCCGTTTCACTTAGTGTGCAAAGCAGCCTCAGAACCCATCGAATTCTGGAAATTCAAGGTACAGTGCCCAAAAGGGGAAGTATGTGATACAGCATATTGGTTCCTTTAAGTTGAAGAGTGGCGACAGGGAAGGAGGTCGATCGCGTGTGTGTGTGTGATGTGTGTGTGTGTGTGTCTGTGTGTGTAGTGCTGAGCATCAAGCTTAAGACTTCACACATAGTAGGCAGATGCTCTACCACTGAGCTACGTAGCCAGCCACAACCTTGTGCTATACACCAGGCTCCTTCTACAGTGCTTTGGGTCGAGTTAAAGCTGGGCCCAGTGACCAGGACCTCATGCATACAGTATCTTCATTTCCTACAGTCCACTTCAGGAAAGATTTAAAGACAGGCCTTGGCTGGAAATCAGAACTCATATTTTTATTAAGGTTTTTGGTTCAGCTAACACTAAAAGCAGGGCCCCAAACTCCCTGGGATCAATACATTGTGACATTCCCTAGAAGCTGTTTTGATGACTCTTGCACCAGAAATCTGCATCCTTTTTGAAGTTAAAATGATGGAGTTTTGCTGCCTGCTGGTCCTGCCCCTTCTGTCTTATACCAAGCAACCCTACTATACCCTTTTAATTCTATGTGCTGCATTATAGAAAATCATTAATCACAATGTTTGTGGGGGTGCAGGTGTAGCTCAGTGACAGAGCACTTGCCTAGCATGTGGGGGCCCCTAGGATCAATCTCTAGTGGTAAAAATAGGAAGTACACATTGCCTTCAAGTAAGTGCAAGTATATACATGAAATCATGAAAACCAGGGTCACAGTGAGCACTTTGGAGAGGGATTAGTGTAGTTTACATTCAGAGAAAGTTTCCCATTTTGGAATGGAAAGTGGAAGATGGTGGCAGGGCATAAAGATAAAACAGATGTCTTGAACATGCACAGTAGAAGCTTTGAATGTTGTGCCCTGGAAAATGGCCCTAGAGACGGTGGAAAATTTCTAATCTGGTGACATGATTAAATCCCCCCACAGGACTGTTCCCCAACTTGCCAGCAGAGACCAGGCACTTAATATAAATGATAAAGAAGCCATATGGAGATGGTGAAGGAACTGTGCCTACTTGATTGGGGGAGAGAGGGGAGGGACACTCTGCTTCCCAGCTTCAGGAGATTTTATTTTATTTATTTGTTAGTTTTGGTGCTGGGGACAGAACCAGGGTCTATCACATGCTTGGCAATCTCTCTACTAGTGAGCTGCACCCCCAGCCCACACCCCAATGGACTTCTACTATTTGAGGAGATAGGCCAGTTTCCCCATAGCTTTAATATTTGAAAAAGAAGCCAGAAAATGAGCTACAGGAAACTCCTAATTTCTACATGTTGACAACTGATTTAAAATCAAAGTTTTCAGTCCTCCAACACTGTTGGCCAAACAACACATTTCAACAAGCTAGATTTGTCTCACTCTGAAAGCTTCCAGAATTTTACTCAGCAGTCAGTACTGCAAACTAAATACAGCGTGTGTGTGTGTGTGTGTACGTGATTCCATTTTTGAAGTTTCATTGCATTAAATTTTTAAGCCAGATTTGAAAACCCCAAGTTTAAAGGGCCAGTGTATGGCAGCAGAAGGTCGCTAGAGAGGCTGCACATGATAACTTTGTGGTTAGGAGTCCAGACCTAGGACTGAAACTGATTTACCCGGTGACCTTCAGTGAGGTCATCAACAGTGAGTTCGTTTCAGCATCTAAGTCTATGATGCAAAGAGAGCAACTGCTAAGCTACTGCAAGAAGAGCTTTAAAACAAAAAGAAATTGAAAACATTTAGCTTTCTGGATCCTAGAAATGTGATTTGAGGAATCACAATAATCTGTCTGCACTTTTAAAGTTTCTCATTTGAACAGTTCTTAATGAATTTTGCCTAAGTCATCGGTATAGCAGAACACTGGACAATGACAGTTAAACACTATCAGATCGATGTACACTTTTGCCACACTTTAAAAAAATGCCATATACATCATTTATAAGTTACAACACACATTTTCCAGGAAAGTATTTCTGCTTTTTTGTTTCATTTTGTTTTTTGCTTGTCAATATTGTTTTCAATCCCTTAGGTTCTTAAGCTAATTATCCTTATAAAGCATGATAGAAAATGAAAACTTGTTCAATGTTTTAAGCCTCGTTCCTTATAAGTAAATAAATTGAGGGGAGAAGCTAATATTTACTTCTTTCCTTAATACTCAAGTGTCTGCATCTGAAATTTTGAATATGAATGGTCTGCATGAAGTCCTCCGGTCCAGGATACAAGAACGCTCATCTATGCTACACTTTGCAGGAGGACAGCAGTGAAGTATAATGGGCTCTTTTTTATTTTGGTTCCAAAGTAGGTGCAATATTCCCGTGCTATATAATCATATGTGTGTGTTTTGTGTGTGTAATTACATATGTATATATGTGTGTGTGTGTGCTGGTGCACTGGGGATGGAACTCAGGGCTTCATACATGCATACATGCTAAGCATGCTCTGCCACGAGTAGTCTCATGCTATATTTTTAAAATCTAAATGTGTGCTGATATGCAAAGTAATGTTTCAATTTAATTGATATATTTTATTTATTGAAAAGTCACTGCATGGGAGGGCTGGGTTTGCATTCATTGGTAGAGTGTACTCATATGAGAGGCCTTGGGTTTTATCCCCAGCACCAGAAAAATTAAAGAAAAAACAAACCCAAATTACTACATGCCACACGGGACCATGTTCCCTCTTAATCATTACAAAACAAAATTCTTCTTCTCTTTTAAAAATGTTCAGTTTTGTTCTATGGTGATTCCTGCGATCTCATCCAATCTATTAATGGCATTAAAACTAATCCTTCTGCTTCTTACTTGCACACTTCGGAATTTTCTTCTTCTATATTGTAAATTATTTGACTGCTCTTCTTAAACCCCGAGAGCTACTCTCTAAAGAATTCTGTATTTCCTAAATAAACACGATGTCTCTATGCCGTGTAGAGAGTATACGGCATCACTCTTACAAAATCTATGTCCATACGTCCTCTTTGTACATCGTGTGTATGTATCCTGACCTATTCCCTACCGCATTTCCACTGCTCACCTCTGCCTTACTCTCATCGGCCACAGATCACCTGCTCCAGTTCTTTCACCCTTGCCTTCCACATTCTTTCTTGTGTCTTTTCCTTAGCATCCCCCTGCTTCATGTCGATTTGATTCACTTGGCATCTGCACACATTTCTGACCCTTCACCCTCCCACACATGGCTCGCTCTCTACTTGACCCAAGCCTGTCTTCTGACTGCACCCTTTGTCTCCCTCGCCCACTCCCAAACTCCAGCCCTTGTTTTTTTGTTGAACTTTCTGCTTGGAACTGCCTCCCACAAACATTCATGAACCTCCTTACTGCACTCTCTCCTATTGTCTCCCCACAGGGACTTCCTAGTCAGTAAGGCTCCCTGCTTTGGGCCTGCATGTTACGCCGGTAACAGTTCCAGCCCATGTACCAGTACAGCAATTAACTTTTCTCTCCTGAAAGTTTTTACTTGGAGGCTTTATTTTCTTCTAGGTACTTTCTTTCCATGTATAATCAGGTTATCTGCAGCAATATGAGTTGAATAAACATGCATAAGATTTATTTTTATGTAAATAAATCAAAAGTATGAGCAAGAGTGATACTATTTTTTGATGATCATCAACAGTGATAGCAGAAATTGTTTCTCAGTATTTTAATAACAATTTTTTTTATTTGTGGTGAGGATTGAACATAGGTTCTTACACATGCTAAGCATGTGCTCTATCATTGAGCTGTACTCCTGGACTTTTTAAAAACACATTTTGATAAAGTGACATTCTAAAAGACTTTGAAAAACTTGATTTTTAGACATAAGAGTATCTGATTCTTTGAAATCACCTTATAAGTACATAAGACCTGAATAAAATTGTAAATCTCTTTGAAAGCAAACATTATTATATATTTTTCAATTACATCAATTTCCAAACTAGCTTTTGGAAGAAATCTGTCATATACTTGCTGCAATAAGACTTCTATGCAATTTTCAAAAATTAAAAGTCCATATCATTCTTCATTAATTATGATCAAACCTGAGCTAGATGCAAAACGACAGTAATCAATAGAAATTATGAGGTCCAGACTTGTTGCAGATGAAGGTGACAGGGAAATCTGCCACACTTCCCTTTCAGTGATAACTCCCAGTTTGGGAAAAGATCAGTGCTAAATAATTCACCCACTGCCTTGTCCAGGGGCTAAAATGTTCTTTGTCCTGAGCTGTGAAAAGACTGAAGAGGAGATGTGGAGTTTCTCCAGTCATCCCTGGAAGCCCCATGTCCCCGCTCTCTAAACTTTTCTTGTCACTTAGGCACCTCGTTAAACATCTGGTATTTTCTTTTTCTCTGTTTGTCTTCTTGCCACATCCATATTGTTACAGCCAAAGGCCACAGAGTACACTGACCTTTTTTGTGACTCAGCATTAATATAATACAAACTAGTATATTGATTCATTAAAAGATATTTGTTGCATACTGATGATGTATCAGGTACTGCATGAGGGATCTAGAGATCCACTGATAAAGGAGACACTGTCCTGCCCTCAGGAAACTGAAATCTAGTGGAAGATAAATAAGCTAAGGGCTAAAGGTATAGTTTAATAGTAGAGCATGTGCTTAGCATGCATGAGGCCCTGAGTTCAATGCCCTGCACCCCGCAACACACAGACAAAAAAAAAAAAGAAGGAAAAAAGTGAGAAAGACAGGCAAGCAAAGAGGCAGTTACCACAAAAATAAGTGCAACTATTGAAGCCAAGTTTATGGGTCCTGAGGATACATTTGCTGAATCTTGACTTTGTGTAAAACATCTGGAATGAGCGCTTGGATAAAGTGACTCCTAACCTCCACCTGAGGAGATGAGGGACTTAATACAGTAAACAAGAGTGGAGGTAGATAGGGAAACAGAGCAGTTTTTGGACAGCTCTAACAGCATTCTCAGAGGTGAGAAAGAGCATGAAAGGAACAATACACCCTTCAGTATATTTGCAGTTCATGATGCTAGGAATTGATGGGGGTGGGACGACGAGAGACTACAGAGTTTTGAAATGAACATCTAACAATGAGCAGAGGCTGAGAGATGTAAGAAGTTTGGCCTTGCGTCTTTCTCTTTTGGTGCTGGGGATCAACCTGGGGCTTTGTGTGTGCTGAGCACAGGCTCTGTAGCTGAGCTACACCCGCTGCCCTGGTCTTGCACCTTAAGCCTGACAGAAGGTGTTGAAGTTTCAGAGCTGGTGTGGCCTGGTGGTGGCTGGGTTTTGGATGACACATCTGAGAGGAAGAGGGCTCTGCATCAGGGCAATGGCAGAGGGCATGGAGAGAAGTGGCTGCATTGGCTTTTTTTATGTCATGTAAAACAAATCAAAAAGACTTTGTAGGTGATTCTGTGTCTTAGTTACTTTTTCTCATTGCCGAGATAAAATACCCAAAGTTCAAGGAGGAAAGGTTTATTTTGGCTCACAGTTTGTAGAGGTTTCAGTTCACAGTTGGCTGGCTCCAAGGCAAGGTGGCATGGCAGAGGAGAAACAGTTAGCGGTGGGCAGAGACGCCAAAAGCAAGCAAGTGACGAGTGACCAGCAATGAATATAGCAGCTCCTCCTGTCCCTTTTATCTTATCCAGGCTACTCTTAGGGGGTAGCACTCACACCCTCAATCCTTGCACCAGTGAATCACTTCCAGCATCACATTGTGATCCCAGCATCACACACCCTCCATCCAACCACCTCCAAGAAGCCCCACCTATGACTGCATGAGGCTTTGGGGGACGTCTAGATAGAAGCCTCAGCATTCTGTGTGAGGGTGCAGGAGAAGGAGGAAGGTCGAGAAGGACCTACGTTTCCAACGTAGTCCACTGAATGTAGGCAAATTGTTCTAAAGCAATGGTTCTCAACATGCCCACGAGCAACAGTGGCGGCACTTAGGGGTCACAAATGGTGACAAATGTGAATTCTTGGACTCCAACCCAGATCAGTGGATGAGAAACTTTGGAGGTGAAAACCAGCGATCTGTGTTTACGAAGCTCTCCAGGTGATTCGAACACCAGTGTTGTAGCATGTGGATCTTCAAAGTGTTTTACTTGGTTTCCTAAAGAAATGTTTGAAAAACCATGAAGTTCACACACCTACATGTGATATCTCAATGTCTTCTTTGTAAGTATGAGTTGTGGCAAATGATATAACTTTAAGTATAATGAAAAATGCATTCAGTGAAATAAAGACGAGTTAGAGCACTTTAGTACCCTCTATCGTACTTTGAAAAAGTTGAATGAGCTCTTTATTTTTATTTATCTACCATACTTGGAAAAAAATTCTATTTATTTATTTATTTATTTTGGTGCTAAGAATCAAACCCTGCAATTAGAGGTAATTTGCCAGTTGGTTACTTGATTGGATTTTGTAAGTCAATGTTTCTACTTACCAATCAATAATTATCTCTGAAGCTTACTAAAACCCTGTATTACTTTACATATTACACAGGCCCACACAAAACAGATATTAAAAGTGCATTTGGGGCTGGGGGTATAGCTCAGTGGTAGAGTGCTTGCCTAACATGTATGTGGCCCTAGGTTTGATCCTTGGCATTGTGAAAGGAAAAAGAAAAAGAGAAAAAAAAGGGATAAAGGAAAGGCATCCAGAAGGCTGAGGCAGAGGGATCACTTTAGTCCAGGAGTTCAAGGCTACCTTGGCAAATGTGAGATTCCATCTTGATTAAAAAAAAAAATGACAAAAACTATACTTTTTAGAAGTCTATGTATTTCACAAGGTTTTTTTTTATCTGACTGATGGTTTTAATTTACAAGGTAATTTTAATAACAATTGTCCCTCAACTCTAAAAGCTTCCAAAAGAGATGTGAACAAGTAATTGTACTACGTAGTGACATATTAAATTACAGAGAAGGCTTACGTAAGAGAAAATAGAGGATGAATGACTAAATCTCAAAGGGGAGAGGTATCATGGTGCATTTCCAGGGCACATGATAACTTAGAAGGGCTTAGAATATTAAATAGGCCAATGCTGCGGAGAGCAGAATTTTTACAAAAGGGGTACACCCAAAGACATGCGGAATGGTTTGCCACAGAGTCATACCGAACATGTTGAAAAGTGCGTAATTATCGTTTCTCAAGTAAATGATCAAGTACGAAAATCACAACTAGGCACAGTATAAAATGCTCATAGAAGAACAGTAGTAACTTTCTGAATTGCAGTAAAATAAAATACATTCTAAGGAAGAGGAATGTGGCTCAGTGCATGAGAACCAGACCAAAAAAGAATAAAATATGTTCTACCCCTCCTAACCCCCACCTTTCATCCATTCACCCTCTCCCAGAACCCCTGAAAACCACTGATCATGTTACTGTTTGTATGATTTTATCTTTTCCAAAGTGTCATAAAGCTGGACCAAGCACTAAGTAGCTTTTTAATTCTGGCTTCTGGTGGTGTTGCTATTGTTGGTTGTTTCTTCTTTTTATTGTTTTGCAGTACTGGGGATTGAACACAGGGCCCTTGCCCTGAGCTACATGCCCAGTCCTTTTTTATTTTTTTATTTTTTATTTATTTTTTATTTTTTATTTATTTTGAGACAGGGCCTCGCTAAATCAGTAGTTGCCCAGGTCAGGCTCAAACTTCAGATCCTCCTGCTTCAGCCTCCCAGACTGCTGGTATTATAGGCATGCACCACCATGCAAGGTTTATTCCAGCTTCTCTCACTTAACAATAAGCATTCAAGGTTACCCCCCCACACACACACTTCCCATGTCTTTTTCTGGCTCCTCTTTTTTTTTTTTTTAATGTGGGTACCGGGAGTCGAGCTCAGGACCTCGCGCTTGCCAGCAATTGCTTGTGCTGCTGAGCAATATCACCTGCCCTTTTTTTGTATGTGGGTACCGGGAGTCGAACTCAGGACCTCGTGCTTGCCAGGCAGGCGCTTATGCCACTGAGCTATCTCACTGGCCCCTGGCTTCTTTATTATCACTGAATTACATTCCGTTGCATGGATGTACTACAACTTGCTTATCTACTTATCTGTTGAAGGACATCTTGGTTGTTTTCAGTTTTAGGCAATTATGCATAAAGCTGGTACAAACTTTGTTTTATAGACTTCTGTGTGAAAGTAAGTTGTCAAATCCATTGAGTGAGACTAATGGGTTATACAGTGAGGTGACCTTTAACTTTGTAAGAGATTGCTGCCTTCTGAAGTGGCCACGCAGCTTTGCATTCCTACCCAATAATGAGAACTCCTGTCCGTTTGCCTGCTCGTTAGCATATGGTACTGGCCATGTTTCAGACTTTAGCCACTCTAATGGGCATGGAGTGGTATGTTCATGTTTTAATTTGCAGTTCCCTGATGACAAAATGTGATAAGCTTTTTTTCTTGCACTCATTGGCCAGCTGTGCATCTTGCTGAGGTGTCTATTCAGATATTTTTGCTCATCCTTAAATTGAGCTCTTTTCTTGTTGTTGTGTTTTAAAAGTTCTTTGTATTTGTACATGTTAAGTACTTTATCAGATATATGTTTTGCAAATATTTTCTTCTTGTTTGGGTCTTGCCTTTTGATTCTTTTAGCAACATCTTTCACAGAGAAATTTTTCTTTTTCTTTTTTTGGGTTCATGCATGCTAAGCATATGCTCTACCACTGAGCTCCAGCTCCAGCCCTTATGTTTTAATTTTAATAAAGTATAACATCAATTTTTTTTCATTCATGCAACATGTTTGGGGAGTTATATCTAAAAACTCCTGGCCAAATGCAAGGGCACATAAAATTTCAGCTGTGTTTTCTTACAGAAGTTTCATGATATTGTGCTTACATTTAAGTCTATAATACATTTTAAATTAGTGTTTGTGACAGGTGTGGGGGGTTTGTACAGAATATATATTTATCTATTTCCTTTTCTCTTTCTTTTTATCTTACATGTAGAAATCCAATTGTTCCAGCACATTTCACTGAATGGTAATCCTTTCTCCATTGAATTGCTTTGTTTCTTTGTCAAAGATTAGATGCCCAGCTGAGCACAGTGGCACACATTTATAATCCCAGCACTTGAGTGGCCGAGGCAGGAGATTTGCAAGTTCAAGGACAGCCAAGGTTATATAGTGAGAGCTTGTCTCAAAAAAAAAAAAAAATCAATCACACTTAAGTGGGTGGCTCCATTTCTGGGTCTCTTTGTTTCATAATTTACATGTCTTTTTTTTCAGTGCTGAGGATTGAACTCTGCACTTTGAACGTGTTTAGCGAATAACTCCATCACTGAACTATGCCCTCAGCCCTGTGTGTCTATACTTTTACCAGTGTCGTAGTGTCTTGATTACTGCCACTTTGTAGTAAGTCTTGCAATCTAGTAGTATCAGGCCTCCAGCTTTATTCTTCTGCAGTATTACGTTGACTGTTCTGGATTTTGCCTCCTCATATAAACTTTAGAACTAGTATGTCAATAGCTACAATTTTTCTAGGATTTTATCTGGGGTTGTGTTGACTCTGTAGACCAAGTTGGAAGAAGTGACATCTTAAAAATATTGAGTTTTAGCTGGGCGTGGTGGAACACCCTTCGGGAGGCTAAGGCAGGAGGATCACCACGAGCTACATAATGAGTGCAAGGCCAACCTGAACTACATAAGGAGACCCTGACTCTGAAAAACAAAAAACAAAAGTGGATTGTCCATGAATACAGAATATCTACTAATTTATATACATCCCTATTTAAATACCATACCATTCTAAACTCCTCTGCAAGCATTTCTAGCCCTTGTTCTGGATCCATTCTTATTTGGCTAGCAGAGGTCACATACCCAGTTTTTAGATAATATCTCAGTGGTAAATCACACATTCCACTCTAGATACTAGGCAGGGCTGGCTGCAGCTTCCCCAGAAGCTTGCGGATTTCCACATGCTCTTGTAAAGTGTTGGGAAAGCAATCACCTGCATGCGTGAGAAAGAAGAGCAAGCGGCCAGACGGTTAAAGGCCTTAAGTCTAAGCACGTGGTAGAGAGCGATGGCTGTCTTACAGAGAAGTGTTAAACGGTAGGATTTGCACGTTTTTTCTGTCTCTGTAGGAGGCGCTGCGCACGCCTCAGGGTGGATTAGTGAGGATGCTGCGGCAGAGTCCTGTGGGGAGAGTCAGAGGCATTTGAGCTCGATCACATGATGGCTGTGACAGTGCCTGGGAGGACGGGAAGAAGAGGGCAGATGCAAGACATATTCAGGAATTAGAAAATACAACAAAAAGCATTTAGGAATATTTTCTTATTTCTCTAATTGATAATCCCATAACTCAGGAAAAGGATAATAGGACATGAGATTGGAGATAGGGTGGGGCACAGTTGTCGGATTATTTCAGGCATGTTGGGTTTGGGGTGCTTTTAAGTCAAGCTTGAAGAAATGTCAAGTAGGAAAGCAGATTTGGGGAAGTCTTCTCATTAGACTGAGGGCAGAGGTGGAGTTATTATCCTACAGGCAGAAGTTAAAACTAAAACCAGCAGACTAAAGCTTAAATAAAAGCATGGGCACTAACTTTAACAAAGCTTACATACCATTTACCTTGTAATTGTTGAGAAACCTGGATGTTCTGATTCCTCATATGACTCAGTCTCAATCAGTCCTTGTGATTTTAATGTCTCAATTTGATGACCATTCATTCTGTGTATGGTTTTACACAGATGCCGGATTAGCTATACTGATAATTCACAATTGCAATCAAGATTCATATGAGAAGTCAAGACAAGCACACCTTTTCTCAGTAGTCTCATTTTTATTTTTACTTATTTTTTCTTTTTATTAGTGTATGTTTGCAGTACATAATGATTACATTCATTGTGGGGAGTTGGTACCTACACATAACACATCTTAATTCTTTTTTTCATCCCCTTTCCCTCCCCCTATCTCTCTCTCTTTTTTTTTCTTTTTTTTGTGGGTACTGGGGGGTCGACCTCAGGACCTCGTGTGCCAACAGGCTCCCGTGCCGCTGAGCGATATCACCGGCCCCTTTTTTCGTATGTGGGATCCGGGAGTCGAACTCGGGCCCTCGCGCTTGCAAGGCAGGCGCTTACGCCGCTGAGCCATCTCACCGGCCCAAAGTTATTTTTTTTTTTTTTTTTTTTGTGGGTACCGGGAGTCGACCTCAGGACCTTGCGTGCCAATAGGCACCCATGCCACTGAGCGATATCACCGGCCCCTTTTTCATATGTGGGATCCGGGAGTCGAACTCGGGCCCTCGCGCTTGCAAGGCAGGCGCTTACGCCGCTGAGCCATCTCACTGGCCCTTCTTTTTTTTTTTAATGTGGGTACCGGGGGTCGAACTCAGGACCTTGTGCTTGCCAGCAGGCACTTATGCCACTGAGCGACAGCACTGGCCCTTTTCTCCTTTTTATGTGGGTACCGGGAGTTGAACTCAGGACCTTGTGCTTGCCAGGCAGGCACTTATGCCGCTGAGCCATCTCACCAGCCCCCCCTGATCTCTCTTAATAAGAATTTTTCCTGGGTTTATAGGAGAAAAAAGCTAATGAGCAAGACCTAAAGGCTAAATCCAAAGGTTTTTATGAGGATAATCCATTCAATATGGACATTCATTTTTTACAACACTGCATTACTTTTCAAATTCTGCTCTAACAAATTGCACAAGTTAGTGGCTTAAAATAACAGCAATATATTATCTTACAGATTTGGAAGTGAAAATTCTTAAAATCAAAGTGTCAGCAGAACCATTTCTTCTGCAGGCTCTAAGGGAGAATGTATTTCCCTGTCCATTCCAGTGCCTAAATGCTGCCGAAGGACTCGTGGCCCTGTCTCATCTTTCTTTGCCCTCTGCTTCCATCTTCACATCTCTTTTTGTGACTCTTCTCTCTTCTTCACTTATATGGACAAATTACATTGGATTCACCTGAATAATCTAGGCTACTCTCCTTGTCTCGAGATCAGTTGATTAGCAAATACAATTTCTTCTGCACTCTTAATTCCCCCACTTCTATATAATACATTTCTTTATGGGTTGTGGGATCAGGATGTGACATCTTTGGAGGTTATGATTCTGCCTCCCATCATGGGCCTATGTAACCAAGATGGTCCTACCAGCCCATCTCTTCTAGCCTCAGCCGGTTTGGTCAAGATTGAAATTGGTGAAAAGTCCATAGCTGGGATGAGTTAAAGGCTGTGGTTACTTGAACTATAAAGTTACATAAAACCCGCCCTTACCCAGCTATTTTAGGACATGTACCTGTGTTTGATAAGCAAAGAAAACAATTGTTGATACAAAGGCACAAGTAAAGGACAGAGGTGAAGTAGCTGTCTGATGGCTTTTAAAATATTGGCTATGGCCCAGGGTCCTTTGTTTCCTCTTTTCGGAAGCCCATGGAAGCATCTATCATGTCATTAGAAGAAAACCCTTTTACCTGGACTTTGAGTGGGTTTTCCTCCAGGGAAACTACACATTAATCATTGAGTACTGAGTAGGGGACTAGAAAAACAGTTAAAACCTGGGTTTAAATCTGGGTTTGCATCCCGCCATTTTTATCTAATATATCTTTCAGACCAATAAAGAAGAGAGGTAAATAACTAAGAAAAGTTTCTCCAGGCTGGGAGTGTTGCTCAGTATGGAGGCTCACATAGATTCTGAGAGGCCCTAGGTTTGATCGCCAGCTCTACAAAAGCAAATAAACAAACAAAAAGAATGAAGTTCTCTTCTTCCTGGGAACTGAGAATTTTGATGGTCTCCGTCTCTCTTATTGGCAGTTAATACATTTTTGGTTCACTTTGAGGCATAATTTTGAAAACTCTCATTCCTTTAGCTCAGTTCTTGAGTTGGAAAGGTAGCTCAATGGTCGAGGGCTTTGCCCTTGGTTTGAGTCCTAGTACTATAAAGTAAACAAATATTAATATTTCTGGGGGCATGAAATTCATAACGCGTCCCCTAGCTGACCAGTTCTTGTCAATAAAACATGACAGTTGGATCCCAAATGGAGGCACTGTTTTTCTTAGCCTGTCTAGAGAAGCAAGCACATTCCTGAGAAACCCCAGTCTTCACAGCTGTGGAAGGCTTTTCTCTGGATGGCCCCTTGGGCTTCCTTTTGGACCTGAGAGATGGGTTGAATTTGGGCATCCAAGCCAGAGCTGTGGAGCAATGGGATTTAGACCATTTCTCATCAGGAGATCTCTGCCCCTGAGCTGAGACCCAAAGTAAAAACTCTTCTTTTTTAAGTAACATTTTTAAAGCAATGGTTTTGTAAAGGTAGTATTTACAAATCATAATCTCATCTGTGGTGTGTGTGTGTGTGTGTGTTATGGATTGAACCCAGTACTTCACACACACATAAGTTCTCTATGACTGAGCTACACTCCCAACCTATCAGCTGTCTTAATATTTTTAGTGTATTTACAGAGTTGTGTGACCATCACCACAGCCTCATTTAAAATATTTTGACACCCCTGTTCATGAGAAACTCATGCTTATTTATAGTCATTTCCCAGTTTCTAATCCCAGCCCCAGGCAACTTCTAGTCTACTTTCTGGCTATATAAATTTGCCTTATCTGGGCAAATTTTATAGAAATAGAATTATGAAAGATTGTGAACTTTTTTCCTGCTTCTTTTCCCTTAGCACAAAGTCTTTGAGTTTATACATGTTGCAACATGTATCAGCACTTCCTTTTTTATTGATATATAGTATTCCATGGTAAGGATATACCACATTTGTTTATTAATTTACAAAACCATTCATTTATTCTACTGGATCATGCCAGAATAGGTATTTTGAGGAGCCTGCCAGATGTAGTCAGATCTGGGGTACCTGGGATGGATTCATGTTGGCCCTTTGTTGTATTTGGAGATTCTTGGATACACGTTCCTTCCCTGAAGTAGACAAATGCTGAGTTCAGCCTAAATCTTTTGGTAAGGAGTCCTAGGTATACTCACTCAGGGCTCAGTCTCTCCTAGCCCACATCTCTGAGGCTTTGGTGGATGAAATCCAGCATTTAGGGACAGGGAAACTCTAGACCAATTAGCAAAGCACTAACTTGGCACTCATCTGAAGTGGCCTAAGTAGAGGACCTTTGTTTACAGGATGACAACTCAGTACACTTAGCAACAAAACTGAGAGCATGCAGCTTCTCACACCTAGCAGGTCCTCTCAGTGTGAGTCAATTAACAATTCTGCCTTTTGTGCTTTTACGGTGACTTGGCTATTGATATTTGAGTTACATAACTGACTCTTACTTCCTTTGTCTAGCCTTATTGAGCATCTAATATGTGCTAGACCATTTGCACATATTGTCTAATTAAATGTTTGCAATGACCTTATGAAGTAGTTAATATTACACTTATTATAAAATAGATGGGGGAAATGAACTTTACAGAGATTAAGTTTTTGGTCCAAAATCACCCAGACAATTAACAACATGGACAAAATTTGAACCCACTTTCTTTAAAGGCAATTCTGCCTACACTCTAATAAGCTATTTTGAAAAAGTATCATTAAAAATGGTCAATGGAGACTAGGATGCAACTAGCGATAGAGAATTTGCCTAGGACAGGAGGGACCATAGGTTTATATCAAGAAAAGAGTCAGGTGGGGGAAATCTTCATTTATTATGTAGAATGGTGAGGGAAGAAGTAGCAGATCATCAAAAGGGGATTTTTTGTTATATATGGTGTTGGGGCTCTAGCCTGGGTCCTCACACACGCTAGGGAAGTACTGTATCATTGAGCTACATCCTCAGGCCCTTGAAATAGGTCTTTTCTTGTGGATTTTGGGAGACAGAATAGAGACATAGGCCAGACACCATCTGAATCATAGGGGTGGAGAAAATAAAAGAACAGGAGCCATCTCTTCAGTGTGATGGAGATTCCGTTCAGCCCTGCTCCCCTCTTCCATACCATGGCTTGACTCATACCCGAGCTGCATAAATAATTGCAAGGCTCAGATAGTTCTTAAAAGACATTAAATAATTAATACCCTATTCTGTTATATTGAAAATAGGTGATAAATGGAAATATAAAATATTAAGGCACTTCCTAGGATCTAAATGCTGTGGAAGTAGGGTAATAGATTCCGAGACACAGAAAGAACAACCTTATCGTTTGCTCTTATCGATAAACTACTTGACTTCCTAACCTTGATTCACAACTTTTCTTCTGCTCAGCTATCTTTTTCCTCTCACATAGCTTGCTTACTTTTGTCCTCCTCAGCTTTGTTTCCCATCATGAATATCTGGTCTTCAGAGAGGCTGCCCTGGACCAGCCCTTGAGAGCAGCCCCTTCCCAGGCTGGAGTGTAGCTCAGTGGTTAGAGAACATGGCGGATGTGCAGACTCTGGGCTCAATTCACAATACCAAAAACAAACAAGTACAAAAAAGATTATTTCCTCTCTTAGAACTTCTGTTCTTAGCCTTAACAAATCCTTGGTCTTAATTATAATTATATATTTGTTTATTGACTTGTTCATTGACTCTCATGGCCTGCTCCCATCTTTACTGCAAGCTCCCTGTGAAAGCGAACAAGTCTGTTGTGATCGCACTGTAAACACCTGCTAGCCTCGTGCTTAGTCCTTAAAGGATCTCAGTGAGCTGGGCCTGGCGACACATGGTTGTAATCCCAGCACTCTGGGAGGCTGAGGCAGGAGGATCAAAAGTTTGAGCCCAATCTGGGCAAGTCAGGGAGATCCTGTCTCAAAAACAAAACAAACCAGCACCAGCACCACCAGCACCACCATTAAAAAGAGGCTCAGGATATAGTTCAGTTTTCAGGGTGTGGAAGAATTGGCCTTAGAAAAAGTGGGTTTAAATTTTGACCACGTTGTTGATTGCTTAGGTGATTTTGGACCAAAAACTTAATCTCTGGAGTTCAATCCCCAGTACTGCAACAAACAAACAAAACCTCAATGAGTTATGAACCAGATCAGGCTTAAAAAAAAGAAAAGAAAAGAAGAAGTCAGGGTTCAAGCAATGCCTCTACTAACCCTCTTTTGAAAGCTTTAAATATTGAAGAGAGTTGCCATCTTGTGGGAGTGACAATAACAATTTTTGAAGACTTGCATGCTTCCAGGTACAAAGGGCTCAAGGAGTATCCTGGCCACTTCAATCCCCGCAGCTGAGATTGATTCGGTTGGAAGCCCTCTCACACATCATTGCTTGAGGTCCCTTAAAGTTATTGCCCCATAAAGAAAAGTTAGTATACCCTGAGCCTTTCTCCCCAGGTACCCCGGAATCAGCAACTCCAGACCTTCCAAAAAAGGTACATTTTATTTTAGTTGTGGTGCTGGGAGTCAAACCCAGGTCCTCATGCTTATTAGGCAAGCACTACTGAGCTACAACCCCAGCCCAGGAAGGGACATTTTAAACATGGAAAGAAACAACCTAAATTTCAACCTCTCCTTATTTTTATTGTCATTTTTAAACGTTGTATTTACATCATCCTTGAATGAAGTCCCAGGAGCTTTAGTGGGGCAGAGGAGGAAATAGCTAGAATACATCTTCTTGAGTAGGAAGCATTAGAGGGCGAGAGGAGCGTTCAGGCACTAAGGAACTCTGGAGATCTTTAATGTTGGGTCCTAAGCGGGAAGGCAGACTTCCAAATAGGTTGTTTTTTTTTTTTTTTTTTTTTTATCCTGCAGATAAGAGAGGGAGGAAGCATTTACAGTGTTGTAGGAACTGATGAATTAATGTCTAGTAATCGAATAATGCATTCTCTTTCCCCTGCAACTCTGATGACAGCCATTTCTATACCATTATGAGAAACACGAGCCATGTTATGGATGGTAAAATTTTCCTCTTTGCCAGTGTTCACGCGGAGATTACCTTTCTGTAGCAGAAGCTCCAGCATAGGTAAGTGGAAACAAATCTCCTGCTAGCCTTTTCCGCTTTTCTGAGGAACATAAAACTGATGCAAAGCCACTACTTTGCGTTGCAAAAGGATCATTATTTCCTCCGGAGGGAGGTCTAAATTGCCCAAATGCAGTTCCTGGGATAGATCTGCTATGACAGATGTGAGTTTCAAGCCTCGTTTGGATTTGTTTCTGATCAGAACAAGTTCCCCTTAATTTCTTTGTGGACGTGCAAAGGATTAAGGTATGGGTTTTATAATGTACATGCAAGTGATTGCCCTTAAAGGAAAATATTTATTTTCTCTTCACCTTTTCCTAGCCTTTTTCATTATGATGGTAATTACCCAAATTGGCTTATATATGCTAAAAGAAAGTACTAAAGTTTGGAATTCAAGGAAAAAGCATTTCTTTTTTTTTTTTTTTTTTTTTTTTTTTTTTTGGGTACCGGGGGGACGACCTCAGGACCTCGCGCGCCAACAGGCACCCGTGCCGCTGAGCGATATCACCGGCCCCTTTTTCGTATGTGGGATCCGGGAGTCGAACTCGGGCCCTCGCGCTTGCAAGGCAGGCGCTTATGCCGCTGAGCCATCTCACCGGCCCGGAAAAAGCATTTCTTGTCACACACACACACAGTGATGCAGATCAATTTTGAGATCATCATGCTTTAAGAATATACATAGACAAACCAACACTTGTCTTGAAAACCACGTGTGTGCATCCTATTCTTGGCTTAATGGAAATCCATATATTTGGCTTAATTTTTGCCAATTAATAAGGAAGCCCATATTTTAGTAATTGAGGTAGAGAAAAGATTACCAAAACCCAGGTGTTCTCTGGAATATGATTTTCCCTCTTCTGTCCGTACTTACATTAGAATAATTTTTCCTCTTTCCCTTCCAATGGTCCTCCTATTCTGTGAACTCTTTATTTCAATGGTGGCAAGCTCTGTCTAGAGCAAAGACTCACTCTTATTCAATCTTTATTAAACTGGATGGTTAAAGAGAAAGACTGTAAATTTTTTCTCCACTATATTAAATACGAAATTTTATTCCATTGTGTATATGTAGCACATTTTCTTTATCCATTCATCTGTTGATGGGCATCTGGAAGAATGAAATTATGTCATTTGCAGGAAAATGGATGGAACTGTAAGCCATATGCTAAAGGAAATAAGCCAGAGTTAAAGTATCTCATGTGTTCTCTCATATGTGGAATCTGAAAAAAAAAAATAGAGAAAAAAAGAGAGATGAAAGGAAAGTACAAGTAGAGACTATTAGAAAAGAGCAAGGATACCGGAGGTGGGGAAAGGTAGGTAATGGGGTGTGTGAAAATAATCAAAGTGTTACACGCATGTACAAACACACACAAACAAGCCCATTATTCTGCATAACTAATATACACTGATAAAATGCAAAATAAAACATTTATTCATGCATATAAAAACATACAGTGCTCTAATATGTGCATATATATTTTTCAAGTTCATCAAAATATATAATACAGTTTTAAAACTCAGTAACAGTTTGGATCTGTCATTACTTCTTCTAAAACTTGTTCTAAGAGCTCTGACAGATCTAAGGCTAAGGTTCCAGTGTCCACGACAGAGCCATCAACCATATGTGTCTACTGAACAATTGAAGTATGGCTCATCTGATTTGAAATGTTGCTCTTAGTATAAAAATATTCACAGATCTAAAAGACTTAGTGTAAATAAAAACATGTAGACTATCTCATCAATAATTTGGAATGATTTTTCCAATTGAAATATTTTGCATATATGGAACTAAATTACACACACACACACACACACACACACACACACACACATGGACCAACAGGGTCTGCCTATGTTCAACTTAGCCTTAAATTCCTGATCTCAGGTTTGCCTCCTGCCTCAGCCTCCTGAATATCTGGTAATACAGGCTTTCACCACTGTACCCTACTAAATAAAAGTATTTTATTATAATTATTTTTTCTTTTTACCTTTCTAATGTAGCTACTGTAAAACTTTATTCATGAGGCTCACATTATATTTCTATTGCAGTGTGCTGTTCTAAAGCCAAGTATTGTCTTCCTCAAACTTAATTTCTCTTTGCTTCTCTCTTTAGCATGATTTTTTGTTACTTCTTGCCCCTGAACAAGGTACATTATGACCTGAGTTCCTTTCGGTGGGCTTTCTATGCATAGTTCTGAATGGTTTTGACAACTCAAGAGAACAAGATTTTTTCTGGAAGAAAGAATTTGGCTTCACTTTAAATGGGCATGTCTAGAGATTCAGTACCAGAACTCTAGGATTATAGGAATTTCTATACGACATAAGAAAAAAATAAATGCTCTTTTTTCTTTTCTCAGTTCCAAATTAAAAAAAAATGTGTTGAAAGCTATATCATGCTGTGTTAGTTACCTTTCTGTTACCATAACAAAATACAGGAAACAATCAATTTAAAAAGAGGAAAGGGTACAGGCATCTTGGCACACTCATAATCCTAGCACTTGGGCGGCTGAGGCAGGACGATTGACACGAGTTTGAGGCCAGCCTGGGCTAAATAGTGAGTTCAAGGCCAGCCTGAACTACACAGTGAGACTTGTCTCAAAACCAAATTACATAACATAAAATTAAATTAAATTAAATTAAATTTTAAAAATAATAATACAATAAAATAAAAAGAGGAAAGATTTACTTAGGCTCACAGTTTTGGAGATTTCTATCCATGGTGGGTTGCTTTTCAGCCTTTGGTGAGGCAGTACATCATGGTTGGAGCACATGGTGAAATTGTTCATCTTGTAGTCCAGATATGAAAAAGAAAGAGGAAGGGATTGGGGCCCCCAAATCCCCTTTGAGGTCATACACCTTATGACCTAAAACCTTCCCACTAGGTCGTGCCTTTTAAAGGTTCACCGAACCTCCCAGTGCCATCATGGCCTTCGATTACACATTTAACATTTAAAATCCAAACTAGAGCACACGCATGCTTACCTAACAGGGAAGTTTTCAGAGGAAGCTGATGAATTTTCCAGAGGTTAGGAGATAACCTTCCATTTGCAGCAGAAACGGACTTATATGATCTAGTATTCTTAGTCTTACTTTAACTCTTTTGTAATAGAAAAACAAATTTTTGGTGTGCTCTCTCTTCCTTGAGAAAGTAATATTTGATTTTTTCCTGTTTTGTAGACATTTTATTTCGAAATGCAACACTGATGATAAAATGAATGATGGTGGTAAAAACTGAAAGCTACTTAACTATTTGTGTCACACACATTACCTCTGTTAGCAGACCTTTGGGAGTCAGGCACGATGGCACACGCCTGTAATCCCAGCACTCAGGGAAGCTGAGGCAGGGAGATGACAAGTTTGAGCCCAGCCTGGGCAATTTAGTAATTTAGTGAGATTCTGTCTCAAAATAAAAAAAAATGAAATAAAATAAAATAAGAAGGACTGGGGACTCAGCTCAGGAGTTCAATCCCCAGTACTGAAGGAAAAAGAAAAGGGAGCTGGGGAAGGGGGTTGGGGGGTGTGGCCAGCGTTAGATGGCCAGAGTTTAAGTTCCAGCAAAGCAACAAACAGAAAACTCAAGTGCTCTAGGAATTCATTCTTTAAATTATGGAAATGTGTGGTAAGAGCAAGAGCTTTTTATAATGTTGTCCAGTATTTAAGGCCTTGGAATATTTATACAGGTCGTGTAGTTTCATGGAACTCCAGATTTCTTAGAGCATAGTTTAAGATATTTGGCCCTGGAGATGCATTTGTTCGAATTCTTCTGTGTCCTGTTAGGTTCCTCCTTTGAGTTTCTGATTAGTTTGACTACCTGGGAGATATAATTTTGATTTCTTCATCCTTTCAGGCATTCAGTAAACAGTTATTGACTGTCAGCCAGGAGGGGCTTCATGGTGAGGCAGGTGTTTCAACCCCAGCCTTCTGTCCTTTTGTGCTGGATCATTCTTCATTGGGGGTGGGAGGTGCTGTCCTGTGCTCTATGGTTAGCAGCACCCACCCCCATTTGAACACCAAAAATGTCTCCAGACAATGCCAATGTCCCCCAGAGAGCCAGGTCATCACCCTGGTTGAGAGGTATTGATGATAATGGGGGAGAACAAATGGGGGTTGGAGGTAGGAGGGAGGCAGCAGACGTGACCATCGGGATAGAAAACACGAATGGGTTACAGGGACAATAGGAGGAAGAACAGAGAAGTCTGCAACCCTGGTGAATCCTGGGCACTGAGGGAGGGGAAGGAGTCGGTAACAACTCTGTTTGGGAAACTGAAGTAATTGTGGTGTATTAAAAAATAAAGGAGAAATTGATATGCAAAAGAAGAGAGTTTGAGTTTGGGTGCGTTGGGCAGGGTGTTCCCTGGGAAGTGCGTTGGGGGTCTGCTGCCTAGGAGAGCCATCAGGGCTGGGAGGGAGATTTTGTACACAGCAGTTTGGTAGTTGATACCAGGATGGAAAAGTTGTCTTTTTTAAGGGAAGATCATTTTGCCGAAGAAAAAGATAAGTTGGATAATTAAAATACAGCCTTGTTGTATTATTGATTCTCAAACATTCCACTTATGCCGAGCAAAGAGAAAAACAATGAAAGCCCTCAAAAAACCAATTATCAAAGACATTTCACTATATTTTATGGCTTTTGGGGTACTGGGGGTCGAACCCAAGGCCTTGCACATACTAGGCAAGTGCTGTACTACTGAGATATACCCCCAGACTCCATCTAATGTTTATTGAATGTTAAGCATTACATGATTTTAATCACAAAAAAGGTAAGAAATTCATACATTCTTGAAACCTGCTTTCTTTTCCAACATTTAGTATGAAAAATTCCAAACATACAGAAAAGTTGAGTTTCCCATATGTCTATCATGTAATTATACAGTTAACATTTTATTAGATTTGCTTTATCATATAACTCTCCATGCAGTTATTAAAGCATTTTTATTTTTGATGCATTTTAGAATAAGTTGCAGAGATTAGTACATTCATCACAGCTTTGCAGCACACATATTATGAAAGAGTTCAATATTTGTTTAAAGTTTACCAACCTACACTTATGAATTTTATCTTTTATTTTTATTTATGTATTTAAGGACAGCTCTGGGGTCCAACTCAGGGCCTTGTGTATGCTAAGCACACACACTATCACTAAGCAATACTCCCACCCCACTAATTTTATGTTTAAAGTCCATATGCAATTTCCTCTTCTGGAAAATGGGTAGCACTGCATTTTATTTTATGTACAGTTTTTGTGAACTTCTTGGGATGCTAACAGTGAAGAATTTTATCAACAATTACAATAAGCTGGATCCTTGAACATAGGGGCTGGTCACATTTGCTCACTTCTCTTCTACATCCTGACATGTGGGATGTGGTTGGGTACAAGGTGGAATCTCTAATTATCTGTTACATATATTTTCCAACCCCAGATATGATGTGTGTGTGCATGTGTGTGTGCACGCACACTGCTGAGAATCTAAACCCAAGCATGTGCTCTACCATTGAGCTACCTCACAAGCCTGTTACTCTTCCTTGATGAAATGCACTTAAGCTTAGGCCATTGTCTTAGTTACTTTTCTTGTTGCTGAGACAAAACACCAACCTCCAAAGTTAAGGGAGGAAGAGTTTATTCAGCTCACAGTTTGTAGAGGGTTTAGTCCATAATTGGCTGGCTGCAAGGCAGTATGGCACATGGCAAAGGGGCAACAGTTCATGGCAGCGGAAGACAGCAAAAGCAACAAGAGAGTGCGAGACAAGCCTCCTTCAGTCCTATGTATTGTATCCAGTCTACAGGGATTAGGGCTGTGCCAATCCAGTCAGTGAACTGATCCAGCGATCACCCACCCTTAATCCCAGCATTGCACTATGAATCAATCACACACTGTAGATTCAGCCTACAGTGACCCTGTGAAAAAACCCTGAAAAAACCCTGTGACCACATGAGGCTTTGGGGGACATCTAGACACAAACCACAACAACCATGTCCCAGGCATCTTTGAGATTACTAAATACCAACTAAATACCAAGGAATGCTTTGGCAAGTCTTTGCAGTTTGCCTTTATAACATTTGTATCTGTCCTCTAAAGAATAAATGATGTGGAGCTGTTATAGGAATTTGGGACCTGAGTTTGTGGGCTCAAATATTGCTTTTCGCTGCTACAAGAACATGGACAAATCTCTTGTCCTTTCTGAACTGAGCTTATGTGTTAATTATTACTGGGTTGAGTGTGCCTACCTGAATTCGATGCCCGAACACTTGTGGGTTTCAAATGAGCCTGCATGTACTTGGGCTTTGTCAGCTGTGACCTGCTGTACAACTGCCACCTGTGGTTTCAAATTCAATGGATGTGAAAAACCAGCACCCTCCTCTACACTGCCATCTTTATTGTCTTCTGAACTTCTAGAATATGTCACTGAAAATAGGAAAATAGTAAGGAAATAAATAGTTCAGAATCAAAGTTGTTTTGTTAAAGAGCAAGAATCAAGATTCAAAGTATCTCAGCATTCAAAGAAGCAGAAAAGTCTAATACCACAGGCAAATTGTGCCCTCTGGGAAGCCTGGATTCTACAAGAAACAAGAGAGCAATGTAGTGAAAGAGGTGAAACAAAGGCTTTTCAAGCACTCTGGAATTGCTTGGAGACTGGGTTATTACCCTGGCAAAGTTATTAAAGTTGATTTCTCCAAATCCTTTACTCAAAGGGGTCACCTAAGGATAACTGGCTACCTCCCCTGAGGTTATATTTATTCTTAAAATCATAGTTTAAAATAAACTAGTAATAATTGCTACATATGCCTATTCCTCAAAGACTTATAGGACCAACTTTCTCTTTTCATAAAGGTGTTTAAGGAGAGAGGTTTAAAATGTTAGCTAATAGTTGGCAAAGGGAGACTGCACTTTTGCTTGCCACATTGAAATTGCATTATATAGTATGTAGTACTTTTCCCTCCTCTGGGTTTGCTTTAAAAACTACCAAGTTAATCCAAGTTATTCCATATTTCCAAAGCAATTAACATGAACTTCTAACAAATGCTTGTAACATTTATTGATTAATGCCAATGTTAGCATACTGATTGGAGCTTTTTTCAATACCAGTAATGTTTAAAAATACTTTTAAAGTATAGATAACTAAATTTAATAGTTAAAATAATAACAAAATTTACAATGAGAAAAAAAGTGTTTGTATTAATACTAAGGCAAGAATGCTAGGAAGCCTTGGTAAAAGACAAACTGTGCCTGGAAGGACTTGCTTGGGAAAATGTGGTTAATAGCATAACATCTGACTCCGTCTTTGTGCGGAGCGTGTTTCCTTTCTGTCTTTTCCTTTTTATACAGGGCCACAACAGTGACATGTTTAATATTGATGAGTTTGACCTCCTGGGAGTTACAGTTTAAGCACCAGAGCCTTTTCGAATACAAATGCTGTTTAATTTATGTGGTAAACACGTAGAATTTTGGAGATTAGCATTTTAATCAACCCTAATCTCAGCATTTTCTGCTTCCATTACCTCTCCTTGTTTCTGTCCAAAAAAAAAAAAAAAAAAAAAAAGTTTGATCAGCCAACTTTGGAAATGACGGCTAAGGTCTTCCCCCGGGAAGCAGGGTCTGTGAAACCCAGCGCAGCGCCTTGGTAGTAATCTCATATGCTGGAGCACGTCAGAGTGCTCCAGGAGACGATCAATTATTCAAGAAACAGAACAGTCCATTCATTCAACAAATATTTATTAAGGGGCCCCGAAAAGGCAGGCAGCTGGGTGTGTGCGTGTGTAAACAGCCGTGATATTGTGTATTATGGCACTTCTATACTGGAGCTGGGCTTCCGCCGCCCCTCCCACCCCGGTCTGAAATTTTCTCCTTATCGGTTGAACTTTTTTCTCTTTGCAGGTCCTGGAGCTTTGAAGTTGCGGGTGCATCTCCCAACGGACGCGCTCTTCACGAGGGGGGGTCCATGCACGCGATTTGCACGGTGGAGATTCAAGTCCCCGAGATAGAGGAAACGTTTTTCGCGCCCGAGTTCAGCGCGGTGCCGCTCGGGGACCGCGGGGGCGGCGGGCGCGGCGCCAGGCCGGGGCTGCGTCGGGCGCAGCCATTGGCGGGCGCGGCGCGCTGCACTGAGCATGTTCGCGCCCCGCCGGCTCCGGGCCGCAGCCGCAGCCGCAGCCGCAGGGACGGCGGGCACGGGAGCCGCCGCGCATTATGCAAAGCGGCGGCAGATGCGAGCTGGGCCAGCCGGGCGCTCGTCGGCCTCGCCTCCCAGCGGCTCGTCCAGCTGCCTGATTCGCCCGCGAGACCCCCCTGGCCCGGGCCGGGGACCGAGGAGGCCCGCGATGGCCTGAGTCCCAGGGGCGCGGCGGCGCAGCGGCGGGATTGCAACATGGGGAACCAGGATGGGAAGCTGAAGAGGAGCGCAGGTGATGCCTCGCACGAAGGCGGCGGCGGCTGCGCCGAGGACGCTGTGGGGCCCAGGGATGTGGAAGCCACAAAGAAGGGCAGCGGGAGCAAGAAGGTGCTGGGCAAGCACGGCAAAGGGGGAGGGGGCGGCGGCGGGGAGTCCGGGAAGAAGAAGAGCAAGTCGGACGCCCGAGCCTCGGTGTTTTCCAACCTGCGGATCAGGAAGAACCTGTCCAAGGGGAAGGGCGCCGGCGGCTCCCGCGAGGATGTGCTGGACTCTCAGGCCCTGCAGACCGGGGAGCTGGACAGCGCTCACTCCCTGCGCACCAAGACCCCGGACCTCAGCGTCTCGGCGGACGAGACGGGCCTGTCGGACACCGAGTGTGCGGACCCCTTTGAGGGGACCCGGCCAGGTGGTCCTAGGCCTCCCGAGGCTGGGACAGGGGTCCAGCCGGTCGCTGAGGATTTGGAAACCGCCGCAGGGGCGCAGAATGGACAAAGGACCAGTTCGGGCTCGGACACGGACATCTACAGCTTCCACTCGGCCACGGAGCAAGAGGATTTGCTCTCAGACATCCAGCAGGCGATCCGCCTGCAGCAGCTGCAGCAGCTCCAGGACGGTCAGGAGCCAGCAGCGACCCCCATCGCCGCTCTAGCTCCGCCCGGGGCCTTCCTGGGCCTGGACCGGTTCCTGCAGGGACCGAGCGGTGAGGCTGCGGAGGCCCCGGGCGGTCCGCGCGCGGAGCAGGCGCCGTCCGCGCTCCCCGCCCCGCCGGAGCGCCTGGCCACCCAGCCCCCGGTGCCCGCGCAGCCCCCTTCACCCCGCAGCCGCCGAGCCTCCGAGGCGCCCGGCGTCCCCGCGGCCCAGTCCCCGGTCGCAGACTCGCCCTCGTGCACTGCCTTCCCGTTCCCCGAGGCCGGGCCGGGGGAAGGCGCAGACGCAATCCCGGACACTGATGAGGAGGTCGAGGAAGATGCTTTTGAGGATGCCCCCCGGGGCTCTCCAGGAGAGGAGTGGGCCCCGGCGGTGGGAGAGGCCCCGCAGGGGCTGGGACAAGAGCCGGAGGAGCGGACACGAGGGCCCGGGGTCCCCGCAGCGGCCGCCTCTCTGCCCGGCAGCCCCGCGCCCAGCCCGCGCTGCTTCAAGCCCTACCCGCTCATCACCCCCTGCTACATCAAGACCACCACCCGGCAGCTCAGCTCGCCCAACCACTCCCCGTCTCAGTCCCCGAGCCAGAGCCCCAGGATCAAGAGGCGACTGGAGTCCTCCATGAGCCGGGGCCCCAGACCTGCCTTGGCCTCCGCAGCCGCCCCGGCCAAGAAGCAGCGGGCGGACGGGGGCCTCGCCGCTGGCCTCAGCCGCTCCGCTGACTGGACCGAGGAGCTGGGCGCCCGTGCGCCCCGGGCGGGAGGCTCGGCTCACCTGCTGGGGCGCGGGGCGGCCGCGGAAGGCGGCGGGGTAACCCCCGCGCTGGCCGCCAAGGCGCCTGGGGCGCCGGCGACAGCGGATGGCTTCCAGAACGTGTTCACAGGTGAGCGCACCCGCGGCCGGCCTCCAGGTGGCAGGTCGCCTGCCAATCAGAGCCTTCCCCTTGCCACCCGCCTGCTGCCGGGGAATCCTGCCCAGCCCTTGGCCTCAGTGAAATGCCTTGGATAGACGTGTTGGTTTACTACTTCCTTACAGGGTGATAAAGGGAACAATTCAGGAGTGTCCGTTCCAAGTCATCTCAGCAAAGGGCTGCTCCGCTCATTTCCCCCAAATCTCTGCTGTTCTTCAGTGTTCTGGGTTCCTCCAGGCAGACTGACCCCTTTTGTGCCTTGTTAGCTAAGCCATATTTTATTTCCTATGTCTTGACCCCACAGCATGAAAAGAACACGTTGGAGACACGAGTCATTCCATTACTTTGCAAAGGTGATCTGACTGCTTGTATGGGTATGCATATATGTATTTATGTGTATATGTGTGTATGTGAGTATACATGTGCATATATACATGTAATACATAATTTTTATCTGGCAGCGGTCAAACTGGGTACCATTACTTTGTGAAGTCGAGCAGTCACTCCTGTTTGCTAATGCAAGCAAATCCGGTATGCACTATTAGAAAATGAACAGATAATGGAATGGATGCTTTCATTTGGTTTCGTGATCCAATCAGAATGGGTTGTAACAAGGAAGTAGTGAAGTTGAGAAGACCAAAGGCACCCTGTGGTCCAACTGATACCTCTCTTTCTTGTCATTTGTTATGGTCTTATACAGCAAAAGGACAGCCGAAGAGTCAGTTTACGGTGGTAAACGTCAAATAGTATAATGATTTTATCCTTTCTTACAGGCTGATGGGTCCCCAGGCCTTGCCTTAAGTATCCGTTTATTTCCTGTATACTACTCTTAATTATTAAGTGAAACACAGTGTTAGAATAAGAAAAAAATGCAAAGTTTTTGACAGTGCTGGTAGGTTTGTGATAAATGTTTGAATAACTGACAATTTCAAATGTAATTTAAAAATCTTATATTGTTAATTAATAAAGAGGCTATCTGTAAAACATTATTTTGATGAAAGTTCTCACTGAGGACAGCTTCTCAGTTGGCTAGATGCTGTTCATGTTGTGCTAGCTACTTTTATTGGCTACATTTTTTTTTTTTTTTGGTGGGTACCGGGGGTCGACCTCAGGACCTCGTGCGCCAGCAGGTGCCCGTGCCGCTGAGCGATATCACCGGCCCTTTTTTGTATGTGGGTTCCGGGAGTCGAACTCGGGCCCTCGCGCTTGCCGGGCAGGCACTTAATCCGCTGAGCAATCTCACCGGCCCTTGGCTACGTTTTTATTTTCATTTACGAGCTGTTTTTTATTTTGCAATTTATAGAATCTTTACATGAGCTCTGTTTTTTCCCTCCCTTCTCTTTATTGTATAGATTCAGTTAAAAGGATATAGTCTTCAATGCATTAGATAAATTGTAATATCCAAAACCAAAAACAAAAAGCAAAACACACAAAAAATGAAAGACCATTTTTTGATGGAAGAAGACTGGAACATTCTTGAGTTTTTTTGAAGTCCAGGGGATTGAACTCAGGGCCTTGCGCATGCGCGGCAATGCTCTACTTCTGAGCACCATCTTTGTGAATTTAGTGTTGGTGAGAAATCATGGTTCGTCTCTGTGAATCACATTCATTTACATAGTTTTCTCTAAATGAAAATTGTCCACCATAGTTATGATTTTCAATGATTAATATTAATACTTGCTATTCCTAGTAGTAGTATAAGACTTTGGAAATTTGTTTCATTCATTTAGCACACACACACACACATATATGAACACACACACATGTAAACACACACGCTGGACAGCTACATTTTGCCAGGTAACATGCTAGATGATAGGTGTTACAGAGATTGTTTTTCCTGGTACTGGGGATGCAACCCTGGGCCTCGGGCATACTAGGCAAGCACTTTCCCATGAGCTATATCCCCAGTCTGATACACAGACTACTGAATCATGGGAAAGTTTGACTAAGTGAAGAGGAGATACCAGTAAGTACCATGCAGGGTATAGGGGTATAAATCAGTGGTAAAGTATTTGCCTAGCATGTGCAAGACCCTGCATTGCATTCCCAACATCAGAAGAAAAATAAAAGTCCAGTGTACAAGAATCTATGTATCTATCTGTATATCTTTCTACAGATATGTAGGACAGGGTCCTAAAGACATCAAGGATATTGTGGCTTGTCTCTTTGGGGGAATGGGAGGGCTTGTCAGATGAGGACTGAACTGAATTGTGAAAGATCATAGGGCCCTAAATAAGTTGAAATTTTGTTTCCTTTTAAAAAGTATATTCTTAGAACTTGTATATCCTTTTAATTTGTTAGTACCATATTTATAAATTTGAAATTTAGTATCATAAAAGAGGCCTATAGTAGCATCTGGCTTTTGTTGATCTTTCCACACAGATTTTTTTTTTATTTTTATTTTTTTTGATGGTGCTGAGGATTGAACCCAGAGCCTTCACATTGAGCTATATCCCAGCACATCTCATTTTTTATTTTGAGATAGGGACTGGCTAAATTCTCAGGCAGGGCTTGAACTTGAGATCCTCCTGCCTCAGCCTCCCCAGCTGCTGTGGGCATGTGCACAACCCTGTCTGGCTTTCCAAGCAGATTTTTTTTTTTTATTATTGTGTGTAGTAAAAGCACAGGGTTAGTTGTTTTTATGTGGGCATTACCTACTTTGTATTTGATAGTTGTATATAGCAGATATATTTTTGTATATCAGCTTTTGTATATTAATATCCTTCCTTCAGCATTGGTCAGGGAAAAAAAAATAAGTAGATTTAACCTAACCTGTGACTGGGAAGAAATGGAGGTAGAAGAAGAGGTGAAATAACTTTCTCAAGGTCATTCTGTGATTCGTGCAGAGGCAGAATGGGAAATAGAAGTTGAGTCTACTGGTTCATGTCTGAGTACTCTTGCTTGTTTTTGTTCAGCACTGTAAGGAAATACATAGAAAGAAACGTTATACAATGGTTTACAACATTTTACAACGTTATAGCATCTATCTATAGCATCTTCCCCTTATGGGACATTTTTGATTTCTGTTGGTAATGTGCACTCCTTCATGGTTGAATCTGGCCTCCCTTGGACTAAATGAAAGGTGATTGTTGGCCAGAGTGAATCAGATTTTTAAAGGCAGCTTTCATGGAAACTCTTGGAGTAGTGGAAGAGATCCAGATTGACACAGGCCCCCGTTTCTCAGCTGTTGACTCTTTCCTTGTCATCTGCCACCACATTTGCTTCTTTATCACACTCTGCTATTTTATGGGTGTCTTGGAAATTACAAAGGGCTTGGGGAGCACTAGTGTTGTCCTTAGGGAACCAGTTCTCTGGCCTCGATCATGCATGTACTTGGATCAATTAGTTGCCAGCTGCCTTGGAAGCAGGTGATCATTATACATCTCTACAGGCGTTCATAAACTTTTTTTTTTTTTTTTTTATCTTTAAACTGTAGAAAGAGGGCTGTCAGCTCTGCAGGAAAGAACAGATGTTTCTTGCTTTTTACTGCCTTGCAAATGTAGGGAGAATATTCTGGTGAAAAGAGATGACCATTTCACATGTTCGTATCTTTTCGGGAGATACAAAAACATTAGCAAGGAAGGAGACCAAAACATTATCTTGTTTAGTTGTTAAGAAATTGATGATGCCTTAAGCCACTGCTTTTTACAAATATCACAATGAATTTGTTCAAAATACATGGTTTTCCACATTTAATAGAAAAGAACTGAGAGATTTCTTTAAGTGTTTCCAACTCGGGGCCCTGGACAGCTAGTAATGCGGGCCCTCAAGACTGTAAACTTGTAATATTATGAGATGATATTTAGTGATAGTTTGTATGATGGATTGCACAGAGCTTGAACTTGGTAGGTGTAGGTGACAGCATCGCGTTGTGTAGGCAAGGTGAAGTATGGTGTTAATTCTGCCCCGTGCCTGCCATGCATGTGTCAGACATGTGTCGAAGCCCACATGTGTCAGACGTTCCTGGGTGAGCAGAGTGCAGTGGTGACTAATAATAGGATTTCAACCCACCTACGGTTGTATGAGCCTGTGCTGTCAGGCATTTATTGTTATTAAGCAGACATGTAAGCTTTCTTATTTAATTATTAAACATGGGCTCATGTTATTTTGTAAAATATTTACTGAGTTGAATATCAAGAGGAACTTTGGTGACATATATATATATATATATACACACACACAAACACACATGTATGCAGCCCAGGACAATCCCTTTTTATTCAGTGCTGCCCAGGCAAGTCAAAAGGTTGGACACCCATGCTTTACACATTAATCATAGCAGGAGCTTGGTAATAGAGGTTTCCTCTTTCTTGTTTTTCTTTCTCCGTGTGTGTGTGTGTGTGTGCATGTGTGTACTGTGCTGGGGATAGAACCCAGGGCCTTGCCCATGCTAAGCAGTTGCTCTGTGACTGACAGAGTTAAGTTTCCAGCCCAGTAACACAGTTCTGCAGGTGAAGTTTAGACCTTTAACACGTTAAGTACATGATGCCGAGTCACTATTTTTTTCAGTGCTGGGGACCGAAACTAAGGCCTTGCCCATGCAAGGCAAGTGTTCTACCACTGAGCTCTATACCTAACCTGCTAAATCACGTTGATAAGACACTTTCCAAAGTCAATTATGTGCTTATCTGTCTTTCTAAAAAGGCACAGTATAAAAATTTAATGTGTTTTAAAGAGTTTAATGTCATCTTCAGGCACATCATCTTGTGAAAATGTTAGTGATTCCCTCAACAGCTATTTTAGGCTGGATGTTGGTGGACTCAGTCTGTGATTTCTCAGCTTTAGAGTTTTTATGGTTTCTTGACTTTTCCTTGCTGTCAGCTATCCACTCTTAGAGCTTTTTCTCTTCTCCGGCCCCTCCCCTCCATCCTTATGATGCGATTTTTCTGGTCTATTTGTTATTGACTTATAAAGCCTGGAATGATGAAGTTAGCCTTACTTATTGCACTTCTGCTAATGCCAGCCTCTATGTTGATGCATTATATAATTTTCTCTAATCCTTACGACAGTCTTGAAGCATAGCTGTTTAGCCTCATCTTCCCTATGACCAATGCAAGGCTCAGACAAGTGAAGCAACTTGCTTAATGACATTAAGCTGGTAAGTGGCCCATTTGGGATTTTAGAAAACAAACCTGTTGTTAATGTATATAGAATAGAACCGAGTGTATCATTGAGCTTTTGGAGGGCTACTTAATAAAGTGCTTGGAGTTGTGACTCTCATTTTGACCTTTCTAAAAGTTATCTTGATTTTTGTATCAGTAAAAGGAAGGCCCCACTCTATGAGTACACATTTGTTCCCTTGGCTTGTTAATTCATTACGCTGTATTTTTTAAGGCCAGGAACAGTGTGAGTTCCATCAGTAGCACTGGACAGAGTACAGATGTCCAGTTAATGTCCAATAAATGAAAAAAAGTCAGAATTATCCCTGATATATATATATATATTATCTAACTAAAAAAGGAAAGGGGTTATATGGGATGTTATGCTTTTCCCTAAATATTGCTTTACTGGGTTCTAGATATCAGAAGAGAATGTAATACCATTAATGGAGACTGGAGACATTGTTTTCAAGTTATTTTAGTTTGTTCTGAAACATCCTTTCTTATGGTTTCTTTTGAGGTAGATTCTCACCATGGTAGCCAGGCTGACCTTGAACTCAAGGTCCTCCCATGTCAGGCTCCTGGGTAGCTGGGATTACAGGCATGTTCCACTGTGCCATGCTCTGTCCCATGGATTCCTTAGGTCTGTGGCTTGGATCAAAGTCAAGTACCCTCATAGCTTCAGTGAGGGATTTTAATAACTGCCTTTTGAGCAGAGGACTGGCCTAGTTTTAAGTACATTTAAGCATTTGGATATAAGCCATGAGTATCTGGAATAGAGCAGATGCTTCCAATGCTTTTCTTTCTGATTCTATTAAAAAGTTGCTGAAAAATATGTTGATGATGGTAGCAGTAGTCATTCTAACTACTATTATTATTATTTACATCCTAGCTTTGCTGTTTAGCAAAGTGACTCTCAGATAATTCTTCCTCACATGTATTAAGATGAAGGAATAATTTCACATTAGTAATGTGAAGGTTAAGAGAAGTAGTATAGGGCCGGTGAGATGGCTCAGTGGCATAAGTGCCTGCCTGGCAAGTGCAAGGTCCTGAGTTCGACTTCCGGTACCACATACGAAAAAAGGGCCGGTGATATTGCTCAGTGGCACAAGCGCTTGCTGGCAAGCGCGAGGTCCTGATTTCGACCCCCGGTACCCACAAAAAAAAAAAAAAGGGGAAGTAGTATATATAAGGCCCCCACCACTTTGCCTGCTACATGGCATTTAATTGGTGCTAATTACTTTTCTGTTCTGATTTGTTTTCTTAATAAACTTCATTGTTTAAAGTGGCCAGAGCCAAATTTGTTATAATTGAGCCTAACAACTCGAAATTGCACAAAAACTTGGCAGGATATAAATTGACCAGACACTAATTGAAAATTAATATTTATAGTCACTGGATTGTTTGGTTTTTGGTTTTTTTGGGGGGATTTTTAAAATTTTATATGGTATTTTCTTTTTGTGTGATTTTAAGCATTTTTAATCACTTTATGGGGAATTTTGATTTTCTAGGGGGTTAGGATAAGGAGAACATATGATGGGGGTGGGGCTGTGAGACGAGGGAGGGGGATGCTTTCTGAAGGAGAGAGTGGAGAGGAGGAGGCGGCAGCTGACACCCTCAGTATTTATGTTCGGCACAGCATCCGGCCTCAGCCACCTGACTTTGCCGCCTTCCCCTCCCACGATTCCTTTCACAAACTCCACTTGAGACAACTCATCTGCTTACGGTTCTGTGAACATGCATTTCTTTCCCCCAATTTAGTGCCTTTGTTTTGCCATTTTCTGCTCTTGGAACACACAATTTGTCTCTCTTAATTTAGCATCTGAAAAAGGCTTATTCTGTTTTCCTTTTTGCATCTTTTCCAGCTAGACCTAAGTGGTTGTCATCTTGCTGTCTCTGTACTTATTGTCCACATCATATTGCATATACTTCTTGGGTTTAGGGATTCTTACATGCCAGATTCCATCTGTCTGTCATCTCCTCTTCTATCAATCCACCCACATTTATCTACTCTGTGTCTTGCTGTGTGCCAGACAATGAGATAAGCACGATGTGATAAATGAAGGTCTTAGTGAATATTTGTTCACAAATATTTTTGAGGTGTTTATGCAGTTGAGTTGGGCATTCAGGCTTCCTAATGGCAACTAAGACTAGCTGATTTTAAGCTCGAAAATTGCTAATTATTTTGGGCAGTTGAAATTAATTATTTTCATTGAAGTGTGTTTGAATCAGTGGTAAAGGTAGAATGATAACTTTGGCAGAACATGTGTTGCTAGAACATCTATTCTGAAGGTTAATTTTAAAATCATAATGATATTGCAGTAACTCTGAGCTTTCAGATGTATATAAATTTCCCTGAGCTACACTTCCTGCATCAAGTATAAATTCTATTGGTAATGGCGAAAGATGTAAAGGGAATAGAGAGAATTTTATTCCTCTCTTCATTTTTGCTTTTGTATTATAAGTAATAACGAAATTTAGCATTAAGAGATCATTAGGAAGAAACAAACGAGTATTGCCTGTGAATTAAGTTATTGGATGTAATTTTAGCAACTGTGAAAACTTTTCTAAGGCTTTTCAATATTAAAAATATAAATATATGGAAATATGATGAATCACTTTGAAACTGTAGTAATGCTAGGTAGTTATTAAAATTGTAAAAACAAAGTAACAATTGCTGGATGCTATAGAAAGACATTAACCATGCTACAGAATCATTCTTTTGACAGATTCTTCACTCTGGATAAAAAAGGGGGAAATTGATGCCTTCCACCTTTATGAAGTTGTACTCGGAAGTGTTGATTGTGCAGGAAAATTTCTGCTATTCCTCTGTGGTTGAGTCGGGCTGCAGTATACCTTGCACCCATGCGAAACTTTATTATCAGTTATGCTAGAGCTGTGGTGCACTGAAAATGGTCCTCCTGAAATAATATCTTGAGAAGCATATTGTGAAATTATGCTTGAAACTGTTTAGACTATGCAGTTGAATGTCTTTGTACATTAGGCCAAAGTTCCTTGTTATAGTATTTGGTAATACGGTGCACATATATGGAATGTAATTATATGTCATTTGACTGTTTGCTTTAGTTACCTAGAAGGGAGAAGAATGTTTATTAGTAAGCCCAGAGAACACTCTGGCAAGGGTTCAGGCTGAGAAGTCTTTCAATCTACTTCCCTTTTCAGTTTTGCCACTGGTTTTCCTATAAGCCTTGGGGCCATAATTCCTCGCCTCTTTGTGTGTGTGTGTGTGTGGTGCTGGGGATTAAATCCAGGGACCTGTCCCTGCTGTACTGCTGAGCTACGTTTTTGGTCCTTGTACTGCTTAGTACTTTGGTTTCTTAAAGGCAGGGGCTGAGGGTGTAGCTTATTGGTAGTGTGCTTGCCTAGCATGCATGAGACCTTGAGTTCTATCCCAAGTGCTGCTGAGAAAGCTGCCTCCTCCAAGTTCCTTTGAACTCTGTGCTTTTAGGGAGGTGATGGTTCCTGCAGGTACATTTTCTGCCTAATAGCAGTACTGTGCGTGTGGAGAGCACCTCTTTATTGGTAGAACTGAAGAAAATCCTTTTGCTAGAGAATCCATTGATACCGTGGGGCAAGGATTCTTTGGATTTCCATAATGGTGGTGAGAGCAATGATGTTTTGACCTTGATATTTCTGATTAATTTTTAGTTCATGTTGAAGGAGATTTGGAATGGTTGGACTGTCATTATCCAACATGAATGCAAGACCTTGTGTTTCTGAACACTGAAGAAGTAATTGTGTATGAGGGATGATCCTGTGTTGTGAAAATATATGGAAAGTAAAGCTGTTCTGTATAATGTGTTGCCTGGAGACTTAGGACAACATCAAGTCTCTCTAGTATGGGTACAGAATATACTGAACAAATCCTTTTAGATTCATTCTCAGCAGTGAAAGTTGTCTCCTACTCTTGGATGAATTACGAGCTTCACATTGCTCGTAATGTGGAACTCCTCAATGCAAGCACTGCTAAGTCTTTGACTTTAATCTGTTTGTTTTTTTTTGTTTTAAATTCCCCTATTATTATATGTATATTTACTCAAATACTTTTTAGTGAGCCCATTTAGGAGTTTGCATTGATATTAAATTTTTCTTAGGGAATAAAAGTTTTGAAAGCTCCCTGATTTTTAAAAGTTTTATTGACCTTAAACTAGTGCAGCTTGGTAAAGGCTCTTAAGAATCAGATGGAGTAGAGTAAAACTATTTCAGGATCCCATATGAATGCATCCTCTGGAGGGTTTTGTAAGCAAGGAGTCTCTTCAGTGTTAAGATACAAATTTTCTTTTCTTTTAAAAGAATAATAAAAGGAATAGGATAACAATAGGGATAATCTTTTGCAACACATTTTTCAAACTATATACTTGTAGGTTGGTTGGATGCTTGGCTGCTGTGATTGGCCAAGACTTGATTATTTGTTGTAAGAATATACTTCCAAGTTAAATTGTGGTTTGTTTACATATTAAGTTAGGTAATTGTTCCCTACATAAGGAAGCAGATTTTAGATTAATTTAATATGTAAATAATATCATATGACAGATTATACACATATGCTTTATATAATAGGCATTATATTTGGTTTAACATATGTTCAAATTTAATGCTCTGCAGCCTTTTTCTCTCATTGCTCAATCTCTACTGCCCTTCAACCATCTAAATATTCTGATTACTCTTCAGATATCTCAGGTTCTCTCTGATGTCACTGACAGTATTCTCAGGAGAAAAAACTTCATTCGGTGATGTTTCTCATTTCATGACAAAACTCCCTTTATTAGTCCATACAGAACTTTTCATTTTGTCCCAGTCCCACATTTTATTTCCTATTCTGAGATCCCTATGGACATAGAAAACTGCTTTTATGTATTTGGAGTTGTGTGTATTTTAGTAAAATATGTAGTATTTCTGTGTGTGTTTACTTTGTATGAATACAGTACTCTCAAGTTGTAGACCTCATTTGTTTTTTAAGTGTGACTGCCTTTGGAAAAAAATCTACAAAATTTTCTGAGTAGATTTCTGAGTAGCTTATTGCTTCTTACTGTTACATATTATTCCAAAGGGCCAGTTCTCTGCTGGGTCGTACAACACCAGGGGGCACCGTTCACCTTTTATGGTAGGTGCTTAATGTTTTTCCTAGAGTTGTGCAATGCGGTAGCTATGGGTGCATTCCCTAGATTTTACTTAAACAATTGTGCAGTGACAACCGTCTAGCTTCCCTTACTTCTCAGGCCAGCACAGAAAATGCTCTGAGAAATATGCTCATAAGGGGTCCTATGTGAGAATTTCTCTGCCATGTATATTAAGGAGTGAGATTGCTCAGTCATACACTAAAGATTTACTTAATTTGTCTGGGTATGATCAGATTAATTTCCAGAACATCTCCCCCAGTTTATACTCCATTTGCATAGTAAATTGCTATTATATACTTTCCACTACTCCTATGAGGGAAACTTTTTGCTGTTCTACGTTATAGGATATGCTTATTGGATGACCAATACTTTTGAGAAAACCTGTGCTTTTTTTTTTTTTTTTTTTTCCCATTTGAGTTTACCTTTCTGTGAATTGCCTGTTCATATCCTTTTACATTTTTCTGTAGGGTTTCCTGATTTTTGTTTTTATTCACGGGTATTCTTAATATATTCTCGATCTTATCCTATTAGCAACGTTAGGGATGTAATACATTATACAGAGCCTCCTTCTTGTCTTCTTTCCTTACATTAAAGGTCAGGGATTTATTTATTTTTTATTTATTTATTTTTTTGTGGGTACCGGGGGGTCGACCTCAGGACCTCGCGCGCCAATAGGCACCCGTGCCGCTGAGCGATATCACCGGCCCCTTTTTCATATGTGGGATCCGGGAGTCGAACTCGGGCCCTCGCGCTTGCAAGGCAGGCGCTTACGCCACTGAGCCATCTCACCGGCCCAAGGTCAGGGATTTAAAAGTGACATCTCACAGTCCCTTGCAGGTCTGGGTTTCAGATGTGATTTATGTTTGATAATTTTGCACCACACATAAAAGGCCATGGTGAGGCCTAAGACTTCCATTGCTTCTTCTGGCAGTCACAGCTGAGGAACTGTCTAACTCTTCCAGGGCAATGTTAACAGAGTCTCCTCCGGGCACTACCTTTGTGGAGGCCATGGGTGGGGCAGGGTGTGTCCGTGCAGGCGAAGTGCGCTTTTGGGGCCCAGGACTTTAGATCAGAGAGGACGTAGCTGCTTCTTTTGTGTCCTGGTCCTGTGTTGTGGCTTTGTGAGTAGCTTCTGAAAAGATCTAGGACCTTTTAATTCATGCTGTCTAAGATTCTATAAACCCAAGTCATATCCTATAATACATCTCTTCCTACTTAAAAGATTTGGAGTAGATTCAGTTGTGCATAATTATTGAATCTTGACATGGAGAAATGGTCTTAGATAGCAAATATCATCCGCTAGTTTTCATCCTTTAAAATTCGTACTGTGCTTAGTTGGACAGACGTACTTAAATTTTATATAATCCAATTTATTTCTAACTTACGGTTTTTACTGATTCTTTCATTTAAGAAAGTTTCTTTGACTCCTAGGGAACAAAAATTCTCCCCTCTCTAGTTTTCTATTATCACTTCACCTTTTACATTTACATTCTTGATTAGTGTCCTCTTCAGTGTAAGGTAGAGTAGTAGTTTTATTTTTCTCCACATGGCAAGGCAGTTTTTCCAGTATAATGTACTAATTTTACTCAGTGACTTTTGATACCACATTTATAGCCTTCATATATATAGATAAATCTGTTTCTGAGGTTTCTGTTCTTTCCTTTTATGTGTTTTTTTTTTCTGCTTTCAGCCAGTAACATATGGTTCTTATAAATATGACTTTGCAGCAAAGCATCCCTTTTTCAAAGTTGACTTAGTCCTCAATATGTACCTTCTATGTAGTTGTCCATGTAAATTTAGAATAGGTTAGTGACTGTCTTTAATAAAGCCTAATGGCATTTGGTTGGATTTTTATTACGTTGATAGATTTGGCTGAGGATTGTTATCACTTTTATAATATCATCTAATCAAAGAATATGAAGCACTTCCTCATTAATTTAAATCATCTCTAAGTCCTTTTAGTAGGACTACAGAGTGTTTGTGGTTTCTTTGCTGACCTAGTTTCTGGATACTTACTATTTTATCTCTAATGGGAAGGCTGTCTTATTTTTGTGTGACCTCTAGCTGTTGGGGTAAAGAAATATTTTTACTGTCTTTCAGTTGAAAGTATTATATGATTTAGCTTATGGTTGTCTTTAAACCTGAAGTTTATTCAGTAATATAAAGTCATGAGATTTTAAAGGCAATCCTTTTATTTATTATTTTTTACAGCACAATAATTTAAACATAATCATAGAACATATAATAAGCATTGGGTAAACTATTGAAATTTTTGTGGCTTTCCTTTCGGCATTGTACATCATAATTTTTTGTGGACATTCCGTGCTGTCTTTGGGGAGTCACAATCCTAAACCCCAGAAACATTAACATTTTAATTTAGGAGCTTGTGTTATATATTCAACATTAGCAAGAATCTTTCTAATTACTTTAAATACTTCAAAAGCACCATTGAAACAACTATATAATATTTTATCCAATCAGAACAGCATCTCTGAATATCCATGATTTTTTGTTTTGTTTTGTTTTGTTTTGTTTTGTTTTGCACAGTGCTGGGATCAAACCCAGAGCTTCATGCATGCTAAGAACGTACTCTACCACCAAACCACATTCTTAGTCCCGTCATTTACCTTTGGGGCTGCATTGTAAATACTTCCATATGGTCTTTCTTCCATCTAATCCTTGCTAATTAAATGCTGTTGCCCCCCTGTGTTGGTTACTTTTCTCTCATTGCTGGGTCAAAATCCCCTATGCCCAAAATTAAGGAAGGAAAGGTTTATTTAGCTCACAGTTTGTGGAGGTTTCAGTCCTCAATCAGCTGGCTCCAAGGCAGAGTGACACGTGGCACAAGGGCAACCGTTCATGGCGGCAGAAAACAGCAAAAGCAACAAGAGCAAAAGGAGAGGAGGAGCGTGAGAGAGCAAGTCTCTTTTCCTCCCTTATGTTGTATGCAGGCTACCCGCCCCAGGGCGGGTGTAGCACTCACACCCATAATCCCAGCACTAGACAATGAATCAATCACAAACTCTAGAAGCCCACCCCCATGACTGCATGAGGCTTTGGGGGTACGCCTAGACACAAGCCATAACACCCCCCATGCTTCATATGCAGTCCATCTTAACATTCATTAGATCTACTTTCATGGGTTTACCTTATACACTAATCTTATTTATTTTAAAGGATTTTTCTCCTGTAATTTCTGCATTTTTTCCTTTGAACATTGTTTTGTTTCATGATTAAAAAAACCAAAAACCAACCAAAGCCAGGTGTGGTGGTGAGGGCCCGCAGCTGCAGGTGCTTGAGGATCAGTTGGGCCCAGGCATTCAAGTCCAGCACGAGCAATAGGGCGAGACCTCATCTTTGAAAAAGTCCATAACCTGTCATTATGCCCTCAAAAATGGTGGGTAGTCATTGTCATCATTGTCATGTATGTTTTATGATAGTTTTGGCCAATTATTTTGGAGATTTTTGGTGATGGAGATCAACCTCAGGGTTCTGTGCATGCTAAGTTTGCATTCTGCTACTACTTACTGAGCCATACCCCCTGCTCAATTTTATTAAGCTTATTACATTTATCTATTTATTTTGTCATTTTTAGCCTTTGGTTAATTTTAACTGCATGGTTTCTCTTTTGACTTCTCCAGGGAAAAAATCCTTCATAGAAACCTTAATTGAACTTTAAATTTATATAAATTTTAATAGACCGTATAGCAACTATAATTGGAGAACTCTCCATACAAAAGTACTTTGTATGCTGTGTTTCAATGCAATATATTTGCTGTAGTTGATGCGGGACACATCTTTTCTTCTTTTACCTACTCTTTACAATAGTCTCAGTGTCAAGCGACATAGATGCATCAAATGTGTGCCTCAGTTCACAACAAAGAGCAGTCTACTTCTTCAAAAATACATTTGAAGACACATTATAGGTACTTACTGTCGGGGACTCAGGGGACAGGATCTTCCTGTAAGAGTGTCCGTGTCAGAATGGTACATAGGTTTGGTAGCAGTGCTTACTTGAGTGAGGGAGGCAGAGTTCCACCCTCTTTACGTCCCCGTCCCTCCATGAGCCCTGGTCATCTTCTCCGCACATATGGGCAGGGGATTCATTGTCCTCATGGCTCCTGTTACTTGCTCTTCCAGTGATATGTCCAGGCTTCATATTTGTCTTTTTTTTTCTTGAGCCAATCCTAGATATTTCATCTTGTCTTCCTCTTATTATAAAACTTGCAGCATTTTGGATCTGAAACTAGGCACGTTAATTTCTATTTGATCACATTTGGCCCTCTTTATCTAAGTTTGTTCTCTTAAGCCAGCATGGGCCATCAACATGTGAGAATATTAAGTGATACCTCTGTATTCACTGACATCATAAACCTAAGTAATTATCATCAGTGTCTGATTGTAGATTTGCTTGCCAACAACCTCATTTCTTCCTAATATTTCAACTGATAGATAATATGGGATTTTAGAGGAAATATATTAAATATATCTGAGCTATAAGATCAGAGAAAAGTTTCATAGAAGAGACATTTGTTTTAATTCTCATTTTGTGTAAGATAATAGTTGCTTGGAAGAAACAGACACTTATGTTGACACCTTTAAAAATACAGCAGTTATCTTGCTTATCCTGCAACCATTAAAAAATACATGAGAGGGACTAGATAAGATGCTATGCCTGTAGTTCCAGCGGCTTAGGAAGGTGGAGGCAAGAGGATTCCTTGAGCCCAGGAGCCTGAGCAACATAGCAAGACTCTGTCTCTTAAAAAAAAACTAGGGCTGGGGTATAGCTCAGTGGGAGAGCGCTTGAATACCATGCACAAGGCCATGGGTTCCATCCCCAGCTCCACACAACAAAAACTAAAAACGAAAACAAAACACACATACACAAAAAGAAAAACATATCAGTGACATATTTGTAGGTGTCAAGACAGATTATTAAAAGTGAATGGTATTTTAGAGTGTAAACCTCAGCACAAAATTCACACTTGATACTCTCCCTGCTGTGTATAAACTTACACATCTTACTCAAATATTTAGGCCTTGATTTCTTTACAGGAGAAATTAGGGGTTTGAGGTGAAGGATCTCTAAGATTTGTTCTGGCTCTAAAATACTTAGGATTAGAAGTACATTAGTAGGATGTCACCACATAATTTGATCCTGATGACAAAAAATTATTTGTCTTTGGGGTCAATAAAAACAGAAAAGTTATATGCATCATCATGGCTAACAGAAACAAAACAAAACAACACGATAACAACACCACCACCACCCAAACCCGTATAATTTTCTGGTTGTCTCCATGGGACGGTTTCTGTATTAAAAGTTTTTATTCCTGTTTGGGTACTTTATTATCTCAGGCAAATGTGAAGGAGCCAGGGACACTCCCTGCTCTGTATCATCACCAATTAGGAGCCTGTAATTTGCATCTCTTCTACAAGAGTACGATGCATTGACTTACTGCGTGGTTAGCCAAGGGCAGGGAGCATGTTTTTTTTCATGATTGTAGCCCCTGGTGGGCCTGTGACAATCTTTGACATGTGATGGACTCCTATGTGCATGGTTGCCTTTGCTGCTACCCCCACCCTGATTCCACTAAAGATGTTTAATTAAGGAGGTGTGTTCTAAACGGACTGCTTTTACCATGTTCCTTCTCGAGCTGTAGTCATTGTAACTAGGTTGTAAGCCCCTGCAGGGTGCAGACCGCATAGTCTGTTTCTTTTATGTCTTAGTGCAAAATGTTGGTCAGAAGCTTTTCCAGGAGTTGCTGGCTTACTCAGAAGTAGAAGGTCCCTGGAATAAAAATGAGGAGAGCAGAGTGTGTGTCCAGTTTTGGCACTGTCACTCTCCAGTCTTATGACCTCAGGCAGATTCTGGAACCTTCTCATTACCCAGTTAGTTCCTTTGAAATCGGAAAGATAAATCCTTGCTCTGCAGAGACTGGCCCAGTGATGGCGTGCGTGCTTAGCATGCCCATGGCCCCATGTACTCCACAAAACTCACAGTAAATGTGGAAATGCCTTTAACATTGTAGAGTTCTAGCCAAATAAAAGATTTCTACATTTTTTCCAATGCTGGAGACTGAATCCAGGGCTTTGTGCATGTTGAGCAAGTGCTGGATTTTTTTGTTTTTTATGGTATCACTGGTCAGGCTCAGTAGAGCTCCAATCCAAGGATGGATGATTTCATTTCATTCTGCTAGAGGATTGCTGCATTTGCTGTGATAATGAATAGTTCTGTCCATGTTCTAGCTGCTGTTTCCATGTTTACCAAGCCCTGTAATTTTTACTTATCAAGGATAGTATTTGTATCTATTGTGTGACAGCAGAAGTAATTCTGTGTGCTTTATTTTTTATTAAACTATGATGTGGAAGTATATGTGGGCAGAGAGAGAGGGGATTAGTGCAGAAGTTATTGGAAGACACTAATGATTAATAAGTTCTCTGTCATTGAATGCATATTATTTTAATATGAATTTAATAAATATAATAAAACAATGCAAGGTTTAAAAAAACAAAGTTAGGACTTATAGCAAGCATGATTTTAGACAGTGCCTTATTAAAGTCTACTGAATTAAAAAAAAAAAGCAAATCTTTGGAGGTCGAAGATGGTTTAAGCTGTAATCACATTGCTTAGTATCATACTTTTTCAAAAGTAGGTTTTTAGAACCTACTTAATGATTTTCTTCAAGTTAAATCAAATTTTTATTTCACATTTACAACAAAGAATGTTTGAAGTATATCTTCACAACAATAGTAATAATGGGTAACATTTACTGGCATTGTGTGACGCTTTTTGTTTGTCTGTTTTATTTGTTTGTTTTTGTTTTTTTGAGATAAGGTCTCACTAGGTAGCCTTGGCTGGCCTCAAACTCTCCTTTCCCTCTGCCTCGGCCGCCTGAGTGCGGGTGTTACGGGCTGGGCCAGAAGGCTCACCTCGTATGATGCTCACTAAGAAACTTGTTTTAGTTAATTTTCACGACAACTCTGGGAGGTGATGACAATGATTATTTTCAGTTTAGAGATGAGGAAACTGGGCTGGAGGGTGTAGCTCGGTGGTTGAGTGCTTGTTTAGCATGCTAGAGGCCATCGGTTCATCCCCAGCACTGCAAAAAACAAAACAAAAACAAAAAAGGAAAAGAGAGAGACAGAGATAGACAGAGCAGCACAGAGATGAGAAGCGGACTTAGGGAGTCTGAGTGACTTGTCCAGGGCCATTGCTTAGCACTGGCAGCGTGGTGATTAGAACCCAGGCAGCGAGTTCCACAGCTTCAACTCATAACTGGTTCACCATGCTTCCCCTCCTGGACACACTTCATGAAGTCTGATGGTAAAGTCCATGTGTTTCAAGCAGGAAAGATTGGGCAGAAAATAAAGAACATTTTATATTCTATACAAAAAGGTAAATTTTCCAAGGTTTGTACTTTTCCAGATTTCTTTAGGCTATACCCTAGACACAGTGTACGTATTGTGCAGGATAAATGAGATGGACAAGACACCCAGTGTCCTGGGGTCTGCATTTCTAAATTTGTAAATGACAGTTGAGGCTGGGTTTGAAGGACAGGAAGACTGCCCTTCGCACTGGCTCTTTTCTTTTTTTGAGTGGAGTAAGGGAGAGAGGAGGAAGAGCCTGAGAAACTACTATCTCCTGCCTTAGTCTTTATATAGTGATGAACTCACGAATTCTAGTTTTTATGTAGTTACAAAATTTATAGCAATCCGTGTTGTAGAGGATGGTTTTATTGCCCTGTGATAATTTTCTTAAGGTTTACTGTTACCATGGCAGCTAGGGGAGTGTTCCTAGGCAGTGGTGGGATCTAGTTCTTACTGTGTAAGTGATTCCACACCCAGTAGCATGATTTTTAATGGTTGTGGAGCTAGCCATCATGGGTAGAAAGACATCTTTAAAAAACTGGACACATGTAATCCTTATGCTCCAAAAGGCTCAGGCAGGAGGATCACAAGTTTAAACCCAGACTGGGCCATTTAGCAGCTTGTGAGACCCTGCCTCAAAATAAAAAGGGTCTGGGGATGTAGCTGAGTGTGAAGGTCCTGTGTTTGATCTTCAATATGGGAAAAAGAAAAACAGCCTTCTTGTTAGCATTTATTGTTTTTGTATTCTTGGTGATAGCTATGCTGACTAGGTTAGATGGAAACTTAATGTAGTTTTGATTTCTACTTCTCTAATGGCCAGATGGTGCATATTTTTCCAAATACTTATTGGCCATTTCTACTTCTTTTGAGAAGTGTCTGTTCAACTCATTTGTCCATTTATTGATTGGGCTATTTGATTTTTTGGTGTTGTTAATTGAGTTCTTTATATATTCTAGATATTGATGCTGTCAGAAGAGCAGCTGGCAAAGATTTTCTCCCAGCCTGTAGGCTGTCTCTTTACTCTGTTAGTTGTTCTTCTTGCTGTGCAGAAACATGTCAATTTGATGTAATTTCATTTGTTGATTCTTGCTATTATCTCCTGTGCCATTAGAGTCCCTTTCAGGAAGTCTTTGCCTGTGCCTATGGCTTCAAGTGTTTCCCCTGTGTTTTCTTCTAGCCATTTTAAAGCTTCAGGTCTTATACTTAGGTCTTGGATCCATTTTGAATTGATTTTTGTTCAGGGTGAAAGATAGAGATCTAATTTCAGTCTTCTATATATAGATACCCAGTTTTCTGGCACCATTTGTTAAAGAGGCTGCCTTTTCTCTAATGTATGTTTTTGGCCTCTTGTCAAGAATCAAATGGCTGTAGTTGCATGACTTTCTTTCTGTGTCCTCTATTCTATTCGACTGGTCTACATATTCATTTTTGTGCTACTACCATGCTGTTTTGTTATTATGACTTTGTAGCATAATTTAAAATAAGGTATGATGATGCCTCTAGCCTTGCTCTTGTTTTGCTTGGTATTGTTTTGGCTATTCTGGGTCTTTTGTGTTTCCATATGAATTTTAGGATTTTTTCAATAGCTCTATAAAGAATTTTGATGGGGGTTTTGTTGAATCTGTAGATTGCTTTTGGTAATATGGCCATTTTAACAATATTAATTTTGCCATCCATGAACATGGAAGGTTATTCCATCTTTGTATGTATTCTTCAGTATTTTTAAATTTTCAATGTGAAGGTATTTTACCTCTTTGTTTAGCTTGATTCCTCAGTATTTTTTTTTTTTTTTAAAGCTATTGTGAATGGACTTGGTTTTCTTATTTCTCAGCACTTTCATTATTGGTGTATAGAAAAACGATTTATTGAATGTTGATTTTATATCCTGAAAAAATTGTCTGTATTATTGTACATTTAGTTTCTTCTAATTTTTAAATTATTAATACTCCATGAATTATTCTACCATGAACTGTGCTAAGCACTTTAGATGCATTATCTCACTGGGTCGTCACAATAATCCTGTGATACAGATTCATAGTTTTCCAATCACTCTTCGATTCCATCTGTAATTACTGATCTGCCATAGCTTTCTAAGGGTGAATTCTTGGGTCAAAAAGGTGAAGTATTTAAAGATCATTCACGTATATTACTAAAGTGTCCCCTAAAACTTTCCCTGTCAATAGTACAGAGGCCATTTCTGGGTTTGGGGCTTCTGTGAATCAATATTGAGGGATACTGGAGGAAAAAAAATGGTAAACTCACTACTGGTGTGGTGATTCTTTGAATTCTTATATTCATCTTCAGTCCTCTAACTACTATAATGTAGCCTCCAAGTCTTTAGTAGCTACCCTAAGCATTCCGTCCAGCTATGGTGGCACTTGTGCATACACTTTTAATTGAGGCAGTCATAAAATCATACCAATTTCAAGGAGAGGAGTATTTATACATTGGTGGGCTTATAGTCAAGAATATGGGAAGAGTTGAGTGAGTAAGACATAGAATAAGCCAGGAAGCATGGAAATGTTGGGTTGATAATCCAGTAAAGGAAACTGGAAAGGAAATGGTCAACAAGTTAGAGAAAATAGAAGGGAGTACAGTGAAGATAAGAAAGTGTTTTAAGGAGTAGGAGACTTAACAGTGAAAATTTTACTAGTGATTAAGAAATCGAGTAAGGTGAAGACAGAAATATCATTGGTACCAAGTTGCTTATCAGTCCGTGTTGCATGATATGGATGGAAGTCAATTTAGAATGAACTGAGCCAGGAGTGAGTGGTTGAAGGTAGCAAGAGTAGATAATTTCAGCTGGTAGTTTTAATGTGAAGGAAGCCAAGAAATGGGATAGTGGAGTGAGGACCCATGTAGGCCTAAGAAAAATTATTTTTTACAGTACTATGGCTTCACACATACTAGGCAAGCACTCTGACCAGCATCCCTAGACTGCGATATATTTTAAAGCATGTTTGTGTGACACTGGGAATGTCTGTAAAGAGGGAAGTGTTCCTGATTCGGGAGAGAGAGTGTGTAGATGAAGAAGCGAAGTTCTGAGCATGCCACAAAGAATCCCATTTAGAACACACGGGGAACAACATGCTTTTGTTTGTTGCAGGGCCCATTTGCACTGCAAGGAAGGCAAGAGGGTGGGTGCAGCATGTACTTGCAGTTTGTCTCAGATTCTTCCCTTTTTCTCTATAAATTAGATCATCATTGGAAGATCATCATTGGAAGGGGTGGGCTGGGAGAGAGGAGAATGTATAAAACTTATACTGGAGAGTGGAGACTTAGATAAGAATGCAGAGCAGTGCGGTGTTTAATTGAGGTATCAAAAACAGACAATATGTGTGTCTTCTACTGTGTTCGCTTGCCCAGGTGCAGGCAAAAAAATGTGGGCAGCTAGACTGAGACAAGTTGTGGTTTTACAAGGCAAATGTGATGGACGGAGGGGGAGCAAGAGAGCTGAAGTGATTGCAGGATTTAATTACAGTGGTGGAATGTAGAATTTAAACTGGTAAGGAAGGAAGTGAAGACAGGGTATGGCGATGATGCATCATATGACAGTGATAGCTACAACTAGTTCAAGGTCAGCCATGGTAGAGATGAAGGGTTCAAAGTCGGTGTGGAAGAAGGAGCTTTAGAAGGGGTTTAGAGTAAGAGCTTAAAGGATAGAAGGTAGTCACTAAGGGTTAGATGTTCCATCCGGGCATTTGCACCTATATTGATTCACTGATGTTTAAGAAAATATAATTGATCATCCCCTCCATGCCACTACTCCTTGAGTTCTTGGGTAAAAGGGGGTAAACCACAAACTCTGCTAAAATGGGGTTTATATTCTAGCAAGTGAGAGACCACAGTGTTACCTAAATTCAAGGGTTAAGCTCTGTGAACAGGAATAGGTGAATAATGCGATAAAAAAGAGACAGAATATGCTATTTTAGAAAGGGCAGTCAGGAAGTTCTCTCAGTGAGAGTGACAATTGAGGAGACCTCTGTGAGATGGAGTGAGTCATTCGAGTGTCTGGGGAAAGAGTGTTCTGGTGCCAAAGCCTTAGAGAGAAGAGTGAGCTCAGTTTGGCTAAGTAAAGGTGAAGCTGAGAGTGAGAGAGAGAGAGAGAGAGAGAGAGAGAGAGAGGAGAGGAGAGGGGAGAGGGATGGAGAGAAGTGGAGAGGAGTTTGCTTTTACCCTGAGGGTGATTGGAAGCTGCTGGGGGAGTAAATTTTGGAATTCATCTCCTGGAAGTAGTGGAGTCCCTGATGATGACCAGTTCAAGGGCACGCCATGGGAATGGGGTGGTGGTGGAGGAAATGCTGGCTGGAGACACGGAACCAAGTTTTCAGATGAAGTTTCTATCTCTATGTCGGATCCCATGATGTCAAAACCAATGATAATGCTAGAGAGGCAGGAGGAAAGTAGGACAATGAGTCAAGAGTTGAAGGATGAAGTATTCAGTGAATGGTAGGGGTGAGGAGGGAATGAAAAGAATCTTGTAGATGGTAGAAAGGAAGGGGGATAGCAGGTGACCTAGTCAGTGGCAGGAGTTTTCAAAGGAGCCCATGGTTTTGAAGGAGAATAATCATCTGGAGATGTTCTTGGGGACTAAAGGAGTTTCCCACCCACTTTCTAGCTCTTAAATATGCAGGTTTTACATAAAATGCCTTCATCTGAGAGGACCTAAGGACTAGGATGTCCTCATGGGGCAGCCAGGTTACTATTAATGCAAGAGGTGAGGGCGGGCTTCTCAACCTGGTTCTGCTTCCACATTATCCATAACCCTTTGGTAATTTTGGCTCAGTGGGCACATATCCATTCACTCTGTCACGCTTCCTCACAGGAATACCAGACCCTGTTTCCCTTATTTTTTGTTACGCAGTGTGTGAATTGTAGGAAAGAACTAGAGTAGTATTAGGGCGTTTTCTGTTTTTTGGTTATATGTGTATGATGGATGTACTGTTAGAATAATTAATCACTTGAGAATTAAGTGGTGTGGTTTCCTGGGTATTCAGTTCCAGTTAAGCTCTGTACAGGTAAACTTCAGTTCTATTAGGGAAAAATCCTTTGTTGCCTCTCAAAAAATGAGTTGAAGACCAAAGAGTGTTCTCTGATGACCTAAATGAATGGAAAAATAAGCCTCTTTTGTTCTACTTTGTCACTCCAATTTCTGTTTTTCTTTTTGTGCCTGGGGTTGAAGCTAGGGTCTCCTGCATGCTAAGTGTATGCTTACATCCCCAGCTCTCATTACACATATTAAAGCCATTTTTTTTAGATTAGTTTTGTTTTACTGGCAGAATTAGAGGCAGGAAAACTGCATGACTATTGTCATGACTGGTGTGATGACAAAATTATACATTTACTATGTTTTAAGATTTAGTTGTCACCAAAGTATAGGTCTGGACCTGGTTTTGTGCCGCTTGGAGCAAAGAATGACTTCTATATAGTCAAAGGTGTTTTAAAACAAAAGGAAACCCGAGAAGAATATGCAACGGCAACCTTATGTGCTCACAAAGCCAAAAATATTTACCATTTGGCCCTTCACAGAAAGAATGTGATGATGTAGTCGGATGTTTCATTTCCAGTTCCCACCATGTTGTGTATGAATCTGTGTCGCAGAATGATAACATTGGTTAATTCAGAAATCCCACAAGTATTTATCAATCCTTTTTCTGTGCAGTTGGCCAGGTTTGCAGGATATATGCTGGCCTTCAGTTTGTGTTTGAATGAAGGAGGTAGACATTAGAAAAAGATTGCACAACCAATTAGATAATTAACATGGTTAATTAGGAAAAAGCTGGGCTCAGTGGCCAGTGCCTTTTGGTCCCAGCTACTTGGGAGGCTGAGGTACTGGTAAGAGGATCATTTCAGCCCAGCAACTGGAGAACAACCTGGGCGACATAGTGATAGTCTCATCTACAAAAAACATGTTATTATGGAAAGGAGTATGTATAAACGGTTCTAAAACCTTTATGAGAGGAAGTCAATGAAGGTTTTTCTATGTCAATGATTTTGATCTCAAGTTGAATCCACCAGTTAGATGGAGGGGCATCAGGAGGGTAAGAACTCAGGAAGAGCTGTGGCTCTGAAGGCACCCTAGACAATTTTCTCTTTTCTCTGTCATAGATCATACACAGTAGAAAAAGCTACATTAATGTATGAAGGTTAGCGAACTAGGAGGTGTCAAAAATAAATGAGCCATGGTTCTCACCTCTGGCTATCACTAGAATCAGTGGTGACCAGTAAGGTACTGATGTCCAGTGTTCCAGTGACCCACTTCTTCCAGATGATTCTAAGGCACCACCAAGATTGAGAACCCTGGACTAAGGAGCCTCAGGTCCCCAGCGTGTCTTCTCGTTGTACTTCTCTTCTCATATCTCTTTTAGTGAAATAATGAAAGGTTAGGGTTCCGAGGAGCACCTGAAAGCATGTTGAGTTTCTGGCTTTCTCTGTCTTCAGAGTGACTTTGTTGCTGGCCAGCTCTTTTCCCTTCTCATGGATTGGTGCTTTCGCCTGTCTCCTTGTCACATTCTCTGTCCTTCCCTATTGCCAAGCCCGAGACTGTGAATGTCAGACACTGACATTTCTAGCCCTGAATGGTGGCACATTGGGTTACTGTTGCCTTAGAGAATCTTCTGCAGGGTAAACAAAAAGAGAAGAGAATTGCTAATTAAATCCAAACATGTGGGGGCTTCCTCAGGTGGAGGAGGTACGGCTGGTAACTTGGCCCATTCTCTTAGGAGACAGGAGGTGTTTTGGGGGCTGCAACAGCAAATACCCGCCGCCCTTTCCTACGAGTGTCTCCAGCCTCAGACTGCAGTTTTCCCTGGTTTGAGGCCTTTTCTGCACATGTCAGTAGCCTTGGAAATGGAGTTGCTCATTGCCTGTGTTTACCCACCTCTCCCTGGAGAGTTGGAGCCAGGTGATCCGCCAGTTTTCCATCCTAATGACTGTGTCTCATCTGCAGGGCGGACTCTGTTGGAGAAGCTGTTCAGCCAGCAGGAGAATGGGCCTCCGGAAGAAGCAGAGAAGTTTTGCTCCCGGATCATTGCCATGGGTCTTCTACTTCCTTTTAGTGACTGCTTCAGGGAACCGTGTAATCAGAATACTCAGTCAAGTTCTGCTCCATTTGATGTAAGTAGGAGAATTTGCTTCTGTCTGTGAGGTAGATTACAGCAGAAAAAGCAACTGTGATGTGCGTCTGCCTGGTTACTCTATAATTTCAAAACAACACGTGATGCAAACCTTTCTCCCTTGGGCCATTCAGTGGCTCAGCAAATCTGTTTCTATGCTTTTCTTTTTGAGTACAGTATTAAATACATTTGCCAAATATCCTTTACTTAATAGATGGCCACTCAACTCTTTTCTAGCCTGGTCTAATCAGCAATGAATTTAAGATTAAATTTTACAAAAAGATTTTTGTGATGCTGGGATAGAATCCAGGACTAGGTAAGTGCTCTCCTATTGAACTATATCCTCAGCCTGTTGGTAATGATTTTAAAGTGCCTCTAAGTCAGTATTTCTGACTTTGCTGGTTATAGGCATTCCTTCGGAAGCAACTCCACAGGGCGAAATGCTGTCCCCATGGGTCGGCGGTTGCCGTGGGTCCTAAGGCGCTATTTTGGTGCGTTCCTAACTCCCTTATGTACTAAATTGACGTGGAGCAGCGCTGTCTGCTTTCTTCCTCAGCTCCCGCTCACCAAGAGTTAACACTGCGGAACAGTAATTCAAAGGGCATGTTTATTATTTATCATGAGTATCAGTACAGCCAGATTATCATATTCAAGCCAGAGTATTGCTAATCTTTCTCAGGTACGTGGTATGTGTGTGACATGAGTTGTGATGAGTATGCATCTGAAACCAGATATGTAAGGATTCTCATATGTAAATTTCTCTAAGAAAGGTGACGAGCCGGTTGGTTCCCTGGTGCAGAGCGCAGGATTTGAGTATTGAGAGCAAAGGGTCCTCATCCAAGCAGCTTCATTACATTTGTTCAGTTGTTGTTAACTGCACCTCTTCTCTTGTTAGTCTTCTTCAACATATGTGCTGTGATTCAGACAGTGAAATAACGAAGTTTCAAAAGACAGCAAAAATGAACAGAGGCTGAGGTAAAAAATATGGTTGTAAATACTAAACTGTAGCTGAGCAAGATGGCACCCATCCCTGCAATCCCAGCTGCTTGGGAGGCTGAGGCCCGAGGATGTGCAATTCAAGCACAACCTGAGAAATTTATTGAGATTCTGTCTCAAAATAAAAAACAAAAAGGTGTTGAGAGGGACCAGGGTTGTGGTTCAGTGTGGAAGCCCTGGGCTTCTTTCCCAGTACCATTACAAAAAAGTTCTGTATTTACCTGTCTTTCTTTTTCCTCTTCCCTTCCCTACCTGAGTGGTCTTCCTCACTCTCCCTTCAGTATCTGCAAAATAAGTTGTAAGATATTCTGAGAACTTCTTGATTCTTTCCATCTGAAAGAAAATTCTCTGGGTTGTGCTGTTGCTTATCAACCTTGCTTATTGAGTTTTTTTTTTTAATTTAAATTTATTCCTGGGGTACTTTTTAAAATAAAATCACTGCTAGGTAGATCTTTTCTTTCTATGGGAAGAACTGTATAGTTTTAATTCTTTCCTGCTTTCTACTGTATGAGAAATCTGTGATATTGTAGAGGCAGAACCTTAGGATTATGGTACATTAAGTGTTGTCAAGCTATGTTTTGGAAAATATATCAATTAAACACATTAAATAAATATAGTACAGATAAAGGGAATAGCTAGCTATGAATAGCACTTGATTTTTTATTAAAACTATTCCTAAATTAACTTCAGTTTTCTCTATTAAAGCTCAGAAGTAAACAGTCTTGTTAGTTAACAGATGTAGAATTGGGATAAGCTGAAAGGAATATGATAACCCTTTTTTGTTTTCTTTTTAAATTGTTTATTACTTATTTTTGCATTATTGAGGATGAACCTAGGGCCTCACACATACTGGGCAAGTGCTTTGCCACCGATCTACATCCCCAGCCCTTCTCTCTAGTTTTAAAAATTCAGCTAACCTCTTATGCCTCACCTCTCTCCATTCTTGTGTCCTTAGTGATGTCATTTTGGAGGGCAGCTGCATGCGACACAAAGAGTGAGAAACAAACCCAAAAAATCAAATCCTTCTATACTGTACTCAGTCCTTTCCTTAAAACAGAGGAATTTCTATCCCCTAGGTTTATGTAATTGTGTTTTCTTACTATATTTGTTGGTTCTGCTAAGTCTCTACTTGTCCACATCAAACTGAACACAAAACAAAGAAGACATTAAAGGTACTCTCATAAGAAGCATTGCTCCATATACTTAAGTAGCAGCTCAGTAACAAAACCATGAACTTATTGGATACATAATCAAGGATTGGCCTCAAATTCAGAGAAATAACAATTCAGGGACTATGGAGACTGAGGCATCAAAATGGGATGGGGAAGAATATGCTTATCCTTGGGGAGAGAAGTTGCTGATAATTAGTCTCTCTGCTGATTTCTAGAAAACAGCTCTTGGGAGCATTTCTAACCAATAATTCTCTGGCAATTGTTGGTGACAACAATTGCCCTTCAAGACATAATACTCTGTGGGAATACACTCATAGTTGGCAATCTTCCCACCCCTTGACTTTGTAACTTCGTTCCCTTCCTCAACAGAATCTTATCCCTTTTCCATCTTCACATACACATGTAATATAAGCAAAAAGTACCTTTGATTGGGATCTTACTGACACAGTTTGTGAATTGGCCTGCTTCAGTTAACCTTTCTGATTTTAGTCTCATATTATTTTATACATTCCTAGGTCTATGAGCCATTATTTTGCTTTATAGAATGATATGGAAAATATAAAAAGACTTCACATTTTCTCTCACATTCTAACTTAAGGATTTAAAAGTTTTAAAAGACATAAATAGCTTTGAGTGATCATGTTATTTTATTTACAGATGTTTCCCATATACAGTCTACATGCCAGGTGTCGTTTTCTCTGTGAAATAATTCAAGGAAAAGGGGAGGCTTTTTGAAGAAAAGAAAAAAGGGGTTTGCAAGCCAGGGATAGGCAGTCTTTGGCACAAATTGAGAGTGTGTTGTGAAGGCATAAGGGTAGGTGTGTGGCTGGCTTCTACAGAAAAAGGCCTTGCAAAATTTTGACTTATGCAAATGATGGATCAAGCATACTCAGTTCTGCATATGCCAGCTTTATGCAAATGCAGCAATATTCCTGATTGGTCAACACTTACATATGGCTGTACTGTGTGTAATAGTTCATTGATCAGATTCTTACTGGAGTAGACTCTTTATCTTGGTAGTTGAAGCAGAAGCGTGCCCTAGACAAGGGCCGCAAAGCTCAGTGTGTTGTTTTTCTGGGAACATCCCACCAAATAAGAGCTCTATTTGGAATTTTAGGCCAGCTTGGGACCCTGCTTGGATAGTCAACTTTTCTGAAATTTAGGTAGGTAATAATTTAGGCTTCCGAAATATGTTAGCAAGTGAGTGAAATAAAATTGCTGTTCTCCTGAAATGTACATCTTATTGGGAGCACCAACAAATAATAAAGGTGTAGATTAATTTCTATCACATTCTAATAAGTGCTGTGAAGGAAATAAACCTGAATAATGTGGCAGAGGGAATGGGGTAGAGTAGGGTAAATGCAGAGGGGGCCTCTCTGGGGACTCAGAGGCCACTTGTGAGGAAAGGTCATTCCAAGTAGCACCAGCGACCAGTTCAGGGGGCATAATGAGGCACCGTGGGAGGGGCTGGGCAGCGGAAGTCTGGTGAGCTGGGGATAGAAAGGAAGGTTTCAGGAGCCAGAATGGCAGTGTCCTGAAAAATCATGAAGTGAATATGGATTTTTGTTTAACAAAGTGTGAGCTTTTTTGAGGTTTTGTGCAGGGGAAGAATGTAGTTGCCTTGGTGTGACATAGATAATAAGAGACTTACTATAATAAGAGTCTCCAGTCTTTAGATAATAAGAGTGGAGGACAGATGTAGAAATAGTAATAGCAGGGGGGCTGTCACAGTTGTTGAGTGAGAGATGGTGGCAGCAGCTTGGGTGCGATGATGTTGGTTAGGGAGATGGAGCCAGTGACCTGTGATGGATTCTGGAGGTTGGACTGTTGGGTCTTTTGGTGGGAGACCAGGGAAAAAGAAATCAGGGATGACTTGGCTTTTGAAGTAGCTGGGTGGATGGATGATCATGACATTTACTGAGATGGAGAAGATTTACTGAGAGATTCATTTTTAGGAGGAAAATGTGAGGACAAAACTGGTGTTTATTATATACTTTTCTTGAAGAAAATTCTTTCTTTAGAAAACTCATGCTTAGCTTATCCCCTGACAAATGTGAGTTTTCTTTTGGCTGAGTGTAATGTTGACTTTATTAACTGATCACAGTTAAGGACATCACACTTAAGAGGATTTTGGCTATCAGAAGGACCGGTATTGGCTTCTATAAAACAGAAATAAATTTTGAGTTCCTAATGATTCTTTTTTTCTTTTTGGTATTGGGATTAAGCCCAGAACTTCACACATGCTAAGTAAGTGCTGTATGACTGAGTTACTTCCTCAGCACTTTTTATTTTGCTTTTTTGAGACACTGTCTCACAAATTTGCCCACGCTGGCTTCTCACTTGCAGCTCTCCTGCCTCAGCCTCCTAAGAAGTTGGCATTAGAGGCATGTACCACTGTGCCTGATTTAAGGGCCAATAACATTATTCCAATATCTCATTACACTTCTGCTACTATCTGGGGACCTAGAATCTACCAACTTCTTGTTCCCTCCTAGTATTTGCCATTAGCTTTTTGTTTGTATTTTTTTTTCACTTTTTTTTTTGTGGGTACCGGGGGGTCGACCTCAGGACCTCGTGCGCCAGCAGGCGCCCGTGCCGCTGAGCGATATCACCGGCCCCTTTTTCGTATGTGGGTTCCGGGAGTCAAACTCGGGCCCTCGCGCTTGCTGGGCAGGCGCTTAAGCCGCTGAGCCATCTCACCGGCCCCTTTTCTCACTTTTGTGTCTCAAATAGAATTCTCAGGTAGAACTGTTCCAAAGCTACAAGAAACACACACACACACACACACACACACACACACACACACACACACACAGGTAATGCTATTATTTGTTGCTTAGTAAATTATATCTTTGAGTTTGTACATTATGTTTTTTTTTTGTGGTTGGAGGACATTTTTTTTTTCTTTCTTTTGGAACTTGTTCTAGTTATCTGTTATCACTCTCGACATTTTCACCACACTTTCAAAATCTCTAGAAATAGTACAACATTTGTTATTATCACGTTCCTTATAATTTGTTATTATCATTTGTTCCTTATAATTTGAAATTTCAAGCCACTGTGATAGGGCCTGTGGAGAAGCACGTGGGTTTTCAACCAGCTGCCAACCACGGGCCCAGGGGCATTTCCTCTTCGGTATTGATGGAGTTCACATTGCAAGAACAAGTCCAGTATGTGGTCCCTTTAATACTGTTTTTCTTGCCTTTGTAGCGAGATCTCTTTTTGTGGGTCATATTCACCAGCAGCTATTTTCAAACCAACCACACTGCCTTACATAATTGTTGATTACCCACTAACAAGCCTTTCTAGGTTTTCTTTAATGCTAACTGCATTGGATATCATTCTGTCTGTTTATATCACATAAAATTAGGCGAGTTTATTTGGCCTGAGCATCTTTGTAGGAGGGTATGTTTATAGCTACTTCATCTTTTGTGAATGGATCATAAATGCCTGTCTAGTGGAATATTTTTAGACGCGTGTGTTTGGATTCTGGACTCCTTTGAGTTGGGCAGATCTGCTGATTTTGCTGAATGCGTGGTAATCCCTTGCTAACCCGATGGGCAAGCGCTCTTTGGCGTGTATGCAAATAGACAAGTGTTTGGATGAATGTGTGAGTGAGGCTACAATTAAGACCAGGAAGACGTGAAAATTCAGTCCATGAAGTCATAAAAGAAACCAGATCTTGAACTCGCTGAAAGGTATCATTAGAAAAACCAACAGCAGCCACTGCCAGAAAACTAATGGCCAGAATGAAACCCCCTTTTTTTTCAACAGAGAAGAATACTTAGGTGCTATTTATTCAAGCCCATGCAAAAAGTCTTTTCCTGAGAAGCAGTGAAAGCTGTGACACATCTTCCAGCTCTGAGAGAATATATACACACATATACATAGATATGCAGTTGTTCCTTAATATCTGCTGGGCATTGGTTCTAGGATCGCCCGCAGCTACTAAATCAAGTCTAAGCTACTATGTCTCTTATATAAAATAGCATCATATTTGTGTTTAACCTATGCGCATCCTCCTGTATACTTAAAACCATGTCTAGATTACTACGTATAATGTAATATTTATAGTATATATACCTAATATAATGTAAATCTTATGTAAATAGTTGTTCTACTGAGTTGTTTAGGGAATAATGACCAAAACCAAATCTGTTCATGTTTAGTACCAGTGCCAGGTTTTTTCGTTTTGAGTATTATCAGGCCAAGGTTTGTTGAATCTGCAGATGCAGAACCCATGTATTCAGAGGACTGATTCTATTTGTTTGTGTGTGTACACATTTTGCTGTATTTTAATTTCTGAAACACTGTTGTGTGCACTAGTAACTGCCAGAAAGTTTTTATTTTAAATACGATATAACACTGGTAATTTTCAGACCAGCTTTAAAAACTTTTTGGTTGACATTTCTTTTCCTTGTAGGTGTCTCTCTCATCTCAATCTAGGAGTCACTAATACAATGTAAAACTTTATGATAATTTATTTTGTAGCCCTGTATTACAATTACATGTATTCCATTAGCCAGGTAATCGGGTTGCAAAACTGTGATAATGAGATGAGAAAAATAGATTGAAACTGAAATCTCTTCCTCAGTTTGACTCATTTTATTTTATGCTTTAATTTGAAGAACTTATAAAGAGTTCCAAATTTCTATATTCAGATAGTTAAAGAGCAGAGAGGCTACATGACAAGCAGCAGCCCCCGCTTCCACTTTACACCCCCACCCCATGCAGTACTCTTTGCTCTTGTTTAGCTGGGTTCACTTGGGACATTTTATCTTTGCTGACAACCATTCTTGACACTGCTGGTGCCTTCTGACTGTCACAGGTGAGGACTTCACTCACTTATACCCCTTTCCTATCCCTCTCTGTTCCTCTCAGTATAGTTAATATTGCTATTGCTAAATTTTTGTTTCTTTGAGACTGAGTCTCACTGTCTTATTCAGGCTAATCTCAAATTCCTGAGCTCAAGTCATCCTCCTGCCTCAGCCTTGCCTCCTGATTAGCTATTTCTAGTTTCTCTTTAGTAATTCTTTGAACTTTAAAAAATATGCTTTTGATGTTTCGTTGTTGTTCCATCAACTTTGGATAATATTTCGTGCCATGCCACTTACCTTATAAAATTAGGCTCTTTCGCCTCTGCTTTTCCCTCCAGAGACCAAGTCCCCACCTGCCTCCTAGCTTCTACCACATGTACTTTTATCTTTAGGATCTTCTTTCTTTCTTTTTTTTTTTTTTTGGTACTGGAGTTTGAACCCAGGGCCTCATGCATGCTGAGCCTGGCTCTACCAGTGAGTTACATCCCCAGCCCTAGGGTATATTCTTAAGGTATATTAATGTTTTGTCTATAGCTTTATTCTAAAAATTGGAGAACACATGGACCCCATGTAAGTATTGCATTTCAGGGGCAGATAATGTGCTATGAATTCATTTCCTTCTTAATATTTCAGTATCTCAGTATCAGAGGCCCCATGCCACTCAAAAAAGGACACCTTTCAGGTCAAGTTAAAATGGATTCTGTATTTTTTTTTTTAGGCAGTTTCTTTAAATTGCTCAGGCTGTTCTAGAACTTGTGATTCTCTTGCCTCAGCCTCCTGAGTAGCTGGATTACAGGTGTGTGCCTGGCTATTTTCTATATTTTTAATAAATAATCAATTGCTCAAAAGTATTCCATATTTGGTTTGCATTCGGTTTGTCCCTTTCTTCTACAAGGAACACCCATCCAGCACAACAGTTTTTGATTGCTTTTAATTTTCTTTTTTAAGAGAAGAAACATGTACCATTCCTCCTGTACTTTCAATATATTTGAGTTTGCAACTCATTTTTACCATTTAATAGAATTCCTTGACTCTTCTTTTGCAGCATTGGCGATCAAACCCAGGCCTTGCACATGCTAGTTGAGCACTCTACCACTGAGCCACCCACTCCCCCAGCTTCTTAACTCTGCACTAAGGCTATAATTTCTCTTCAGTTTAGATCAGGCTATTCGTTTTGTCTTTTTCAGCTCTTCCCGTCTCTCCTTTCCCCTCCCCGCAGTTACTAGGAACACAGATGAAAAGACTCTGTTCTCAATTGGCTTTCAAGAGTAAGACATATAAACAAATTATTGGAGCCCAGTGGTTGAAATAATTGGATCCATAGTCAGACTGTGCTAGATTTTCTACTTACTGTGAAAATTTCAGGGCTTCATTTCCTAAGCCCTGTGAAATGAGGGATAATACAGTAGATTCTGAATGAGAAGCAGGCCTCTTGCACACTATGGGGCATCCAGGAAATGTTCCGTGTTACTGTCACCGCAGGTCATAATTAAGACTGAAGTCCCAGAGGAGGTGTACACAGTAGGAGGAGCAGAGGGGAAGGGTTAACTGAGTCTCCTTGGTAGCTCAGGAGGTAATACTTAGGGCAAGACTTGAGGAACGAGTAGGAGTTTGCTGTAGGGAGCAGCTATTGAAGAAGTTTGCACACAAGGCAGCACATAGAAAGGCATGGAGGTGCATGCGAACATAGTTTATAATTATTTCTGGAGTATTAAATGGGAGAATGTGGGTGGAAAGGAGGCTAGACATGCAAACAAGGAATTTAATGTCACCTTAGTGATGCTTTTGAGTAACTGAGTAATTAAGCCATGAACAGACTGGCATTTGTAAAATACCTCTCTGCTGGCGTAGTGGAGAATAGACTGAAGAATGTTAAAATTAGTCTCTTGGTGATCAGAAAAGAGCTTAAATTGAAAGTCAGAGCATTAGGAATGGAAAGGGGCAGATATGAGGGATATTTAGGATTTAGGATTGGCAGGAATTGCTATTGATTGGATGTGGGGAAGTGAAGTACATGATTTCTTTGAGTTTTTGATTTGCATCTTGGATAATCTACTAAGAGTCAGAACCCTAAAGGGAAAAGGTTTTAGGGAAGATGATAATTGTTTTTTGGATATCTAGAATTTATGATTCTTTGGGATATCATAGTGGTAATTGATACAGGGCAAGGGAGCTGATATTGCTGACATAAACCTTAAGTTTTATGCTAAAAGATAAGAAAATCAATAGATTAAGAGAAAGTTAACAAATCCAAAGATTAAAGTTTTTGAGGGCCATGAAGAACAGGTATAGTGAGAATTTAGCGAGAATGGATTTACTGGAGGTTGTGGCCAAAAAGAAGAATATTGATGTGTAGGATTTCAGAGGTGGAGGAATGTTCTATTGATTCCAAAGTTCAGTTGTCATGGAGGGGAATACTTATTGTCATTAAAGTAGAGAAACTCAGGACGTTGGCTGGGATTTAATGTTCCAGAGAGTTGTGGATGTGTCAGTATTCTGAAGCAGACTCTCGTGACAGTCCTTGACGAGTATAAAGCTGTACTGACAAGTTCAGCAAATGTCTAAGACGAGGAAGAATAGAGCATGACACTACTCGATGCTTTGAGTTTAAAGTTGAAGGGAGTTTTGCATGGGAAGGACTTGGAATTTTCTCTAGCTTCTAGAAAGCTAGGTTATGAGCACTTGTCTGAGGGAATGGGAGCAATCACCTGTCACATTCAGTGGTCGCTTGCTTGGATTATCACACTGGCCTGTTCATTATCTTCTTGGTTTTGCCTGTTTTGGTCTCTCGGCCACTTTCCTAATGTATCCTAGTGGTTCTCTGTTCACAGGCATTTTACATTCCAGAGGACTCTTGACAATGTCGGAAGATGTTTTGGGTCGTCATGGTGCAGGGAAGGGTGCAACTGGCATCTAGAGGGTAGATGCTAGGGATGCTGCCAAGCATTCTGCAATGCACAGGGCACCTTCTTCCCCAACAAAGAGCTATCCAGTATAAAATGTCAGCAGTGCTGAGCTAAGAAGCCCTGCGGTGTACATAGGATCATATATCACTTTTCTATATAAAATCACTCACGGTTTTTCCACCAGCATAAAGTCCATATTCCTTGGACTTCTATGGCCTTTTGCTTTCAACCTTTCCTGCTTCTCTGGCTCATGGTACGCTTCCCTTTCTGCCCCTCCACCTCTGTCCTTCGCCATACAGAAGTACTCTTGCTTTTCCCCATTGTCTACATCTTCTCACATCTCCTGGGCTCTTTGGGATCCTCTGCTTCTGTTATATCCCAGTTAAATTCTACTCTTATTTGTGGATGCTGCTCAGACTTAGACGCGAACCCTATCAGACAGTCTCCTTAACCAACTGGGTTTGCATTTTCTCTCTCAAAGGACCTATAGCACATATTATAATTGACTGTTTACTCTGTCCCTTCCAAATGCAAATTAAGGTGTCCCATCAAGCAGTGCAATGCTGTGTCCCTGTGTTTACCTGAAAGGTCTCCTCAGAGTGGTTAAGTGTAGGCTCTGGTTCAGACTGGATTCTAATCCCATTTCCTCCACTTGAGGTTAGAATATTTACCCAGGGTCATACTAAATATTTTTTTATGTGTAATAATAAGCTCTACTTCTGTGTTTTGAAGATTAAATGAAACTAATTTATAAACATTTAGCAGAATGCCAAGGCACATAATATATGCCACATAATCATTAGTGATGTTTTGGTTACTTTTCTCGTTGCTGAGACAAACTACCCAACACCCATAGTTAAAGGAGAAGAGGTTTATTATAGCTCACAGTTTGTAGAGGTTTCAGTCCATAGTCAGCTGGCTCCGAGGTAGGGTGGCATGGCAGAGGAGAAACAGTTCATAGCAGGCAGAAGGCAGCAAAGCAGCAAAGTAGTGAAGCAGGGTACTCACTCTTTGGGTGGTGCCACCCACACCCAGGGTGGGCCTTTCCATTATCCACACCCAGAACTATGCCAAACCAATCAGTGGACTAATTTAGTAATCATACACCCTTGATCCAAACATCACACACTCTAGATCCAGCCACCTGTGAAAAGCCCCACCTACGATTACATGAGGCTTTGGGGGGACATCTAGACACAAGCCACAACAGTGATCATGATTTTTAATTATTATCTTCTAAGTTCCTATCACAGAGCCTGGCATAACTGTTCAACAAAGATACCTTGATTTTGTGAAGAATAGTTCAGTAGGGAAAACCATGGTGACTGAGGAGAGGAGGAACTAGAGAATCTATTATCTGGAAAAATCAAGGGTTACCTATATTTAGTAATCATGAAAACATTTTTTGTTTTGTTTGGCTGTTTTTTTTGGTACCAGGAATCAAACTCAGGACATGTGCTTGCCAGGCAGGCTCTTGTGCTGCTGAGCTATATCCTCAGCCCTTGTTTTGCTTTGAGACAGGGTCTTGAACTTACTATGTAGCCTAGGCTGCCCTCAATCTCATAGCAATCCTCCTGCCTCATCCTCCTGAGGGCTGGGATTACAGGTGAGCACCACTATGCTTGCCTTCATGAAAACACTTGGAGGGAGAAATGAAGGATGTGAAGGAATATAGATTTTCTTGGGAATTAATTGGCTTGGGAATTGACCATGTATCAGATCCCTAATTTTGCTCTCATTGCCGTCTTTCCTTATCCCATTTACTATTGTTGATTTTACTGCTTTTATTACCATGTTCTTGTTCCAGCCCTCAGTTTTACACATATTTCTGGATGTAGTAGAGTGGAAATGGAAAGACTAGGAAAAGCTATGGGTCATGTTTATGACACAGTGACTACCTTTCCCTGGTTTTCTCTGTACAAGTATTACACTCAAATATTGGCACATGACTAACTTATTTAGCTCTCTGTGTATATGTGCAGTGTTGGGCATACTTGGTAGATAATGTAGCATGAAGAAATGAAAGGTACCACTTTCTATAACTTCTCACCAAATAAATGAGGACATCTAGCTCATCTAAAATTACTAAGACAGGGCCAGTGAGATAGCTCAGCAGCATATGTGCCTGCCTGGCAAGCGTGAGGTCCTGAGTTAGACTCCTGGTACCCACATAAAGGAAAAAAAGGGCCGGTGATATCGCTCAGCAGCACAAGCGCTTGCTGGCAAGCACGAGGTCTTGAGGTTGACTCTTGGTACCCACATAAAAAAAAAAAAATAAATAAAAATAAATAAAATTACTAAGACAGAAAGAGGAATCAAAAAGGCCTGGAAATTGATTTGCTCTGCATATATGGCGTTGCTCTTCTCTTTCAAAGATCTCTACCATAAAGAATAAGTTTGGTATTCTGGGTTTGATAATTGTCAAAATTGAAATTATTGATGGGAACAGTCAATAAATATCAACAGGAAGAAATTTGCTTATAATTCTGAGTTTTTTCCAAGAGCTATTTTTTTATTCAATTTTATTTTTAGTTTTTAAATAGATCTATTTCATAAAGAGTATAAATGGAAATTTATTATAACATTTCAGCCTGATTACATTCTTTGATGGTACACTTGTTGTATGGTTTGGAAAAATTGCCCTATGTTAGTAACTTTTTAAACTACAGGATTGATTGTATGGTATCAAATGTCCCCTGTGGTTGTAATTATATAGTTCAAAGTGAAGTTGAAGGCTTTTAGAATATGTTAAAAACTTGTTATTTTTCTGGACTGTCTTAGTTTAAACAGGACCTGTATTTATAGCAGCATAATTCCTTATTGCTCAATCTTGGAAGCAGCCTGTATGTCCATCAATAGATGAATGGGCAAAGAAAATGTAGTATTTACACACAACATAGTACTACTCTGCCATAGAGAAAGATAATGTCCTTTGTAGGAAAATAGATGCAGCTTGAGACCATAATGTTAAGTAAAACAAATCAGACACAACGGCTTAAATATAGCATGGTTTCTCTTATATGATTAGTCCAAATTATAAATAAAGAGCAAAATAAAAGACAGATAATAGGCAGTAGGGAGATAGATCTTTCTCAAACGGGAAGGGGATCAAGAGATGGAGGGGAAGAAAGGGGATGAAAAAAATAGTTGGGATGTGTTATATACGTGTACCAGCTCCATACAAGGAATGCAAACATTACAGGTGCTACGAATGGGTACTAATAAAAAGTTTTTAAAAAGCCTCACTCAAAAAAAAAGAAAGCACTTGTGTCACATGTCTTTTTATCCCTAGTCTGTTCCCAGTTAGCCCTCTGTGAATGTTCACGTGACTTTATGCTGTAGTGATAGGCATCCACATGTATTTTTATACACATGTATTTTTAAGCATACTTTGAGATTATCACTTAAGCCTATAGGTTATTTTAGTGTTCTGACCCGATATGTGCTACTCTTTTTTGTGTATTTTATTTCAGAAGAGAAAATAGGTGCTTCCTGCCCTTCCATTATGTACAATTCAGAAATGTGATTACAGGGCTGGGTGTAGCCCCAAAGGTAGAGCATGTACTTAGCACATGCAAGGTCCTGGATTCAATCCCGTAACTACAACAAAAATCCCCCTCCAAAAGAACCCCAAAGAATATTGTTGTTAATGTAGTAATGGTAATTATTGTCTTTCTCTTACCACAAAGCTTTCTGAGCTCAGAGGAAATGCTGCTGTTCAATACTGTGGCGGATGTTAAAGAGTTTCCCAACCATAAAGCTCATTGACGTTTAGAAAAATGGATCCTAAAAAACACATTTTGTGGCAGTCACACCTTTTAAGGCAGGGACATACTTTCTTTGTTTTTGCTCATTTGAGAGGATTATGCTGTTTCACATATCCATTTGCTTTCACAACTGGTACTGTTTAGCACTTGTTTGGCAAATCATGTTGGGTGACTCAGAATTCATTTTGAATTTGTATGATGGATTGTCATGAAAATGGGCGACTCAGCCCACCTTTTCTTATCCTTTATCCTCTTATTCTTTTCATTTACTTTTTTCTGGATATGCACTGAATATGAATTACTTCCTGTTAATGTGACTTGATTTCTTATGGCCCTCAATCCCTTATCAAGAGCCAGCACAAGTGTGGAGTTGGGAAGCTGGGATAGAGTAAAGGTACAGGTACCTTGTACCAAGATAGCACTAGGCCAGTCAGGAGCTTACAGGGCTTTCTTTTATCCCCTCCCAATTTTTCCTGGACATTGGATACCCAAAGATGGATGTATTCTCTTTGTATTGTCTAGATCAGGGTTGTTTTTTTTTTCTCTCTCTTTTTTTTTTTTTGTAAAGGGCCAGATAGCAAGTATTTTAGGCTTTGTAACTTTTTACAATTTCTGTCAAACTACTCATCCTGCTGTGGTAGTATGAAAGCAGCCACAGACAACCTGCAGTATATCTGCAATATATAAACATGGCTATGTTTCTTAATAAAACTTTTATTTGCAAAACCAGTCACCTGGCCAGATTTGGCTTGCAGGCTGAAATTGGCTGACCCCTGGTCTGTGCTGAGGTAATATTCTAGAAAGCGAATTTATTCTGTGAGTATGACTTTTCTGTCTCTGTGTGTGTTCACCAGCTAGTCACACAATGTTTATTAAAATTGTGAAAAAATGCATACCCACTTCCTGTTCTCGTGTAGCTTACTGTCTAAGAGAATCTGTGGGGAACAGTGCCGCGCATAGTATTTAATGGGAGACGGGAGTAAGTGTTGAGGTTGGGAATGGTCAGTGTGAACGGCATGAAGGGCAGGCGCACAGGAGCAGTCTTAGGAAAAGATGCCAGCGCATGCCCAGAGCTCTTTCTGCAGGCTTCTGGAGGGTACTGGGGGGAGGAGTGTGATAGAATCAGAGGAAGCATTCTGTGGAGTACAACTGAGGGGTGTGCCCTGAGTGTAGTTTGAAGGATTGTGGACCAAGAGGGCTGTTGTCGTTAATGATGAAGGACAGTGAGGTAGATATTGGCATCAACTATGAAGGAGATAGGTAGTGGAAGATTGTTTTATTTTTTAAAAAAGTACGTGTTACAATCCACCTCTTTTTTATTTGAGGTGCTGAGAATGGAATCTAGGCACCTTCCATGCTAGGCAAGTTACTGACCTCAGAGCTACACTCCCAGGCCCTCCCTTTTTAAAAGACTTCAAAATATCCTGGGAGTTGTACTAGTACAAGGATCTCAGCTTCTCCCTTAAAAACCATGCATCTGGGCCAGTGATATAGCTCAGCGGCATAAGCGCCTGCCTGGCAAGCGCGAGGTCCTGAGTTCAACTCCCAGTACCTGCATATGTAAAAACAAACAAACATGCATCTTAACTTTCTTTACGTGTTTGCACATAGCAAATAAATAAAACAATCCTAGTGGTATTTGGGAACAAAGTTTGGGATAAGAAGAGGGTGGATTCTCAGGATACTTAGATGAGTATTGTTACTAGTGCTAATCTCAAACTCTAGATAAAGCCAGAATCCCCTGTGGGGCTTGTTAAAAAGGAATTACTGGGCTCCCCCTCCAGGGGGTCAGATTCAGGAGGTCTGGGGTGGGGCTTGGGTATTTACATCTCCAGCAAGTTCTCAGGTGAGGCTGATGGTCGGGGACCACACTTTGAGAAGCATTGGTTTAGAAGGTAGGAATGACGAGGCTTGGAGATTTGATTGATTGCATAAATGTGAGGGGGAGGGCAGCGACGAGGATATTCCCTAGTTTCTGGCTTGAGTAGTAAGGTACCGAGTGACTCTGTTTACTGTGTATAAATAAGGACGGAAGGGCTGGAGTGTAGTTCAGTGGTATGGTACTTGCCTAGTGTGCGTGAGGCTTTCAGTTCGATCCCCGCCCTGCCAAAACAAAACAAGGAAACAGGAGAAAGGAGCAGATTACACAGATTGTGAGGACGGTTAGTTCAGTTTAGGTCCTACTGAACTTGAGGGTATCCTATTAAATATATGCAAAAAGCAATTAGTTATTTGTGTCTAGGGGTCAGGAGAGAAAGCCTAGGAGAGAGAGAAGGAGACATCTTCAGTGTGTTGATGATACTTGAAGCCCTTGCGCCCTGGAAGGTGCTCATGGAGTCAGAGTGAGGAGCGAGGGGGGTCTGGCATGTGGGTCAGTAATTGTGCAGTGTGCAGAGAGGAAAAAGCTGCAAGTAGACCAATGAGGACAGGAAAAATTGAAAAAAAGATGGGCATATTAAATGTTACCAAAAGATGCAGTAAGATTAAGACTGAAAAGCAGTCACTGAATTTCCCAAAAGCTGCTGTTAATGTCCTCATGGAGAGGGGTTTGAGTGCTGGATCTCCGCAGGCTGAGCAGGAGCACGGCATGGTGAGGAGATGGAAGGTGGAGTCAGTGAAGGGACATGATTAGGTCAGGAGTTTTCCTGTGTGTGCATGCATGTGTGTGTGTGCGTGTGTGTAAGAAATTGGGGTGGAGAAGAAGGAAGTAGAGCTTGCCACCCCCCCTTGTAGCATAGTAGTGTTTACAGCATGTTTAGATGCTGAAGGGAGGGAACGGTGGAGAAGGGAAAGCTGGAGATTGAGCAGAGGAAGGATAATTGATAACACGGGTGTGGTGGCTGGGGCAGCTGTCACCTTATTGGTTTTGGGATCTGCCCAGGGGGTTGGTGGAGCTCACTTCTGAGTGTGTCTGGGTGCATCCTGATGGTGTGGCTTTGGGTTTATGTCTGGTCCCTTGCTCCTTCCTTTCTGGCGTACTTCCCTGATCTGCTTCCTGGCCACCATGAACCAAGCAGCTTTGCTCCACCAGGCCCTTTCACCATGATGTTCCTGCCTTACAGCCAGGTGACCTTCCACTGAATCCCTTTAAAATGTGAGCCAAATAAAACTTTAAATTGTGAGTATGGGGCACTGTGGCTTAGTGAGGGGAAAGCTGACTAATACAATGTGGTTTTGAGGAGCCAAAGGGCTGAGTTTGGAGGCACAGGTGGAGGATGGGCCTGGGCTGGGAGCAAGAACATCTGTGTGAGTAAATAAAGGCAGGAAGGGGGTACACATGCAGGTGACCTTTTGAAGTTAAGAATGCTACCTGACTTGAGTGTTCTCTGTGAGTAGCTGCCCCATCAACACAGGATAAAGAGGCATAAGTGGGGACATATGCTTAGAAATTGTGTGGAAAATGTTTTGTTTGGACTGCACAAAAACTGTAATGAGCACTGAGTAGGATACTGAGGGATGCTTATGTGAAGCTGGTTGAGGTGTGGATAATGAACTAGTATTGGCTGTGCCTCAGAGTGAGGTATATATGGCAAAGGCAAAACAAAATGGACTGGTCTCATGTTGTCTTTCTTCCAGGTAGATGTGTCTGAAGGTCAGTGAGGGTGGGAGTTGAGGGTATTGGCATGGGGATGGTCGGAAGAGTGGACTACAAAGTCGAAAGCAAACAGAGATGGAGTCAATGGTCAGAAGTGGGGAAACCGATAGTCTCAAGGTGTGCAGGGTGAAGAGGCTCGGATAGGATGTCTGCGGGATGAAGTGGTTGAAGGTGTGACCAAGTAAGTGGACCACTGTCTGAGATCAAGGTGAGATCAAGATATGGGCTGGTTCGCTGACATGGCATTGTTGTCGTACAACATCGCGGTGAAGGACAGACTTCATTTCAGAATCAGTGTTAGAAAATGTCCTTTAATAACAAATGGACTAATTTAGACTGATAATTCATACTTAGACTCATACATGGAAGGAACTTTATGAATTGACAAAGAAAAAGAAGAAAAAATACACTTTCCATAATTATAATTAGACTATAAATGATTTTGGAGCTGAGTGCCATGCTACAAGCCTATATCACCAGCTACTCAGGAGGCAGAGGTAGGGGATCACAAATTAAAGGCCAGCTGGACCACTTAGCAAAATAAAATAAAAATAGGTGTGGGGATGTGCCCTGGGTTCAATCCCTAGTACTGACCTAAAAAAAAGTCATTCCGCTTTAATCTTAGATGGAAACTGGGGTACAGACCTGGGACAAGTGTGCCTCGGACCGGGGTGGCTGGGAGACACGATCCTGTTCTTGTTATATTTGCGTGTGCTTACTGTAGCTCTTTTTCTCGCCTCTTCTGTGTGTGAATTCTTTGCTAATTTCCATTTTAGTTTAATTCCCATTTTAGTCTGTAACTGGACTGCAGGGTATTGACAGTTCCTCTTCTTGTTAGGTTCATCTTTCTGGTGCTGGGATTGAACCCAAGCCTTACTCATGCTAAATGGGAACTGTTTTAGAGATCTTTGAAAAACATGTCCTTCCTGTATATAATGTCCTTCCTGTATATAATGTAATGTTTTAGGAAAACATTAGAGATTCAAAGAGGAAACTCAAAGATGAAAGGCAACCTAAGAATGGAGTGGAGTTTAGTATTATGTGAATAGCCTCAGAAATCTTCATGAAAACAAGGACAGATGACTGTACTTTAAATACTACAGTGAAATGATAGCTGTAGCAGGTGTGTGACTGTTGCTTGCTGCGTAGGTGTTTCTGCTAACCTTGATTTTTCCCTGTAACTCAAAAGAGGTTACACCTTTCAGTTCTTGAGAGTTGTAATTGCACTGAGGAGAGATGCTGTGCTATGATTAACTAAACTTAATGATGGAACGTTTCTCCTGGATTGCTTGTTAAGGCTTTGGTTAAGTTCTTGTATGTAATTGAGAAACTGCTCAGCCGAGAGAGAGAGAGAGAGAGAGAGAGAGAGAGAGAGAGAGAGAGAGAGAGAGAGAGAGAGAGAGAGAGAGAGAGAGAGAGAGAGAGAGAGAGAGAGATGCGCTGTAGTTAACAGAATCTTTGGTGGAATTAATGTTGGTTTTAATTTCTTACAAGAACTTTAACTCTTTCATTGTTTTTATTTGGAAAAAAAAAAACCAATAAAAGAAAAATGCAGATTTTAGACCTGGAAATGTAATGGAATAAAAACCCTATGTTTAAAAAAGTATATTGAGTTTAATCTTTTTTAATATTTATTGTACTCATAGGCCTAGCCCCTGAGGTTTTTCTACTTCTGCTTCTTCCTGTATATATTTGTCAGAATTTACTATTGCAGTACAAATGGTTGTGAAACATTGAAGTTATGGAATATTGAGATTTATAATAAAATAATCATTTATGTATCTATCAATTTCAGACAACCCTAGAAAAGTTTAAAAATTCCTGTAGTAACCTTTTCTATAGGATACATTAGGATTAAGAAGGTATTATGAAATACATATACAGGTAAAATTATAGATTAATTTTCATAGTCTTATTTGTACTTTTATCACAAAAACTAAATATTTCTTTAATTGTACCTTGTGTGTTTGTATAAAATGAGAAAGAAACTCCTAGGGTTACATTATTCCATTTTTTTATTCTGTCAATTCAACATTTCTATTACATTAAATTATTTGATTGCAATCTTCATTCTTATTTCTTCAGTTGACACTGAAGAGGATATTAGGTTGACATTTCTTCCTGGCCTTTCTCAAAGCTCACCAGTATAGCAACTGAAGTGCTAAATTTCTGTCAAAAATAGAACTCAGCCTCATTTCAGAAATTTCTTCTCAATCATGCTCAGGGATTGAGCATCAAATCCTTTGCTCTGCCCTCTGCTGGCCACTTCAAATTATACAAGGTGACAATATTATTTCACGATTCCCAGGGTTGAGAAGACATTTAAAATTTTTTGAACTGTAAAATATATTCACTGGAAAATTAATTGTGGGTTTTTACTTTTAATATAAAAAGCACTTTCATTTATGTACATTTTTTAAGTTGGAGAGAAATGGAAGTTCTACATATTGCTCAAGAAAATTAGTGGTTTTCTTTTCCCAAGTACAGAAGAAAACACATATGAGTATAGTTTAGATTATAGTAACAGTAAATAGTCTGATGTGTATACATTCTAATGCTGATGAAGTAAAGGTTTTCTCCTTTTGTGACATCATACTCCATTAAAGTCCCTTGATAGTTTAATACAGCACACCTTTCTTTTTAGATAAAACAGATTTTTACTTAAGTTGAATTTTCCAAAGAATTAACTCTTACTGAAATATTTTCTCATGTTTTAAGTCTTGCACAAATTGCTACAGGGGCTTATATCAAGATATTAAAGTTCACGAACACTTACAGATATGAGAGACTACAAATGGAAATTTGAGGTCACCTAGTCATCAATCATAGTCATCAAGTAGTGTGGATGGAAACTGGTTAGTTTTTGTACTCAGAGCTAAAAGGATTATTAATGAAACATCCTGTGTTCTCCTTAGCTATAAAAAAGAAACTGCATCTTCCAGTGTGAGAAAAGTTCTTATAAAAAAGCTAATACCAAGCAGAGGGCACAAGGAAGGCGTGTCTTGCTCACAATCTCGTTGGATGGGCTTTAAGGTCCCACTGACATTTATTGATAATTTGACACTAAAATCCACAGAAAGAGTACTGAGGTCCACTGGCACAGAACCTGCCTGGCAAGCACGAGGTCCTGAGTTCAATTCCCGGTACCAAAACAGAAAAAAAAAAAAAAAAAAAGGAGTACTGAGGTCAGAGAATTGGTCTTGTTTATGAACTGTTAGCTATGGGATCTTAATGGTAAAGGTCAAGCTAAGTGATCTCTACTGACCGTTTTAGTAACAAGAGTCACCATTTTTGAGCTCTTACATTACTAGGAGTTTTACATATGTCCTCCTTACAACACCCCATGGGGATATTGTTATGCTTATTTTAAAGAGAAGGAAACTGGTCATAATAATTAGAGAAGTGATTCAAATTTAAGTCTGCTTAACTCTAAAATGTGGCTTTTAACTACCGTGCCTATTATGCAGAAGTCTTTGAGTCTGTTTTAGAATAATCATTGTAGGCTGCGAATACAAATGCGTTAGCATTTCACAAGTATGTTCAAAGGCAAAGGGACAAGTTCGAACAGGATCCTTTCCTTTGTCCCCGAGACAGAAAAGAGTATGCGGTAGAAAAAACATTATGCTAATGTTGGTGGTCTTTAGAAATAACTTTTCCCAAGTTTCTACTTTATTCTTTTAGATATAGTTGAGCTCAGTAGATCAAAGTACGGCATGTGAAGGCAGACCTTGTTTTTATATGATGATAATAACTGTAGCCATAATGGTACCGCATTCCAACTGTGGACTCCATTCGTGGTCTGCGCATCAACTAGGAACCCTGGACTATAAGTAGCAGAGCCTATCCCAGATCTTAATCTCACTTCCAGCTTGCTTCCTGTGTAAAGCAAGGAAGCGGTTGGTGACAAATTTTAAGGCTGTTTTTATTTTAGCTTCATTTTCTGTGAAAAGAGAGCCAACGGGCATCTTTAATATATGTGCTAGTTCCGCTTGGTATGTGTTTTCCTGGAACGGATTGTTAAACCTCACCTGCAGCTGACACCTTTGAGAAGTGTTAGCTGTGGGGTATGAAGTCTAGATTTTGAGGATGGGGGGGTCTTACAAATTGTGAGTGCAGTTTCTTACAGTATTTCATTTTGCTTAAGAAAATATTCACCATAGGCATTTAAATATTCTCCATCACTGTCCCAGCTTGAGACTTGTTGCTATCAAATTATAAGACTCAGTTACTAAAGAGGGTACGTCTGCTTCCCATCATGCAGAGCTGTATGTTCAGCACCAGGGAAAGAACTGAAGAACTGTTTAATAAGCACCATGTTTCCAAATTAACAGCCCACCGCCACCCCTGCTAGCAGGGTTGTTTGTTTGTTTGTTTGTTTATTTATTTATTTATTTTGGTTTTTTGAGACAGGGTCTCACTATGTAGTTCAGGCTGCCTTGAACTCGCTGTGTAGCCCAGGTTGGCCTTGAACTCACAGTGATCCGAGTGCTGGGATTACAGGCATGTGCCACCATACTCGGCCTCTTTCTTTCTTTCTTTCTTTTTTTTTTTTAAGAGCAGGGTTTTTGCTGCTTTGCTTAGGCTGGCCTTGAAATTGCGATCCTCCTGTACCACACATGGCTTATTCTGGAAATTTTATATAAATCATTATGTGACCTTTTACTTAGTGTAACTTTAAATTTTTAAAAAAAAATTTTGTGGTGTTGGAGATTCTACCTAGGCCCTCGTGCGTGCAAGGCATGCACTGAGCTACATCTCCTGCCATTATTTTATTTTGAGACAGGTTCTCACTAGGTTGCCTAGGCTGGCCTTCACATTGTGATCCTCCTGCTTCAGCCTCCTGAGTAGCTGGGATTAAAGCCATGTGGTTCCAAGTCCAGTTAATGGCCAACAGCACTTTTCGTATTTCTTCTTTTGGGTGGATACCTTTGTGGGCTCTGATGTTCACAGTTTGTACATTAATTTTCCTCTAATTCAGTCCTGCTACTCCGGCCTCTTCAGTTCCACTCTGAACCTGTGTACTCTTTTAGCCCTTTTTATACTATGAACACATTAAAAAAAAATAATAGAAATCTGGGTTGTAGGTCAGTGGCTAAAAAATTAGCCTAGCATGCATGAGGCCCTGGTTTGGATCCCTAGCAGCACTGCCCTTAATCCCACTCCTACCCCCCACCGGTCTTTTTCACTGCTTCCCTTAACTCAAAATTGGATTCCTTTTGTAGTACCATGGAGTTTTGAAATCCACTCCTCTGTAGCCCCTTTCTGTCTTGCCTCATCTCTCCTCGCCTTGCCTTTCCCCCTTTCTTTCTTTCCCTTCCTTCCTTCCTTCCTTTCTCTCTCTCTCTCTCTCTCTCTCTCTCTCATCTTGACTCCCAGAGAGTGAGGAGGGGTGCGTCTATGTGATGGGCCGCTTCCAAATACTTGAGGCTTTGCTTCTGTTTCCAGATTAGTTCTGTGATTGTGTCGTGGAGTAGCTTCATGCCGGGCTCTTCTCTTCCCGGGTTTGTCTCACATTGCTGGGAAGCAGTGCAGTGGCTGTATTGCATGTGCCTACACCTGGTGTCAGCTGGAGGATTCGGCATGGACAGCATCCCTAGGAACTAATGTCTTGCTAGAATATCATGTTAGGAAATTCTCCTTCTGGAACCCTTGCTTTTCTAGTAAGCGGAATTGGGCAGAGAGGAGCCTGCTGCTCTGTGCGGTCCTCAGCCTCCTGACCTCCTACGTGTCCATTTGGCTTCTCATGACTTCCCACTCCCTTGCTCAGAGCTGCAGGGATTGGTGGAGAAAGCCACAGAATGGTGACAGTGAAATACACTTGACTTTCCAGAGGCCCCGTCTACACCATCTGCTTACATCTGCTACCTTTGCTGCCTGCTCTCAGCTCTTCCCTGTTTTCAGCACCTTCTGGTCTTCCTCTCAACAACCCAGCCCACTCTGAGCTGGGAACTTTGGTAAATTTTACTGGGACCTTTGTAGTTTTATGTGCATTTCCCAATTTCATCTTATGTTGACCTCTTCTTGCAAAACTTCTGGAGAAATTAATTTAGTTTTTCTACCATTACTTCAACCATTATTATCTACTATCTTGTTCCATTAATGTAGTTAAGCTATTTCTGAAAAGATATGTATGTTCCCTGAGTTTTGAGAATTTTCTTTACTTCTGGTAAGATTTGGGGCAATTAATCAAAGCTTACTAAAAAACTCTTCATTACTTGGATTTCTACAAAACACATTTTTTCTCCTTCCTTTTTCCTGCTACTGAAATGTAGCAGTTTCCCCATGTGAAACCCTTGATTTCTCCCCACTCCTGTTCCTTTTGTCTTTCTGCACACATAGGTGCATACACGTGCATTTGTATGCAAATTCCCACCTCCAGTCACTTTTCCAAGCTCTGTACATCTCTGTGCACCTGTCGACAGTCTCCAGCTGTGTGTTTCACAGGCTTCCTACGTCCACTATATCTGAAGCCAGATTCCTTTGAAAAACATCATCCAATGGTCCCACTTCCTTGGAGCGGCATTGCTGTTCTGCTCTCTTCCAGGCTCTGACCTTTGCTGTCTGCCTCAATGGCTCTATCACCTCTTGCTTGGGTCCTCAGCTGCTTGGAGGGTCTCCCTATCAAGCCCGTAGGGCCACCACCATCACTCTGCTGTAGGCTATTTGCCTGGATTCACCCTCTATTTTCCTACTCACTGAGATATATTTTTGGATTGATCAGGTGAGATTTATTTCATTTTAATTCTCAAACTTTGAGAGCTCTCCATTCCTGCTTTTATTCTTTTATTGATAAGAGATATTATCTTGTTATGTTGCCCAGATTGACCCTGAACTCCTGGACAGACGATGCTCCTGCCTCAGCCTCCCAAGTAGTTGGGATTACAATGTGTTACCATGCGTAGTTCTAATTAAAGACATGTCCTGACTACATTTGAGGCACTCCATACTCCTCGCTTCTCCTGTTTTACTTTTCCTGCTCCTCTTGGTGGACAGGCACACTGTTCCACTCCCCCCCACCCCATAATTCTTTGTCCCTGATTTGCTGATTTTCTCTCCTTTTCTGAAAGCTCTTCCTTCATGGTTTTGGCTTTTAATATAGTAGTTTTCAAATTTTTTTATTTTAAATTTTACTTTTCAAATACTTTTACTACATCTCTTCTTCCGGAACTTTTTGCTTATAACCCTACCAAGGGGGAATCTTACTTTGACTTACCTCATCATGGGTGCATTTCCTGGGACACACGTGATTCTTCTCCATTTTAGAGCATGCTTAGCTCTTTTATAGTAGTCCGTGGGATGTTGACCAAAGGGCTTTTGGATTTTAAGTTTAGGTATACTTAGATTGGAATTCTATCTTATTCACCTTGTAGCTCTATGATTTTGTGTAAATTACTTAGTTCATTTCATCTGTACAATAAGGAAAGTAGAAGGGGTTTTGGTGAGGATCAGAGGAAGTATCATTCACTTAGGAAGAGAATGTTATAGAGTATGTGTTCGAATCCCCAAATGAGCTTGAGTTTGGATTTGCTTTGTACTTACCACGCAGCAGTGGTCAGCTCTCTTGTTTTACGTGAGCCTTGGGTCCTATTGATGACGTAGAGAGTTCATGATATTTTCTAGGTCATTTCCAGAGCCATTTCATCCTTGATTTTGTTTTAATATTCATGCCAGCCTGACAGAATTCATATATTGTATTATCTCATTTAGTTTCTCTTGGTTCTCAAAAAGCATTTCTTGAACTGGTTGTATTTTTTTTTTATAGGCAGGGAAGCCAGGGTTACACAGTTAAATTTCTAGATGTTGGAGCTATGATTAAATCCCACAAGTTGCCTCCTTTGAGTTTCATACACATTTTATTAGATTTTGATAAAGGTAACAGAGAATTCAATAAATGGCATCTACAGTGCCTCCCATTTAAGAATAATACATAGTCCTGGTCTTAGGAGAGTGTATATTTTATTCTAGTTGTCTTTCTCACAGACAGTGTGTGAGAGAGAACTCGTAGCTCTAACAGAGGAAGTACTGGTGTAAATACTACGAAGTACTGTGGAACACAGGAGATGAAGTAGTGGATTCTGCCTGGGGAGGAAGGCCCCCACTTTAGAAAGATGGCATTTCTACCTGCACTTAAAAGTTGAGCAGGAGTTTGCAAGTTGGAAAGGGCAAATTGTTTTGGGGAGGAGAATTAATCTCTGCCTCAGAGGACTGGAGCTCTGAAAGATCCAGATGCATTCAGGAAATGGTGAACCATCCTGGTGGCAGAAACAAAGGGTGATTGTGAAGAATGGAAGGAGACAGGGATGAACAGATGAGCATCATTGAGGGCATCTTTACATGCTCCTCAGCAGTCCTAGTTCTACCTCTGAATCATTACAGGTCTCGGAAACTTTAAGTACTAAGAAATGAACATGCTCATCTTTGTTTTTTGATGAAGATGGCTTACTACATGGTGGAAGGGAAGCTACAAGGAAGCCATGACCATAAGAGATCACTGAAATCTTTAAATGAAGTCTGGGAACCCAAAGGATGGGAATGAATGAGAAGGGACTTCTAGGGCCATGTCTGACGTGGGAAGGTTTGGTTTTGGTGACTTACTAGATTTAGGAGATGTAGGCTTGTCAAAGATCAAGGCTTCTACTTTGGCAGATTGAATGGCTAGTATTTTGAGAGATAATTTTTGATGTTCTATATTCTCAAAAGTTTTGGTGAACAATTTGCAGTTTGTTAGTCCATAAAGAACTCCTTAGTTACATCATAGAAAAAAAAGGCTGTGTGTATACTGGTATATTTAAGTCAGTTAGATGCCTTAATCTTTTTAATGGTAGCAAAAACTTGGGAATTTTATAAATATGTATTGCTGAGGGATATACTGAAGTAGGTCAAAAACTATTTGTTTAAATTCCAAATCACTCTTGATTTAGAAAAATTTCTTTTAGGATACTTAAAAACGTATTGGTTACCTGCTCAGAAGATATGTGTCTGTAGAGGAGTTTTGTTTTAATCCATCCCTGTTGCTCATGCTGCATTTCAAAGGAAGTGTGAGGGAGAGATGCTGAGTCAGGAAACTGCTTCTGGTAATGGTGTGGGAGGAGAAAAGAACAGCAGGTTTTAGTCTCTTTAATGGAGACAGTGAACATACATCATAGGAGAAACTTCTAAAAACTGCTTCCAACAGCTGAATTAGAGTAGACTAAAGCTGTCTGGCTGGACATCCTGGTTGGCTCTGGGATGGTAGGGGAGACAGAATCTACTTTGTGGTGGGAGGGCCTCATGAAATATAGAAAAGGTCCGTTAGTACCTGTATCTAGAAAAGATAAAGTGAAATGTTTGACCAAGAAGGAGTGGTGTTTGGACATCTACAGATCAGTGAGATATTTTAGATTGTTTGCTTAATACATGCGATCATCAGTTGAATAATACATAGGAAAGACAAGAAGAAAACTAAGTTTTAGAAATAAACAAAGATTTACATTGATATTTGAACAAGCTTTTAAAATCCTTAAGAGTGGATGACAATACTAATTTTTAAGTTTGTTTACTTTTTTTTTTTTTTTTTTTGGTATTTTGAGACAAGGTCTTGCTATGTAGTTCAGGTTGGCCTTGGACTCATTATGTAGTCCAGGCCGGCCTCAAACTTGAGCTGACCCTCCTGCCACAGCCTCCCAAGTGCTGGGATTACAGGCAGGTGCAGCCACACCTGGCTTTGTTTACTCTTAATTGTACTTACTGAGACCTAAAAAATGAAAGTTAAGAAAAACTTTTTTGTGTGATAAAAGGCATTTAACTGCTGATTTTATAAAATAATAGATCTACCTAAGAGTATTCATTATTTATTTAAATGACAAGTTATTGTTCCTCTATAGTGGTGTGTTAATAGCTAGTACTTCATATTGCCATCTTCTGAAGTTATAGAAATGTTTATAACTAGCTATATTATTTCCTAGTTTATTTGGCATAAACAGATGCTCATAACTTCCTCCAGAGAACTGAAGTGTGTGTGCAGAGCGAGTAATCTGTAAGAGTATATGGATGGCTTCAGTAAAACACTTTCTTAGTCATAACAATATTAGTTCAGTGTGTACCTTGAAATCTCAGTCACTGAGAAATAATAGCTTTGGTAATGGCTGTGTACTGCTGTCCTGTATGATTTATTTTAACTTTTTTCAGATGTATTATAATAGAAAAGATCCAAACTTCTTGTCTGGATTATTTAAAGGTAAAGCTAGTAATGGCTCCTAATAACTTATTAATAACGGTGACTGGTATTATTTATTGAATGTATACTATATAATAGAGGCACCATGATTTGCAAAACTTATCTCATAATGTCCCCATGTTACATAGGGAAAATTGAGTTTCAGGGAGATTAATTACTTGTTTAAGATCAAGAGTAGGATCCAGAGTTTAAAATTAATTTTCTTTAACTCCAAAAGTATTCCTTATCATTTGATTTATCATTTATCATTTGATTTTTTAAATTTCTTTTAGTTGGATAATTCTAAAAAGATACTATAAATATTTATTTCAGTCAGGATGTCAAGTTAAATTCAGCTTGGATTTTTAAAAAACATTATTTTTCAAGACTCCAAAGTATAAAGTCAGCCTTCTAATACAGGAAAACCTATATGCTTAATTAGATATCAGAAAATCAAGCTTTGTTTTTCAGGATTTATATGACCTTGGACAAATCAGCTAACTTCCCTGGGGGATGCTCAACACATTACTGATGTTATGAAATTTATTAATACCACAAGGTTGGTTAGATATGTTTCCTCTCTAATGTCTGATTAGGAAAGACACATTTAGATTTGAGTGGGGTCTGTTTTTTTCTTCTTCTTTTTTCATCAAGGTCAAACAACAATTTAGATGTCATGTTGAATGGAAATGAACTTCTAAATATAGGTCAATTTTTTTCTTCAAAAAAAAAATCATAACTCATCTTCTCCTATGCCCAGATTTGATCTACCTACTAAGCAGCTCTCCCAGGGTGCTTCTCAGTCTCTCTTGCGAGGCATCACTGACTCAGGGTAACCGTCCCGTATGTAGTGCCTGATTGATTCATAATGAACTTTCCTCCTGGCCTCTCATACATCTCTTATACAAACCCATGTTCTTACACAGTGTTCGGGTGGTAGAATGACAGGGTGAAATGAATGTTGCTAACCTAAGTACTTCCATTCAGATGTAGCACCTCTTAAGAATCGAGCTAATTAGTACTACGTTTGTATTCTTAATATATTTGTAACTTATGCTTTGATTTCTTAATTCTTACCCTCCTCCTTATGAAGACCCCCCACTTCCCAACCAAACACAAAGGTCGTGGGGCCTGGCAAGAGAGTTCATGTGATCTTTTCTTACCAGCTGGTTTCTCACCTAGTTGGGTTAACCGCAGTTGTCATTTGACCAACTACCTCCTCCATAAAGATAATCAGAGTTGGGGTGTAGATTATTTCCAGCTTTTTATCTTTAGTTGGTGTGGGAATAGCATACATACTCTTTTATCTGGAGCAAACCCAAGGTTTGAGGGTGGGGATGTCAGCATGTATGCTGTGTGCATTATTTCCCCACCCCCTGACTGTTTTGTTTCCCTTAACTCTGAGATTTTATGAGATTTGTATTGTGCACTTGATGGTAGAATGTTCTTATGATATCAAAGAAGTAGATGAACAATGAATTTTAAGAAGTTGGCTGTTTGTCCAAGTAACTGAATTATACAGGCTGCATTTCCTGTGGCTTACTAAATTTACTCCATGGAACTTCTCTTTGTATCTGTCTTCCATCTACTATACTCAGGTTAAAAATGAGTTGCTTTTTCCTCATTAGAAATGAAAGATATTGTGTTTAGGTCTTCCAGATGACCTTTAGTAATTTGTTATTAGTATTAGTAGATCACTATTATCCGTTTTTCTAGGTTCTACACTTTTTTTTTTCCTTTTGCTCTTATTTCTAACTCATTTAGCTTCTCCACTGAATAGTAACAGCCCCGCTCTTAACACACCTGAGCCATTATCTTTCTCTTTTAGTTATGGATTTCAGAGTGGTATTCCTTACCCATCCGGGAGTTGGTGGTTATTGCTTTGTTCTGACTGCATGAGAATTGGCAGTTTAGTGACATAAACTAATAGAATCTTCACAGTGAAACAGGCTTTATACCAAACTCACAGCCATATCAGAAAGCCTATCCTTACCATCATTAAAGGTTCAGAACATAGTATGGGGAGATCCTGTTTCATTTGTGGATAGCTCTGGTGACCACTCATTTATTGCTCTTCTCTGAGCTTTATAAATTTCTGAGCTCTCTTGGGGTATAAGAATTGGATGCATGTATACACACATTCTCTTTTAGCTTTTACCCCCCCCCCCATTTTTACTTATTTTCTAGTCATCAATCAAGGAGGTTTATTAACAAAAAAGGAAATTCTGGGCCCAGGTGGCTTCACTGGTGAATTCTACCAAATATTTAAAGAAAAAATAATACAAATCATATGTAGGCTCTTTCACAAAATAGAGGAGGAACAAAAGTTGCCCAGCTTATTTTTGAGACAAAATTCCCTGATAACAGAACCAGATGTAATTAGAGTGCAAGTGGATAGTATCCTTGATGAATATAAATAAAATATTCCTTAACAAAACATTTGCAGATTTAATACAGCAATGTATAAAAGCAATGGAAAGCTGGTTTTATATTTTAAAGTCAATTAAATTATATATCACAACTAAATTGGGTAAATTCCAGGAAAGTAAGGTAGGCTTATTATTTAAAATAAAGTCTTTGCAATTTTCTATATTTATACAATAAAGCAGAAAAAGTACATGATAATTCTCAGTGGAGATAATCAGAAGTGCATTTGATAAAATATATCATCCATTCATGACAGAAATTCTTAGGAAACTGAAAACAGAAGGAAACCTCATGTGATAAAGGGCAATTACAAAAATGCTACAGCAAACATTATGATGTGTATTTTTCTTTTTAAGTTTGGGAGTGAGAAAATAGTGCCATATTACCATTGCTCTGTCTTATATTTAACAATTATTTCTATCCAGTCTTGTTTTTAATGGTAGCAAAGTTTTATGAAAGATAGAAAAAGAAAGGCTCTGCAGCACAAGTGTGGGCCAAGTAGAAGTAGGAAAAGCAGCGCATCCCACAGCGTGAGAGTGGCCACCGTATGAGAGAGAACACAGTGACGACTATCCAGCATTGAGAGTAAATAAATAAGAAACTTGAAGGACTAAAATGGCCATATTTCATGACATGATTATATATATAAAATTTTAAAATAAATTCACAGATAAAATGCCAAATTTACAGATTATTAGAAGTAATAAAATTTTCATGGTTACTAATTCAAAATCAATATTCAGAAATCAGTTACATTTCTCTACCAGCAAACATAGGCTTTTAGGTCTTTTACAAAGACAGCTTCTAAGGCAGCATTAGAAGAATCATAATCAAATATCTAAGAAGTCACTGAATAAAAATGTGGGTCTAGGGGTGTGGCTGAGCTGCAGAGAATTTGTCTAGCTCACACAGGACCCTGGTTTTGATCCCCAGCACTTCAGAATAAAAAACCATGGCCTCTGCAGAAACCAATCAAACTTTTATGAAAGAAATTAGAAATGACTGAAATATATGAACATATCACACTGATGGATTGGAAGTCTCAGATTTTTTACTTCTCTTCAAACTGAGTGATTCAGTGCAATTCTAATCAATATCCTCTGTGTGTGTGTGTGTGTGTGTGTGTGTGCATGCACTTTAATGGGACGTGACAAACTGAAACAAAAATTTACATTAACGGATCCTGCAATAAGCGAGATCATCTTAAAAACGGTACCATGCCAGACGCCAAGACTTATTGCAATGCAACAGAAAGTAAGCTTCCTAATATTTGTGCAAGGGTACGCACAATGGAATGGGATAGCTGTGTAGCAGACTTTCAACTATGTAGACAGTTGATTAATAACAAAGGCGCTGCTGTGTTAGGCCTTTTCAATAAATGGGGTTGCCCAACTGAACAGTCATACAGAAAATATAACGATATGTGATCTCCATCTCACAAGCAGAACTTCTTTTAGGATGATTGTAGATTTAAATGTGAAAGACAAAATAACAAAATGGCCAGAAGATAATATAAGAGGGTATTCTGTTGCTTGTGGACTAGGAAAATATATCTTACTTTACAGAGGAAAAAATTCATTATTTGGACTACTGTACAAGTAATCATCAAGACACCACGAAGAACATAAAAGTCAGTTATGAGACCCTTTACATTTTCTATTTTTGGTTAGTTGCATTTTAAAATAAAATGTATCCATTTTCCTTAATACTTAAATTTTTTGATATAAAGTTATTCTGATATCATTTTACCACTTTAATTACAGGATTTCTTTTTTTTTCATTTTTGACATTATTTGTATCTCTACTGGTTATCTATACTTGTCAAAGGTGTTTCTTTTTTTTTTTTTGTGGGCACCAGGGTCGACCTCAGGACCTCGCGCGCCAGCAGGCGCCCGTGCCGCTGAGCGATATCACCGGCCCCTTTTTCGTATGTGGGTACCAGGAGTCGAACTCGGGCCCTCGCGCTTGCCAGGCAGGCGCTTATGCTGCTGAGCCATCTCACTGGCCCCCAAAGGTGTTTCATTTTATTTGCTTTTTTACAAGTCTTCTTTGAAAACTATTTTACTAGTACTTTAATCTTGTACTTTGCTAGTATTTTATCTAATATTTTAGAAGTACTTTTTTCCTGCTCCCTTCCTTGGACTAAATTGTGGGGATTTTCTTCCCCCCTAAATTCTTGTTATAGGGTGGGTACTGGGGATTGAACTTGGAGCCTTCCCATTGACTTACATCCCAAGCTCTGATTTATTTTGAGACATGATCAGAGTCACTAGGTTGCCCAGGCTGGGCTCAAACTTGCAATCTTCCTGTTTCAGCTTCCCAGATTTCTGGGATTACAGACATGCACCACCATACCCAGATCCCCACCTCCCTAAATTCTTGAAATAGGCATTTAACTTACTGTTTTTCAGTCTTTTTTAAAAATATGTACATTTAGACCTCAACATTTTTCTCTCAGCCTAACTAGCTGCATCCCAAAAGTTATGGCATGTGGTATTTTCATTATTTTGTCAAAAATACTTTCTACTTTTGATTCTGTGTGTTGGCCTCTTTGAATAATAGGTGATTTAGAATTGTACTGTTTAATTTCCAAAAATGGAGACTTGTTTTACTTAAAAAAATTAATTTCTAATATAATTGCTTTGCAATGGCACCATTCTCTTAGTTCTTTCAGTGTGCTGCCATTTGTTAAGATTTACTGTAGCCAAGCTGTGGTCAGCTTTCATCAATGTGCTATGTGTGGTTGAAAAGAATGCTAGGGGTTAAATGTTCTACTTAAATTTGCTGGTCATGTCCAGATCGTACTTACTTATTTTCAATCTGGCAGCTACTGAGAAAGCTGTTTCCACTGTTTGTAGATAGATCTCTTTCCTTGGCTATTAATTTTTGCCATATTTACTTTGAAATCGTTTTATTGATGCATATACATTTAAATTTTAAAAAATTTAAAAATTTCTTCAATTTTTATCAATAGAAGTCTTCTATTATCTTTCTTAAAATGATTTTTTTTACCTTCAAGTTTTCTTGTTATTAGTATACTCGATTTCTTTAGTGTAACATTATGTATCATATCCTTTTCCTCCTGTCAGTCTTTTATATATCCTTGATTTTAGGTTGTATCTCTTAGAAAGGGCATAGGTTTAGGGTTCAGTTTTTATCAGGTCTGACAGTCTTCTATTTATTGATGTATTGCTAAGTCCATTTACATTTAATACAATTATTTAAACATTTGGATTTAAAGTACTATGTTATATATTTTCTATTAATCTCATCTTTTTTTTGATTTATCAAGTAGTATATATATATTTACTGTTTCTTTTTACTCTCCAGGTAGAGTTAAACTTATAATTTTATCCTTCTTTTAGTAATTCTTTTGTTTAGTTTTGTTAATTTTTTTTTGCGACAAGGGCCTTGCTATCCTATCCAGGCTGACCTCAAACTCACTTGCAGTTTCATCCTCCTGAGTAGGTGGGATTACCGACACACACCTCCACTGCACTGGCTTAGTGACTGTCTTTTTTTTTTTTTTTTGTGGGTACCAGGGTCGACCTCAGGACCTCGTGTGCCAGCAGGCGCCCGTGCCACTGAGCGATATCACCGACCCTTTTTCGTATGTGGGTAACGGGAGTCGAACTCAGGACTTCGCACTTGCCAGGCAGGCGCTTATGCCACTGAGCCATCTCACCGGCTCCCTTAATGACTGTCTTTTAAAACACAATTCTGCTTTATCTTTTGGTACTTGAAAATTTTTTGCATATACAATTTGCCTTCTCTCTTCCTTTATGCTACATCACTTACCTCCAAAGTCCTTCATTATCTTTCAATGTGCTCTTATAGAAAGCCATATACAGATAGGTTCTACATAACCAAATACCTACGTACTTGTAGCATATGTGCACATATAATTAAAAACAAATACATGCATACATATATTGCATTTTGTAATTCTTATATACTGTGTATATTATATACTCGTTAATGTTCTGATAAGTTCTTTTCTGTAATTTTCGTTGGTGGTGGTATATATCCTTTTTATTTTAATAATAGCTTTATTCAGATATAATGAACATACCATACCATTCATCCGTATAAAGTGTACAGTTCAATGATTTTTACTATATTTACAGAATGGTGCAACAAATACCACAGTCACATTTAGAATATTTCCATCGTCCTGAGCGAGGCTCCCTTCTCATTAATAATCACGCCCATTTCCCTTCAAAACTTCCAGGCCTAGGCAATCATCAGTCCCCTTTCTACCTCTAGGGACATTCTTCTTACCTGTTCCCAGACAAACTAAACAATCTTAAGATTCTTTACCTTAAAAATTTCACTCCCAATTAACATACTTTTCTTTTAATTATTTTTCTGTGTTAAATCCCGCCAGACATTAATGGTGTTTTCGATGTCAGTATTCATTTGCTTTCTCTTGTGTGTGTGGTACTGGATATTGAACACAGGGCCTCACTCATGGTAAGCAAGTGCTGTGCCACTGAGTCTCAAATCAGTATTCACTGAATTAATTCATTCAGTTTTGGTTCTTTCTTCCTGTATCGCTAGGCTCTGGAGGTGGAGGCCTTTAGGGTTTTCCCAGTGTTGGGTTTCACCAGCTCAGCGGTGAGTTCCAAGGCAGCAGAGTCCTGAGCTTTCTGTACTGCTCGACCCTCAGCAAATGGGGTTTTGCTCCATGCTCTGATGTCCAAGATTGGGATAACATGGTGAAGGCAGGCCCTTGGCCACCAGGGCTGGTTTGCATCTGAGTCTTATAGCCTCAAGGACCTGAGCAGTATCTGGGGAGAATCCAAGGCCCACAGTGAGGCTGGCAGTGAGGTAGCCTGAAACACAAGTCTGTCCTTGCAGGGTACAGGTCACTGTTTGGTGCCTGGGCAGGTCTAAAGGTTCCTTCCTTGAACAGTGGCATGGGGATAGCTGTGCTAGCGAGGGGGAGGGTGTAGGCAGCCCCTTGGCCACCAAGGCTGGGGATAAAGTGGGTCTCATCCTAGTTTCATAGCCTCAGGGACCTATGCAGTCAGGGTGGTGGTGGGGTGTGCCTAGGTCCACTCCAAGACTGGCAGTGATGCAGGGCAAACCTTGAGTCTGTTCTGCTGGGGTGCAGGTCTTCACCTGATGCTGGGCAGATCTAGAGGCTCCATCAGTGAGCTCTGGCCTATATATTGGGGCCTTTGGTTTCCACTTGGTGCTAAGTCTCATGCAGTAGGCCCAGTAAAGAGCTCCGTGGTGAAATCCTGTGCTAGCAATGCATAGAATCTTGGTCTCCAATCTGCTGCCTGAATTTGGGGACAGGTTGGTGGAGGCAGTCCCTGTGTTAGTCAGCTGGTTGTCACAGTGACCAACTACTTGAGAATATCAGTTTAGAAGAGGAAATATTTATTTTGGCTCACAGTTTTAGAGGTTTCAGACCATGGTTGGCTGGTTCCATTGCTGTGGGCCTGAGATGAGACAGAACATTATGGCCAAAGGGCATGGAAGAATAAAGCTGCTTTCCTCAAGGCAGTCAGGAAGCAGAGAGAAGGAAAAACATCAGAGAGGAAAAGACTGAGGACCAGGTGTACCCCTAAGGTCATGGCCCCATGATCCACTCGATTCAACTAAGCCCTACCTATTTCCATCACTGCCCAGTTAGTGCCATCAAATTAAGATCTCATCAGTGGATTAATCCATTTAATGAAGTTAGGGCCCTCCATATCTAATTACCTTCCAAAAGCTTATCAGCTTACCTTTGGGGAATATTTTAGATTCAAACCATATAGTTGTTTAGCTGCCCAACTAATGCAGTTTCAGTTGGGGCGGTCCTTGAGTCTTGGCCTAGTTAAAGGGGTCGTGGAGCTCCGCCAAGTGCTGCGTTTCACTGTGGCAGGCCTGGTACTGGGTTTCAAGTCTAAGGCCTGAACTTACCTCCTTCTTTGTACCCCAAGCAAGAAGTATCTGTCTCTGCTGTGTTTGGAGTTGGGGAGCGGTGATGCAAGCAAGTCTTTATGTCCCTTCTCCGCGTCTTTTCTCATTACATCAAAATCAGGCAGTGTAGTCTCTAACCTGGCTGTCTTAGTTCTTGTGATGGTGGTAGTTTGGTATAAGGTTACCTGATGTTTTTGGGGAATATAATCACTGGATTACTTAGTTGCCATTTTGCTCTGCTATTGAGATGTAATTTTAACAGCTTTTGATTATTCCACCATATATGCATACTATTATTTTTTATTCATATTTTTATTTTTTGAAATTCTATACTTCTTTTTGAATGTAAGTAACACTGGAATAAATATATTCTAATATATGAATAGTTTTGTTTATCACTGTTTTATTTTTCCCTTAGGAAAAGCTTCTGTAAGAATTGTCTCAAAAAGAATCAGATTTTACATTCTTTTGATGCTAATTTCCTTTCAAGAAAATTTGCAGTCTCCTTGGTAGTGATATTGGTGCTTTTTCAGCACATGACCAAGAAAACTTTATGTTATCTTTAAACATTTCAGTGACTCCAGCTCATCCTGAGATTGGTCTTTTTGATATTATTTTATTATTCTTTTGTATTGATCATTTTAATATCCCCTTCTAGTTTTAGAATTCTTTTAAAATGAGCTAGAGAATCTTTGGGTGATGGCATTTATGTGTTCTATCCAGAACTGCCTAAATGGTGATATTATACTGTTCAGTGTGTGAAGATTGTAGCAGAAATATAAAAGTGTGAAGATAATGAACACAGTTATTTAAAAAAAATCTATATGATGTTATCAAAAGCATGCGAACCATGATCACAGCGATGTAAGACATTCAAAGATTAGAAAATAACGTACACTTCAGATGCTGTTGCTATGGTTCTGATTAGTTATTGCTGTTCTTATCTCCGCCACCTCAAAACAATTTGGTAGAGTTGTCCTAATTCTTTAAATAATTAAATGATAAATGTGAACTAAAGTATTGTGAGTTTAATTCAGTCAACCATCAGTAAGTCTGCTTTTTATTCAGTCTTTCATCTTATAAATGATTCGAATAACTTACAATCAATAAACAAATAGACTTTATATAATTCCCCTAATTGTGATAATGTCTTTATTCACACATAGACCAAAGATTAGTAAGAACAGATACAATAAAAGAAACAAAAATGTACTGTCAGAGAAAAAGTTAAAGAAAAAAAGAGGAAAAACATACATTCTAGAGCCCCAAAACATGTGACAGGTGGGCCATATGCTCATTTCAAGTTTTCTGATAGCCAATACATGAAAAGCAACTCTGATCAACACAATTCATGTTGCCCTTAAGATTAAAACACACACACACACACTCACACACTCACACACACTCAAATGCCATCCATTTGAATGCTTCAAGCAGAGGTGTGAAATTCTAACCCAGAGATGAACGTATCTTCATAGCCCTCCTACAGAAAATATTATGTAAGAAGGTGGGCGTCTTTAGCCTCTTCTTCAGTGGGCTGAGCAGACTCAGGTCACAGCCAAGCACACTTTGGCTGAAGCAGTTCCGTGTGAAGTCAGTATGACAAGAGGTAGAGCCCTCTGCCTGGCCTGAGATAGGTTTTACTTTAATGCAATCTGAAGGTCTATTTTAAAGTGTCTATGAAGAAATCAAAGAATGTGTACTTTGAGACAATTTTTTTACACTTTTCCCCTTCATGCAGACCTTGGTACGTGGTGGGAGATTATACCTCCTGGAATGTCTGGGGTATGGCTGCTGTATTTTGCCACTTAAATCTGGGTCTACTGGGCTCGCGGACAATGGAACAAGGGTAGTGCTGATAGCATCTTTTAAAGCAAGTTACCCAACTAAGATTTATTCCTACGTAAGTGGACAGGCCATCTCTACTCTCTGATGGGTCAGTCATAGGTGGGAATGGCCACAACTCCTGTCAGACAGTAATTTAAATTCTGCATAGAAGTGATTTTGCAGTTTATCAGTCTTTTTTCCTTATAAGTGAATTAACCACATATATATTTTTAATTTTCACATTTAGCAAGATCAGCTTTACACCTGGGCCGCGGTTAGTCAACCCACACACACCCTGGATTACACAGAAGGCCAGTTTCCCAGGCGAGTCCCATCTGTGTGGCCACCATTGAGACCTCCTGATGAAGAATGCATCCCTAAGGATGCCGAGACAGGTAGGACTCTGGGCAGCAAGTGCTCTGAAAGTGTGTAACATAATACGTGCATGCAGTACTCACGGGGAGTCTTATGAAGTTGAAGAGTTTTATTCCTCACTTTCGAGGTTGCTGAGTTAGAATGTTGGGGATCAGGACACCGGAGTTCTCCAGTCATTGCTGCGTACATTAAAGTTCAAGTGTTCCTTCCTTTGGGCATCCAGCTGGAGCCATTACTGAAAGCTGAAGCTCCACCTCCTATTTGAGCTAAGATGGCCCTAGAGAGCCTTTTCTGCCCTTGACTCTTTGCTCTGAACGTCCTCACTTAACTGCTTTCTTTGGCTTTTCTTAATCATTGTCTTCACCATCAGAGATAACTGGGATAGCAAAATATAACTTTTATTAACTCTCAGGCTTGAATAACTTTAAAAAATATAAAATTCAGATGTCACCTGGTTTTTTCTTTTCTTTAAAATTTTTCGGGCAGGTGAGATGGCTCAGCGGCGTAAGCGCCTGCCTTGCAAACGCGAGGGCCCGAGTTCGACTCCCGGAACCCACATACGAAAAAGGGGCCAGTGATATCGCTCAGTGGCACGGGTGCCTGTTGGCGCGCGAGGTCCTGAGGTCGTCCCCCTGGTACCCACAAAAAAAAAAAAAAAAAAATTTTTCTTTTTGTTTTTTCTCTTGGTTCTTTTTATTGTCTTAAAGTATTTTTTGCTATTGGATGGGAAAAGCACACAAGAGTAGCATCAGCTTTATTTGGAGGAGCTCAGTAGAATGATGAACTCCAAGCCTGATTCTAGGGAAACATTTTGTGTTGTCATACAGAATTGAGGATCATTTTGGTGTAACAATGCTTTATGGAATTTGTTTGCTTTATCTTTTGCTTTTAATTTATTTTGACACCACAAAGTCTTAATGTTCCCTTGGTGGACTGATCAGGGATAAACATTGACTCCTGATTTGTGAGTGAAGAGTAAAGGGCATCGCTGTTGTCCACAGATGTCATCACAACCGATTTTCATAAATGAGAAGTTTGACTCTCTGCCATGCCCTCAAGGCTTATTGAAAGAAAGATAGTCACTAGAAACTTAATTTGGGCTTGTAGTAAAAATGAATCACATAATAGCATGGAGATTGGTCTCTGCCACTTATTAACTTTATGACTTTAGGAACTTTCCTAAATACTGTACTCTATTTAGTCACCTAGTGACTAGTGACAAGAGTACCATCATAGGGCTATTTTGAGGGTTAAATGGGTTCATGAAAAGTTAAATGAAGAATGCAGTGCCTTGTTCAGTATGTTTGCTATTGTTATTATAATTATTTTGTCATTATCTTTCTTATAAGATCCCTTTAAAACCAACAGTGACCCATCGTGTCAAAGGTTTGCTGAGCCCAACCCATCTTCTTGCTTTCGTCCCACTCTGGGTGGGGGCGTATATTTATTCCTGTCTGTTTTCCACCAGTGAGTGCACTGTGGAGGCCTAACCTCAGCCCTGTGTGTCCCTTTTTAAATGTCTAGTGCTTTTGAAACATGGCTTAGTATTTACTAGGCGAGGTCTACTTCCTGAAATGAACAGAAAATGAGAGCTAGGATATAGAATATTTGTTCCATGTAGGACTCTGATTATTAAAACACTCACAGAGAGCAGTTAATCAAGTGCTCTGAGACAGTTTCTTGAAGATCTTCAGAGATGAGGGAGTTCCAACCTAATAGCACCTGAATATAAAGCAAATGAGTAAAAGTGTTTTTAGTTTTAAAAGAAAAAGCATACAACTAAATGTATCAATCTCTTTATATATACACTATCTATGTTAAAATTTATTAAGATGTTCATAGGTGTAGATATAGTAGAATTAACCAGTTTCATTAAGAGCCCTTTTAACAAATGTTCATATCCTGTGAACAATTTAGCATCATTGATTATGATGATAGTTTGGTGTTTTTTTCTTCCCTACAGTGTCTTTCTCAACTTTTCTAACTGAAATATTATATGTCACACGCTAAAATTTAGGGCACTTCAAAAAGTTATGAAACATATTATGTTATTGGTCATACATACTGGAAGAGCACTTAATGAAGAATTGATTAAAAATAGTCATAGAATTTTAGTTTGAATATGACAATTGCATTTGAGACATTTTCCTCATTATTTGATGTAGCTTGTGAAATGCCAGAGCAAGTAATTTTTAATACAATAACTTGTCTTTTTTTAAAATATGCATTCTTGAAGAGGATGATGGAGGTAAGTCAAAAGTAATTCAACTTAGTGCCTTCTGTATCCACCCCAGCAGCCATAAAGCATTTTTCTGTCCAAAGTGATTAAAGGGTATTTTCTGGACTTTTATTTCTGTGAACTCATGACATGCATGTGGAAAGATCTTTCAGTGTTCAGTCTCATTGCCAAGAAGCCATGCCATTCTCTCTCTTCTAGTCAATTCCAAGAGTAAGAATGTCAGTATTGCAGAGAAAACCTTTGTAGAGAGTCTAATGTTGTCTTTTATCAACTGGGAACTTTGACAATGTAATTATTAATAGTATACTTAACTGATGGCTACACATTGTTGGATAGTGACATAATGATCAAATGGCTAAGTGCAACATATGGTCCCTTTCTATTTTATTTTTTATTTATTTATTTATTTATTTATTTATTTATTTATTTATTTTTGTGGGTACCGGGAGTCGGACTCAGGACCTCGCGCTTGCCAGGCAGGCACTTATGCTGCTGAGCTATCTTACCGGCCCCCTTCCAATTTTAAATAAGAGCTCAATGACTTTTTTTCTTATTGAAGGAGAAAGACTTTCAGGTTCATCTTAGAAAACTGAGAACATTTTTTTACCCTTTTCCCCCTTCACTTTACATAAAACGTTGTCCATGTCCAGATAATTCAGATTTGTGGTACTTGCCTCTTTGGCCTTTCTCATGTATCTCACTTTAGTTTTTCCATAATTCCTTCTATAGAAGAGTTTTTCCTCTACCTTCATGTACTGATGAGAGAACTGACTTTCTTTATATGGACTTGAAATGCTGAGGCCAAAGTGAAATCTTAGGCTGTTTTCTCACCAATGAGTTGCAGAAGAACTGCAGATTCCTGCGAACCCTTTGCTTTCCTCCTGGCTCCCTGTGCAATTGACATTGTTTCTGCAGATGGGTCTAAGGTGTATAAATTGATATTTTAAGTCCATGGAATGCCTCCTGGAAGGATCAGGCTGGCTGGAAAGAAAGTTAGGAAGTAATTAGCTCCATTGTGTTGGAAACATTGATAAGAAGAAAATCTTTCCTTTTGTCTTTTTTTCTCTACCTCTTCACTTTCTGTTACTTGTGTCATGCATCTACCCATCCATGATTTTCTTTTCTGGAGTCTCGCGACATTTTATTCATACAAATATCATTTGAATTATTTATGTGTTACAATTTATCAGTTTATGTGTACTTGTCTTTCTATAGATTTTAAGCATTTCAAGAGCTTTTGGCACATACTTCATACTTAAATATTTGAATGAATGAAGATCTTTCATTGGAAAAAATCTAAATATGTAAAATATCTACTCAATATATAAATGCAAGATTGGAGTGAGAGTTTTTGTGTGTGCTGAAGCACTTCCCGGGCCATTTTAGGGGCTTAGACTCCAAGTTTCAAAGATCATCCAATTGATTGACACAAAATCAAAGAGATAATTAACTTGAGTTACCAAGTTTGTTGACACTAGAAGCAAGGTGTATAGGTATGAACAGGAACTTGCTCATTCTCATGGCATCTATGGGAAATCAAGTCCTTCATCCTTCTCTAAGAATGCACATGGCCAAGAGGTCAAACAAATGATTTATTTCAGTGCTGGGCATCAAATCCAAGGACCCTTACATGTTAGGCAAGTGCTCCACCAGAGAACTATGGCCCCCACGAGAGGATTGATTTTAGAAAGACAATCCAGGCACAGAAAATAACAGAAGAAAAAATATATATACAGATAGGGCTGGGAGCATAGTTCATGGTAGAGTATTTGCCTAGCATGCATGCAAGGCCCTGTGTTCAATCCCTAGCACTTGAAAAAAAAGTACACACACACACACACACACACACACACACACACACAGACACATGCACATACACATGTATGGATCTGGTAAAAACAGCTGAAATTTTTCTTTAGAAATCATAGAAAATATATTTATGTGCTGGCTGAGAGCATATTAACCTACCTTTGTTCCAAAAACGTTGAACAGCTTGTAAATTTGTATGGTGTGCATAAGGATCACAAAGGGAAATGGATCAAACCAGAATGGATTTAGGATGAAACGGTAAAGTGCAGCCGAGATAACCTAGCACACTGAAACACATCTCAGAAAGATCTACAGTTTCTAGAGCTAACTTGGAATTTATCCCTTCGGTTAAAAGTAGACAGGAAATGTGAGCAATTCTACATCATCTTCAGTATCCAGGGGATTGAAAACAACAGTCGCTCAGAAAAGTACAATTTTTCTGGTTTCTAATATCTCAAAGAAATGACTCTCATGGTCCCTAAGAAAAGGACTGTGTATGGTGTAATCCAAACACAGTATCATTGGCTCACTTCTCTGGTTTTTTAATTTAATTAATTTATTTTTAAAATTTTATTTATTTATTTATTTATTTAAAGACAACAAGTAAACATTCTCATGTATTAATAAACTCAAGCATTAGAGAATGTACAAATACCTTTTGGAGAAAAACATTACTCAGTATAAGATTAAGCCATGTAAAAGCTAGGTAAAAATAGAAGACTAAGGAATGGAATAGTCACAGTGAAATTGCATTTTCATACTAGGGAGACAATACGATGTTTACAAATGTGCGTCCAGTTTATTTCGCTTGTGAGTCTTTTCTTAGGTTGCTTCCATTTACCTATAAAAGTTTCCAGTTTATCCTTCTTTATGGCTGAGTAGTATTCCATTGTATAAAAATACCACATCTTTTTTATCCATTCCTTGGTTAATGGGCATTTGTGTTGTTTCCATGATCTAGCTATTACAAATTGTGTTGCTATAAGCATGGGTGCACATATATTGCTGTGGTACGATGTTTTTAATTCTTCTGGGAAGATACCCAGAAGGGGAATAGCTGGAATCTCCACACTTATTTCCACAGTAGCTGTACTAGTCTACACTCCCACCAACAGTGGAGAAGGGTTCCTTTTTCCCCACAGCCCCTCCAGCATTTGTTATTAGTTGATTTCTTGATAATAGCCATTCTTTCTGGGGTGAGATGGAATCTCAGTGTTGTTTTAATTTGCATCTCTTGAATGACTAGTGATGCTGAACATTTTTTCATATATTTATTTGCCATTTGTATTTCTTCATCTGAGAAGTGTTTATTCATCTCAGATGCCCATTTTTGGATTGGGTCTTTAAATTTGGGAGGTCTGATTTTTTTGAGTTCTTTGTATGTTTTTGATAGTAATCCTTTTTCTGAGGAATAGCTGGCAAACATTTTTTTCCCACAATGTGGGTTGTCTCTTTACTCTGTTGGTGGTTTCTCTTGCTGTGCAAAAGCTTTTTAATAGGATGAGATCCCTGTTGTTGATTCTTTGTGATACTTCCTGTGCCATTGGGATTTTATTCATAAAGTCTTTGCCTATACAAGTGTCTTCAAGAGTTTTACCTATTCTATTTTCCAAGAGATTTAATGTTTCTGTTTTAACATTTAGATCTTTGATCCATTTTGAATTTAGTTTAGTGCAGGGTGAAAGATATAGGTCTAATTTTAATCTTCGGCATGTGTAGAGCCAATTTTTCCAGCATCATTTATTAAAGAGGCTATCTTTCTTCCAGTGAATGTGTTTGGCACCTTTGTCAAAGATAAGGTGGCTTAGTATGTCTGGAGTTGTTTCTGCATCTTCTAATCTGTTCCACTGATCTTCAGGTCTGTTTTTTTGCCAATACCACAGTATTTTTTATCACAGTAGCTTTATAGTATAATTTCAAATCAGGGATTGTGATGCCCCCTGCCTTGCTTTTGTTGCTCAGAATTGCCTTTGCTATTCTAGGTCTCTTCTGGTTCTAGATGAATTTTAGGATTGTTTTCTCTAATTCTGTGAGATATGTTGTTGGAATTTTGATCGGAATTGCATTAAATCTGTATAACAATTTTGGAAGTATGGCCATTTTCACTATGTTGGTTCTTCCTACCCAAGAGCAAGGGATATCTTTCCATTTTCTGATATCCTCTTCAATCTCCTTTTTCAGAGAACTGTAGTCTTCAGTGTAGAGGTCTTTTACCTCCTTTGTGAGATTGATTCCTAGGTATTTCATTTTTTTGGATGTTATTGTGAAAGGTGTTGTTTCCCTAATTTCTCTTTCAGTAAGTTTGTTATTTGTGTACAGGAAGGCTATTGATTTTTGAGTGTTGACTTTGTATCCAGCTACACTACTGAATTTGCTTATTAAATCTAGCAATTTTTTAGTGGAGTTTTGGGGGTCTTCTATGTAGATTATCATGTAATCTGCAAATAATGATAGTTTAACTTCTTCCTTTCCAATCATTATTCCTTTTATTTCTTGCTCTTGTCTAATTGCTCTGGCTAAAGTTTCCAGGACTATGTTGAATAAGAGTGGGGACAGTGAACATCCTTGTCTTTTTCCTGATTTTAGAGAGAAGGCTTTCAGTTTTGTCCATTTAGTATGATATTGGCTATTGGTTTGTCATTTATCAGATAGCATTTATCAGATTGAGATAAAGACCATCTATTCCAATTTTCTGTAGGGTTTTTATCGTGAATGGGTGCTGGACTTTGTCAAAAGCTTTTTCTGTATCTATTGAGATGATCATATGATTTTTGTCCTTGGTTCTGTTAATATGGTATATTAGATTTATTGAATTATGTATGTTGAACCATCCCTGCATCCCTGGAATGAATCCAATTTGGTCATGGTGTATAATTTTCTTGATGATTTGCTGCATTCTGTTTGCCAGTATCTTATTGAGGATTTTTGCGTCTATGTTCATTAGGGAGATTGGTCTGTAGTTCTCTTTCTTAGTTGGGTCCTTCTCTGGTTTTGGTATGAGGGTAATGCTTGCTTCCAGGAATGAATTTGGGAGTTTTGCTTCCCTTTCAATTTCATTAAAGAGTTGAGAAGTAGTGGTACTAGGTCTTCTCTAAATTTCTTGTAGAATTCAGCAGTGAATCCATCAGGGCCTGGGCTTTTCTTTGTTGAGAGGTTTTTAATTACATCTTCGATTTCATTGATGGATATTGGTTTATTTAGGATTTTTATATCTTCTTGGTTGAGCTTTCATAATTCATATGTTTCTAGGAATCTGTCCATTTCTTCTGCATTTTCCATGTTATTAGAATACAAGTTTTCAAAGTAGGTGTAGATGATCTTCTAGATTTCTGCAGAGTCCATTGTGATATCACCCTTTTCATTCTTAATTACATGGATTTGAGTACTTTCTCTCCTTTTTTTAAATAAGGTTGGATAAGTGTTTGTGGATTTTATTTAATCTTTCAAAGAACCAACTCTTTGATTCATTGATTCTTTGTATTGTTTTTATAGTGTCCAATACATTAATTTCTGCTCTGATCTTTATAATTTCCTCTCTTGTATGAGCTTTTGGCTTAGCCTGCTCTTCTTTCTCTAGAAGTTTGAGGTTCACCATTAGGTTGTTTATTTGTGCCTGCTCTGTTTTCCTGATATAGGTATTTAATGCTATGAATTTCCCTCTTAGGACTGCTTTCATTGTATCTCATAAGTTCCGGTATGTTGTACTATCATTATCATTCAGTTGCAGAAACTGTCTAATTTCTTCTTTAATTTCATCTGTGACCCACTGCTTGTTCAGTAGGGTGCTATTTAATTTCCATGTGTTGAGGAAGTTCTTGTGGTTTCTTTTGCCATTGGTTTCCGATTTCATTGCACTATGGTCTGATAATATACATGGGATAATTACAATTCCTTTGCATTTACTTAAGCAGGTTCTATGAGCTAGTATGTGGTCTATTTTGGAGAATGTCCCATGTGCAGCTGAGAAGAATGTGTATTCTGATGTCATGGGGTGGAACACTCTGTGGACATCTACTAAGTCCATTTGTTCCAAAGTTTGGTTCAGTTCTAATATTTCATTGTTGATTTTTTGTCTAGTTGATCTGTCTTTTTGTGTCAGTGGAGTATTGAGATCTCCCAATACAATTGTATTAGTTCTTATTTGATTTTTCATGTCCATTAATATTTGTTTTATGTAGTTGGGTGCACTGGTATTTGTTGCATATATATTTATGATTGTTATCTCTTCCTCTTGGATTGCTCCCTTTACAAGGATATAGTGACCTTCATTATCTGTCTGAATCATTCTTGGCTTGAAATTCACTTTGTGTGCAAACAAATAGCTACCCCTGCTTTTTTCTGGTTTCCTGTTGCATGGAGTATTGTTTTCCATACTGTGACTTTCAGTCTATAAATTTATTTTTGAATTAAATGTGTTTCTTGTATACAGCATATTGTTGGATCTTGCTTCTTGATCCAACTTGCCAGTCTGTGTCTTTTGATCGGTGAATTGAGACTATTGACTTTGATGGTTAAAACTGATATGTATTGACTTATCCTTGTCATGTTATTTTCCTGTTGTTGGCTCCCCCTCTTTTTATATTTTTTCCCTCCCTCTCTTTAATTGTTTGCCCTGCCTGGTAGATTTCTTCTGTTGGGGTTCCTGGAGTTGTAGTATTTATTATCCTTTTCTAGAATGTCCTTCAAAACATTTTGGAGTGCTGGTTTGGTGGTTATAAATTTTCTCAGATGTTCTTTGTCATGGAAGTATTTTATTTCTCCATCAGTTTTGAAAGATAGTTTTGTGGGGTACATCAATCTGGGTTGAAGGTTATTTTCCTTTAGAACTTGAAATACATCCTTCCAAGCTCTTCTTGACTTGAGGGTTTGTGCTGAAAAGTCTGCTGTGATTCTGATGGGCTTTCCTTTACAGGTGATTTGTTTCTTTTCTCTAACAGCTTTTAAGATTCTACTCTTATGTTGAATTTCTGGAATCTTGACTATGATATGCCTGGCTGAAAAATTTTTTTTGATCGTTGCTAATTGGAATTCTATAAACCTCACTTATCTGAATGTCAAATTCTTTTTCTCTACCAGGGAAATTTTCTGTTATAATGTCTGTGAACAGTGTTCTGCTGTCATTTATGCTATCTCCTACTTTTTCATTGACTCCAGTCAATCTGAAGTTATTCTTCTTTGCATCATCTAGTAGCTGCTGGATTGATTTTTCATTGTCCCTTGCTATTTTTAAGAATTCTTTCTTTTCATGATCACTAATTGCAAGCCTGTCTTCTATATCTGAGATCCTGTCCTCACATTGGCTTAATCTGCTACAAATACTTTCAGTGGCATTTTTGTTCTCCTGGATATCTGCTTGAATCTGCTTTATGGATTCCATTTCTTTCCTATGCTGAGCATTCATGGCTTCCATCATTTTCTTAAGCTCGTCTATTTTTTTGTCTGTGTCTGCTCTAGTGTCCTTAAGCATGGTCTTCATTGTGGATATTATCTCTGCAGTTATCTGAGAAATTATTTCTGATTTAAATTTTTCCAAAACCTCATTCAACTGCTTTGTTGTTACCACTTCAGAGATGTCAGGTGGGTGGCTTTCGGTTTGTCCCACCTCATTGCCCCCTGGGTTTGCCTTTGGTGAACTGGATGTGTGGGGTTGCATTTTGTTTAAGTGTTGTCTCATTTTCTTTTCTTTCTTTCTTTTTTTTTTTTTTGTGGGTACCAGGGGGACGACCTCAGGACCTCGCGCGCCAACAGGCACCCGTGCCACTGAGCGATATCACCGGCCCCTTTTTCATATGTGGGTTCCGGGAGTCGAACTCGGGCCCTCGCGCTTGCAAGGCAGGCGCTTACGCCGCTGAGCCATCTCACCGGCCCTTTCTTTTCTTTCTTTAGTTTAATTCCTGGGGTGATGTTTGTAAATTGCCTATGGTAGGTTGCTTTATTGCTAGTATTTCAGACTCTTAGGAGATGACTACTTCTCGGAGGTATCTTCCAGGTGTAGCTTATTTTTGGGGTTTGAGCCTGCTGCAAGATCCTACCTCTTCAATTTGTTAGAGATAAGAAGTTCTTGCCTGTTTGGCCTAGTCCTTGGTTCTTTGGTACTGTGCCACATTATTTTCTGTGATCCTTAGATAATGTCAGTCTTGGAATACCAGGAAGAAAAGTGCCAGTCAGTGTGTCCTTCACAGCCGGTGCTTCTCTGTTCTGCGGTGTCTCGCATTCCTCCGTGGAGGTCCCCACTGGAGCCTTAGATGGAGTGGCGGCCACCCTGATTTTCAAGTTCAGCTGCTGCCCCCCAACAATGGTGCCTGGCTAGTCACTCTCTGACGCACGGGATGGCTGGGCATCAGCACTCACCTCCAGTCAGTGTGTCCTTCATGGCCACTGTTTCTCTGCACCGCTGCTTCTTGAGTTCCTCCGCGGAGGCCCCCGGGGGCACCGGCAGTCACCGTGTGTCCACAGATTTGAACCGCTTCAGTCGCGTCGGGATTCCCGACACAGGGAAAAGGTGCCAGTGGCCACCTTCTTCTTCTCTGTTGGAGTTTCTCTCTTCACTTTCTCTGTGGGCCCCGAACCATGCTTCAGATCTTTCCTGGGTCCAGGGGATCCACTTCCCTCTTTCTTGTCCTCCTCCAGTCACTATATTACAGTGTCCCCACGGAGACTTTTTGAGAGGTTCGCTGCTTGCTTCTTACAGATCCGCCATCTTTTTCTGGAAGCCCTGTTTTTCACTCACTTCTCTGTTTTGTCCAAATACTTTATGTTCAGTTGAGGTCATGCAGGGATTCTGTGAGGGAGCAAGGGTGAGATGACATCTTGGAGCTTCCATCAAATTGGGAGGTAAAATGTTCTAAATGTTCTAAATGTTTCCAGCTACATAGGTAATTCCTGAGTGTGAATATCCTTTGTTGACAGTTATCTTTCATTGACTGTTAAGTAAGTAAGTGGAATATAGAGTTGACTCCATTTAGGAAAATTTTAATGTTAAAGCCCATCTTCATTCGTGGAAGAACATGGTATATCAGAATTTAAAACATCTACCATTTATTAGGTAGCCAGTTCTAAGGCATGTTATTTAAATTAAATTTAAAGAATTCTATTTCAGTTAAATTGACCAGATTCCAGTCAAATTGATGTATGCTATAATTTAATAATTTTATATACACACCATTTTTTTGTGAAGCTGGAAATTGAACCCTTGTTCTCATACATGCTAGGCAAGCAGTCTGCCACTGAACTACATCCCTAACTCTTATATAAGGGTAATTTATTTAAAATACTTAACATATGAAACTGCTCAAGACCACTTAATTCATTTTTAGAAAGCATATGTTGTATATACTTAAAGGGGCAGTTTAATTTGTATTTTTAGCATAAATTAGTAGCATATCCTACTACATGTGCCTTTCTCATCGATATAAATACAGTATGAATCTCATCCAAGAATGTTTCCTTTTATAGTGGTAGGCTTATTTTATGATGATAAAAAAAATCATTTCTGAAACAATTGGAATTGTACATAACCTAGAATTTTAGATTATGATGAGAATTTTCTGAGATAACTTTAAAAAACTGGAACATTATTTTTTCAGGAATATTCTTTCTCCTTCTTTGCTTCATAATATTTTTTTTCTGACCAGTGGTGGGGTTTGAACCTCAAATTTCCCACATGCTAAGACACTCTACCACTGAATTACATCCCTAGCCCCTAGATTTTCTTTTAAACATTCTTATTTCTTAATTTTTAAAAAAAAAGTTAATAAAGGAGGTGGTAGTTTTAAATGTACCCTTGAGATCACTCTGATTTGGTTGCTTTTTAAAAAAGAACCATTGTAGCCGATGAATATTGAATAGAGGCTAAGTCCCAGAATTGGGGTGAAGGCAGTTCTGGAGGGTGCCCCCGGCCCTGGAGTGGGGCGTGTTGGTCACAAGAGCATCAGTTTGTGTGGGTGGCCACTGTCGATCCAGAGCTCTGTGCATGTCAGTACTGAGTCATTCTCGGGTCCCCCCTGCCCAGTGGATCTTGCGTTGAGCTATTTGCTTCCCACTTCCTCCCAGCAAGCCAACGTCTCCGTCCTCACAGCACTTCACGCCGCTTTTGCAATTCTTTTGCTTTTTTTTTTTTACGCTTTTTGCTTCCTATACCTTTTTTCTCCTTTTATCTCCATTTCTCTTTTATTGTCTATTATTTTCCTACTCTTTCCTTTTTCTTTCTTTCTTTCTTTTCATTGTTTTCATGTATTTCCCTTTTATCTTACAGTAGTTATTCTGTACATCTTTCATTTTAAAATCTTTACCCCATAGAACTCCTACCTTCCTGTTTATGATTATGAAGAATCCATTTTGATATATAAATTTCTCTTAGATGTTCCAATGTTTGGAGTCAAGAAAATAGAGTGTACAGTGAAAAGAATGGAGAGAAGGGAATGAATTCCATTCTGGAAGTTACCGAATTAGAAGGAGTGATTAAAATATGCCACAAATGTTTAAATTAATTGTCATGGTAAAAGACACATTGCTGTTAATCTCCATGAAAATACTGTCCCTCACTTTGAATGCACTATCCCATCATTCTTGCCACTATCTAAAGTGGTTCTGGATGTTCTTTATCTATCTTAATAAGGTGTGATTAAAAAGACAGTGAATGCTGCTGCCAAGTACCAGCCAGCAGAAAGGCAGCCTTGTAAAAACATTACGGTGTGTCCTCATCCACCTTATTCACTGGATCTGGCATCATGGGGCTTCTGGCTTATTCCCTAAAGTAAAAATGACCATAAAATGAGGATATTTGGATTGATTCAGGACATCAAGGGAATCACGACAGTACAACAAAAGACACCCATGAAAGAGAACTTCCAGAACTCCTTTAGATAGTGGCAAGAAAAATGGAATGAGTGTTTTTGAAGTGAGGGGGAGAACTTTAATAAATATTAACAGCAATATATCTTTTGCTATAATAAATTTTTAAAGACCCACTGAAAATTCATTGTATTTTTTGATCATGCCTTGTAAATAAAGAGAAACTGAGAATTTGGGTGTAGGTGTTCAGAATATTTGGTCCTGATCTTTCCAGTAAACACCAGGATTTTTTAAAAAATGTGGGTCACCAGGTCAAGGAGTAAAGAAAAAAATCTGAGAAGCATTTATAATGTAATGAACTATTAGGACACCATTAGGAGATCCTTTGGGCTCCTGCTGCACTATGTAAATACAAAAAAGAGGGAAAGAAACTTTCCTACGTGTGTACAAAGCCAGGACTGGGCTAGAGTCTGTGGTGGAGAGGATTTGGAAGTAAAGAATGCCAGAAAACAGGCGTGTTACTTCGTTTTTAGCTGTTGACTGCCTTGATGCCGAGGATCTTTATTCAGATTTGACTTTGTTAAAGCCTGATGTCAATTCAGACTATAGACTTGTCAGCAAGAGAGAAGATAGAGCTGAGGAAGGCGACCTGAGGATGCTGGGGAGAAGGAGGAGAATTCTGGGCAGGAACAGCAGCCACTGTGGCTTTGGAGGCCCTGGGGAGGGCACCTGGCTGATGTAGTAGAGGACAGCAAGCTGGCCAGCGTAGCTAGAGCACAGGGAACAAGTGGAGAAAGGTGAAGGCAGTGGATTAGGAAGTGTGGGCGGAAGAAACAATGCTCAAAGGCCTGTGTCGAGATTGACACCCATTGGAGTGCAGTGAAAACTTTCATGGTAGCATCACAGTCTTATGCTAGTTAGATAGTAAATGCAGCTCCAGTGTTTGTAAGTTGGGATTGTTGCACTGATAGTGGCGAGTGACTGCTGTGTCTTGTGTCCATTGTCTGGTCAGGAGACGTAAGCCCTGGTTTTCATCTTGCCACCAACTATGCTATGGAGCTGGGGCTCCTGACTTACAGTGCCGAAGAAGGATGAGAATTAGTGGTTTTTACCCTGTGATCCATGGAACTCTGGGGATTCCCGAAAGCTTTTTTATTTTTATCTTTGTGTTTTTGAATTTGCATGCAAGCTTCATTTAGGAGAAGGTGTCCTCCAGGTTAAACAAAAATCCCAGACTTGGTTATCTCTTAGGGTTTCTAACATGATGAATTTGCAATCTCATAGAGTCTCAAATGACAAAAACATGGAAGGAACAAAGAGCTTTATTACTCGATTTCTGTTGGTAGCAACATTCTTTCCCTCTCATGGAATCCAGAGGTAATTTTACAGAAGGCTTGTGAGATGCCATTCTTCAAGACTGAGGTGGCTTCCATTATTGTTAGGATTTCCTGACACAACATAAAAGTTAGCAGTTGAGAAAAATAGCTATGGTTAACGTGCAAAGAAGAGAATAGGACTATTCCAGTTTTTAAAAATAATGATATGAGTGTCATTATATGATTGTTATATCCTGAAAAATTTTTTACATTCTCATAATCTATTAGTGTAATAATTGGAAGAAACTGGATATTTTTGGTACTTATAAAGATATATTTTACCAAAAGTTTTATTTTTTGACTGGGGAAAAATTTTTTTTCCTGTCTTTTAAGATACTGACTGTCTACTTCATTTCCTACCCAGAATCTCAATCTGCTATTTTGGAAACTCCAAAAAAAACTTCAGATGCTGTTCAACAGGTAAGATCTTACTTTGTCGTCAAATCACTGTTTTATTTGTCCTAAAACTGTGATAGGCTCTGTGGTTTTTCTTCTCATCTGCCCAGCTGGCTAGGCCACCTTTGTTTCCCTCGGTCTGTGGGAACCCACTCAGGCAGAAAGGGATGTTTTCTTCCATTTATATTTTGCAAACAAATCAGCTTTGAAGTAGAACTGAGTACAAGCTTTTCAGAAGCTGCATCATTCTATATCCAGCAGCAGGAAACTGGCTACGTTCAGGAGGCGTCTGTGCTGAAATGTGCCTCATAGAATAGAACCATGGATATCCTTAAAAAGAGAGAGAGAACCTGTTGAAGATTTTTGAAATTAAATAAGATTGGCCTCCCGCTTTTCAGGGGACAGTGCTAGAGATGTGATTAAGGGCCCCTTGTATGCGCAGCAAGTGCTCTACAACTGAGTTATAGCCACAGCCCCTAAGACTCTTAAGTTGCTTTGGTGGATAAATATTAACGTCCATTTGATTTCTATGGAACCCTTTTTTTTTCTATTATTAAAGAAGCCAAATTTTGTCTTTCTTTCCCTTCTACTCAAATGGACTTACTGTAAAAAAATATTAAGGCAAGAAAGTAAACATTTGTAAGGAACAGTAATTTTGGATAGCAGTTGCTGTTTTGGATATAAAACCACTTTTTAAATTTATCTTTACTTTCACCCCACTAAGCTTTTGAAAATAATATTACATTAGAAATCAGCAGTAAGAATATATGCTCTGTTCTATGGAGTGTGGTCTAATAGGAAATAAGAGTACTTGCATCTAGGTTCTACACCAAGATTTGTTTCTGGTTAGTGTGTGATGACATATGTAGCTTATCTAGGCCTAGTGTTCTTTTCTGTAAAATTAAAGAATTGGTGATCTTTGAAAATTTATTAAAGTACACACTGATTTCCCCTTTACAAAGAAGCCTTGCATCATACAAGAAAGTTGTGTTCCCCCTGGAGGAAAAGCAGGGGTATAGCACTAGCTGAGAATTTGGTGCACAGGTAACTTTTTAAAAAATAAAGCTAGCTGGGCTATTACCTTTACGAGTAAAGCTACACTTAAGAATAGTGTCATTTAAAAAAAAGTTTCCCCAGCATTTTTTTGTTCAGAGCAGAAACTTGCATCGACCTAGAGAGGCATGGCAGGCTGAACTGGTGGTTATTAATTAAATATGATGATTAGCCAATATTGGGGGGGAGGTTTTAGTAATCAAGATTTTGCCCTCAAAATATCCTCTCATATTTTCATTTTTTGGGCAGGCAAACATAGCTAAATAAGATTTTTCTAAATTCTATGTGCAGAGCATATATGACTGAATTCTTTATTATGTATGGTAATGCTAAAGAGAACCTAGACACAAAGTATTCTGTAACAACAACAATAAAATGTGAATAACATTGTTCTCTATAGTAAGATTACAATTACAATATTTTATGATATATTCTCATGTGCAAAATTATAGAGTGACCTTTTGTTTTTCTCAAGCTACGTAACATAGTAAAATATCTTGCTATAAGCAGAAAACCTAATGGACTAAATTTAAAACAGACTCAAGGATGAAATAGAAGGAATAAATATCACATCTTTCCCTTTCCCTCTTGACAATGAAGTGTCGAGAAGCCAGGAAATACAATGAATTGAGAGGTAACAATATTTGGAAGCAGTTGAGGTTAAGCACTCAACAGTGGCATCACCTACTTTTGGAATCATTGGCCCTTTGTCACAAATTTTTTTTTAATGGGCTGGCTATTTAAATGATACAGGTATGCGCATAGGACTCTAAAGTAACTGGCCATAAACGGATTATAAGGAACTAGAATTAATTATCAACAACTGTGTTCTTTTCCTGCATTACTTCTTGTAATCCTTATAATAATCCTTTAACACAGCTATTATAATTCACATTTATCTGATAAAGAAAATGATGCTTGCCTACTGTCATGCCTGCCTGCCTGTAGGAGTTAAAAGTAATTTGATAAAGGGCAAAGTTAAGATTTGAGCTTAGGCATCAAGTTTTGTACTTTTACTCTGATGAAAGTTTATACTTACACATGAGTAATCACCTTATGGTTATTTAGTACAATCTGACTCCAAAACCGTTAGATGGATGAGAAATTTATTAAAAAATTATTGTTTTACTTCTAAACTATACCTTTTATAAAAGTCATATGTCAAGATACAGTATAGAGTGACATAGGTGCATTAAACTGTGCATCTTGAAGTTGTACTATGACTTTGATGTGCTAAATTGTGTTAATTTTACAAATTTTAGTTTTGTATTACTTTAATAAAAGCTTACAGTTTTCCATGTAAAGCCCCTTGCTTTTTTCTCCTTAGTCACTAGGTGGCAGCTGTGTATCTCTGTAAATCACCACTGCTGAAGGAAATGAGAGGTGTTTTAAGCCAGTTTGCTCAGAGTGAATGACAAACAGAGGCTTGCTGGTCTGTTCCCCACCGCCTGCGTTACTCTGTGGTCAGACCAGGAGCTCCCAGGACTGCTCGTCAGGCCCGCAGCAGATCTGGAAAGCACTCTCTAAGCTTTTCTTCAGATGTGTGTTCAGACACCTGTTCTCTCAATCGGAGCTCATTGGAATTTATTGAATGAATTTTGTCTTTTATTTTCTCCCTGTAGTTAATAATTCTGAGAATTCAATATCCCTTGAAAAAACACACAACTCTTAAAGCTTTTTTTTTTCCAACTAAAATATCAAAGGATGTAGTGTTTCCAGCTTAAAGTGAATACAACTGTCACTCCTGAAAAGAAAGGAATACAGTACTTCTATGTATGTCTTATGGAATTAGGAGGTTTTAAAGTTAAACTGCGTTATGTAGGTCTCAATTTTTTATTTATGTAATTTTTTATTTTTTTAAAATTTGAGACGGGTATCTTGCTGCATTGTTCAGGCAGGCCTCTAACTCCTGGGCTCAAGCAATCCTCCTGACTCAGCCTCTGAAATAGCTGGGACTGCAGGCGTGGGCCACTTAGCCTGGAACTTACTGATTATTTTAAGTTCAAGGAATATTCTCTGAAAACTCTGCATAGTATAAAGAACTATGGAAGAAAATTACAATGAGAAGCTCAGTTCTCTTTTATTTTAACCTCTGGTATTTGAAATACTATTTAAACTGTAACTACTCTTATATTCCATAACATATAAATAGCTAAATCTTAAATTATTTTCTCTAAAAGCATTTGCTTTAAAGATTGGTGTATGTTGGGCCGGTGAGATGGCTCAGCGGCTTAAGTGCCTGCCTGGCAAGCGCGAGGGCCCGAGTTCGACTCCCGGAACCCACATACGAAAAAGGGGCCGGTGATTTCACTCAGCGGCACGGGCGCCTGCTGGCGCGCGAGGTCCTGAGGTCGACCCCCCGGTACCCACAAAAAAAAAAAAAAAAAGATTGGTGTATGTAGCATGCTTTACTTGATTGTTTCCCAGGTTTTAACATATTCTTTGCTTTATAGCAACATATAAATTTTTTGAAGCATTTTCCTAAAACTCCTGACATCTTTCTAATGTAAACAGATTACTTGAAAGATAAATAGAATAAAATTTTCATCTTTCAAAACTCTTGCTTTAGGTAAGGAATGATAATATTAATTTAAAGTTGGGTGTCTACAATATAGTGAATAGCCATGTCTATTACAAAGTGGTAGATAATAAGAAATTAAACAATATAAACACTGTCTTTCTTTGTATGTTGTACAATTTATATGCTAATAAATTCTCAAATGTCAGAAAAATTTTCTGCTCACATTAGTCCTACTGCATCACCTCAATGCCCAATTCAGTTAGAGATTTATTTGAATTGACTACTATTTTCCATTTAATCTCCTTAAAGTGTATGTTACATTACTCTTTATACAGTGGCCAGTCAGTATAATTTTAGTTTCAGAGTGTCTTTATTTAGGAACAAATGAAAGAAACACAGGAGAATAAAGTGCAGTAGCTTAGTTGATGGTGCCTGAGGGAAGACTTATAACTTTCTTGTTTGAAGAGAAAAGTTTGAAGATTAATAGAGCATTGTTTGGGTCAAAAAAAAAAAGATGTGGGGTGAAAGTATTTCTCAAGAAACAATGATGGAAACTTGCAAAAAGAGAAGTATTTGAATTGGGGTGGAAAAGTAGGGGGAAAAACATTTAATGCAAGGTTCTTCTCAACTCTAAGAGAAAAAAGTTAATATAGATTGTCCATTTCTGCCCCAAAAGCTCTGAAATCTGAAGTTCTTTTGAGTATCAGCATGACACCAAAGTAGAAAATTCCTCACTAGAAAATTTTCATTCAGGGCTGGGGATGTAGCTCAGTGGCACAAGTGCCTGCCTGGCAAGTGCAAGGTCCTGAGTTAATTCCTGGTACAAAAAAAAATTTTTCTTTTTCATTCAAAAAATAATTAAAGGGCCAGTGAGATAGCTCAACGACACAAGTGCCTGCTTGCAAGCGCAAGGGCCTGAGTTCGACTCCCGAAACCCACATAAAGGAAAAAAAGGGCCAGTGATATCGCTCAGTGGCACAAGTACTTGCTGGCAAGCACGAGGTCCTGAGGTTGACTCCTGGTACCCACATAAAAAAAATAATAATAATAATTAAAAATATTTGTATAAAATTACCTTGGGTTATTTTTGTATGCAGGCTAAGGTATACATAAAACATCAATGATTTTTGTGTTTGGACTTGGGTCCCATTCCCGGAGATATATCATTATGTATGTGCAAAATTTCAAAATTAAAAAAAAAAATCCTTGAAACTCTTCTGGTTCCAAGCATTTTGGACAAGAGATATTCAACTTGTATGAATTTAGAAGGTGATTAAACCCAGCAAAACTACAATCCACAATGCAAATAAATAACTAAAATATAAAACAGTTTGACAAATAGGGCTTAAAGGAGACAGGGAGTGAGATTGGACTCTGAATTAGTCATCCTTGAAAACTACCTCAGTGTCTGATCATTCTTAGGTGCTCGATAAATACTGTGACCAAATGAGCCTGGGGAGAGGCAAATACAAACCGGCTAGAAAAGAAGCAAGGATACTCCTGCAGAGGTGCAGGTGTTGAAAGCGGGTAACATTTTGGTAGTTGTTTATGATACTATGTTAAGGGGAAGGAAGGATTTTTCTGGATAGGAAGTTTTTATTTTGTAGAAACTCCAAGGAGCCCAGAGAACAATGTAGTCATCTTAGCATCAGAAATGAAGGGAGGAAAAAGAGGGGAACTTCCATCAGTTTTGAGAATGAAAACCATCAGTTAATATCCGGAGAGCAGTTAGAATTTGAGATGAGAATGAGCAGAAAGATTTGAAAGTGGGCTTGGAGGTGAAGTTACATCTTTGCTCTGATGGGTTATAGATGGTGTAAGCTACTTTGTGCCATGCAGCAGTATTAAATAGCTGTGTGCAAAAAGGCAACTGTTCAAGCAGCTGATCTAAAGGGACAAGTGAGCTCATAAAAGTTCTTTGTTTCTTGGGCCGGTGAGATGGCTCAGCGGCGTAAGCGCCTGCCTGGCAAGCGCGAGGGCCCGAGTTCAACTCCCGGAACCCACATACGAAGAAAGGGCCGGTGATATCGCTCAGCGACACGGGCGCCTGCTGGCGCGCGAGGTCCTGAGGTCGACCCCCCAGTACCCACAAAAAAAAAAAAGAAAAAAAAATTTCTTTGTTTCTAAAGGATGCTAGTCTCTTACCAACTATCTGCTGACCTACTATTGTACAAGATAGCTGTGGCAAATACTGAAGAAAAAAAAAAAAACCAAAGAATTAAGACAACATCCCAGCTATTTAGAAGCTGAGAGCTGAGTTAGAGGGATCACTTCCGTATACACGAAATGATTTGCGAGATGTAATTCTGCCAAGATGTTCAGTGTATATTGTGTTACAGACTTTAAATATGGGAAAGCTGTTGAGAAGCTTTCACGACTGTTTCCAAGGAAAGGTGCTACTTAGTTCAACCCCTTATTTTGGACAGGTGGGAGATGAGTATTTCTGGTGGGAGGAGAGTGAGAGCGCAGATGTGGAGATGAAGGTGGCACTGGGTGGTAGGTGCTGCCCAGTGGTCCAGGTGATGTGGGCGGCACCTCAGGCGGCTTCTCCTGCAGAGACCCGGGCTTGCTTTCAGCCCCCTGGGTGGCCTCCGCGTGCAGCCCAACAGCACCACAACCCACAGCCCCATCTTATCTGGATTCCTGCAGTCTCCTGACAGGTCTCCTTACTTCCAATCCTAATCCCTCCTAATCTTTCCACAGTACCTCCAGAGTTATCTCTCTAAAAATCAAAATTTGCTTATGTCTGATATCTGCTTAGAGTCATTTGGGCTACTCATAGATTTTGAGAAAATATTCAGACTCTTGAGCTTGACATACGGGGTTTTCTCTTGAGATGCTCTGTTTTTACCTTATCACTCACTATGGTTCAGCCTTAAAACAGACCCAAGTTTTCTGAAAACTTCCTTCATATTGTCTTTATGTATTTCTTCTACATGTAATTTATTTACACGTATTTGTGTTTGTGTTTCTCCCTCCTTTAAAAATCTCTGTAACTCCTGTTAATCTAAGCTCATCAAACTTGACTTCTTAGATTCCATACCTGAGATACTTATTTCCATGTCCCTACTTTATGACCCCCTAAAATAGTTGAATTATTCAAAGACAGTTGAGCTCCTTAAGGACAAGACTGTCCTTACTTTCTTTGCCCCTCCAGTGTCTCATATGGTACCCGACATATTCTGAGGAACCCAGAAAAAAATGTTCAGTGGAAGAATACTGATGAGAATCATTGAGGGTCCATTTGGGGACCGGTTTACCTAGGCATAAATCCCAGTTATTGCACTATGAACTGAGGAACTGTCAAAGATAAAACCAGACACTAGTTAAGTGATAAGGACAGATTTTAATCTACAGTAACTCTTGGAATAAGGAAAAGAGTTGTACTCTGAACTTAAGTTTGATTTGAGGTAACTGAGCATTTTAAGGGGAGAATGAGGGAACAGAGAGGAGGGGGAGCAGAAGCTCAGGAGAATCAAGGAAGTGTAAGTGAGATTAGGCCAGCTGTGTTTGCTAATTGGCAGTTGTGGAAGTTAGGATTCCGTCCTCCCCCAGAGGCTGAGAGACAGTCCCTATCCTCAGGTGTTGCTAGAGCAAACAGCAAATTTTTGGCAATTTTGGGTTTTCTTACATAAGCACTTTAAAGAGTGCTAGGGTCATCCTAGGGATGTGGTCTTGAGTTTATTAGAAACTGTGATCGTATTTCCTCAAGTCTTTATAGGCCAAGATTGGGGCCTACTTGAGAAGAGGGCTCAGAGGAGTCTGGCTAGAGTTTTAGATGAGCGAGTCTTTGTCAGAATTAGTCTTAGTCTGTTTTCTGTTGCTACAGAAAACAATACCACAGACTGGGAAAAAACAGAGATTTATTTAGCTCGTAATTCTGGTGATTGGGAAGTCCAAAAGCATGTCGCTGGTATCTGGCAAGGGCCTTATTGTATCAAACAGTGTTGGGAGAGGGCAATGGATGGGGAGACAGAGCAAGGGTGCAAGCTGGGCCTTGCTTCCTCTTCTTATAAAGCCACTAATGCTGCCAAGGGGCCCGACTCTTGTGACCTCATCTGACTCTAATTACTCCCAAAGACCCAACCTCCAAATACCACTTCTGGAGTTATTTAATTGACTTAATTTGGAGATTAAGTTCCCAACACATGACTTGGAGGATATACTCAAACAATAGCAGAACTTAAGTAGAACTGCTAATGAAATGTAATTTATTAAAGTCAGTTCAAAATTTATTATTCTCTTCAGAGAAAGTATTTTACTAGATGCTTTATCTATAAACTGGGTGTGATAAGTCCTATCTTATAGAGCTTTTGTGAATTTTAAATGCATTAATCTATGTAAAATGTTTTGGGGCCAGTGAGATGGCTCAGTGGCATAAGCGCCTGCCTGGCAAGTGCGAGGTCCCGAGTTCGACTCCCGAGTATCCACATATGAAAAAACGGCCGGTGATATCCATCCATATACAATTAAACCTTTGTCTAAAAATAATTTCCAGTAATTCTGTTATCACTGCATAAAGACATAAGAGGAAGATCCCTCTCAGGTTGGATCAAGGTACACTTGATATCTCACAATCCCATCTGGACTGGTTAAATATCCAGGATAGCATCCTCCCTCCCTCCACCTTCCCCACCCCACTGTTATTTGGCTTCTCACTGACTATAGACTCATTTAGTCCTACCTGAAAAGGGTAAATGCATTTTTTTAAAAAACCAAACTTTACATCATCTATCTAGAGGAAACGAGTTTGGGGCACGATTTAAATTGATTCATCAGCATATGTAAGTGACATGACTTCTACATAGAGAATGAACTGCATAGTTAAAAATAGTCAGGGGCCGGTGAGATGGCTCAGCAGCATACGCGCCTGCCTGGCAAGCGCGAGGGCCCGAGTTTGACTCCTGGAACCCACATACGAAAAAGGGGCCGGTGATATCGCTCAGCGGCACGGGCACCTGCTGGCGTGCGAGATCCTGAGGTCGACCCCTGGTACCCACACACACACAAAAAAAAATGTTTTGAAGAGCTTCTGGCATATTTGTAAATGTTCAAAATATTAGCTACTATTTTTACCATTATTGTTGTATTAGAGCAATTCTCTGGTTTTAAAAGTTAATTTCATAATATAATCAATTCTCATCATTCACAGATTCTGTACTTTCAGACTCAAATACTTGCTCAAGTGTATTTTACCCCCCAAATCAATACTCATGTGGTACTTTCGGAATTCCTCGAATTGGTACTCATGTAGCCTGGTTATTTGCAAACACGCACGAAGTGGTAAAAGTTTGCAGCACTTCCCAGGTGAGGTTGAACCAGTTCTGCTTTCTTGTTTTAGCCTTATTCTGTAAGCAAGTCGTTGTTGTCATGGTGTGTTTAGTGGTATGTTTTTCACATTTTGGGGCTTTTCCCTGGGACTTCACTGTTTGAAATGGCTCCAAGCTTAGTGCTCAGTGTCGTCGGGGTTCTGAAGCCAGGAAAGCTGTGATGATCCTTTTGGAGAAAATGCAAGTCAGAGACAAGCTTCGTTCAAGGGGTTACAGTGTTCTTGGGCATCAGTTCAAAGTTAATGAGTCAATACTAGGTATTAAACGAGTGTCTTTCAACAGGAACACAGATTTAAAAGGGATTATACATTGGTCAGTTGATAAAATTGTCACCAAAGACTTACAGGCATCTAACCTTGCATTTTTCTAGGAGCGTGGTTCAGTATTGACTAATACAGTGTTTGCCGTGACTATTCACAGCTACCATGAATGACATGGATTGATTGTACCTTAGTATAATATTGATTGGAAGAGGATGAGTAGAGCCAGTTAGGGAGAATAGCATCCTTTAAAGTGCTTATGTAAACTCTTGAAGTAACTCCGTGCCATGATGAGAAACTCAGCTTACTTGTTGAAATGAAGCAGAAAAAATAGCAACCAACGACTAAAATAGTGCTTTGGTAACTATTCCTATGGTATAAATTAGCCTATGGTTCCCTAAGTATGGTCCCTGAGACAGCAAATTGGCATCAACTGGGAACTGGTTAGAAATGCGAATTCTTAGAGCTGCCTGACTCCAGATTTACTGAATTGCAAACACTAAGGATGGGACCCAGCAATCTGTGATTTTAACAGCTCCTCAGCCTGAGGTGATTTTGGTGCGCATTTAGCTTAAGAGAAAATAGGTTATAGAAATGATTCAAAGTTTTTAGCAAACTGAGGTAAACAAGGCAGGAGGGTATTATTTTGATAGAAGATAAGATGCATTTTACATTTAAAGAAAAGGGGAGGATTAGTCAAATACTATCACAATAGCTAAGCACTCACAGTAGGGAAGTGAAGCATTAATGAGAGGGAAAAACTTGCAATGGTCAGTAGAGATGGGCGATTGAAGATCTAAAAATGGATGATGTGTTCCACTAGATAGAAAGAGGACAGGGGACCAAAAATGAAATCTTCACTTTTCCCCAAAAATCCAGGGGAAGGAACACAGAAAAATAAGTGGGAAGGTGAGAGTGTAAAATTATAGAAGATGGTGATTAACAGTCTTCGATTCTTTATAACAGCCAGTGTTAAAGCTACAGTATTTGGCAATAAGGAGAATATTAGCAGTCCTGAAAGAGCAGTTCCCTCAGAATGATGGGGCAAAAGGCAGCCGCACCAGCCTGGCTAATATTCCTAATTCATGCCATTTGATTTTCCACAAACTTTGTTCTTCAGGAAGTTTCTTTATGACAATTAAGAATAGTTGAGTGTTAACGCAAGGCAGGTGGTTAGAAGGTAAAAACAAAACAAAAATACAGAGCCGTTTTTCATACCAACAGATCATTAAAGGAAGATAAAAATGTGATAAAGTAGTGTTTTTCTTCCTTGCATTATTTAGGTCAGTTAAGGCACATATTGCTTTTAGAGTATGGTCTAGGGCATTGCCACAACTCTAATTCGAATAACTAGAGACCAAGTTCAGAAGCCATGAGAGGAAACAAGAGCAGCAGGTTCCCTCTTTTCCGCTTACTTCCTTTTTCTTGCCCCTCTTTCCCAAACATATTACTTCCATGGAGTTTCTTCACTACTGATGATTCCTTTAACCTTTACATCAACCTGTTTATCAGCTACAGTGCTAAATACTTACCATTTCTAATGTATATCTCCCTTCTTCCGCATCGTATTTCTCACACAGTGAAGGTCTTGGAAAAGTTTATCATTCATTCCAGTTCAAGAACATAATTTTCAAGAATTCATTATTTGTTTCATTATAAAGATTCTGTAGATGCCATTTGAGCTTTGTGCAAGCTTTTCTTTTCTATACTGTGTTCTACCATAAGAAGCCCTAGATAAGTTATTTACAGTTTATCAGGTTTTGATTTTTCTTTCTTTCTTAATTCCCTTTTAAACCTGAAAATTTTGTACTTTATTTTGATATACAATCATATCTATTTAAAATCTGGATCTTTAAAAATTTAGGATCATTTCTAGCAAGTGTTGGTTTATTATACATTTGGAATTCCATTGGTTTGTTCCAAAACCTTACAATGCTTTAGAAGTTAAAACAGGACAGAGAATTTATATGAATCAATGAAAAGTAAGATTCCTGTTTCATAAATGTCTACTAAAGTTTCCTAACCTGCCAGTTATAAAGCCTTAGAATATAGTAGAACTTGAAAATCTGACTATGGTAGAAAATAAATTACATATCTCATACCAAAATTTACGAGGTAAACTATTAGTGTTACCTTACCAATAAGCAGTTTTTATATTTTAGGCTCTGAAAGTATCCTGCCTACATAATAAACATAATAAAGTTTCATAGATGAGCAAATTAACTTTTCAGCACAAGCTTTACTTGAGTGTATCTTGGCTTCCTTCTTGGCAGTTGTAACCTTCATGTTGCAGCAATGTTTTCTTTTCCTGGGAATCAGATAATCTTGCATTTGGAGAAATGTATTTTGGTGAGTATTTTATTTTTCAATGGCAATTTGTATTTCATGATATACAAGTGTTCAAACAATTTATAAGAACTATCACCACCCACATATAAGATTATACAGGGATGGAAGAATTTTGGCCGACTTATTGTATATAATTGTTAAGCCAAAGTGGATGGCAGACCCTACCACTTTTAATGATTTAGGGTTTTGAAACAATATTTTAAAATATAAATAATCTCAAATACTACTTCAAGTATATTACTTATTGTGTTGACTAAAAATATGTTTATCTTTCCTCCATTTGTAGGGAATCTACTCATTACATAAGTTCTGTACAAAATTGCCAAGATACTGTTTTTCCATTTCATCTTTTAAAAAATTATTTAATCTTTGATTGTAAGAACCATTGACATTGGGTAAACTGTTGCACAAATTCTGGAAATGCTGAGTGTCTTTTTGAAAAGTGAAGTCTAAAGATAATGAAAGTACATTTCTCCAGTGTCAAGTCCCTTGAGAAGATCTGACAGGCCACCCTCTAGCTGTACCCTGGAGGGATACAGATGAAGTTCCAGGAACTGGACATAGGGTAGCAGGCTCCCAACTGGAGGGCTTTCTGTGGACCTCCAGGCACCTCACAGTCTCTTAGAGCTTAAAGCTGGTCTTTGTCAATGAGTGCGCCCTGCAGATCTTTTCTTTACTTCCTATGGATCCTGAGAGTAACATCTTTGACCAAATGGTCAGAAAATAGACATTTGTTCTTAATAATGATCAATATTTACCATGTAAATTTCTTTATAAATCTCTGGGGAAAAAATAACCCATAGAGAAATAGCTCTTATCTGCTGACAAGCAAGGCAGCCTTCTCCAGACAGCTCTTGAGAAAAAGTCTCTGCTGACGCTGAGAATTGGTCCTCTCGAAGAGAGCCAGCCATCCCTCCACTGATAGCCTGGATAAGGAAGGCCAGATAAGATTCTTTGATGACTCTTACCTAAATTCAGAACAAAAAACCCATATACATTTGGCCACCTTAACAGTGGGTGGATGGCCTTATTTTACAGGCTACTCAGTTAAGGTTTGAGATGAGCTTAACTGCTGGTTCCTGGATTGGAAAAAGAAGAATTATAACATTGACTCGGGGCCAACAGTTTTTGGTGTGGGTAAGGATGGGTCATGGAGGAGAATGATGATTCTAGCAAATTGATTTTTTTGTTCTTGCTACAGTGAGAACCATGTGAGAATCAGATAGATAATCTCTCACCCCAGCTTTTCTTTAGTGATGTTTGTCTATAAAACTTATCCATATAAAAAGTTCTCTGTAAAAATTTCGGTCTTTTGTTTTATGGTTTGTTTATTGTTATCTTCAAGATTCTTTAACTCTGCCACCTTCCTGTCACCACATGGCTAATACTGCTCTATTATAGATTCAGGTTTGGAATTTTATTCTCTTACAGTTTACTCTGTCATTTCTTGATTCTAGTTCTTATTATATTTTACCTTTGAAACCTTTAAAGGTTATAAAGTATATCAGTACCTTATTTTCTAAAGCTTTTACTATTGTGTGCCCTTAATTATCTGTTTAAAGATAAGTAAAATACAAAACAAAAATACATATTAGTAGGTAGACCATCTATAAAATCAGGTTCACTTGTGCATCTTCCCCCCGCCTCCTGATGCAGATCATCTGTTGCTATGCATTTGCTTTAGTTTCGGCAGGGTGAGGATACCAATGATTTTAGGATGCTTTAGGCCATACGATACAAGCACAATGTAAGATAAAATTGCTAATCTTGCAGAAGGTGTTGGATTTCTTGAAGTTGGGGAAGGTGATGGTGGAGTACTTGAATCATATGCAAAGTAACTGATTTATGAGTACCTGGTAGAGTTAGCTAATATGGCAAAGGTGATTATGTGACAGATACGTTTAAAAAAATGAAGTTGCACATTATAATTGGCAAAGGCCATTGAGAAATTAATGAGATTCTCAAATATTACCAAAAATGCCCATCTTTTCATAAACTTTCCATATATAATATATCATAGCATCATATATTTCCCCCCGAAATTTGCACTGAAAATAATTTTAAATCTAAGAATTTGTATATGTTTTTACAGTGGCACCTGAGTTCATGAACCCTTGTGTTTGCAAACCAAATTGGGAAGTGTTTGGGAAAATTCTTTTTGTTTGCAAACTCTGCACTGGGTGCCAAACATGACTGTGGGAGTCTTTTCCACACAAACACAAACATGGTCATCTTTTCTAAAATTGTAGAACAAATTAAGTTTGTGAACCAAGATACCACTGTAAAATAGGATCATTTTTAAAAATAAGATGATATAGTTTTAATTTCTCTTATCAGGGGAAAAAACCTGAATTTTTTTCACAATTTATTCTGAAATATTGGTATCTGCTTATATCAGTAAAGCCTTGTAGGAACCAGAAAATATGCTAGGTCTATTAAATAGAAGGGTTTACTACGAAAATAAAGTATTCCTGTGGAAAGGTGGAAAGCTTAAAGGGTCTATTTCTCAACTGAAACTTTCATAGCTTTTGAATCATGGAGATCACTATTGCAAATTAGAGAGTGGATGTTGGAGTGTTGTCCTGAGAAACTTCAAATTTTCACATCTTCATTGTCAACAGAGCAATCCAGACAGAGGGGAGCATGGCTCTCACTTCTAAACCTGTGTGTGACTAGTCCCATCTAATTGGTTCAACCTGGCTGTGAAAGAGTCTGTAAATATAGTTTTTCTTCCCACTTCAGTGTATAGGAGAGGGGTTGGAGGTTAGAAGAGCCACTTTAGCTTAACTGGCAAGTTGTCTGGAGTGGATATTTAAGAGGTCGTTCTAACTCACCCCATTCTAGTGTATGAGAACTGGCCCTGAGGTGTTGTGAGACAAATGGAGGAGGCAGATGGATCCAGAATGGCACAGAGTGCAGTTGGTTGGGGACTGGCAACAGTGTGGTCCTGGGCAGCAGCAAGATCAGTGAATCCCCTCAATTTGGGCGAGGAGTAGGGCGAGTACATACTGGTTAGGACGAATGTTTATCTCATGCTTATATCAAAAAGTCAGGGGCATTTGTGGTAACAGGCTCCATCGTAAAGCTCTACATACCACTCTCGTGTTTTTTTCTGTTTATAGTATTCTGGGAAACAGTGCAGGGAAAACAGACCAGGGTTGCTCATGTAGATTCATGGTGGTAAGACAGCATGGCTGTAGTCATGCCAAGCTGTGTTCCTACACAAGTCTTTTTCTGGTGCCAGTTAACAGTGTAATAGGATTCTCTTTTCTCTTTTGCTGTCTACCCATGTAAATGAAAATATATAAATCCTAGATATCGTTCCAGTGCCTGTACTATTGTGTCTGTTGTCACTCGCTTCAGGATCTGTGTTGGAATAGCTGGCCTGTGACTGTGGGGGCATCAGTCTGTGTAGATAGGAGTGTAATAATTGCTACTGTGCTAGGTCTCACTTTCTTCATCATATGTTTTGTGTGTTGCTTTGCTAAATGTCCTTAAGTTTTATACTTTTTTATTATAATCAAATCTATGATGAACAAGCACTGCCCTAGGTAATTACATTTAAAAATTGAGTTTTGGAAAATTCTCCCAGAATCTATGTCTGCATGTCATTAATCAATTAACCTTTCTGTATGATAATCATTACTGGGAAAATAAGAACTCTAGTTATATAAAAGGATAACCAAAGAGATACTGATTAATGATTAACTGTCACTTCTAAGGGTACACTGGGAAAGTTAACCTAATCTGTACCTTTAGCTAATCCAGAGTACCAGTGAAACCTTGAATAGTAGTATGTATTTACATTAGGATGAGTTGGAATGCTAGTGTTTTGTCTTTTGTTTACTTGTATTGACTAGCATCATAATTACAGAATGGGATAAGAGTGGCCAAACAGGATATTAAAAATGTTTATGATAGTTATTTTTTTATCATAGACTACTTAGAAAATATAGCACAATTTTCTAAACTGTATATTATAGTATTTTAGTCTTTTGGTTAGACATTGGTGAAAAATAATGACTGGTGTGTATATGCATGTGTATGAATAATTAATATAAATATAGTTTACCTTAAAATATTATCTGTTTAAACTGTTCATCCTTATACATCATGGAAAACCATCAATTATCACTTTTTGAAATGCCTTGGGTAAAATACTAAAATTGTAGTAAATATGATGTAAGCGACATCACACATGCTCATAAGGTGTGTGCCCATGCTCTTATAAACGTTAAAAATATTTCGCTTTTTAGAAACTTAATATTTTAAAAATAATTTTTAAAACATAATGATTTCCATTAAGACTCAGAATTACTTTAAAAGTGTCTTTGAGGAATATCCTAATAGCAAATGTTCCTAGGCAGTAAAGAAGTTTATTTTAGAAATAAACTGTCACTCAGAATATTCTCTGCTATTCTCTGTCATCTGCTTGTCCTCAGAATCATTTGAATATGAGATAAATAAGGAACTTAGGATCTTGTGGGAAAATGTGTGAACCACTTTAAAATCCAAGGGTAGGAAAAGAGGGCCTACAGACATATTAATAGTATCTTTCTGTGAAAGGATCTCTCTGGTAGCATTACAACCAACAAATACAATTTTGTTTAATTTTATAATTATTTTTCTGATATTTGGATTTTTTCCTACTTTCATATTTAACTGTGTCTGTCCTTGTTCCCCCTCAGGAAGTTTTTGACATGAAGTCTGAGGGACAGGCAACTGTAATTCAGCAGCTGGAACAGACCATTGAGGATCTGAGGACCAAAATAGCTGAGCTAGAGAAGCAGTACCCTGCCCTGGACATGGAGGTGGCCAGAAGTCATCAAAGGGTTGAGAACGGAGTGACAGCCTCAGATGATGTCTGTCTGGAAGCTCTCAGATTAGGAGAAAAGAATGTACACCATCAAAGGATTGTACAGGCAAAATCAATACAGACTTCCCCAACAGAAGAGGGCGGGATGCTGGCGCTTCCATCTGCGGGCCCTCCGTGCCTGCCTGGGGCTGAGACTGGAGAGCCATCTGCTCCATCTTCAGCTTCTGGATCTCAGACAACATTCTGTTCTGAGATTTCTTTGATTGTGTCTTCAAGGAGAATTTCAGTACAGCTTGATGCGCATCAGCCCATACCGGGTGTGTCACAGCCTCCACCACCTCCATCCCTTCCATTGCCTGATGGTCAGGGACAGCCTCGGTCACAGCTGTCCCATCCCTCTCTTCATACTGACTTTGAAACCAGCCACAAGCACTCTGTTTTCTCCTCTGGAAACAGCTGTAGCATCCCACCCCCACCACCTCTGCCTTGCACAGAATCCTCCAGCTCCATGCCTGGCCTGGGTGTGGAGACTCTCCCACCTCCCCTTGGTGTGACAGTGCCTGCTCTGCCCAGTACAGCAGTCCCCCCACCTCCTCCTTTGCCAGGCTCTGAAATGCTGCCACCCTCTCCTCCCCCTTTGCCTGGTGAGGGAGTACTTCCTCTTCTTCCCTCTCCCCTCCCTGGAGTGGGGGTACCCCCTCCCCCTCCCCTCCCTGGAGTGGGGGTACCCCCTCCCCCTCCCCTCCCTGGAGTGGGAATACCCCCTCCCCCTCCCCTCCCTGGAGTGGGAATACCCCCTCCCCCTCCCCTCCCTGGAGTGGGGGTACCCCCTCCCCCTCCCCTCCCTGGAGTGGGAATACCCCCTCCCCCTCCCCTCCCTGGAGTGGGAATACCCCCTCCCCCTCCCCTCCCTGGAGTGGGGGTACCCCCTCCCCCTCCCCTCCCTGGAGTGGGAATACCCCCTCCCCTTCCCCTCCCTGGAGTGGGAATACCCCCTCCCCCTCCCCTCCCTGGAGTGGGAATACCCCCTCCCCCTCCCCTCCCTGGAGTGGGAATACCCCCTCGTCCTCCCCTCCCTGGAGTGGGGGTACCCCCTCCCCCTCCCCTCCCTGGAGTGGGAATACCCCCTCCCCCTCCCCTTCCTGGCGTGGGGGTACCCCCTCCCCCTCCTCCTCCCCCTCCCCTTCCTGGAGTTGGGATTCCTCCACCTCCTCCATTGCCAGGTATGGGGATTCTGTCTACTCCTGCCCCACCTCTGGCTCCCCCTGGGGCTGGAATTCCCCCACCCCCACCACCCCCTTTGCTCTCTGGATCAGACCCTCCACTCTCCCCACAAGTTGGGACCAGCACTTTACCAACATCACAAGTTTGTGGATTTCTTCCTCCTCCATTGCCAAGTGGCTGGTTTGGATTAGGGGTGAATCAGGACAGAGGGAGTAGGAAGAAGCCAATAGAGCCTTGTCGGCCAATGAAGCCTCTTTACTGGACAAGAATTCAACTTCATAGTAAAAGGTAACATGAACGCAAGCTCATCTCTGCATAGTTTGTCAGTATGAAGAGAGCAATGTACTTTACGGCTTTTGGAAAAAGTGCAGTTTAATGTATTTTTTATGTACGACTCTAAAACTTTTGTATAGATTTTTACATCAATATTTAGTGAAACAATTTGTTATTTAAATTTCAGCCTTTTCCCAGGCAATATCAAAGAGGTAAAACAAATAATTTATATATGTAACTAAATATATAAATACTATATAATATTTTAACTATATAAAATATATCAGTATATGAGGTGTCTATTTTAGACAGAAGGGTCTATTTTTCTTTGCATACTTGCTCTGTTTCCTCCTTGCAGGACTTGATTGTTGCTCATGCCTGAATCCAACTGAAACATTGCTTATATGCAAAATGAGTAAGGGTTGACAAGCGAGACACTTTAACCCAACTGTTTACATACAAGAATCTACCCTGTTTTTACTATTTAAATTTTCATTTCTTACAGCAGTGTACAAATATAAATCGAATCCTTAGTCAAACCGACTCCTGAGGATGGTGCTGGCATCCTTTCAAAAGCACAAACTTGCTTTACGATTTTGTCCAGTTTGTAGGAGTCTTTTTTTTTTTTTTCAGAAACTCATTATATAAAAATGTACCCACTCCATGTGTGAAATAATTTAATTTTGAGAATTTCATGGCACTTCTAAAGATGATTGGGGACATACTGTGAAGTCATAAAATCAGAGCTGGGAATGATGAGCATAAAAGAATATGTTTCACCAGGTTTGCTGGTGGCGTTTATCATGCATGGTTCATGACAGGATTTCCTGGTCACTGAGACAGTGCTGGCAGACTTGGCAGGGGTGGGAAAAATAAGTATTTTAAACTTTGCTGGCTGCCTTCCATCTAATTTGTGATTCCTGAATGCATTTAGAATCAGGGTATTTATCAGGTTCATTTTCATTTTTTGTGTTAACTTTCTTTTCACTAAATCCTATCAGGAGGGGGCCGGTGAGACGGCTCAGCGGCTTAAGCGCCTGCCTTGCAAGCGCGAAGGCCCGAGTTCAACTCCCGGAACCCACATACGAAAAAGGGGCCGGTGATATCGCTCAGCGGCACGGGTGCCTGTTGGCGCGTGAGGTCCTGAGGTCGTCCCCCCGGTACCCACAAAAAAAAAAAAAAAATCCTATCAGGAGGCAAGAATCTGAATATCCTGACTATTTTTAACTATGCAGTTCATTCTCTATGTAGAAGTCATGTCACTTACATATGCTGATGAATCAATTTAAATCGTGCCCCGAACTCGTTTCCTCTAGATAGATGATGTAAAGTTTGGTTTTTTAAAAAAATGCATTTACCCTTTTCAGGTAGGACTAAATGAGTCTATAGTCAGTGAGAAGCCAAATAACAGTAGGGTTGGGAAGGTGGAGGAATGGAGGACGCTATCCTGGATATTTAACCAGTCCAGATGGGGTTGTGAGATATCATGTGTACCTTGATCCACCCTGAGAGAGATCTTCCTCTTATGTCTTTATGCAGTGATAACAGAATTACTGGAAATTATTTTTAGACAAAGGTTTAATTGTATATGGATGGTATTTTAACTTGCTCATCAAATTGGTAAAATATTCTTCTTACCTCTCTCTCCCCCCTTCCTCCTCCTTGGCTGCCCCTCCCTCCCTCCCTCCCTCCCTTCTTCTTTTCTCTTTATACTCACCACAGTGTAGTTCTGTTTGATGGCCCTTTCATTGTTCTTTTGCTTAACTTTAGAGACTCCAGTCCTTCACTTATTTGGGAAAAAATTGAAGAGCCATCCATAGATTGTCATGAATTTGAGGAATTATTTTCTAAAACTGCTGTAAAGGAGAGAAAGAAACCTATTTCTGACACCATCTCAAAGACAAAGGCCAAACAAGTGAGTATTCTTGTGCTTTCTGAGATTGGACAGGGTTTCTGGCAGAAGTGTGAACTTTAATTAGAGAAAAATTTCAAAAAGGTTCTGTACTATGGACCATATGCAGATAGCAAAGGTTAGAATTTTAGAACATGCAGTTAACTAGTGCTGCCCAGTGTAGCAGCAGATAGTCTACTTCAAGTGATAATGTCAACTCTTTTATTTGTAATGTTATAATACGTATTTCCAAAAGTCTCCACCATTGCCGAAGTAGTTGTTCAGAAATAAATTTTTGCTTGATTGAAATCTGAGTGCTAAGGTAGGTGGAAATAAAAAGTGGGCAGAGAAAAATAAGTCTGATCCTTAGTAAGTGATAATGTGATTGATACTTTGCTTTTAGATATTAGAACTCAGCTAAACAGTCACACTGTACTTAAAATATAGAAGATCTTAGATCTACTTCTAACATTTCCATTCCATATTAGATCCTTTGATCTAACTTGTGACATGAGTCAGGAAAAGAGACAAGGACCAGCTAATGGGGTTTTGTGCCTTGAATTTTTGTCTCCAACCTAGAAGCTGTAGCTAGGAACATGATCTAGAGTTGCTCCCACTGATACTTGGCTCAGAGCAGAAACCCTCCTAACACTTGGATACTGCCAAACCCAGCCAGGAAAAGGATGGATTTGAATGGGAGAACCAGACCATTGACTGGTTGTAGGGAGAGGCTTACTTGAGATATTTTATTATTCTCAGAAGGATGCAAACCCAAACATGATGTAGTTGAACTTTTCAGAACTTTTTATTGCATTATACTTGTTTCTGATAACCTTAGGTCAGTAAATGAGACTATACCTGACACATTGTAGACTGTAAGTATTTGTTAAATTAACAAGTTAGCCAACTGAGGGCGGAGGACTTTATAAATATCTGTGACTATGTCCAGCAATGCTTAAAAACTAGAAAATCATTCATGTCATAATAACAAGCTCAAGGTGCAAGTGTTAATGGGAATAATGGTAAATGGAAAAACCATATTTTCTCCAGCAGAGATACATAGTTTAAAACTCTTCTATGGTGTATTTGCATATAGTGCTCTGTGACAGTCATCGTGTCTCTTCTCATAGACTGTGGCAGAGAAGGAAAAGCTGGTTGGGCAAGGAGTAGGGATGGAGAGTACAGACACCGAGGAGAGCCAGACAGCTGGAATTGTTGCTTGACGATGGGCAGATGTGGCATGGGAAGTCTCTTGTCCAGTGACTAAATTCTCAGAAAAACAAAGCATGCCCTCCTCAACTTCCAACACCACTTTTTATGCTGAGAGAATTCAGATAAAGATGATGTCTCACATATTGCTCGGGACTGGGATTTCATGCTCTGTTTGGCATAGTTTTCAGATTTTAGCTTACTGAAATATTATTTATATCTCATCAAAACTACCAATTAAACCAGTTGGCATGAGATGGCCTCTTTGCATGTAACCAGCACATCTGTATCGAGCATCAACTCAGCATAATCACCTCTGTCGTTAAGACATCTCATAAACCATAGGTAAGAAACTTTGCCAATGTTGTAATTTGAGCTTATTGATAATGACGCTACTGTCGACCTCCAGCTTCAAACAAGGTTTATGAAACCATCTCTATCATGACTCCTGATAAGCTTGTTCAGCAGCTCCTTGGCCTGGGTCTTGGTTCCGAGCTCTGCATTTCAGATCTGTTTCTGGAAGGATAAAGAAAATGTTTTTTTTTCTTGTAGAGAAAAAAAGTGCTGCAAAATGATGTCTTACTGAAGAAACATAGTTATATATAACTTTGTCCTGTTGAGAAGAAAAATCTACCACTTCCATTTCCTTGAGACATTTAGAATTTTGTTTAAGGAAAGTGTATTTTTCAGGATGCATGCGAATCATTCCCCGTTTTATGGGAAATGCATACTTACTGTATGTGCAGACATTTTGGTACCTCATGATTCATTTCCAGTAAAATTAATAGGCTTTAATGCTGTGGCATATGTTTATGGCGGTATTTCAAGCGATTCCTCTTATATACAGTGGAAGCTGGAAGTTCTGTTTTTCTTTAAATATTTAAAAATAGCCAAATAATTTTTCTGTGATCTGTCTTCTTGAAAGTAAGACTGTGGTCAAATGCACTGGTATTTAATGAGGTGCCTGTGCTGTTTTTACTATCACAGTGGAGACATTTTCAGGATGACAATAGAAGATTCTTCAGTCGGGCACATTGCCCTTTCACATGAGGAGAAAGTGGATTATTCTCTGGACATTCAGACTAGTAGTAACAATGAATATCTTGCATTTAAAATCTCCTTTCCTCCAAGGAACTAAAGATGAAAGAATTTTATATTTTTCTCTTGAAACATATATTTAAGTTTAGTCTGTGATGATTTCATCTATCCTTTATTTTGAAGTCATACACATCAGGAAATTAGCTGAGAAGATATATGGTAGTTAATAAGGCTATAATGTGACAAACAAGTGTGACACTTACACACCAGAGTTACATATTCACCTGCTAATGTAAAATGGCAACAACCCTATCTCTTAAGGAATAAAGAGGAAAATAGAAAAAGCAATCGTATATGATGTGCATGTGTGAATATCCACACACATACACACTTGCCCAATTTTAAGGAGTGCTCTAGCAATGCCAACAAACACTTAGTCTACCCTCTTCTCTACTGTCAGTGTAATCAGTGATTGTTAATGTGGCTACTAACCTTGAATCACTTTAGGATATTCCATGACCAAATAAAGATTAAATTAAATTTAACACAAGCTTATGAATAGAGAGAGAGACTTTACTTTGGAATGATTTGGGTAGTAAGGACTGTCTCTGAAAGAAGTTTCTGGTCACTCCCGTGTCCTGCGGGAAACATGGTGGTAGGAGTAACTAATAGTAATTATGACAGGAATAACCATGGAAACCACGAGTGGTCCACCATGCGCCAGTTGTTCTTAGTGCTTTATTTATGTCGACTCACTGAATCCTCACTCCTGTGAGACAGACATCATCATTCTCAGCTCCCAGCGCAGAGAGCTGAAGTGTTACGTGAATCCCATGATGTTTCCACGCTGGGAAGAGCAGAGCTAGGGCTCAGACTCCAGCCATCTGGCCCCAGAACCTGTGTTCTTCCTAATTAAGTCATAAATGTGGATGTGAAGTATTTTATGTGAATATCATATTTAGTTTATGCAGAGACCAGCATATATACTTTAAAAATGATTTGAATTTGTATTGTTTTTCATGTATGTTCAATTTTTAAATAACTATAGTTATGCTTATAAAATTTTATGTGGAGACATTTTGAAAAACTTTTCCATATTCTAACAAATTTGGACAAGCACATAGACTATGATGCGACCTAACATGACATTTGTCCAGTTAAATAAAAGTTTATCTGAGTGATTTGAGCTCCATACACTTAAGCTTCTGTATGCAGTAAAAATGAGGGCCATTGCTTGTGTGGCATATAAATAGTGGTTAGAGGCAGGCAGCCACTGTGGTTAACCTTTACCAAATGTCAACCGATGATATGTTTTATTCACCGCATGACACCAAAGAACCAGTTCCATAAAATAGTCTTTTAGTAAGTAATGTCTGATCATGTTTATAATGTCTTCAAAGGAGCATGCTTCTCATGATGTAAATTGCACACAGAAGTTAATAAGGCTGAATAAGAAGAATCTGTGTTATTTTAAAAATACATTACCAATATTTGTGCAACCATTTAATGCAACACCAATGAATCTCATCCTGGGTTTCTTCTATTTATCAGATTAAAATACTCTGCCCAAAGAATTAGGCTAAGAACTATTTATTGTTGGGCTTCAGCCTCTGAAAGTATGATTAGAAAAATAGATAGTTAAATCTGCTATTTATTATAAATGGGGGGGATAGTGAAGGGATTCTTTAAAATTCACATTTAATACAGATGTTAAATGTCAAAGAATTGGACATTTAGTATCCTGTTTAATCTTTCCATTGTACTTGATGACCTAACCTCTAAAAAGGTTTTTTGTGTTGTAAAAATTCATAATGATGATGAAAAAAGAAGCATTTATCTTTCAGCTGCTTTCATATGTTATGCATAATATAATGCCCCTAAACATTCTTACATGAAGCAGTAATTGCCATTAAAAGGCTTTTTTCTGCTATGTTGAGGAATTAGAGGGAATGTGTGTGTCTGATGCGGTAATACTGACAGCTATAGAAAGGAAAAAAGAGGTGTTATATTTCATCTGTGAATCTCTGCTTCAGCTTTATTCACTTATTGCAAGTGTTCATTTCTAGAATTTTGAAAATATGTTTTATTATAATCAATGGAGATTTCAGTGTTCACTAGGTGATAGGCTGAACAATAAACTGAATAGCAGAAGTCTAGATTTTTGTGTTGGTTTTAATTATTTTAGTTCTGGCAAAGGTATTTTGGTTGATTTGGACAGTTATGTAATGTCTTTTAGACTGATGACCTAAAATAATGCCCGAAGCACCAGATATCTTATAAGAAGTCAATTTTGATTTTTTGGGGAGGGTGCATAATAAGCATTTGGTACTTTGAAACTTTTAACATCTGCTTTTAATAGAGTACATTCCAATTGCAAGCCTTAAAAATGTATTTACATAGAAAACCACATCAAAATACAAAGCTATAATTAGACAAACATAGGTCTTGTGGAATCTGGATTTGTTTTAGATGTTGAAAGATTTATTATTTTTTGAAGATGCTATTCCTATAACTATTTGTAGAGCATACCCAATCAATTCAAAGAATGCAACAGTAATAACCTCTTTTTTTAATTGTATTTCAGCCAAAAAAATTTTATACTTCTAAGTAAATGGCTTTTTAAAAAGTCTACAGCATAATAAGAAGGAAATGTAATTAAGCTAATGATCCTTGAACTTGATAGATTTTGTGTTAGGGAAATTATATATGATTAATTGCACTTAGAATTGTATAAAGCTTAATCATAATGCCAAAGGTTAATTCTTTTGGACTGTCTACTCATATACTATGATAATATGAAGATTCTGTTGGACTAGATGTATAAGGAAAGTGGTATTGAATTTTACTGACCAGGACTTCTGTTTATTCTAATCTGTATGAATTGAAGAAAGAGTATAGAACAGAGTACACATGCTATGCTCTTGGAGTAGACTATTTCTCAACACAACCAATTAGGGTACAACAGCTGTTCTGAAGAGCCCTGGAAAACTACAGATAGGAAGCTTTCCTTAGTTCCTCTTTTGATCTGATGGCAGCAGTTTCTTTCAGCAGGAGAGTAGCAGAGAAAATAAGCTGAATACACCCGAGAGGGCATAGGGGTTCTCTGGAGGACTAATTCATTACAACCAAAGAGAAACAGTTGTTAAATAATTCAAGTGGCTATACTTAAACTAGTCTTCAGGGTCTACACTATGTATTTAAGATCGTCAGTGCTGTGGGTGGTCAGGAGTTGGACAGAGCATGTAAACTGATGTAGGCTAAAGGCTGTGTGGAGGCGACACAATTTGAGGGGGGCCTTGAGGAATTTATTTGGTTTAGATATGCACAGAAGATTAAGGGATGACTTTTGAGAGTAAAGCAAAGTAAAGATTTCCTTGGAGCTTATTTTAACCCACAGTAAATCAGTTAACACTGTGGCAGGCTTCTACTGGTGCTCCTAAGACCTTCAGGAAAGGGAACATAGAGCACTCATATTCTCTTCCCTTAGCTGAATGTTTCCTTCTCACCCTCCTAGCAAGTTTTCAGGATTGTCATCTTAGCAATAAGTGTGACAATTGAATTTAGAGGAACTAGACCGGAAGTGATTTTTTTTGTGTTGTGTTACTAATAGCAGAATGTATATTTCTTTACCATAGACAGTCACAGGATTTTGGATAATCCCAGAGGAAAGAAGGATTTTTCCTCTTCCGGCTCATGTAGTTAGAATTATGATAGCTCAAACCTTTTGTCTACAGGATACTGGTGTGGTTATATACAGTGTAACTCACTGTGACTTAATGTGACTGAACAATGGTTCTGATTATTTGAAGATACAAGTTTAAGACCTATAAGAAAAATTGTTTTTTAATATAAAAATTAAATTAGAACATACATGTCTTCCTTTTTCAAACTCATGTTTGTAGTGGAATGTTTCAAATGTTTCTGCTTAATTTCTTTGGTCCAGTGGTAATATGTGGGTCTTCAAAATTAAATTTGTAGCTTGAGACTCTCTGCAGTATCACTTTACACAGTTCTTTAGAGGTATCTGTGGATAGAGTGAAGAGTTTGATGGACATATTTCTCAGCAAAACAATTTAACTGGTGAAAATTATAACAAAAAAATTCATTTAAGGTATCTGATAATTGTCTTAAGGGCATACAGGCTATGGAGAAACAAATATTCAAGTAAATCTACTAAAAGTAAGAAGAGTGAGAGTCTGTGGCAATTGACCCACTCCATTACCAGCTGCCCCTGAATTTGCCCTACTTAAGGCATACGCAGGCAGAACACGTGGGCTTCCTCTCCTGTAGCTCTGTTTTGTGGCCATGGTTTCACACTAAGAGAGACAGGATGCTGGCATTTATAGTTTCTTCGGTCCCCTGTTGCAGAAGCTTTACTATAGACACGTATGGAGAACCAGGGAAAGAGACAGCCAAGAAGGGCCCATTGTGGACTGCGGCGAACTCTGAGAGTCGTAGAAGGCTGAGCACAGTGCTAGACTATACTCACCCAAGAATGAATCAGAGCAAGACATGGGTCACACATAAAAGCATTCCTTGTCCACACCCAGACTCATCAAAAACGAGTGGAAGGTTCACTGGCACAAGTCTTAACCACATTTCTGTCCAACAGTCACTGACCAATGAGCTACTCAGATCTAAGGACAACTCCTAGGACGCCAGCCGCAGTCATCCCCAGCAGTCTGGAGGCTGAGTATGCACAGGCTGTACTCCTTAGGAGCAACTGGGGATAGGGGAGGAGCCAAGCCACTGGTTCTTGATTAAATGTGGAGGAAAAAATGAAATTCCCTGCAATATGAAAACAGCCTCCAAAGCAAATCTACCTCCAAGTAATGGTTAAAGTCTAAGGAATTCAGGAGACATAAGCACAATCTTTGTCTAATTAATGGCTCATGCCCACCAGGAGTAGACAGGCTAAAAGAGAAATAGGAGGGGAAATGTATGCAGGAATGTTAAAGTACACAGCAAGGTAGAAGTAGACTTGAACTAACCTAACTAAGTCACTAAACAAAGAAGCAAACAACAGGAACAAGCTATAGAGTAGGGAAGGGGAAATAAGCATTTGGGGTTGTTATACTAGTTATATGAAATGTCTACTTTTCACCAAATGCAAGACATACAGAAGAAACAGAAAAGCGTGTCCCACATGTAAGAAAACAGACAACAGAAACATTTGAGAGGCTCAGATATTGGGCTTAAAGATTTAAAAGTATCCATTCTAAATATCTTTGGGGAACTTAGGAAAACTATTACTAAGAATTAAAAGAAGGTTTGATGAGAGTGTTTCAAGTAGGAAATATCAATAGATGTATAAACCATAAAGAAATTCTGGAGTTAAAAGGCAATAACAAAAATGGAAAAAACTACATATTTTAGCAATTGATTTGTGGTAGCTGAAGAAAAGCAGATTTGAAGCTAGATAAATCTGAAGAATGGAGAGAGAAAAGAATGAGAAATGACACCCTCATAAAAATGTGGGACATCATTAAGTCTCCAACATATATGAAATGCATCAGAATGCAGGTCAGAGAGAAAGGGGCAGGAAAAATACTTGAAAATATAATGGCTGAAAATTTCCTAACTTTATGAAAAACATTAACCTATCCAGGAAGTTTGATGAATTCTATGTAGACAGACACAAAAAGACTCACATCCTGATAGATCATAGTTAAGTTGTTGAAAGACAAAGATAGAAAAAATTCTTGAAAGCAGTACAGGGAAAACAATACATCAAATACAAAGGAACCCCCATATTATTAACGGCAGACTTACCAGAAATATTAGAGGCCAAAAGACAGTGAGATAACATTAAAAGTGCTGAAAATGAAAAGTTAAATCTATAATGTATCTAGTGAAGCAGTTTTTCAAAATTGAAGACAAAGACATTTCCAGATTAAAAAAACCTTACAGAATTTGTTGCTAACACACCTGCCTTTCAAGAAATACCAAAGAGGGCTGGTGAGATAGCTCAGTGGCATAAGCACCTGCCTGGCATGCACGAGGTCCTGAGTTCAACTGCCAGAACCCACATAAAGGAAAAAAAGGGCCGGTGATATTGCCCAGCAGCACAAGCACTTGCTGGCAAGCACAAGGTCCTGAGTTCAACTCCTGGTACCTACATAAGGGAAAGAAAGGGCCGGTGATATCACTCAGCAGCACAAGTGCTTGCTGGCAAGTGCGAGGTCCTGAGGTCGACTCCCGGTACCCACATAAAAAAAAAAAAAAAAAAGAAAAAAAAGAAAAAAAAGAAATACCAAAGAAAGTTCTTTAACCTGAAAGTAGATGACATGGTCAATAATTTGAAATCTCACACACACACGCAGAACAAAAATTCCCAGAGAGATACATTAAACATAATTTTGTCTACACAAAACATAATTATATAGTTCCTTTCTTTCTTTTTGGCTGATTTTTAAAAAACTGCATGGAGCAATATTTGTATTATTGGGCCTGGTATTTATAAGAATGTCATATATTGGAGAATAACAGCACAAAAGCAATGGGTGAAAAAACACCTGGGCTGGAGTTAGAAAATGACATCAGATGATAATTCAGACATACAGGAAGAAATGAAGAGAATAAGAAAAGGTAAATAAGAATGTTAATATAACAAACTAATTCTCTCAACTTCAAGAGACAAGTTTATAAGCTAATCATTACAACAGTTTGAATCACTTGTACACACATTCACACATATGTATATGCTCGACTTCAAGAGACAGCTATATAAACTAATTAATGTGTACCATTTGTACACACGTTTACACATATATGTATGTATATGTATATATAGTATGTTTAATAGTAACAGCATAAAAGTGTGGGAAGAGGCTGGAGCTGTGGAGGAGTAAAGCTTCCATTTAAATGAAAGCAAGTTAAGATCCAAATAACCTGAACGTGCTATGTTCAAAGATGGCAATATTTAATATTAATATCATTTAATATTATGAAGCTGTCAGTACTCACCAAGTTGACCTGCAGATTGAACACGCTGTCTAGCAGTATCCTAGCTGCCTTTTCTTTCCTTTTAAAGAAATAAGCTGATCTCAGAAATTCATGTGAAAAAGTAAGGGACTTAAAATAGCCAAAGCAGTGTAGAAAAAGAACAATGTTGGGAACTCGTACTTTCTGCTTACAAAAGTCCCTAATTCAGGAGTTTGAAGTGCTCTGAAATCTGCAACTTTGCCAGAGCATTTTGGATATTTGGATTGGTGATGCTTTATTTGTAAAGTCTATGCAGATATTCTAAAATCTGAAAAGCTCCAAAGTCTAAACTATTTCTGTTTCCAAGCATTTCAGTTAAGAGTTATTTAACTTGTGCACAGATATTGGTCAATGGAATAATTTCAGAGTCCAGAAATAAATCCTTACATGTATGGTCTACTGATTTTTGACAATGATGCTAAAATATTTGAAGAGTAAAATTATAGTCTTTTCCATAAATGGTACAGGGACAGCCGGATATACACACTGAAAAAAACGACATTGAACCTCTAGCTCAGGCCATTAGCAAAGTTAACTCAAAAAGAGTATATACTTAAATGTAACAGCTAAAACTATAGAACTCAGAAGAAAACTTAAGAGTAAATCATTATTACCTTTGTTTCAGCAATGATCTCTTAGCTATGACTCTGAAACACATGTGACAAAAGAAAAAAAAAATTAGATTACATAAAAATTAACAATTTTTGTGTTGCAGACAATACCAGAAAAAGACAGCAAATTCACAAAATGAAAAAAAAAATTGCAGATCATGTATCTAGTAAGAGGTCAGTATCCTGAATATATAAGAACTACAACAACAACAACAACACAACCTGATTAGAAAATAGGCAAAGGGTTTGAATCAACATTTTTTTCCCAAAGAAGGTATAACACTATCGACTAAGCACATCAAGGATACTGAACTTTATTATTAGCATCACGGGATTGAAAATCAAAATCGCAGTGCAACACCACTTGACATTTACTGGGATGGCTATAATGAGAAGGAACATAACTAGTGTGATTAAGGATGTAGAGAAATTGGAACCCTGACACATGGCTGGTAGGAAAGTAAAAACTGTTGAGCCATTTGAATTTCACTAAGAATTCTAATTCTTATCCTACTAATGCGTGTATTTGCCAGTAAACCTCTATGTTTCATAAAGAAATAAGTATTTCTTGGTAGCTCTAGTTACCAACCAATGGAATGATTATGTCAGATGATAATTTTTGGGTAAATAACTTTTCAAGTTCAAAAGACTTGAAGATAAAAATTTTCCTTTGAAAATATATGGTTAAAAGTGCGAGCTGGGCTGGTGAGATGGCTCAGTGGCGTAAGCGCCTGCCTGGCAAGCATGATGTCCTGAGTTCGACTCCCGGAACCCACATATGAAAAAAGGGCCGATGATATCGCTCAGCGGCACGGGCGCCTAGTGGCATGTGCAGTCCTGAGGTCGACCCCCGGTACCCACAAAAAAAAAAAATAAATAAATAAGTGCGAGCTACTTTAAACTTTTAAAGAACAATATAATTTTCCAGGCAAGAGTTCCTTAACCTCTGGAGGAGACATTTAAATCTTTACTCTTTGTTTTTGATAAAGAGACTAATCAGAAATGACCTGTGATTTTCTCTTTAGAAATCTGTGTCCTGGGAATATAACTAAAGGCCCTTTAGAAAACCCTACTGGCTTTCCAGCAAGTGCCCACGGACAGTCACCAGAATCCCCGAGGGTAGATTTGCTGTGTTCATGGAGGTTAGCTCCACTGCAGTCTCACGTTTGACTATAAACTGATTCACTGCTTGTTTTGATGAGAGTTAGAAGAATGTTTCTTCCCGCCAGTCCTCACACAGGAAACAGGATTGAAAGTGACATCTAAGGACCTCTGTGTTTTTAACGTACATGTTGAACAGACATATGTGAAGGAGATTTGCACATTTCAACCTAAATTTAAGTGATCCAATTAAAATTGGCCCATACTACACCCTCCACTTGCAGATGCAGGTGCAGATGCCATCCTCCCGACTCCACCCCTCGACCTGCTACCCTTCTCTCTCCTCCTCAGGATCCTTCTTTCCCTCCCCCTCTCCTCTCTCCCTTCTCTTTCTCTTCACCTTCCCTCCTCTTCCTCTCCTCTCCTTTTCCTCCCACCTCTCTCCTTCCCTCTTTACCTCCTTTCCCCTGCTTTCTTTTCCCTTCCTTCCTTCCTTCCTCTCCCACCATCTTGTGTGGTGATAATATTTGATAGAGCTTGATGCTTTTGTGGGAATCAGCATCTCTTGGACTTCACACACATGTAAGAAATGTGATCAAAATATATATACAGTGAATGTTTACACTAAAATTTATTATAGTAAAAGGTACATTGCCATTAATCACCCCCAAAACACTCTCCCTCACAGCTTCCTCGGGCAGTCTGGAAGTCCTCTTTCATGAATGTTTTTACCAGGCATGATAAAAAGTATGGTGAATGCTGCTGCGGAGTGCCATCCAATGGAAAGGCAAACTCATAAAAACATTACAATGTGTCTTTGTCTACCTGTCTGGCACTGTGCAACTTCTGGCTTTTCCCTAAAGTCAAAATGATCATGAAAGGTGAACATTTTGAATAGATTCAAGACATAATGGTAGCCCCAACAGTGTAACTAACGACACTCATGAAGGACTTCCAGAGCTGCTTGAGAAAGTTGTAAGAACAATGGGATAAGTGTGTTTGAAGTGTGTTGGGGGGTATTTTGAGGATGATTAATGGCAATGTGTCTTTTACTATAAGAAAAGTTTCAAAAACTTAAACATTCAGTCTATATTTGGAACGTATGTCATACAGAATGTATGAAACCATGACCAAAACATTGATTTCTTGGTGACACAGTTAATACTCTCCACAGAAGTATCAGGTGTCAATTTGGTGCTCATAATAGTACCAGGACAGTATATTGTTTATGTATGTTTAGTCTCAAAACAGAAAAAAATGACTGAATTTGGTGGTTCTATTGAATCTTTTCATGTGTTATTATGCCACGTTTGAAAGTGGATGAAATGCCAATGCTATCTTTATATAATTGACAAATTTTAACCAGGGTAGGGAAAATGTCAAGCTTTAGAAAATCATTTTAAGTAACTATAGTTTAAACTTTACCCCTCAAAATTTATGGAAAAGAATTTGAGAGAAGTATAAATGAAGTTAAAATGAGCAGAAAGGCGTTGAGGTCACCTGAGGCTTTGTGGAGTATTCAGAGTATTTTTCTCACTTTTTCCTAAAGTCATTATGTTTTGGGATGTGTATTATCAGAAATGTAGTCAAGGTTTTTCTTTAATCAACCCATGTGACAATCTTTTTGTGTATACTTTAGTGTATTTCTCCATCTGGATTCTAATATTGTCAGTAAAAAATTCACAAAATACAAAGAAGATGCCTTTATATTTTCTTAACCCTACTATAATTTAAAAAAAAAACACAATTTTTTCTTTTCTTACTTTTCTATATAACACTGTTGGTGTTTTTATTTGTGGCCCTTTTCACTGAGGTTTTGTGTACTTAAATCTATTACTGCTATAAGTAAAGCTTTTGGTAATTAGGATGGAATTTCTCTTGCTCTTTTTCAAGTGCAAAAAAAAAGAAAAAAAAGAAAAAAGAAACTAGCATGTTCTTCAAGCCCACTAGAAGCCAGAATTTGAGTTGAGATTCACTTGAAGCTGAGTGCGTTTTAAATTATCAAGCCTTATCTTTTATGGCCTAGATTGGTACAAGTCTCCATAGAAAATTGGCTTTGAGCAAGTCTCTGTCCTTTTAACTGGCAAGGAAAGACAAAGTAACTTGCTTTGTTTTGAAGTATTGCATTGGTTGCAGTGTTCCTCGGGTCATGCCAGACTAAATTGGCTTTTTTTTTTTTTTTTTTTGGTAAGTAAAACTTTCCTGTTTTAGTAATGCCTGCTTGTTTCTGAATACTACCACACACAATGCCGGTAGATAGGGAGGTATTTCAACAACAAGGAAACAATAAAATACTCTCTCATATGATAGTCTCTTTGCATTACACAGTCTTCCAAAAAATAATACAATGAAGCCAAATTAAGACCAAATCAAAATTTTTTCCTTTTAAAACAATTAGATTTATGTTTATCCATTTTTCTATCAAGTATGCAAAAAGCTTGGTTATATTTCAAAATATGATCATTGTAAAATACAGATGAAGGAAATAAATGATAAGTTTATTTTGGTGACATAGTGAATAAGAAAACAGGTTTATATCAAATATACAACTTAAAAGCAAATTGTACTGCTGACTAAATTAGAATTGTGTATTTAGCAGGAACAACACAGACTTTGAATAGAGATTTGAAAGCATAGTTGTTTGAGACCTTGAGCAGTTTAATCCAGAATAACGTCAGAGGGGATTGGAATGACTACAGTGAGGACTGGAAATAATAATTAGGTTTTGGAACTGGTACCTTGGTTGGCATTTTAAAATTTAAGATTTACTTCATTCAGAGATTTTCCACCTAAACAGAGGAAAGCACTTATGTGAGATAATCCCCTTTGGTATTAATGTGATTCAACAAATATCTTCATGGGCAAGAAATAGTGGTGAGGAAAAAATCCTCTTGTCACGTTATCAGGTCTTTATTGTCCTTTTGAGTTTGCTTCTTTTTTTTTGTGGGTACCGGGGGTCGACCTCAGGACCTTGCGCGCCAGCAGGCGCCCGTGCCGCTGAGCGATATCACCGGCCCCTTTTTCGTATGTGGGTTCCGGGAGTCGAACTCGGGCCCTCGCGCTTGCCAGGCAGGCGCGTACGCCGCTGAGCCATCTCACTGGCCCTTGAGTTTGCTTCTTAAAAAAAAAAAACAAAAAAAACAAAAAACAAAAACCCTCTTCTCCAAGGCATCTGCAGGTGGCACTTGAACTCATTTTTCCTCGTTGCTTTGCTTCCTTTGTGGTGACACGGTCTAAGAGTTGTCTTCCCTCCTCCGGGAAATGGTATCACCTATGTCCTGCATTTACCACGCATATCTCAACATATGTGTTGTTGAATCTCTTCCCTTTACCCTTCTTCCTAATTTGAAATTATACAGCAGTATGGAGTTGAAAACTTACTTTAAACTGTCTTGTTTTTATGTACTTGTAATTTTTTTTTTTCCATCCAGGTCATGTCAGCACCCAGTGTTTCTAAGAGGAATGAGTATAGCTCTCTTAACTATACTTGAAATTTCAGATTAAGAATCTATATTCTTTGTCCTATATTCTACATTAGGATACAATTAGCACTTCATATAAGGCAACTAGTATTGCATGCAAAATTCTAGAAAGAACATGTAACACATGACTCATACAAAACAGTAATTGGTTGCTTTTAGCTTCCCCTCTTTTTAAAAAATCCAACTTAATAAGTAATGTTTGCCATTTTTGAGGTTACTAATATGGTTTCACAGATTTCCCTGTCCTGTTTTAATATCCATCCCATTCCTCTCTCATAATAGTCTGCTATACATTTTTCCCACTGGGCCACCCAGGATTATGCTAAATCTATTATTGTTGTCATTGTCTTCCTTACTCAACTTACTGTGGTCTTGCTGTTTTGCTCATATATTTGTTTTATTTTTTCCTCACATTGTTTACTCACATTGATATTATATTTTAAAAACATAAGCAGTTGTAAATTTCCAGTGGTTTATGTATTGCTTACACCTTTTAAATTCACTCATTAACTCTAATAGGCACTTAATCAACACACCTTATTAGAAACTACTGTGTGTGGTTTTATCGTTACATTTTTATTCTTTTTTTTTTTTTTTTGGTACCAGGAATTGAACTTAGGACCTTGCGCTTGCCAGGCAGGTGCTGTGCTGCTCATCTATATCCTCAGCTCCAAAGTTTTATTCTTAAAGCATGGGAAATAATATCTCTTGCTAGGATCATTTTTTAATTTTTATTTTGTTAAGATTTAGCCACACAGAAGTCATTTGGATGGAGTAATTGTTTTACGGAAACTCATACTAAATTTCAGAATAAAGCAGAAAATATGTTACTTAGTCTGAAAACTCAAAAAAATAATTTTATAAGTAATGGAACCAAGTCCTTTGCTAATTAGGGATAAAGCCAGACTAACACCCCTCCACCATTGTGTATGTCTGTAAAAAGAAGCAGAAGCACGCAGATCTTCTCAAACATTGTTCGTTGATCTCCTCTTCACCTCGACGAGCCCAGTAGGCCATTGCAATGGTCTGTGAACTTTGGAAATGGGTTCTTCACAGCCATTGGCGATAGCCACTGGCAACAACAACTGTGTATTTCATAGTTACTTTAAAGCCTGGAGCATATATCAGTTAGCCTTTCAGATGGAAAAAGGGATGTGGGTAGGGACAGAATTGCAACAGGGCATGAATTCATTTTGTTCTTGATTCCTTTTTACTCATGGAAACCAGTGATAATCAGTTTATTCCTTTTGACTCATTCCAGTCAGACCTTCTTTTAGCCCATAGTGCCAGCTGGCTTTTGTAGGGGAACAAAGCAGGAAAAAAAAAAAATGGCAGAAAAAATCGGAACAAACTATTGAAGTTTTTTTGCATTAACAACCTCCTCAGGTGACACTCATCCCCCCTATCCTCGCCATGATCCTTACCTTCTTCCTGATGACCCCTGAAAGGAGGAGCAAAGGGTGAGAAGGGCCAAGGAAGTGTTACACACTGGGCAGAAGTTCTGTTGGAGAAGATATCAAGGGTGTAGAGATCTTCCAGAAAAGGGCAACCCCATTGTAGAAGAAAGGGGAACAGGCCCTGGAAGGGTGAGTGCTCCTGAGCATCCTACATGAAGATGCCCTTTTGCGTCTCTTCCCAAGCTCTGATCCGGTCTGATTTGCATGTCTGTTTCTCTTGTGCCACAGAGAGACATATTTATGCTTGTCATAATTGGGATGCTGGACAGTGATCATGTAACTTCTGCTTTAGAAGACACCTAAAAAACTCTCTGTAGTCATTAAAAGATATGTGTGTATCGACCCTTGTACAGATTAGTTATAATTAGTAAAGCATGTTGAGTCAGATGAGAACAACTTCCTCTCTTCCCTGTCATCGTTCTGAGGAAACCAGGGGTTATTCTGTTCTTTATGAGTTTGTTCCCGACCTTATTTCTCCAGTCTTGTTGTTAGCGTGCTAGTTGGATAGCCTCAAACTGGTTTTTTTCCTGACACTACTTTAGATCAGCTTTTGGTTTCCCGTTCAGAAATGGGAAACAGAGAAAAGGAGGAAGACTGAGGTATTGCTGCCAATCAAGAATGACTCCTTCCTGTCTCCTTACACACGAGTTGAGACATAGTGCCCGGATGTTGTCCTTGGGTGACTGAAAAGAGGAACTTCTAGGCCAAAATATCAACCTGGGATGAAGTAAAAATTGCCCTGATACTCATTTGTTTTTCTTTTAAAAGACTTGTCATTTATATCATCTTTTGATATGCTAATTATATTATCTTGCCTCAGTGAAAGTCATAAATCTCAAGCTTTTTCTGCCTTTAGATGGTAGAAGTCAACCAAATACAGTGAACCCCTGAAATTTGTGGGGGTTAAGTTCCTAGAGCACCCACAAATTGTGAAAAACTGAAAATTTGAGATATGGTCATAAAAATGCCTATAAATGCCTATATTTGTAGTTTAAACCTTAAATATGCTATGTCTCCCACAATTATGTAATTTAATTTAGTAAAATACTGTATTAATAAGCCTTAGAAGGTGCAGGATGTTTTGGCAGCATCTTAGATATCTTAGGGCTTTGAGAAGAACAAAACGGAGAGCACTGCAGATTGCTACGCACAGTATAGCAACCTTTTTTGATGGGGGAATGCTGGTGCATCTGCCTGAGATGCATTACAGGGCAGCAGCCAATCAGCAGCAAAGAGAACTGAATAATGCTCTCGGATTGGCTGTTTGCAAACCTCCTGCAAGAAAACAATTGTGGAGGATATTTGCAGTTTCTGTGAAATAGTGGAGATTTCCGCTAACGTTTATTAGTTAGATTCTAAGGAAAAATCCATGAATGATAGGATGCAAACTTCGAACAGTGACTTTGTGGGGGTATACTGTACTTTTGAGAATAAGGATCCATTGTTACACTCCTTTCCGTACCCCAGTATCAAAGTTAGATTGGCAGAAAGAAAGTCTGGCAACTTATTCATTAGTCACTGCTGATTATTCATGTATTTTCTTTTTCAAGTGTCTATAAAGTTTTAAACTTTATGTTACTCATGTCTGTTATGTGAGGTGTACACCTCTACCTCCCCGAAACTGTTTGGTGTATACAGTGGCACCTTAGTTCACAAACTTAATTCTTTCCATAATTCTGGTCGCAAACCCAATTGGATAAGAACCGTATTAAACTTCCCCATAAGGTCAACATTGAACTTAAGCATGAATTTGATTTTGGTCCTCATCCAATTGGTTTTGCAACTAGAATCTCACAAAGAATTAAGTTTGTGAACTGAGGTCCCACTGTAATTACATTATGCTTGCTGTGGGGATGGGTATAAAGGATGCAGGCCCATGATTCACGCCACAGCAAATTAAATCCATAAGCGATGTATGTACTGTGAAAGGTGAAGTATGAGATTCTAATGAGAGTTATGGCTATTTTGCATGGCTTCAGCTTTTTGCAATCACCCAGTTCCAGTGATAGAAAGGTGATTTGCTTTCAGGTGATTACCCCAAAATGCATTTTCTCTTCCTTTCCAGCACCATCCCTTCTCTGTAGGATGGAAGCTCTTAGCTTCAGTGAATCTTGTCAGACCTTTAACTGTGTGCCACTTGTCCCTGGCACAGTGAGACACTTTATTTCATGGGTCCACTGCTAACCTTAAAGGTGATAGGTTTCTCAACCATTGGATTTTTTTTTTTTTGGAAAGGCCATATGTAAATTAAACTCCCCTCAGCATCACTTTTAGGGGTGTTGCTTTCCCCTAGTTTGCTACCTTGGGGTTAATTTTTCATGGAACTGGCTTTACAGAGTTGTTACTATTCCTTTTCATAGTTTCAGCAAATTCAATATTGTGTTCATTAAGAGCAGGTAAGGATAGGAGGGTTGTGGTTTTATTTTAAGCACCTGGAAACAGTCAGAGAAGAAGGATTTTGGTCTTGGGTCCTTAGGGCCATATTTCTGTGTTTTTTTTTTTTATCTCCTACAACAAAAAATGATTTCAAGGTAGGGTAAGAATTTTGTCTTCACGAGAATTTGAGTGCTGAGCATCTCTGTTGATGATTCTTGAACAGATAACAAGTACAGCCAGATGAGTGGCCACCAACTCAGATGTTTAGGGGTTACTATAAGAGCCACTAGCTTCTCAGATCAGTCTTGGCCAACCTCTGCATATCAGCACTGGTGCCCCAGCTCATCCCTTGCACAGAACATGTGTTTGTGCAACTCGGTCCTCCCCATTGTCAGTTTTCTACTCTACAAAATTGCTATGATGCATTTTGTTTATCACCCTGCCTTTTCTGTATCTTTCCCTTTGCATTTTAACAAGTAGACTAATAAAACACTCCAGCTGGCCTTTTTATCTTGGGATGGAATCACTTACCGAATGAGACACGTCTTCCCCTCAGATTGAGTCATGGTGTAGTGACAGAAGGGAATTTCATAGGAGCGGTAAGATAACCAAGGACTCCATATGGTGTTAATTTATCCCATGACTGTTTATTGAATAGTAACTGTGTGCCAAGTACTGAGCTTAGTACTTGAGCTTAAGACAGAGTAGGAGATTGCAAAATAAGACTGAGCTCTGAGAAGTTAGAATAGAGTTATACGTGTAGAATTCCACAGGATACTTAAAAGTTTCTTGCTGCGTTTAACTCAAGAGAACACTAAGCTGGGAGAAACAGACTTTCATAATCCCAAGTCAGCCTCTGATTCTAAAATTGCTTTTATGTGACTTTTGAATGACTCTTTTAAAAGATAATCTGTCTCCTTAGGATTTTGGGCTGGTTTCACTTGTCTTCTCTGAGCACATTTCCCTTCTAAACACATTATAGGGTATCTGGACAGAATGAACTGACTGGAAAAGTCCAACCCAGAAATAAATATTTCCCAGTACTATTTTATAAGGATGCTTATATACTCATAAATAATTCAAAATTACTTTGAACCGAACACCAATATACAGCTGACAGTAGTGTTCCAGGGAAAATAATGCTCAAATGAAACACTGATTAAGAAGAAAAGAACGAGGGCCGGTGAGATGGCTCAGTGGCATAAGCGCCTGCCTTGCAAGCGCGAGGGCCCAAGTTCGACTCCCGGATCCCACATACGAAAAAGGGGCAGGTGATATCGCTCAGCGGCACGGGCGCCTGTTGGCGCGCGAGGTCCTGAGGTCGACCCCCGGTACCCACAAAAAAAAAAAAAAAAAAAAAAAAAAGAAAAGAACGAGTTGGGAAACATTCAAAGGTTAGAACTGCTGTGATTTAGGTACCCATTAGATATTTATTGAGTAGATTTATGGACTATTGAAATGTTCTTAACACTGTATATATTTATATCCACTGCTTCTGAAAGCTCAGCCAATGATCATGGATACAATTTCACTACCAAATACCTCAGTGTATCTGTCCTTCATGTGTCTGTCTCTGTAGATGTGGTGATGGAAACCGCTGACATGTTTAACAGCTTCCCCAAAGATTTATCTATTTTATAGCCTATTGGGTGACTTATTTAATTTTATGATTTTGTTCAAAGATATTAAATAATTTTATCATCATGATATTTGTAAAGCTTTAAAAGAGTTATTGGAAAGTATGAAGCTTTATTTATTTATTTCATAAATTGGTCTCCTGAATTTCCAAACAAGTAACAGCTACTTTGGAAAACTGCTTGGTAGTAAATAGTGGTGTTTAATGTATGCACACTATGACCCATTAGGTGTAGGAGTTGTATTGCTTCTATGTATGTATATCTGAGATAAATGAGTTCCTATGTATATAAAAATATTCATGTAGAAATACTCATAGTGGCACTGTTTAAATATCTCTAAACTGAAAACCTTAAAAATACCTATCAGTATTGAATGAAAGAATAATTTGAGGTATAATGACATAGTAGAAGAGTACAGAGCAATGAAAAATAACAATATACTGTTTCACTTGACAACATTGATGGATCTCATACACGAAAGCCCATATAAACAGTATTTTTCCATTTATATGTGGTTCATGAATAGGCAAAAGTGATCCATGGCCATGGAAATCAGAATGAGACTTTGGAGAAGGATATTGGTAGGAAGGAGGAATAGAATGCAGCCTTCAGGGATGCTGATAATGTTCTATACAGTGATCTGTGTGATAGTTACATGGTGTGTGTGTATACGTGTGTGTGTGTGTGTGTGTGTGTGTGTGTGTTGTACAACAATTAAGTGAAGTGTATACTTGAAACTTACTACTTCACTTTAGGTATACTTTAATATCAGGGCTTTAACAACAGAAATTTCCAAGCAGTAGCCACTTTACTGGAACAATTTATTGAACAGTAAAACACTAATTTGAGACTTTGGAAGAGTAGAGCAGAAGATGTCTTTAGAGATGAGTAATGGATGATTTAGCTATTGTTGGAGGAGGATGTGATAGGAGTATTTGGTACACCGTGATACATTTCTTTAAATGGAATTATTGAAGGAAGGAAAATTGCTAAATACATGATCTGTGAAATCAGCTCCCTCAGTAAGATGACTATTGGTCTCTAAAGACTTGAAGTCACATACTGAAACTTTTATTCTCTAAAAATGAGCACCATAAATTAGCTCACTGTCAAGTCACTGTTTATCTCTTTTTTACTTCCAAACTCTAGGAGGTCTTTGGAAAATCAGCCAGTATGTCATTCCCAAAAATAAAGAGTGTAGACTTGCAAGAAAACTGGAAATAGCTTCCTCCATATGGTAGGAAGAAATGTGGTTTTTGCTCTCGTATCTTCACAGGACTAACAGCACTAGCAGATTCCATGGATAGAGTCAGAAAGCAAGTTTTGTCTCTAAGGAAAGGCCAAAAAGAAATGTCATTTTAATAGCTAGAGAGAGCAGAGAGAGAAGCAGAAGTCTTGAATACTCCATAAACCGAATACCTATTCATCGAATCATTAGAAGCTTACTGCGCCATTCTGTTTGAGAAATGTATGCTTGCTGCATCATTGGTTTTCTGGATACTGCTCCCGTATAAAACCATTTTTCATCAAATTTATCACTGGTGTGTTGTTATAAGAACAAAGGAAAGGGAGTGTCTTGGTTTTTATTTTATTTTTTTCACAATTTTCCTGAAATGGAGTAGTACGTAAGGCAGGGTACTCAGATGGGCATTATTGTCTAAGGCTTGCTTTTTAGCTAACAACTTGAAAAATAATTTATTCTCTTTATGTGTTATCTGTCCATTTTAATTGTATATGATAACACAGGACATGAAGGAGATGGAAAAATAAGGCAAAGTGTGTGCTGTCTGTGTTGAAGCTTAGAGGTCTTGCAGGGTCGTGGCCAAGAGGGTGGACTCCGGAGCCAGACTACCCAGGGCCAGGTCCTGCCTGTGCCCCTTAGTGGGTGTCTGACCTTGAGCAAGTCAGCTCAGCAGTACAGTGCGATTACAGAAATAGTAAGAGAAGGTCGTTTATTATGTGCCCAGTAATATTCTTTCAATACATAGTTGCTGTAAACAATAATAATAAGTATGTAAATATTCTCAATAAGTCTTTTATTTGCTTTATTTTTCATTAACATTTAATTAGCTATATCACGTCTTTTATTTGTGATGACTAGCATCTCCCCTTGAGCATACTGAAATATGAAATGAGATAATGATGTCTGTATTTTGTATCCAAGTATTTGATATCCACATATTTTTGTTTATTTATTTTTAATGTTTTGGTGTTGGGGATCAAACCTGGGGCCTGATGTGTGAAGAGCACGCATTCTGCCACTGAGCTACACTTCTAGCCCTGATATCCAAATATTTTTTGGCATGATAATGAGACATTTAGATTATGTACTCACATCTTAATAGTTTTCTGACACTTTCATTTGAATTATAACTTGTCATGCTTCTGAGTGAATTTTAAATGCTAAAAATACGATGTGAAAATGGTAGATAGGATACATATCTAAAACCAAGTTTTAGAAGGAATTCTTAAGAGAGGAATATAGTTCAGCATGCAACCAGGTAGATGAAACATTGTTTTCTGATTACCAAGCTCTTTGAACTGGTGAAAGGCCAAATTATATCTTGCATATGTTCTACATGACAAAACTGGCTGGTCTGGCAAAAGGCTATATTCAGAGAATATAAAAGAAGATCAAATATTGTTTTAAATTCACAGAGTTTAAACATTTCTGTATGTTTTCTCTGTGTTTTAGAAAAGTGGAGCGGGATGGAGATTTATGATAGTTGGTTTTAATTAGAAAAGCATTTTATTTTAAGAGCCATGTCATATTTATTTAAACTTTATTATGCATTACTGTAATTTTTTAAAATGAAAAGTGAACTTTGAAAATGCCACCTATTAGGATACAATTTTTAATAATATAAATAATGTCACTTTTTTTCATCCATCACTTTGGTATTACTTTAAACTTTTGTTTTTTAATTGTTTTTTTGTTTGTTTGTTTTGCCTTTCTGGTCAAGGTCATCTTCAATGCTCCAATTCTATCTAAGAAAGAAGTTGATATAAACAAGAAATTGAATTTCTAGTTCTTTTAAATTTACCCCTTTAAAAAATACACAAAAAGCCGAAGTTGTTCCCTTGGTTTTTCACTGAGGGTTGCTGTGCCGTGTTTTGTGCTCTGGTGTGTCAGCACCCTATGAGTGTGCATGCGGGTGGCTGAAGGCGCCTGGGGCCAAGGCTGAGGAGCAAGCAAGCTTTGGAGGTACTTAGCTGAGTAGAAGGAATCCCAGCCTCCCTTGTGTCTTGTTTTGTTTTCAGTTTCCCATACTAACCCTCCTTGTCTTTTTCTGTGAGTCAATGCATTTTGAGTATGTTTCATGTATTGAGGGGTAGGCTGTATAATTACTCCATTCAACTGGACTTTATTTAACAGGCCTATGGCTCAGCACCTCTTTAGCAGTTTGCCTTCTTTTTAAAAATACATTTATTTATTTCAGTGCCAGGATTGAATCCAGGGCCTGATGCACTCTAGGAAAGCACTTTATGACCAAGCTAGGTCCCCAACCCTAGTAGCTTGCCTTCCAGAAATTAAACTCACTGTGGCTGATCTTTGTTTTTGCTTTTGTTTTTTTGAGACAGGATCTCACTATTTAGTTCAGGCTGGCCTTGAACTCACTATGTGGCACAGGCTGGCCTTGAGCTCACAGTGATCCTCCTGCCTCAGCCTTCCAACTGCTGGTATTACAGGTGTGTGTAATACCACCATGCCTGGTATTCATTCTTTCTATTTGAATATACCTTTCTCAAAAATATAGGTCACATATGTCTTAGTTTTCCAAATCACTTTTATGTAACATATATTTGTGTTTTTTAAAATGTCTTTTGTGTATGACTTGGTTGCTAATTTAACAGTGATTTATAATGGTGTATTTATAATGGTGTAATCGAGTGTCAGAAGATGACAGAGAGAGATGTTATTATCAAGAAATAGTGCAGGGCCAGATGGATAGTAATTTTTACTCGATGAAGAGACATACAATACTGCTGAATTATTTGCATACACTTGAAGTTCTTGCTTGCAGTTGATTTGGGACCAGGAGATCAGTATTAGGGTTATGGACCAAACAAGAGTAAAGGCTAGAACTACAAAGGTGGTGCTAGAAGAGGTTGAAACAATGAACTCATTCAGTTGAGGAACAGCATCCAGATTCTAAAACCAAAGCACAGCTTTCTAAACTGAAGTCTAAAACATACATCAGGAAGACGGAAGCAGTAGTGAGAGGGAAGGAAGGAGACTGACAGCTCTCAGAGCAAGCTCAAGGGCTTTTCTGGGTAACCTTTCCAAATTCCTCAGCTGTCACTCTTCTTCCGAGGCTGACCCAGCCTCAAACACAGGGCGGGCAAAGCAGGTAGGTCGCTCTCAGTTATGCCACAGCTTGACACCTACGCCAAAAGACACGTCTGAGTCTAAGTTAAGAAGCAGGTAAATAATGCCCAAGTAGACTGTGCTTTATTTTCAGGTTGACTTCTAGATTCTTACTCAGGAAGCAATGTCAAATGTCTTCTCGCTCATTACCACACTGTGCCTGTTTTGTTTCTGAGATTGTGTGTAGGCTGCCCGCGTGGAGAGGATGGTCTGGTGCCAGCCAGATGGTCTGTAGATACCGCTCCTGGGCATGGTCAGTGTCAATGTATTCTGTGGCCTGCTGTGCCTTGGAATGCTGCTGGATGCCTGTGAGGTCGGCCACCCTGCCCTGAGGCTTAATGTTAATCTGAGCAGGAGAAGGTGGTCCTGTAAATAAGACTGCAGTCCTCCTTGCTTGTGGGCGTGCACTAAAGAAACCCTGATAACCTCTTGCTCTGCAAAATCCCATACGAGCATTCTTCACTTCTGAGTGTAGACTAGTTGAGATTGAAAATGTCTGTTTCGTAATTACTATCAGTCAGGTCAGAAAGGCAATTTATTGGTTCCTGATTCCTATTGGGTCAAAAATCAAGAGATGAATTTAGTTTTCAAAACAAGAAACTTGAATCCAAATGAGAGTTATAGGGTGACAAACAGAATATCTAAGGAGTTCTTAGGGGAATAACCATTTATAAATCTTCAGTAGGGCAGAAATTAGCCAATGTGTAAGTTATTTGCTCTCTTAAGTCTGAGTGTTTATTCCTTATAACTTTCTGTTATAGTGTTCCTCTTGTTGGAATAAACTAAATATAGTAATAATAATCTTGCATTTGCAAGATGTTTTATACTTTATAAATATTTGGCATGTTATCATATATGTTAATCTCAAATTACGGGAATATTGCATATGGATTATTAACTGCATTTTCCAGATAGCAAAATTGAGATCTGCAGGCCAAGGAACTTGTCTAAAGTTACATAGCTGCTAGTTTAGGCAAAGATCTGTCCTGAAATCATAGATCTCTTACCTCTACACAGGTCAAGTCACTGGAAATCTTGAAGTTGGAAACTAGTCTCTCTGTATTTCCTCCCATTCTTAAGCTTCTCACTCAGTTTGGTTTTACTGTTTCATATTTGCTCACATTCTTCTTTGCTTGTTTCTCCTTAGAATGTTCTTGGCTGCTTTGTGCATCTGTCCCTGTTTGAGAGCATTGCATGCCACGTGCTCAAATATCTCTGTGAGAAACAGCTAGTTTTACATTGGATAATTCTCCTCCGGAATTTACCTTTACCTAATCTCTATCGATGACTGTTCTTATCTTACCCTACTTAGAAAAGGATTTGCCTTATTGGATCTGGCCACTTATTCCTCTAATCTAATATCCAGTTTCCAGCAATTCCATGACACACCATTTCAGAAGAAAGTAGTATGCTTCCCTAGCTAGGAATTAGGAAACAAAATTCTTATGACTCTGCATTAGATGGTGAGCAAATTATTCAGTTTTCTTTCTTTATTCATGATTTCACTAGACTGTAAGGAGCTGCAAGAAACTTCAAAGTATCTACATTGGATATTTAATATGGAGCTTTTGATGGATTGTCTTAATTATCTAGTATTCCATATAACATAGAATACATTCTTTTTTTTTTTTTTTTTACAGCTCCAAATTAATAACAAACATCATTGTTTGTTGGACAAGTAATTACTTAAATGTGGTTTTGGTACTTAATAAATATAGCTTATTTCATCTTTCTACTGTGTCTTAATGTGATTTGAAAGCAAGTTATTTATTAGCTCATAGTTCTTGACTTAAGTAGTAGAATCACAGCTCAACCACTATTTGAATATTTGCTTTTCAGTGGTTCTGAAATCTGTATCAGCATTAGCTGTGGCATTTTTAAGTGGATTTTTCCAGGGTTCTGCACACACACACACACACACACACACACACACACACACAGATTTTCTAAAGGTTTTCTACTTTATCTAAGTAGCTACCTAGAGGCTGAGTTGTAGTGCAGTGGTATAGAGTGCTCACTTAGAATGCATGATCCCCTGTATTTGATCCCCAACACTGCAAGAATAAAAAAGAAAGAAAGAAAATAAACTACCAACAAAAAACATACCTTAGGGATTCTGAGCTCTAGCCAAGAGTGGGAATCATTTTTCTAAGATTATAGGGGGGCTTCTGAGATGAGAATAGTTTAAATAAGTTTCACTCATTCTGCAGACATTTAAGTGCCTGCAACACATCAATTATTGTTCTGGCGTGGGTGGAATTATACAGTCTCTGTCTAGAGGAGCATATATTTTAATGAGAGTAGCCTCAATCATTGCTGTATGTGTATATCATAGTAGGAGAATATACAGTTCTGCGGGTAAAGAAGAGGCTCCTAAGCCAGCCCCTGGGAGGTCATCATGTTCAGGAAAAAAGAAATCCTTGAGATTTGAGACGTAGACATTCCTGTCCAGTGAGTAGACACGGTTTGCTCCTTTGGCAGTGGAAAGTAGAGCAGAATTATAAGGGACCACTAAATTCCTGTTGAAGGGGTGTGACAGCGTGAAGGCCAACAGCAGGACGGGGACCGTGGTGGAGAAAGCCGGTTGGCCTGCATCTCTGGGAAGAGGTGGTAAGAACTTCGCCAGGGTGGTAGAGAGGGGACGAAATGATAAGGAAGCCTCAGGGAAGTTGATGTGTGGCTGGATGTGGGAGACAAGAGGAGGAATGAATCAAAGGTTCCTGTCCTGATGACTGGGGATGTGGTATCTCTGACTGAGGTACGGGGATTGTGAAATAGAGCTGTTTGGAGAAGATGATGAGTTTCTTCGTCCTGGTGGCCATCTGTGCATTTGCCCCACTATTTAGCACAGTGCCTGCTGCTGATTAGATACATTCGTTGGAGTATTGGTGTGGCTGTCTCTGTTATGAATGACTTAATTTCTCTCTTTCATGAAGGAGTCTAGGAAGGTGAGTGTCCAGAAAGGTACAGTGGCTTCATTCCTTCATGCTGCCCATAGATTTATTCCCCAGCTTTTCTGTTGCTTCATCCTCAGAGAGTGGCGTATGGCTGAGGGGATGGCCTATTTCCATAATTTCGCCTTCGAGCCTGATAGAAGGAAAGAAGAGAGCAACAAGATTCCTCCTGGAGGCTGCGCTTTATCACTCTGCTGTACTTTACATTTTAAATGTCGCTCAAAGTCACACGTGTTAAACACTTAGTCCCCAAGGTGGCACTGTTGGGAGGCTGTGGAAACTTGAAGAGGCAGGGCCTAGTGAATATCTTCAGGCCACTGGGGGCTGCTCTGGAGGGGACAGTGGGATCTCACCCCCTTCCTCTGCCTTTCACTTTTCAGCCATTAGATAGTGGTTTTCCTTTGCTGTGTGCTCCTGCTATGATTTGCTACCTCACCACAGGCGTAAAAGCAATAGGCCAACCAATCTTGGACTGAAATCTCTCTAACTGTGAACCAAAATAAACCTTTTCTCCTTACAGGTTGATTATTTGTTATAGTGGTGCAAAACTAACATATGTTCTCTGCATTCCACTTTCTGTAGCTTATATAGCTACAATGAAGTAAAATATAAGCTGGGGAAAATGCTGTATTCATAGTTCAGTCATAAATTCTGAGGTTCTGTTGCTAAAGGATGAAGAGGATTTTGTGGCCTAGGTTCTTAAACATGTGTGGTGGATTAACTAATGGTCACCTTGTAACACTCAGCTGAACTGAATCAGCATGGTTCTGGGGTGGAAGGCCCACCTGAGGATTGTTGCTAACAACGTAAAAGGAGAGCTTGGGGGGAAGATGGTGCTGTTGATCCTCCTGGAGAAGCTTGTCACACTGGCTTTCCTGATATGAACTCAGCCGTTCTCGTTGTCAGAGGAGCTTGGGACCTCATTGTGGCTGAGGATGGCTGTGGTTCTCTTTGGGGGAGCTCTGGTCCTTACCTTGAGCGTTGCTTCCTGGCTCCAGTGCAGATCCCTCAGCCTGCTGGCACAGATCCTTCATCCCACTGGCACAGGCTTTCTAGCTTCCACCACTGACCTTTGGGCCTTGCCAGTGCAGATCCTTGATACAGACTTGCATGAGACACTGTCATCGGTGCTAGGCCTCCAGCTGGACTCGTGCAGGACTTTGCTGTGGGATCCAGGCCCTCAGCTGGATTCTTTGGGTCTCCAGTGTGTGGACAGATCTCCTGCACTCTTTTGCATCTGACTCTTCGGGTAAATATTATAAAATAATCCTATAAATTATGTTTCCTATATTAAATTATTTCCTTGTAAACCCTGACTACAATAGCATGGTATCTGCCACAGTGGTTCTGACTTTTGTAAAACGAAAGTGGGTGGAATTTGTTTCATGTTGAGTTGAAGGCAGAGGGAAGGCCTCCCCATAGAGGTACCCAGGATGTGGACTGAGACATGGAATAATAGCTCAGAAGAGTGAGCGGGGTGTGAGATGTAAATAGGCGAAGTTGTTGCCTAAGGCCATGGATGTACTCAGTAGAATGTTGAGAGAAGCTAAAAAAAGACCAGGAGAAAGCTTTGGTGGGAGCACGCATAGGTTAGATGGGATGAAGGGCAAGCGAGAAAATTAGTCCAGGGACTAATTGGAAATATTTGGAGAAGTAACTAGCTAAAGAATTGAAAAAATATTTTTTGCCAAGGCATAATAAAAAAAAAAAAAAAGAATGAAATGACATTGTTGAAAGGAGGAAAAGTTAGGAAACAACAACAACAAAAAAAATTGGAGAGCTCAGAGTATGAGGAAAGAGAAAAACTGTTGAACATGTCAAAAAGTTTTATTTAAGATTTGTGGCATGCTGACATTAGGTTCCATCCAGAGCATTGGATCCAATGAGGCATTGTTCAGAGGAATGTATTCTATTACAGGAGGAAAATTTAGTGGAGGTTTCATTAAAGATATGGAAATATCTGATGAATAGTGGTTGTACTTGACCAGATATACTCTTTCTGTGCAGAAATGGACACTAAAATGGTTGAATATAATTTCTATAAGTGGTGAAACAAATTATTTTAATTACTATAGATAGGTTCATTTAGGTTAGTTTTGTAATCAGCAAGTAATATGAACCATATTTGATAAAGCTCAAACGTAGGCTGGAGGGCAAGGGATTTACATTTGTGGTGGTTTTATTCTCTGGAGCATTAGAGTGTGATGGAAAGGAGATTCTTCCTCAACTCAAGGGAGAAGCTCAAGTTCTGACATCTGTATTGCATTGTCTCTCTAAGTACATTTCTGACTTGTTACTGCTTGTGCTATCTAATAGGGAAAAATTTAGCATATAGTTTTTTTACTGAGTCAGAAGGGAGGCCTATTCAACAATCAAGGAATCTTTGACACGGATACCATCTTTATCTTCTTTTTATTTGTTTGAGTTTTGTTTTGAACTTAAACCAGAAATCTAGGTCCAAGCTAAATGAGTTTAGTTTTTAATTTCAGTTATTAGACTTTTATTTTTGAGATGGAGTCTACTAAGTTGACTAGGCTAACCTTGAACTTGTGATCTTCCCATCTCAGCCTCCAATAGCATGTGCCACTGTGTCTGACTTGTTAGATCTTGATTTAGCACTACCTATAGAAATAGAATGTCAGCCCTGTATGCACTTCAAAAACTTAAAAATGTAAGCCATATATACAATTTTATTTTTTTCTAGTAGCCACATTTTTGAAAAGTAGGAAGGAACTCATGAAATTAATGTTAAGATGTGACATACAATGCAGATTATCCAAAGTATTGTTGTTTGAACTTGTAATCAATGTAGAAAATCAATGAGATATTTGGTATCCTCTTAAAAAAAAACCCAAATCTTTGAAGTCTGTGTTTATTTCAAGTGCCCAATTAGCTGCATGTGGCTAGTTGTTCTTTGTTGAACAGCACAGTTCTAGAAAATTGAAGAGGAGTCTCGTTCTCTTCTCATTTGCTCTTGCAGGTCTGCCACTGTGAATTTCTCCTAAATTTTTTATTGTACATGATATTAGGCACTGATCCCAATAGGCTTATATAGAGTGTTATTATTGTTTTAATTTTTTGATCACTGTTAGGCAGTAAAGTGAATGAGTGGGAAATAAGGGTCTTTTTTTCTTTTCTATAGTACTTTACTTTCAGTATCACCCGGGACTTCTTGGTTATATTTCAAATTATTGAGCTGGGAGTGTAGCTCAGTGATAGAGTACATGGTTAGCATATGTGCAGCCCTGAGTTTAATCCCCAGTGCCAACAAATAAAAAAATAGATAAAAAATACTGGTTGGCAGTTGTGTGAAGAGCAAAGTGAAGGTAAAATTTCTTACCTTTTATGTTTCCTTTCAGTGATCAGTGCTTGGTTTGGTTTCCTCATTATTTTTTTTTCTCCCTGATTCATTTTAAAGGGGTGACCTGCGAATCTGGGCCTTTCCTGGGCTGATGTGGGATTGAGGCAGCAAAGCAGAATGATCTTTCCTGTAGGGACCTCTGAGAAGGTGCAGGCTCACCAACGGTTTTTCTTCTTTCCTTAGTCTTAAAGTTGTTGGGGAAGGTCTGGGAATCATGAGTAGATTTGGGGTTAAGATACTCATTATTGTTCAAGCCCTGCTTCCTGGATACTCTCCTTTGTGCCTGAGGAAGTGCTTGGTCTAAGTGCCTCTCACACTCTACTAGGAAAGAGCTTTTTTCAGAAGTCACTATCCATCTCCTTCTGATACTGTCGTAAAGTAATATATAAAGTAATATATATTATATGCTATACATGTAGCATATATTATATGCTAGATATATGTAGTAATATATACTATATGCTATATAAAATAATATATGCTATGTTATATATATATATGTTTTACATGTATTATATAATATAAATTACTAGAAAAACAAAACTAGAAAAAAACCGCCAAAACAAAGACTCACAAGTCTAGATTCAGTGGACAAAACATTACTCCACCAGGTTATTATAAAATTCCTAGCATTTGCCCAGTTTCTGTTCACATTTATCCTTTTGTGGACAAGTGACAGAGCTGGTGCACTGGTGGCAGCCCACCACCCACATTCTGAGTAGATGACACTGATTTACAACTGCAGTTATGTCCCTGTGGGTCACTCTGTGACACGTCTCCTGCATTTTACAGATCATGACAGAGGAACAAAGAGACTTAGGTATGCAAGGATGTGCAGGTGCTGGAGCTGGCATTCAGACCCAGACTGGTGGCTTCCCCACAGGGTCTCTGCTAGGATTAGGGAAAGGTGTCCCTTCTGCCTGGCTCTGCCTTCGCTCACATACTGTGTACAACGCAGCCTGCACTGTGGGACGATGTGGCTCTGTTCAAACACACCCGTGCCCTACGTGCCTCCCTTTGTCAGGCTGAAAGAGCCTTCAGGAGGGGAGAAAGTGGAGACTAAGCCTCTCTTCATCACTTTATTGTGCATTCTCACACTATAGCAGTTGAAAGTGAGGAAAATTCAAGATGGTGGAAGTTAGACATTTTTAGTATTTCTACAAAGTGCAAGTCTGTGCTTCAGCATTGGGATACCTGTTACTTAATTACTGTCTGAGACTATTAGAAATTTCCTTCAACAATCAGCCAAGCAACAGGAATATAACACAGCACTGAAAAATAAATTAATATATAATGATCTCAAAAACATTTGTGCATATATTCCCATTATCCTTGCTGCTTCAATCATTGTACTTCTATCATAACTTCTTGGTACTGGCTCGGTATATAAATTAAATGAAATTTAAAAAGATAGGCAGTGCAAGTAGACTGAGAATATCTCATTCGTACAGCAATCACTCATACCAAGAATTAGTTAATGTTAATTTTAAACATATTTGTAGCTCTGCAGCCAAATTATGTTAACTATATTAAGGTCCTGAAAGTTGTGACTGGAGCCAAAAGGATGAACATCTTGGTTTTGTTCTCCTCCATGGCCAATTGTTATACGTGGTCAAAGCAAGTGTCTCACTGGCCACATAGAATGCTAGGAAACCAATTTAAATGGAGAAGTCACTTCTAACCGCTGAAAAACTACTGTGAGCCAAGTAGGGCCTGATTTATTTTTTAAGGAATTACATGAGAGGAAGGAAAGAGCAATCATTCTCTTGAAGAATTAAATGCAGTCGTGAATGTGTCAGTTTTCTTTCTTGGTGCAATATACACATTAGTATCTCAAAGGTTGAGCACGTCAATTTAAGGTAAAAGCTGCCAAACATGTACTTTTTTGTGTTTAACTTCTTATCACTATCGTCTGACGGCAGTGAGCGCACTTGCCCACTGCAGCCCTTTGCAGGTGATGCATTATTTTTCGGGTGAGGGATCCAGGACTTCAGAGCACTGGAACAGCTTTTCCGGAATGCAGGAGGAAGCAAGCTGGAGAACTGTGGCACCTCACGTTCTGTGCGGTAGAGCACTGGCATCATCTGGGAGCTTATTAGAGACAAAACCTCAGCTCCATTTAGTATCTGTGTTTTTAAAAGATCCCAGGCGATTCAGGTGGAACTAAAGTTTGAGAAATACTGCTTTATTTTCTAGAGTTAGTGTTTGTAATCCCTGCACATTCTTGCCTCCCAGGGAAGGGAATTCTCAAGAGAATTCACAGAACCTAACGTGATTTTTAGGAAGATTTGAAATAATTTCTTTCTGATTATAGTCTAGTTCAAATTTCAAATTTCTAGATTTCAAATTTGTTAATTCTGTGTTTTCTGCTTTTTCTGGCTAAGTGATCTGAGATTTAATCTTATAAGACTCTATTCTTTCTTCTCCATTATATCTGTGCTCACTGGATTTTAAAAATGTTCTAGTTTGTAGCTTCCCATTGTTGTTATCCAGGGCATTGGGAAAAAGGACACGTGGCAGTGGCTCATCATACAAAGGTTGAATTGCTCTGATGACATCCATTTCTTCATTAGGCCTGTGCTGTCTCCTGCTTGTAAGACATCTGTTAGGTAATGGATAATTATCACTCCTGCCCATTCTCTCAGATATTAAAATATTAAATATACTTTGTAACCAAGTACATTTAAATTATAATAGAAAAAGCACCTTTCTCGTATGAAATGTGAAGCATTTTATATGATCCTTTTAAGGACTTAACCCTTAAACATAAGCCACCCATGTTTAAAAAGTAAAAGTTAAACATCAAGAAACAGCATGAAATATTGAAAGTTTTAGAGAGGATACTTGGACATAAGTTTGGAGAATGGACAAGAAGGGATAAGACTGGATCAGTGTTTCTAGAATCACGTGGAGGGCTTTTAAATGCAAACTGAAGTTTGCTACTTGCATATTTGTTAATGAGAAGGCTTGTGATACAGGGCCTGAGAACTTGGATCTTTAATAATTTTCTGGATGGTGATGACGAAGTCCTCTGGACCAATGAACACAGTTTGAGAAATACCAGACTAGATTTTTAGGAGATGAATTAGAAATCATTTGCATTTATGCAGTATATAATAAAAAACTATACACTGATGAGAGAGGAGGAGGGATGGTTTTTAAAGGTACAGAGGAGTTATCATCGACTTGATAGCAGAACAGAGTATACAGGTGAAGAGGAGGCAAGAGTCTAGATTATTTCTAGGTTTCTGGCTTTGCTGTGTGGGTGGAGAATGATGGTACCTTTACCTCAACATATGGAATGAAAGAGGAGAAGCCAGCTGGAGCTTTTCAGATGGACTGATACGAGTTTGGTATTAGACACATCAAATAAAGATTGATGTGGGTAATTTAAGTGGAGATAGCTTTTAGGAAAGTAGGAGATTGCTGAATTGAAGATGTAGGCATGTATGTCCATACGGGAGAAATTATAGATCATAAAGAGAGCAAGGTGCAGAAAATAGGACTCTGGGACATGCCAATATAAGGTGAACGTAGAATAATTCACTTTCCAAAGGACTGAGAAGAACTGGCAGGAGCTCTGGAGTGAGAGTTTCTATGAGGGTGTGACCAGCATGTCATCACTCCAGGAAGTCAAATGATGTATGGACTCAAATGTGCTCATTGCATTTCAGACTAAAAGATGGTAGGAAACATAGTAAAAGCAGTTTTGTTAAACAGAACACATGGGACCCAGATTGCACTTATCTGAAGTTAGAAACCGTCTTTCAGGACAGAGTATATACGCCTTCTGAGTTCATGATTTTAGATTTCTGTTTTTTTCAGTTCTGAAAAAGGCAATGCTAGTGTTAGAAATGCTTTGCTTAGCTAATTGGTGCATAGGCAAATTGTAAGATAAATTTTCTAGGTGAAATTTAATAAAATGTTTAAAGAGAAAATTTAGAATCAAATGTAATATGTAATTTTTTCCCTCTCGACCCAGCAGTACCTCTTGTGAGGTATTGTTCCTTACCCGTGGAAACCTTCAGAAACATCGGGGAGGTTTTATGGTTGGTCCTTCTAAAAGTGTTTTGTTTTATTCCACATCCCTGCTGGGGGCTCAGAATGCTATTATGAGTATTATTTTACTCCGTGACTTTGTGCGACAGCTGGGTATCATTATTTTTTAGTGTCCTGGTTGACCCAGCTTAAACCAAAAAAGGAAGATGAAGCCCACAAAGGTGATAGTTGTTACCGCAGCTGTCACTTCTGGTTACTTGACCGTGACCACTTTTCTTTCCTTTTCTTCCAATGTTTTTCTAAATAGATTTAAAACAAAACAGAGAGAGTAAATAGAAATTTCTGTCCCTCAAGGATCAGGACCCTGGAATAAGAGTTTCATAAACAAGATTTATTGGTGGTGTGTTGGTGTCTGGAGAACATGGTTTAAACGTGACTGTTCTATAGCAGCGTGCCCACCTCTGTCTCCAGAAATCTCCTGGGGTGTGTGCGCTGAGCACTGTAGATTCTCTGGACAGCCAGACTTGAGATTGAGCTGACACAGTCCTTTCAATTTGATGCTTGTATTCCTCTATTAATTAGTTGGAAAGTTCTCCACCAAATGTGGGTCAAATGCAGAACAAGAGGAACTGCCAGTAAAATAGCGAGCCTTCTAAATGACCCAAATAAAAGCACATTTTCTCTTTTATGGTACAACTGATCTGACCTAACAGATTCTCTGTGTGCATACTTTTTTATGTTTCCCTTCACTTGCCCAAGTTTTCAAAGGTCTGTGTTTAAAAAAAAAGGAACATTTTTTAAATCATGGACTGCAAATGATCAGATGTGTAATTGCTATTTCACAGAGACCAGACTAACTTCCTAGACTATTAGAAATTTTACTGGTTGACAGGTAAGACTCTTACAAGACTGATAAAGCACATGACTTTGAGGTTGATGGGGAATACAGGAGAAAGATGGTAGATTATTTTAGATAACCCAAAGCTCTTTTTAAACATTAAAAAAAGCGTTTTGAATACTCTAAGTAATGACATAGGTATTTTCCTTATGTTTTTCATTTAGAATTTTAAAAAACATCTTCTTATGTATATTGGATTTAAAATTAATGTTTTCTCTTTTTTATTTCTGGAGCAGGTTGTCAAGCTATTAAGCAACAAAAGATCACAAGCAGTTGGAATATTAATGTCTAGTCTTCACTTAGATATGAAAGATATACAACATGGTAAGTGGAAAAATAAAAACTCAGCTTTTGAATGTTAAAATTTGGGCAGAAGAATGTTATGTTTGGTGGTAAAAGTATTGTAAACTTATTTGTGTAAACCGAGATTGGTGTATTTCCCATATGTGCTACTAAACTTTCTCCTACCATTGTTTCTGGAAAGGTTACTATTGATTTCACTGTTCTTTCTTGCTATGCCTTGGTAATGGCCTGTTTTTCACATGACATTATTATTCTGATATTCTGCTATAACAGAGGACCAAATACTGGATGGCTTTTAAACCATAAATATTTATTCTTTCTAAAAGAGGCTGGAAGTCTATGATCAGGGTGCCAGCATGGATGGGTTTTGGTGAGGAACCTCTTCTGGGCTGCAGGCTGCCTTGTATTCTCATGTGGCAGAAAGAGGGCAAGAGAGCTCTCCTGAGTCTCTTTCATAAGGGCATTGATCCCACTCATGAGGGCTCCCCTCTCAAGATCTAATCACCTTCCAAAGACCTACTTCCTACTACTATTACATTGGGGGTCAGGATTGCAACATATAAACTATGGGGGAAACACAAATGTGCAGTCCATTGAAGATACATTTAATCTGCTATGAATAAATATTTAAATTTTATATCATAAGATACAATAATCCTACTATGCTCTGTAACTTTTTAAGGCCCTGTACAAAGTGTTTACTTGTGGATGTTACACTGAAAGAGTTATTGGTAAATATTAGCATGAGCCAGACAGTAGGGTATTTCAGCCATTGAAAATTGTGCGAAAAGATTCTCCATGGGAGAGAAAAGTTGGTTGAGCCTTGAGTCTCAGGTGTTTGATGAACTAATATAAAGAAGAGATAGTAACTTATAATGATTGATTTCAACCAGTGTGAGACTTACAGGGAAGCCTATTTCAATTGTCGGTTTAAGAATATTCTTATGGTTAGAGATTTCAAATAGTGAACTAGATTGCCATTTTTAGTGATGACCTGAAAACAAGTCTTCAAGAGGCCAAATGACCATTTGTCTCAGATGTCTTTAAGGCATTCTTTTAGTCCTCATGTTCCAAGATACTGAAAAACTAAAGCAAATTTATTATATTTAACTCTTTAGGGTGGAAAACTGGTCCCTCTTCTTCCAGTTACTTGGGACAACTATATAGTGCAAACCTCTGAGCTTTTCTACTATAGAGGAATTGAAGTATCTTTTTTCTGATGACCACCAAAGATGATTTCAGATTATTTTTGCCAATTTTTATTATACATGGTGTCCGGATGCATGGGTGGACTAAAATCATGATCTTTCATTATTTCATTTATGTTGTTTTGACTTATATTTTTATTTTTTTTATTTATTTTTTTTTTTTGTGGGTACCGGGGGGACGACCTCAGGACCTCACGCGCCAACAGGCACCCGTGCCGCTGAGCGATATCACCGGCCCCTTTTTCGTATGTGGGTTCCGGGAGTCGAACTCGGGCCTTCGCGCTTGCAAGGCAGGCGCTTAAGCCGCTGAGCCGTCTCACCGGCCCTTGACTTATATTTTTAAATAGACTTATGAAATATTTTGGAACTCAATTTTCTAAATGGATAGCGTCAATATTTTAATACTTGAATTCTACCCTACAATTGACAGAAATTCCTATGCCATTTCCTCTCATCACATCTTTGCTGAGAAATATTGCTCAAAGGTGCATAATGGAATTAAATTTATATTCTGAATGTCCCTTAAGATGCCTAGAGCCTTAGAACAGATTTAAAGCAGATTGAATTATCCAATGGAATGCCAGTCTACCTATTAAAGAAATATGGTTTCAAGTATAATACAGACCTTATAAATCATGAAAACATTTAACTGGCTTTCTAGCTTCCCCCTTTATGAATGTGGATTCTATTTGTTAGGCCAAAAATATTGTGTGGAATAATTCATAAATAGCACAAAACTGGTATGCTCTGTCAATTGATGAGTAACTCTTAATCACAATATAACTTTTTATTAAATTGTTTTGATGGTGAGGAGACATCCTCAAGCTGAAACATTTCGGGTAATAGTCATAGAAGAGAACGCCAAGGCTGGCGCCAAGAAGTACTTGGTGTTTCTAACACTGGCAGATGTAGCCCAGTTAAGTCATAGAATGAAATCTGAAAATAATGATATGGTCCTTTCCTTCAGTCAAATATTCAGCTCGGGTTGAGCTAATAATGAGAACCTTATGAACAAAGGAGTCCGCCTGACAGCTGTGTCTGTGATACAGCCAGCGAGAGTTCATTGAAAATTTGCTTGCTTAACATGCAACGCGAACAAGAACATGGCATGAATGTCAGACGTTAGAGGGTCACACAGAATTATGCATAAACTTTATCCTATTAGGATGTGAAATGATTGCCTGAGTCCCTTTGAAACTCTGCGCACCGTTTTCTACAAAGCAGCCGCCTTCAGAGTCTGCAGAAGCAAGCAGTTGTGATTTCTGTGGACAAAGTCCTGTTCTTCCTCAGTGTACTGTCTGAAGCCGTGATTTCCATGTGGGGATCGCTTGTGGCCTCCGGAGTAAACTTTGCTTCTCGCAGGATATACCTCCATGGAGAAACCCACAGAAGCATAAATACCATCGATTTGGGATGTAGGAGCAGCCACAGAATTCACCCAGCCCTCCAGTGCCATTTTATAGAAGAGCACGCTAAGAACTGCCAGTGGTCCAATATCTTTCTCAACACTGAGCCTCTCATGAATAGAACAGGCTGAACTTGCGTGTGGGCCTCTTTGTTAAGTGGACCTGTTCTGTGCCCCTTCCCCAAGGTCCTGCTTTTCCTGGGACCACCACTGATATCTCTAAAACCAAGTACATCCATTGTTCTACTGAGTTATTCTAGAAATGGCACGCCACAGTTTCTCCCTCTCGGCTGGATCATTGTTCGGCCCTGCATGGGTCAGTTCAGGTAGATTCACTGTTGCATTCCAGCAGTTCCCGCCTCCACTGTAATTTTTACACATACAAAGTTAAGTATCTGGAGGGTGCCTCTCTTATATTTGCTGCATCTATTTTTTTTTTTTTTTCTTCTTCTTCTTCCTGGCAAACCTCCAGAAAAGCCTATAGGTGAATTTAAAATGCCTTTTAGAGTAATGAGTGTGTAAGGCTTGGATTCTAGGTGTCAAAGGTTCAAATCGTCTGCACCTCTCAAATGAAGAATCTAACTTAAAGTGGCTTCTAGAAGGAATTTGGAATTTTTGGTGCTAGGACCTGGGGGCACTATAGGTTGAAGGTCACCTTAAGTCAAGCTCCGAGGACTCTTCAGGAGGTACTAACTGCTCTTTGGCTGCATGGATTAGTTTCCAGGAGTCTGAAGTCTGTAGCCCTTTGAGAGCCAGTTTATTGTGGGGAAGAAGATCTCAATCCCTACTTTTGGTGGACTCTGGGTTTTCATATTTGGCCCCTGGCCCTGTGACACTGTCAAAAGAAAGTTCAGATTTGTGCGGACAGGCAAAAAACCTGAGGACAAAAGCACAACTGAGCTAGATCACTTCTTCCAGTTCTTTTCTTCCTTTTCATGGGGTATGATGATTCCTCACTATTTTGTCAGCTCTTTGGTGCCTTCATGATAATTTATAAATATATCTTATCTAGCAGTGTTAGTTGTTATGAGTGGAAGGATGGATTCAGTGATGTAGCCTGTTACTTACAGAAATTGATCTTATGTGTGTGCCCTACAGCTTTGTAATGGTAGGTTAGTTTTGGGAAATGGATTGGAATTTTTTATACAGAATTCAGCCCACATTTCAGGGATCAATGTGGTACTCACAGATCTTAGGTCCATCTTTTTGGATAATAGCAGCTGTTAAAGAATTTCAAATTCTGCAAGGCTCAGCTTTATCTTATACCCCAGGTATCCATATAATTTATCATCCCAAATGGGATACTTTTTGAGACTAGATAGGTGCTATTAACAATATCACCTTTGTAACAAGTGTAAAATGGAAATTTCGCAGGTACATCAGTACTATGGTCACTATACTACAGATCAAACTAAAGCAAGTTTCAGATCTAATCCTCTCTCATAACATCCGTATTTACTAAATGGATATTTGTTGAACACTAAGAATGAAACTGTTTGAAAAACCTGCTTCGTAAAGTGGAGGTTCTTGGCCCTCTGTGTTTATGGGTACTCACAGCTACAATTTTATCTGAAAGGTTTGCTCCAGAAAGATGCACACACATCACAGAGGTAGGAATCTTTTATCCTTATGGTTTGGAGAAGGCATAGAGAAATCCAACACAACCCATGTGAGGATCCAGTACTGTTTAGGTCCTAAGCCTCAGGCAGCTTCCTGAAGACCCAGGCTGTAACCTTTACCAGATTCTCATTGTCTGTCTGTCTGTCTGTCTGTCTGTCTATCTATTGATTCTTTTTTTTTTTTGTGGGTACCGGGGGTCGACCTCAGGACCTCGTGCGCCAGCAGGCGCCCGTGCCGCTGAGCGATATCACCGGCCCCTTTTTCGTATGTGGGTTCCGGGAGTCAAACTCGGGCCCTCGCGCTTGCAGGGCAGGCGCTTAAGCCGCTGAGCCATCTCACCGGCCCCCATTCTATCTATTGATTCTTAAGAGGGTATGGATGAAACGTCTCTAAGAGATCCTAACCCACACACTTCACATTACTAGTTTCACCGATGACAGCTGATTTTATTCATTTGTATGCTAATGAAAAGACCTCAGTTGTTGATTTAGAGAGGAATAGCTGAGCAGTTCACATTAGCTGCCCCTGCTATGTGGCGTACTGACACAGTGCTGGGCAGCCAACTGTGGTGGACAGCTGACCGCCCCTACTTTGAAGCTTTAACTGGTTTGTGCATACTGATACATTCCTTCTGCAATCATATTTTAGAGTAGGCTATAGATATTGTAATGAGGGATGCCTAATATGTATTTTATGACCCACCCATAGAAATAAGCTTCTATATCCTGAAGGGGTGGCTAGCCCAGTTTATAAATGGCCCCGGTTCTTTTCTATATTTTATCTCTGCCTTGTTTGTAGTGGACTGAACTGTGGACCTGAGGGCAATGAATGCTACGTTATGTCCAGTTGAAATTTCTGCCCTTTAAAGTATGATTTACCAAAATCGAGTTTCTTTAAGTTAAATGGATATAAACTAACAAGGATTTTATCAAAATATAGTTTATATAGTCAATAAAATTATAGATTTTTAAATTCTTTGTTCTCTAAGCTTAATGACTGCTTTTTCAAACGCATTTTCCCACAAGGACTATAAACATTATGTACTACAAACATGTACTAATACAAAAATTTAGAGAATATATACATGCATATGTTTAAGCATACCTTATAAGGAGAATATATATGCTTGTGAATTTAAATCAAATTCCAGTAAAATCTCAGACTATTAATTGTTACTCATTGGAACCTGTGTCATGTTGCTGTTCTTTTTTTTTTTTTTTTTTTTTGTGGGTACCGGGGGGACGACCTCAGGACCTCGCGCGCCAGCAGGCGTCCGTGCCGCTGAGCGATATCACCGGCCCCTTTTTCGTATGTGGGTTCCGGGAGTCGAACTCGGGCCCTCGCGCTTGCAAGGCAGGCGCTTAAACCGCTGAGCCATCTCACCGGCCCGCTGTTCTTTTGATTTGTCTTGATCTCTTCCAAAGGAGCTTAGAACTAGAATCATTGTCCTGATAATTGTCTAGGAAGGAATTACTTGAGGTAACAGGTATTAAATTAGAATCGCTGTTGGTAAGCAGGATACACATTCTTTTTTTTTTTTTTTTTTTGTGGGTGCCGGGGGTCGACCTCAGGACCTCGTGCGCCAGCAGGCGCCCGTGCCGCTGAGCGATATCACCGGCCCCTTTTTCGTATGTGGGTTCCGGGAGTCGAACTCGGGCCCTTGCGCTTGCCGGGCAGGCGCTTACGCCGCTGAGCCATCTCACCGGCCCAGGACACACAATCTAAGATCATTCATAGTCAGATCACTTCATTAGTGTGCAGTGAGATGAAATTAACTGTTGGTTTGAATTTTACTTCTTTCTTTCTCCCCTCTTCTATCACTACTACTGGTCATTGTGTAAAATAGTTCAGAGGAGGAGGGTTAATTACCATTTTATAGTGGAAGGACTTGAGGATTATACATTAAGTCTGCCTAGGAGATTAGCTTAATAAGTCCAGAATGGGTGACCAGTTCCTTAGACTCCTAGTTCAGCTCTGTCTGCTCTGGGCATTGTGCTAGCTTGTTATAGACAAGGGCATGTGTTTCCTAATAAAATGAGAATATGCAAAAACAAAACTGGCAAAATGACATGATACTTTTGGTCACCATTTGTTTTGTGTTTTAGAGTTATTAAAATATTAGGAAATATAAATTTAGCAAATTCCATTTATTACGTGGTTATTTTAGTCAAACTCTCCAAAAACTTATTGACTATTTTTTAGAGAAAGGAAGCTGTGAATTGTTTTCACATATGTGAATTAAATAAGGAAAAACTTTTAAGAAAATTAGAAATGAAATTGCTTGTTCTTGATTGAACCAAGCAAAGGCAACTGAAATATTGACAGAAAAAGCAATCTGGACCAAGTTTACCAATGAACAAAAGCAAGTCATGAGTACACATAAAATGGGTACAAAATGTACTGTCTCTTTTCTAGGTTAGCAGTTGCTCAGAGAGCAGATAGGCAATGAAAAAGATTACCATTATATAGACTTTAGGGATGCTTGCTTTCAGTTTTTACTCACTCTTTTTGCATGTTCTTGTTTTTTGCCCTGAGCTATATCCCCAGCCTTTTTTAAAATTTTGAGACAATGACTCACTAAATTGCCCAATTGGGCTTGAATTTGCAATCCTCCTACTTTAGCCTTCCAGAATGCTGGGATTACAGGCGTATATGACTGTGTCAGGCACTTAGCATGTTATTTATTCTTTCTGGGTTTTCCCTCTCCTTCCCAGTGGAGTGTAACAACAATTCAGAGAGCAGGTTTGGGGGCCCAGCTGCTTGGATTTTGTTAGAGAACTAATTGATTATGTTAAATTCATATGTTAACACCTAACTCCCAGTGCAATGGTCTTTGGAGGCAGAGCCGTTGGAGATAATTAGGTTTACATGAATTCTTGAGTGATGGGGCCCCTGTGATAGGATTACTACCCTTCTAAGAATTAGAGAGATTAGAACCTTTCCCTGCCCCCATTCCTCTCTCTGTCTCCCCCTGCTCTCTCTCTCCCCATCATGCGATACAGTGGTGGTAAACCTGTGGCATGTGTGCTGCAGCAGGTTGTATCACTAAAAGCTCTAAAAGGTTCACCACCACTGAGTGATGACACAGCCATAATGCAGCCATCTACAACCAGAAGGGAGACTTCACCAGGAATTCAATCTGCCAGCACCTTAGTGTTGGACTTCCAAGCCTTCGGAACTTCTGTTATTTAAGCCTCCCAGTTTTGCAGCCTGTACTGACTGAGATCCATGTGAATCCCAGTTCTGCTGGTGGCTGGTTTGCTGAGTAAACCTGGGCAGATAACTTCATATCTCTTTTTTCAGTTTCCTCTTCTGCAAAGGGCTGTTAAATGAATTCTTATCTTTAAGTACACAAGACTTCCCCGTATTAAGCACTCAACCTTAGTTGTCCTCTTTTGCCTGAATTTGAAAAAGGAGATGAGCTAAGTCTATAGGCTTTAGAGTTATTTGAAACATAGAGCATAAGCAGCCAGAGGGAGAGAGCCCTAACTTTTATTTTTCCTTGATCACCTTGAATATGTTTGACTACAAGCATTTGCTGGGAGACAGAAGAGGGAATAGAACACAAGAGCTGTTCTTTCTGAGGGAGTTAGGGTGTGAGTTGAGAGGGGAGAAATGGAGTTTCAGTTCAAGGGGAGGTATCTGAGTTCTATAGTTTGGGTTTTCAGCCAGTGTTATTGAAATGCTGAGTTTAGTACTGGTCTTACCTCCCCATTTCTGCTTTCTGAATGAAGATAAATATGAGAATTATTTATATTAGCAGCTCTTAGAAGTTGAACGTGGCTACATCTTTGAACTATGTTTTATCTGTAAGGAGAGCAATTTGTTTTGGAAACTTGAAAGGCCGAGGTCTCCATGATTGTGTGGTTTCCTAAACATTGTGCTGTATGAGTCAACAGCACGCTGGACTCTGGGTGGCACAAGAGGGGACACTGTGACAGGGTTTGGCTTTATCAGGAAATGAATCCTGGTGTGGGGTACATGAGCAGAGAGGCTGAGCAGAGATCCAGAAGCTTCTGTTTCTTCCTTTTACGTTTTATGTTTTCTGAAAGTTAAACTATTTTCTAGCCATGACTATAAAGTGTAAGAACATTTCTTTAAAAATCTGGAAGTAGCCTTTCTGAATCCAGGGCACTTTGAAAGATTGTTTTATGGTGACTTTTTGCACATGTTTGGATAACCTATGCATCTAGCAATTCTTTGTCCTGCTGGGCTGCCACTGAATAATGTTTTTCATATGAAAATTTTCTACCTAACGAGTTGTATATTACAAACTCCAGGTCTTTTTCGTAGAGTTTCAGGTTTCATTCTTACAAACACAAGCTTTTTCACTGAACTATTAATTACCATAAGAAAGTTTACCCATAATCGTTTGTTTATTTTTGTAATATTCTCAAAAATTGCATTCAGTGTGGGCAGTGTCCTCCCTCTCCCCAGTAGGTTTTCTAGTGTCTGGTTTCTTCATGAATCTGAAATTTACAGGGGTTGTTTCAAAATTGCTTCACAGTGCTCCTCTCCTCCCCACTTTTTTTTTTAACCTTTATGTTAAGTGTTTTCCTCACATGGGATATAGAATTTTAAGACCTGTTTATTATATTTATTGAGACATTAAAATGTAGTACATGCTGTTGGAAGGGTGAGTGAATGGTTTTCATTGAAATGTAAAGTCACTTAGAATTAGAAATTTGAGAAGAAAGTAGGCTGCAGTGAGCTTGTTTAACCTTTTCATCAATTGTAGCCTTGTAGTGAAGAAAATACATGTGAGGTAGTATATTTTCATTAAAACCTAGTTTGTGAAATTTAATATCAAATACACCTTAATTTGAAATAAAAGTTGATTACCTAGAGTTTTGTTATATAAAAAGAAAGATCCCATACACCATTTTAAGTCACACATAGATTATTACATCAGGATAAACTGAATTATTATAAGCCTTTCATTGCAGGCTCAGCAAAATAAAACTCAAGGCTGAACTTATATTTTTATGACATTGTTCTACATTTGGGCTTCTTTATGATATTTTTATGGGAAGAAGGAACATGCTACTTGGGGGTGTACTAAAGCTGTGAAAATGGTTATCCTTTACCTTCACTGCACTTACTATATGAATTATATATCGTTTATGTGTTTGTGTGTTAACTTTTGCTACCCTAAAGACCCTCCCCTGGAAAGAGCTCTGTGAACCTGGAGACAGAGCTGCCTACAGCTCAGGGCATTGCCCCCTGTAATGCTACATCTGTTCTTTACAATCACTTGGTGATTGTTGAGGGAATTGCCCTGGACCACATGGGGGCATGTGTGCAGGGAGAGCTCAAATCCCAGTGGAGATCACTTTGTGTGAGGTCAAAATCAATCTCATCAGCTTTGATCTTTTAATCAATCTATGTGAAGGTGTAGTTTTGCAAAAAATACTCTTTTTACATGGACCTTGGGATGGCATTTGGACTGGTATTTTGGGAGGAGCAGAAGCCCCTTTGATAACTGGAGTCAGGTTTGTCCAACATCCCAGAGTGGACACTTGCACGATATTTTCTTGCCTTCTACATCCATCAAATGAAGGGAGGATCTGAAAGTGCTGGAGAAGAGGAAGAAAGGATTGACATTTTATGCCTTTCCCTTATTGAGTCACACATGTCCTATTCTTACAAAATACACTCTAGAAGTGTTACCACAGTGATTCCCCTAAGCTTAGTGTGTTGAGACAGCGGATAAAATCATAAAACGCCGAGGGTATATTGTCTTTTGGCAGCACCATAGCGATGACACATTATGCTGACGTCACTTTGTGTCTTTCCTGCTGGTCAAACATGAATACAAGACCTCTAATTTCCCAGTAGCACTTCTCAGCCAAATACCAATGGATACATTTTTAAATTAAACAGGTTTTTACTAAGATTCTTAACATGATTAAAAAATAAATTGTACAGTTTAAAGGTTACAATGAAAAAGGAAATACATGGTTCCCAGCTTCCTGCATGAACTTTGTTTACTTCTCTGGTGCAGATTATAAATGAATAGTTTTCCTTTCTTTTTTTTGAGCTACTGGAGAATAATAACAAGCTAATTTGAGGAAATAGTGGATTTTAGGAGGAGACTTTTCTGTCATTAATATTAATGGCAGCATGGAATCCTTATGAATCAAGTTGTAAAATAAATTTCTGGATTGATGGGATGTTAAAATAGATTATCTGTAAGACTTTGCTAGTGCTATGTTTTATGGTTCCAAATTTAAAGATATGCAATTGCTGATAATAAAAGCTAATGCCCCTGGTCATCACTGTATGTGCCTGCAACCACTCTTGTGAGGTAGGTGATGTTATTATCCACAGCTTATGGGTGTAAAACCAGTCACAGAGTAGCAAAAGAATCTCAGTCAGCAAGTGGTAGGGCTGTGATTTATACACAGGTAGTCTGGATACAGGGCTCTGCTCTGAATTCCTGCTATATTTCTAAGAACTCTAAATCCTAGTGATTGTATCAGAGACATAAACTAAAAAATGGTGCATAATTTTTTTTTCCCTCTGTGGTTCTTAATTACAAAAGGAGTGTGATGGCTGGAGATTATAGTGGCTGTGTGTAGTGCTGGAGTGAGGATTCACTCACACACACATGCACACACACACACACACACACAGGGAGAGAGATTGAGGGAAGTAGAGAGGAGGGAAAGAAACCCAGAGAGAGAAAAAGCCTGCTGTGCCAGCTGCAAAGCAGTTATTTGATGAATGTCCTGGAGGATTTACTCTAAAATTCCTCCTATTATCACTAGCCGCTGTATCTTCTAAGTTCTGTGACTCTGGTGGTGCTCAGGCTTGTGTTGCACATGTGAAAGCCACAGAGGACTGGGTGTCCCTGTGTAGCAAACTTCTGTACTGATTACAGGGATGAAGAGAAGCACTCATTCAAGGACTATGATTATGTTAATGAAATATTTTCACTTGAATGTTAGGGTGGATAATAGGGACTAATTTTGGTATTGGCTCACCAGCCCCTCTTCTCCCCACACAAGAAGATGTCAATTGGAATTAACATCAGGGAGAGAGGCCATGCTTCATTCATTCCTGCCGCCTTCTTTCCTTCCTTCATTCCTTCTAATCTGTCATCATTCAGTCACTCCAGTATTTACTGTGTGCTCACTTTGTGCCAAGCTCCATTCCTGGCACTAGAATACAGGAATAAAAGCAAAGAGACAAATATCCATGTCTGTCAGAGCTTATTTTCCAGTGGGGGACAATTTTTAAAAACAAAACAAAATATGTGGTATCTCAAATGGTGGTGAGTAAGTATTATGAGGAAAAAAAAAAACAATAGAAAGGAATAGAAATAAGGAACACAGAGTGAGAAGTGAGACAGAGGCTGCGGAAACCCAGGAGTAGGTGACATCTGATGGGTATGAAGATAGGAAAGTTGTAAATGTCTAAGGGAAGAGCATGCTTGAGAAAAGACCAGTCAAGTGCAAGGGTCCTGAGGCGGTGTCTAGGCATATTAAATGAATGTTCCTGGACATAGTACTCAGGGGGAGAGAAGTTGCAGATATGTTTTGGATAAATAAGGGGGGAGGAGGGTGGATCATGTAAGGCCTTGTTGAATTTCAAGAACTCTTACCTTTACTCCAAGAGAGAAGAAATACTATTAGAGGACTTAGGCAGAAGGGTCTGATTTATGTCTTCACCTTTGCTGTGCTGCTGCATAGAAAAATGGTTGAAGGATGTAGGCAGGAGGACCAGAGAGGATACTATTATAGCAATGCAGATGCAAGATGCTAGTGGGTGGATCAGGGTAGTGGCAGTGGAGGTGTGTGAAATGGTTAGATTCTTCATATGTAGGTATGAGGCAACAGGATTTTCCAATGGATTAGATGTAGGATGTACAAAAAGAAGATTCTAGAATTATTGGCCTGAGTTAATGAAAGGGTATACAGTACTGATTATCAGGGACCTTAACAAGAGTGGTGTGATGAAGTGGTAGAGGCCAAACCTTGCTTGCTTGAGAGTGGAAAGAAAGCAGTTTGGAGACTACAAGTGTAGACACTTTGTAAGATGAGGAGCATTAACCTGGCCTAATAGCTGCTGGGGGAAATTGGTCAAGAAAAGGTACTTACTTTTAAGTAGACAGAAATATAGCATATTTGTGAGGCATGCACATGATCCCTTCTGGATGGAATAGTCAAGTGTGTTGATTTGCTAACACCAATGTAAAGATAAGCTCAAATATTTATGATTATAGATAAAATACTATTAGTAATTAAATATAAATATAAATTTTCATTACCAGTTTGGTGGGCTAATAGCATTGAAAATTTGTTGTAACAGCCATTTGGAAGAGAATATAAGTTGAGTTCTCTATAGGGTCCAAGTTGATATTTCCTTTGGAAACAAATACATTCCTCTTAATTCTTAGACTCTTTTTCCATTTTAAAGTCCAGTATGATGAGTTTGTTTCAGACCTGTTAGCTCCCATGTTCTTTGACTATTATATTTGAACCTAGTTATAGATGCCATCCTTTATTTTTTTTTATTTTTTTTTTTATTTTTTTTAATTAATAGAGGGACAGGACATGTTTCTTAAAGATTATGCCTTACCCAACTTGAAGTATCCAGATCTGCTAACATTGCTTTATTTATCTGAGTCCAGGCTTTTGAGATATTCATATGTTTGGTAGATGATAATGTAAGAATACTAAGTTTACTTAAAATGAAAACCAAATATTCATTTAAATCCTCACAGGCATTGCTATTTTTTGAAATACTGTACTTGAAATGATTAGAAACATTTTATTTCCAATATGAACTGAACATTTTAGTTCTAAAAATGCATAGTTTGCACTTTTAAGGCAAATTATTCATTTATTTCTAATTCTAATTTACTAATTGGCAATCTCTTGAGCCTAATTCCTTTGACAGTACACATATGTTCACGTTTATTGTTAAGCACCTACTTTTCAAATCTTAACTTACAACGTGGCTAGGTAGGCATTGGGGGGCCTGGCCTTACTGTGGCAGAGCAGTTTGAAGTAGCAACAAAGGGTCAGTTGTCCCGATCTTGTTGGTGAACTTGGAGTGTTGTCTCCACTCATCTGCTGCACATAGCCCATGGCCGGGTGTCATGGGGACATGATGTCACTTTCCTAGCATCTGGAAGTAGTAATTTCAGAATACTTAGTGAAAGGCTTGAGAGGCTGAAATATGATGAAATCTGGGGAGGACGCAGCCTTTAATTCTTTCATTCTATGCAAAAAGAATTTATGAACGAGAGAGTATTTCTTAGTGGTATCCTGGTAGGAGCAGACAGTATACTTCCTTTCTTCTCTCTTCACCTAGAAGACAAGGACATGCAAGGAGATGGGCTGTTCTCTAGGATATTTATTAATTGGAAATTGCTGCTGCTTGAACAAGGAAGATCATTATTCAGCTGAGATTAAATTTTAAATGCTCTGGCAAAGTATTTTAGTCACTAGCAACTATTTTCCCCCATGCAGACACATTTGGATTGACTCTGTGCAACTTGAAAATAAGAAACAAAAAGACAAAAGGATCTTTATGATAGAGCAACATGAGCTTGAAATGTAATGTACTCTAGTTGGTGAAGGGGAATCAAAAAAGACTTAGACCTAGTATGGCATGATGGAGCAGATCTGTACTGAAAATACCTGTTGTCCCAGGTAGGTTAACCCTCTCCTCCATCCAGTGCTTTCTATCTGAAGCTTTTCCAAACAGGGATACGCAGATTATATTTTTAACTTTTGCACATATCGCCAATGACCAAGAGATGTCAGGAAGCTCTTCCAATAAAGGTAGTTTTCTTTAATATATAAAACTATAAGCCACAAGAAGAAGATGGGTACAACTTCCTTGCAGAAATGCTGAAAGTCACTGGATTTTTAAGGTAATGAAGAAAAAAATGGCTTTGAGAGAAGCAAAGTTGATAGCCCCCTTTTGTCAAGGCACCAGACCAAAGCAGGGGATAGTTACTGAACTCCAGAGAATGAAAAGTATAAGGGCAGGAAAGTAGATAGAAAAAAAGGAAAATCTCTTCAACAGTCAGCTTTCCATTCACCAGTCACCTATGGAAGTTCCATTAACCTCAGGTTGCCAAGTAATATTTGTTAAAATGTGCATCATGTTGGGGGTAAAATGCCCATGGTTATTTCTATTGATGAACTACGAATTTTAAGTTTATGAATTTTGTTATATTAAACAATGAGTACTTAGCAGGAAAAAAAATCACTAAAATGAAGTATTGAATTAATATTCTTAAATGTTTATAATAAGCATCAAAATTTTCAACATTAACTTTTTTTGTTTACAAAGTTTAAAAAATAACAATAGAAATAAATTCCTATATAAACTACAATGAAAATACAAATAAAACTCTACAACAAAAATAATCTTTGCTTCAATTATCACACCTGTGGTAGTTTTCACAGGAAAACAGCATATTCCATGCATACGTATCACTTACACTGATAGCACATGTGTTTTGCTTTCCGATTTAGAAATTTATCCTGAAACTCAGCCACCAGGTCCTTATTTGTGCAGTAATAAACCATATGATGTTGTAAACAGACTTGTTGCTCCTGTCACCCAAAGTAATCAGAATGTGACATTCGACAATTGGTTTACCAGTTACCAATTGATGTTACACTTGCTAACAGAGCACAACTTGACCGGTGTAGGAACGTCACAAGAACAAAGCAGAAATTCCTAATGAAATGTTGCAAGTTCAAAATAGAGAATTGTGTAGTACCATACTTGGATTTCAGACACACATAACATTGGCCTTGTATATGGTAAAGAAAAACAAAGTGGTACTGCTGATGTCAACATTGCACCATGATGGCAAGATTGACAGAGAAACCTTGACAAAATTGGAGCCAGAGATGGTAACTTTTTACAACAAAACCAAAGGCGGAGTAGATGTTGATGAGTTATGCAGCAACTATGATGTCACTCCGAACACAAAGCATTGGCCAATGATTGTGGTTTAATCTATCCTAAACATGTGTGGCATAAATACTTTCATAGTTTACAAAGAAAATAACATGTCCAAAATACCACGGAGACATTTTCTTAGACAACTGTGACTGGAACTTATACAAGATCATTTGCAATAGAGGAAGAACGAAATGTTTCTGCCCAAGGAACTACACAAAAAAGTTCTGCAGCATGCTGGTGATCTGACAAGTGAACAGGCAGGTGCAACATCACAAAGACCTACCATGACAATTGGAAAACCAAAAAAGGTGTCAACTGTGCCCTACAAAAATGGACAGGAAAACAAGATAGACATGCTATCAGTGTAAGCGATACTTGTGTATGGGACATGCACTGTCCATGGGTGTGACAGTTAAAGCAGAGATTATTTCTGTGGTAGACCTTTGTTTGTGTTTTCATTGTAGTTAACAGAGGAATTTATTTCTGATGTTATCTTTTAGATTTTGTAAGCAAATAGATAGCTGATATGAAAATGCTGATGTCTATTATAAGCACTCATTTCATATTTGATATTTATTGCTATCTTTTTTTCCTGCTAAGTGCACATTGTACAATATAGTAAGAAACTCTTAACAAAAGAGGAAGACCAGAGAGGTGACAAGAATGCCTGCCACACAGGAAAGGAAAGCTAAGCACATGTGCTGTCAGTGTGATACTTTTGTGTATGGAACATGCAGTTTTCATGTGTGAAGAATGCCTTGGGTGTGACAACTGAACCAAAGATTATTTCTTGGTAGACATTTGTTTGTATTTTCATTGTAGTTTATATAGGAATTTAGTTCTGATATTACCTTTTAGATTTTGTAAACAAATAGTTCATGTTGAAAATATTGATGTTTATTCTACACACTCAACACATATTAAAAAATTAATACATTATTTTATTGACATTTTATGTTCCTGTTAAGTACACATTATATAATAAGAACCTCCTGACAAAACAACAAGACCAGCAAGATGTCAAGTATATCCTACCAAAAAAGACAGGAAAGCAAAACACATGCACTATCAGCATGAGCAATACATGTATATGGAATATGCTGTTTTCATGTGTGAAAACTGCCTTAGGTGTGATAATTGAAGGAAAGATTATTTTTGTTGTAGAGTTTTATTTGTATTTTCATTTAGTTCATATAGGAATTTCTGTTATTTTTTAGACTTTGTAAACAAAATCATTTGAGTCATTTGATGTTGAAAATTTTGTTAAGTACATATTGTTTAATATAATAAAACTCATAAAATTAAAATTAGTAATTCACCAATAGAAATACTTGTAAAAAATAAGCATGGGTGTTATATACCCAACATGATGCTCCTTTTAACAAAAACTAACATGGCACAGTGCAAATGCACAAGAGTTCCTGTGTCTCCTAGGTGCAACCATTGTGAGCCACACCTGGCTTCTGTTATGCACACAATTTGCTGTTCATCATACCAAGAGGGTTAACACAAAGATAGCTTCTGAGATACATGAATGGCTACCATTATGATAAAATAAAAATTTTCATTAGACAAGTATGGTATGGGATTAAGAAACCTGATGCTGCAAATGGGGCTTAAAAATATGAATGGAGGGGGCCGGTGAGACGGCTCAGCGGCTTAAGCGCCTGCCTTGCAAGCGCGAAGGCCCGAGTTCGATTCCCGGAACCCACATATGAAAAAGGGGCCGGTGATATCGCTCAGCGGCACGGGTGCCTGTTGGCGCGTGAGGTCCTGAGGTCGTCCCCCCGGTACCCACAAAAAAAAAAAAAATATGAATGGAGGAATTAGAACAGGGGCAGCTTCATCTTATGTTTGAAAACTTACTATTGTACCTAGAACAACTTTTTATTCATTAAAAGCACATCAGAGAAATCCTAATATTTGAAATTCCTCCCATAGTTAACTGATTTCTCATTCCTCTAGACAATGAAACACTAATTCTTACACATCAATATATACACTGAAAGAGAAGAGAAACCTTCCTTAGTTGAACAAAGTATGACTCAGAATACAGAACTAATGCATCATATTCTGTGTGTATTAGCTACATGTTGATTTCAGAAAACATGACATTATTCCAAGGGGTCACCCAATATTATATTGGGTGTTATTTTTTCCTGTTTTTAAATGTTTTAGAAAAGTAATCTTGAGGAATAAGTTAGTTAAGGTCCCCTGTGTAGTATACAGGAAGGCATTGCCACAGCACACCTAATTTGGGCACATAAGTACTAATCTTCCCTGTCATATAAATTTACAACTAACTTTTCCTTATTTTTTGATGAATTTTTAGGTGTCAGTGACCAAATTTGTTAGTTCTTTCCCCTAACTCAACATGTGTGCCCAGATATAAATGCTTAAATATCCTAAATGCTTAAATGTACTAAAGAAGCTGATTGAATTATGTTTAGGTGAATGATCTTAAGAATTTTTTCTTTAAAACAGTTATTATAATCATTGTGTTTATAACTGTAAGCTTTTCTGTTTTGGATTTCTTTTCAAAGTGAGACATGTTTGTGTAGAATTAAACTGAAAAATATGATTACATCAGCATGAAAGTTATTTTGGCATAAGACATTTTAGATTCCTGATAGATTCTGTACTCATGGAGAAAAATATATGCCTACATTCAAAATAAAATTTGATCCTAGTCTTCTTTGAGAGCGTGTGTTAGAAAACAGTGGCAAAATTTGATCACCAAGTTAGGGTCCTATTTCCAGGGGAACTCACTAAGCTCTCTTTTACAAGAGTGTAAATGTTTACCTAAGCAGGAAGGTGAAGTCTCTTATGCCCAATAAAGGACATTTTGCAGTGCTGGTTTACGGAAAACATTCAACAGACAGTGGATGTTTTACACAAAGTACAGTGCGTTGTTTGAAACTATTTGCTCATCTATACACTATGCTTAAAATAAACACTATCTGGTAATATGCCAGTCTTTTTTTTTTTTTTTTTTTCTACCTCCCTTATTCTACACCCTAGATTTTGTCACCTGCCAAAGTCAAATAAATCTTATCTAAACAGTTGAGATAAGCACTGAGTCGTACCCAGTATGGTCAAATCAACAAACCTCTCCAAAAACAGAAATGAAATACAATATCACTAGATTAAACAGTCTACTATGGCAATCATGTTTGCATTTAAAGATTTTACTCCGAAAGGATTACAGTCTTGGTATCCATTTTTTTCCCCCTGCCTAGACAAGAAGGCGACATAGCGACTCAAACAAAATGTATTTGTTCTCTAACAATTTAACTTGTACAGCTCTTATAAACATAGCCCATAGGTGTGTGAAGCCTCCGACTTAATCAGTAACTTATGTCGTTAACCTTGTATAAGCAAGTACGCTTGAGATGTACCAGTGTTGGATTGCGTATCAGATTCTTTTTTTTTTTTTTTCCAGCAGGAAAACCTTTCTTTCTGTAGCCTAGAACAAAACTTCTGGAATTCTGGCCTCTCCTGTCTTTACTTTACAACAAAGCCTCAGCATGTTAAATTTCCTGAAAAACAGAAGACAGTATTAGTGAATGTGATTTTCTAAATTATAGAATATTATAAAAATGTAATTTTCTTCCTTTTAAGGAAATATAGTATTGCATTTTAGCTGTTTGCTTAAGAAAGTATAAGCTCTACAAGGGTGACAATGTCAGTTTTACCGCTGTGCTCCTAAAATTGAGAACACCTGACTGAAATTATAAACTCTGGATTTTTTTTTTTGTGTGTGTGGATACCAGGGGTCGACCTCAGGACCTCGCGTGCCAGCAGGCGCCCGTGCCGCTGAGCGATATCACCGGCCCTTTTTTTGTATGTGGGTACTGGGAGTCGAACTCGGGCCCTCGCGCTTGCCGGGCAGGTGCTTATGCTGCTGAACCATCTCACTGGCCCTGGATATTTTTGAATGGATGAATGATGTTTTCAAAAAGATATTGTCACCTTTGCAGATCAACACAACTATTTTGTGCTTTCACATCAGTTGCTGATATTTAAAGGCGTGTTTCCGAAGTGAATGTATTTTGTCCTAGTGAAACTGTTCTCTTTTAACATCACACCATTTCATTAGCAATTTTTAAATTTACACATAATAAAGAAAGAACATACGTTATTCTATCACTATACTTTTTTGGAAAAATGCATCTCAGCTATTATCTACATGTGTACATTTTTTATTGCAGAGCAATTTATATACTGTGTGCTAATTAAAAATAGTTAATTTTTCATTGTTCTTTAAATGGATCTTTATGTACTTTAGCCAAGCCTGTGCCCCAGCCTGCAGTTAGCCCAAGTTGATATAGATGTGTGATTCTAATGTGTTGCCATTCTTCTATTTTTAAGGCTGAAACAATAATATGGATGTATCTTTTTATTTTCTAATATGTGTTTTGTTTAATAAGAGCAACTGTATCTACAATGATATATTTTTAGATTTTTTTTTTATGTGGGTACCGAAAGTCGAACTCAGGACCTCACACTTGCCAGCAGGTGCTTGTGCCGCTGAGCAATATCACCGGCCCTTTTTTTCCTTTATGTGGGTACCGGAAGTCGAACTCAGGACCTCATGCTTGCCAGGCAGGCGCTTATGCCGCTGAGCTATCTCACTGGCCCCTATTTTTAGATATTTAGAGAGGACTAAGAGCTTTCCATTTTTGCATGCCTCCTGTAGCAAAGACTGTGTTCCACAGATGAATAATTTCTCAGTTTTGCAATAACCATTCAAAGGAGATAGTAATATTACTTTCAGTATACCCATTTTCCATAGGAACAAACTGAGGCTTGAAGATCTTACCAAGTCTCTCCAAGACACACGGCTATTTAGTCACAGGTCTGTGTTTTCAATTTAGGTTTGTTTGAATTTTAAAGCACAAGGCTTAAGTATCAAGTAATTTTGGAGAACACCACAATGTTTGAGTTATTTTGTTAAATTAACATTTCTCAGTAAACATGTTAGTATATCAATTAGGGATTTGAATGGGAAGAGCAATAATAGAATTTCAAAGTTTTAGAGCTATAAGGAATAGAATGTCACTTTTAATTTGGAATCAAAAAAGAATGATATTGGTATATTTGCCATTTAATTTTGATGGTCTGTAAATAATAGAAAATTACTTGAAATGTTATTGAAGAGCATGTGTGTTTCACGTGTAGGTTAAGAATGCTTAGCCACAGGTCTTGTGGTAAGATTCCCACAGGGTAAATGGGCTGGTTTGTGTTGTCCTGCGCGATGTCCTGCTTCTAGGTGCTCAGGCACGCTCAGGGGTGGGATGCACAAGGAATGCAAATGCAGGGCTTCCTCTCATCACATTATCAAGTGTAAAATATGACTGTGAATATGATAGCAAGTACCTCCCTCTCAGAAAAGCTACTTTTCATAAGTTATTGCATATGTTCATCTAAGCAAGCAAAACTAACAAAATTTTTTAAAATTGCTTGACTACATCTTTAAGAAATTTTTGTCATGTGATTCATTTTGAGTTTGTGGTTTTTTCTTTTTTTTTTTTTTGGTAACTCCCCAGGTGTGCAGATTTTCACTTGGGGATTAACACATCAGTATTTCCTTATAAAGCAATGCTGGTTATGATTCTTGCCTGCACTGTGATCAAGTTGCATGGTGACTTGAGGCTTATGTGCTTTATTGAACTTCAAATAAAAATTCAGGGATTATAATTCTAGACATTTCTACCAAACTGTTTTCCCCCTTTCTTCTTTCTTTTCACATCTTCCTGGCACCACAGTTGGGGCAGTGCTAGAAACTCCCCAATGAATAAATAAATACTGACCATTTGTGTCCACTTCAGATGTGGAGGAGGAAAGACAGGCTGTTCCCTAGAAACGCCTAGAAAATCTCTTTTGCTCTTTGAATTGTGATTCCTCTCTTCATTGCCTTGCTGATGTTGGTGCTTGTGGTACTGTTGGCAGCAGGTATCGTCGCCCATGCTGGCATGTGGCTTTTGTTTTTGCTTTGTCAGAAGATTATGCTGTTGTGGATTTATCAGACCAGTAGAGCAAATGCATGATTTCCAGTGTCTCTTTCTTTTTTTTTTTTTTTTTTTTTGTGGGTACCGGGGGGTCGACCTCAGGATCTCCCGCGCCAACAGGCACCCGTGCCGCTGAGCGATATCACCGGCCCCTTTTTCGTATGTGGGATCCGGGAGTCGAACTCGGGCCCTCGCGCTTGTAAGGCAGGCGCTTATGCCGCTGAGCCATCTCACCGGCTCCCAGTGTCTCTTTCTTAAGGTTTGCTCTCACAGCTTCTCTCTGAAGGCTCAGTGATGACTTTTGTGTTTCATATTACACATTTCTTTAGTTTCTGCAGTATGGAGGACACTGTCATGGGAGCTCATGCTATCTAAGACAAGACCCTTTGTCAGGCTTTTTAAAATCTCCTTGGAGGCACAGAGTACATATTTCTATACAAAATAAGGACTCTGAACTGTATCAGATGGCTTTTATTTATTTTGCAGAGCAGAATTGAGAGGCGGTGGAGGTCATTATGAACCATGACGGTTAGGGAGTGTTTCAGAGATTAGGCTGTAACTTGCAATTGCTATTTTGTTAGAGATAGCAGTTTGACCACATTAACAATTATCTTCTTAGTTTAATAGGCATTGCACATTACTTCTCTTTGCTTTCTCCTTTCTTCCTTAATTTTGCCTAGAATCTGAAAGTGATGTATGGAGCTGTAGAAGCTATTATTCCACAGGAGGAAAAGACATTTAAAAAAAAAAAAAAAAACCTAAAAACTTTGACCCTAACTTCGTATTTAGCCTCCAAAGCAATGTTGCCTATCTCAGGTTTAAGTCACTATTTACTCTTTCTTCTCCTCACACAAGAAAATAATTTTTAACTGATTAAAATATATTTAACACTTTTTTCCTACTCATGAAGTGGGTATTTGTCCAGAATTGATTCTTAAAATCTCTTCATCACTACAGTCAAACTAGTTTCCCTCTTCACTCCACCAGTAGCGTAACATGAGCTGGGGGGTGGGGTGGGGTGGGGAGGATGGGGGAGGACGGAGTTACACACATGAACAGTGCTCCTTGAACAGTGTATTTGTGCTCCTTGTCTTGACCCTGTGTCTTTCACTTTACTTCCTACTAAACTCAGAAGTGGTGGAATTCAATTCTGATTTCTAATTTCCTGCAGAATTCACAGAGGGTACCATTTTTATAACACACCCCTCCTTCCCCAGCTGCCCTTGGTCCATGTTAATCACTCTCTAATTCTTCACCCATATGTGTCAGTTGCCTTCAATATTCTAGTGTTTGGTTCTGTGAAACCCAGAGACAAGCACAAATAAGCAGAGGGAACTATTTCTATTATTAGATAAGGCTTGTAAGAGAGGATAAACTGAACGAAGTTTTTAGGTTATAGTCTGTTTTGTAGCTTCGGATCCCAAGAGAGTTTTTAGGAGGCTTATTGTAAAGAGTAAGCAATTTCATGAGTGAGTGCCGTGAATAGAGGTATCACCAGGGGCAGGGTGTGTGGCCAGGCTCGAGTTGAAGCAGGTCCTACATACCTGGCGTTCTGTATGATTCCGCAGTGTCTGAACTCACTAGGATCTACTCTCATCAGCTGGCCACACTTTTTTTGTTTTAAACTTAGACTTCTATTATTTGGACATTGGCCTTCCAGAATTGGTCTGATTTTTTTTTTAACTTTTTCTTTTTGATCTACTTTTGGGATATTGTCTCATGTTTATTTCCAAACTTTTTATTTCTAGTACTATGTTTTTTAATGTCTGAAGAATCTTTTATCAAATCGGGGGATACTACAATAAATCAGGCACCCTCCAGGAGTGTCTGGGGACAGAGTGGGGATGGGGAGGTGATGTGTTTGGAATTCATGATGTGTTGATGTGAGCTATGAATGAAAGAAAGGAATTAAGGATGGCTCCTCTGAGTCTCTAACGCGGGACACAGGGAAGAGTGTGAACAGAGTGGGTACACCTATTAGACATCCCAGTGGCAATGCTGAGAAGCACCAAGTCCTGGGGAAGGAGATTAGAGGCTAGAGATGAAAGTGTGGGAGTATTTCATGACCCCTGTGTGACCGACGAGGCCACCAATGGAGTGTGTATGGTTAGAGTCAGAAGGGATGCCAGAAGTGAACCCGAGGACAATCCCGTGTAAGAGGTTTCGGAGAGAAGGAGCCACCAGTGCGTGTAGAGAGCCCCCCACTGAGGAGTGGGGAACAGGTTAGGTTGGGGCAAGAGAAAGAGAGTAGCATCCTAGAACCCAAGTTAAACATAGATATCAGGAGGAAGGAATTTGTAACTGTGTCAAATGCTGCTGGGAAGAGTGTACTTGGATTTTACAAGGTCTAAATCACTGCTGACTCAGTACTCAGGATAACAGCTTAATTCCGGTTGAGATTAAGAAGTATAGGACTGAGAATAAGGTGAAGACAGCGAGGATTGTGATCCTTGGTAGAAGGTGGGGTTTTACTGCCTTTTTTTTTTCTTTGTCTGTTTTTGGTCTCTAATACCCCTGGCAGGCCTTCCTGTAGATGATTTGATCCTTGACTGCCTATGAGAAGCCATGAGTCCTCATGTAGATTTTTATTTTTTAGTTTAGTGTAGCACTATCTGGTGGTGCTATTTGTTGAGTAACTGCCCATGTCTGTATTGTTTGGCCTTCCCTTCAAGGTGGTGAGATTCCGTGGACACCTCTCATTTTTGGCCTGGGATATGAGTTTGCTTGACCTCAAATACCTATCTGGAGCCTAAGCTGGAGAGGAGGGCTGGGTTCTATGCTCAGCATGCAGTACTGCAGGGGGCCCCTCTATCTTCAGCACAATTCCCTGTCCTCCAACTGTGCTTGCTATGCCTTTGCACAGAGACTAAGTTTTAACTTCTCAAGAAAAGTTAGATTGACGTGTGGGGAGGTGTTTTCAGAATGAGGATGTAACTGACTCACATCTCTGTCTTCTTCACTGTATTGTGAGTCGTTATAGTGTAGATGGGGAAATGTGCATCTCCAGCTCTCCAACGCGCTTTAGATGGCGTTTACAAGAGTTAATAAATATCATCAACTCAAATGGCAATTACGCCCCCCTCCCAAGGTAAAAGCTTCTACATGGTGAAATACAAATTAACTCTTTACAAATGTCTTCCTGTTCCCGGATTTTACTGAAGTCTCTTAGACAGCTTTGCTTCCCAGAGTCTGGGCTAAGAGGACATCCCTGGGACCACGGTAAATGTGAGGATGCTTCTGTTCCGTGTTACTTAAGATGGATTTCTGCTCAAACAAAGGCCTTTGCTTCTCAGCAGCTTGAAAGGTCAACTTCATCTTAGCTTTCTCTGCGGCTTCCGAATTTCAATGGGGTAAAAATGGTTTCTCTAAGCCCTTATACTCTTTCTTATTTTGTCAATGAGAAGAGGGCATGAACTGTAAATATGGGCTGACTCGTACTCATTTTGTATGGAAGCTTCTGCTGACTCCCCTTCTTTTCCTATATACCTTAGCCAAAATCAGTCCTGATGGTTTCGTTGTGGGTACTTGTTTAGTCTCCCATGTTGCTATCATTGCAACTGGAACTGTGGTTCTTTTGCTGATAATGTTTCCAATGTAGTTTATCTAAAGTCTTTCAATCAAGATACAGATTTGGAAAGATATTGATGAAACATATTCCATATAGAAATGTGAAACGGGCCATTATAAAAATAATATTCCGTATAGTTGCTTTGTGTATGGCACTGTTTATGGGCTTTTTACTAGTCTGGTTCTTTATTTTTATTTTTTGGTTGTTGTTTATAAATGGGTTTTGGCTATGTTGTCCAGGTTAGTCTCAAACTCTTGGGCTCAAGTGATTCTCCTGCCTCAGCCTCCTGAGTGCTGGATTATAGCCACATACCACTGTGCCTGGCTTTACTTGTATTACTTAATCTTCTGTGAGATCCCGATAGAGTATGAGCTCTTCCTAGGTCCATTTTGCAGATGAGAACATTGAGAAACTGTATATTATACAGATAAGTCCTGGAGCCAGTTGCCTTCAGTGCCCACTGTTTCTCACTACTTTCCAGTGCTGTTTGTTAGGTGACAGTGTGACATGGCTTAGTACTCTCTTTGTGTTGTGCTTTCAGACTCTGGTGACAGCTAGAGGGAAGTTAGTTGCTTACGAAAGGATAACCAGAGTGATCTCCTAGAATGGTCAGGTTGGCCAGTAATATCAGAGAGCTCACTGGGAACAATTACTAGCCTCAGTCTACTTCATTCTTTCCAGATTCGAGAAAAATGTTTTCCCAAGCCTTTTATGGGTTAGACTTGTCTAGATACAGTGAAGAACACAGTGAGGAATCAAGCATAGTCATGCAATTCTAATAGAATCCTGTGTCCATGTTATCCCATGTGTCTCCGTGCCTGTATTATACCTCGTTTCATCTTTATCTGTAGCCATTAGGGGGTTTGGCTGATCTGATAGGCTGGGCCTGTATGAGGAGCCAGGTTTTCTACTACTGCATTTCTTCTTCCCACTGAGTTGGGATACTTCTTTGTGTCTTCTGTCAGGTTTAAGCCTTGTGGGAAAGTAAAAACATTCACATTAATGAAATGAATCCAGGGTAAAGAGAAATACAAGTGGAGAATCACAAGTTGGGACTTGAAGTCCCAGGAACAGATAGCCATGGGTTGGCAATATGCTGTGGCAGGGAGCCTCACAGGTGGCCCCCAAAAGATCCTACCTCTTGGCGCTCTTATGCAATCCCAGGCTGGACCTCACGACTCACAGTGAATAGAATATAACAGAGGTGGTGGTTTGTCACCTCCAAAATTAGGTTACCAAAAGAAGGAGGTTCTGTTTTACGTGCCCTTTCTCTCTCAGTCAATGCCAGCTGTAGAGGGACCCATCCTGGCAAGAAACTGAGATAAACTCCCAGCCAATAGGAATGAGATGCTGAGGCCCTCAGCATGAGGAGCTGAATCCTGCCAATGCCCAGGGAATGAGCTTGCAAGTGGGTCCCCCGCCAGAGCCTTCAACTGAGACAGCCCCAGCCAACACAGTGATTGCAGTTTTATTGGAGACATGGAGGCAGAGGCACCCAGCTAATATGCATCTGGTTTCCTAACTCACAGAAACTATGATATAATAAATATGTCCTTGTTAAACCCCTAGCTTTAGTGTAACTTGCTCTGCAAGAATGGGTGACTAATATACTGAGAATAAATACAATAGATTTTCTGTTTTGGAAATCTTTACTTACACTGTAGCAGATAACACAGGAAGAAGTAATTCTCAGGAGTCCACGCTGTCTGGGGTAAGTGTCCAAGGCTGGGCAAGGGAAGAGACCATTGAGCACAGTATGGAAATTGCTGTCCTGTCCCATCCAGTGGGCACCCAAGTAAAAATTATCAAAGCTGGAGAAAGGCAGGCACTAATGTGATTCATGGTTTAAAATGATGTACTCAACAAGAGTAATCATATCATGTTCAATTACAATAATAAAGTGACCTACTTTATCTGGCTTCTAAAATATGTAAAAGATTTGCAAATTTGGTTACTAATGTTTTGTGTTTTGTTTTACATCAATGTATTTTAAGGTAAGTTCTTAAAATATATCCCTTTCTGTTCTGTGCAATTCTTTGAAAGCTCAGAGACAGGATTCTTTTTATCATGCAGTCATTCACACAGATGTGTTGCTTTGATATCTGCTCTTTGGTGATTTAATACTGCTGTAAATTAGAATAAGACACATATCCCGTATCTCTGGTGTTGAAGAAGGCAGAGAGGGAGGAGTACACAATAATAGCAAGGACCAAGTGGCAGGCACTGGATACCTACGTGTATCTGCTGTGTATGGTGTCACATGTCCAGTGTGAGACTTATTTCCTACAGTGGGTCCTTGGTAGTTTAATTGGTTTTTCTGTAATTCATTTTATGTCATGCAGTATTGTAAAATTCGAAAGAAGAGTTTTTGTTTGTTTAGACTTTGTGTTTTCAATTTTTATATTTTAGATTAAGTTGATTGAGTTCCAAAATGAACAATTTTATTCTTCATTTTGTAACAGCATGCTTATGTTAATCAGCTTTTCATTGCCATGACAAAATACTTGAGGAAGAACTTAAAGGTGGAAAAAAATTATTTGGCTCATGGTTTTAGAGGTTTCAGTCCATGGTGTCTTTGCCTCATGGTTTCTGGGCCTTGGGAGAAGCAGAACATCATGGGGAAGGGCATGGTAGAGAAAAGCTGGTCACCTCTTGGCAGCCAGAAAGCACAAAATGAGGGATGTAATTAAAGGACAGTTGTGTCTTTTATGAACTTTGCTTGAGTATGAATGACTTCATTGTTTCTTTGCATTGTTCTTAGGATGAAATCTTACACTAAGTTGACTATGAGCATTTCCTGCATAGTTTTTCTGTTAATCTGTCACTTTATCACCTAAGGAATGTCGAGAATTACTGGATTATTGCTGAGCTGATGAATTCCAAACTTTTGCTTTCACTAAGTCTTTTTTAAGAGTGAGACTCTTCATAAATCTAAAAGTGGTAATTCCATCCATTCATAAATTTGCTATCTTTACTTGGTTTTTATGCATTTTTGTTACATATTACTTCATCAAAAATTATTATTTTAGTTAATTTTTGAAGTATGGCCAAATTTAGTTGTATTATGCTTTCACTCCTTTGGAACATCCTTTGTGCTATGTTTGCCTTACATGGTTTGAAGAATAAGAAAACTTGCCTAAGAATCTTAATCAAATTCTTAATTTATATTTGAGATCTCTTTTTTGAAATTGAGGTAGTGGATTATTATTAGAGTGGAAATATCATATTCTACTTGAGTACTATTTGTTGGTGAATCTGGGCTATGTTCCCAGAAATGCTAAATTACCTCGGTTAGATTTTTCATCCATCTTTTGCTTCCATTTCTCACTTCTTTCCTTAATTCTTTGTTGGGATTTTGCCAGAGTCAACCAGAAAATGTCTCATGTACTTTAAACTTTCAGAAAAGAGAATTGGTAAAATGCCTCAGTAATCAAAATAAATATATCCAATTTGTGATTGTCTACACTGTGATTTTCCTCCTAGAAATCTTTAATCCACAAGAGTATCCTTCCCTGGCTACTTGGCACAGATCCATCTGGGAAAATTTACCTTGTTTATGGCCAACATGCATGTGTGAAATGTGGAATGATTTCAATTAACCTATGCCTAACTTTGTAATAAAATGCACCTACTCCAAAATACAACATAATATTTCCTGTCCAACAATTGCATGTAAAGAACATATTCCTGGTTTCTGATGATCTATTCCGCTTCTTCCTTATATAACCATGGGTAGTTTGTATTTTAAGGATCCAGTTTTTAGCCTGAATCTATGCTAATCTTAATATCAATATCAATGAATTGTCCTTTGATTATTAATCTTCAAGGAATTATAATAGGAAATGTATGTATCATTTCTATCCTGAGTCTGTCAGTTTAGTGATTAGATTTAATCTTTGGCAGGTGATTTAGATATATGGGGAAGTAAATATTTATCAGTACCTGTATAAAACTAGCATGCAGCAGTTTCACAATGACTCACCTATTTTTCTGGTATTAAACAGAAATTTTTCAAATTCATTCAGTTGGGCGGTGAATGACAGATTTACAACTTCTCTCTGACCTTTGACTGGGCTGTATTCATGGGATGTAGCACTTGTGGAGCAAGTGAAAGCTTTAGTATTTGACACCAAGCCCACTGAAATTTCTGACACATGGTCTTTGGAGTGGTGTAGTGGAAGTATTGAAGTTAGAGTCCCTATACCCTCCCAATGCTAGGTCATGAACATTACTAAGATGGCCCAACATCTTTTCACAGGTGGCTCATGGCAATTTATATGCTTTGTTTTGTCTTTTTTTTCCCACAGCTGTTGTGAACTTGGACAATTCTGTGGTTGACCTGGAGACCCTTCAAGCTCTCTATGAGAATGTGAGTAATAGAAGGAATTTTATGTATGAGTATAAAATACATACACAATACATGTCTATATACACATGTAGGCTGGTTGTTTAAATATCCTCCAAGGAAATTCGATCTGGGTACATTGAATTTACATAAGGAGGGGTTTGTAACAACACTTTCTAGGAAAACATTGGACAGATGTGTATGCTCATGGTTTTAGAGACTGCGATTCAAAATATGTTGTTTGTGAGGTCACTCATGTTTTGTCTTTTGAAATAATAGTGCTTATGTGGGAGCTAATTTGGGCCAAGCATGGTTCTATGCGCATTACACACACACATACACACACACACACACTCATAAATTTTAGAATATTTAATTCACAAATAAAAATTGATTGTGTTCAAGAGGTATAGCCTGCTGATTTGATCTACACATATATTGTATGATCATTGCCATAATCAAATGAACATATCCATTGTTATTCTGTACATTAGGTCTCCAGAAGTTATTCACCTTATAACTAAAAGTTTGGAAGTTTATACCTTTTGACCAATAGCTCCCTATTCACCTGACTTCTCACCCTTTGACAGCTACCATCATATTGCTGCTTCCGAGTTCAGTATTTTATGATTTCTTATCTTTTTGTGTCTGGCTTATTTCACTTAGCGTAATGTTCTCTAACTTCATGCATGTTGTTGCAATTGGCAAGATTTCCTTCTTTCTTAAGGCTGGGTAATATTTCATGGTGTGTATATGTACCACAGTTTCTTTATCATTCATTTATCAGTGGGTGCTTAGATTGTTTCCGTATCTTGGCTGTTGTGTATAATGATTCAGTGAATACCATGTTGCAAGTGTATCTTCTATATAATGATTTCACTTCCTTTGTGCCTATACACAGAAGCAGTATTGGTGGACCACATGAAAATTCTACTGTTAATTTTCTTGAGTAGCCTCCACACTGTTTTCCCATAATGGCTGTACCAGTTTATATTCCCACCAACAGTATATATGGTTTGTCTTTTCTCCAAATATTCACCAACACTTATCTCTTGTCTTGTTCATAATAGCCATCCTAAGAGGTATGAAGCTTATCTCACTGTGGCTTTGATTTGTATTTCTCTGAGGAACTATTGTATCTAGGAAAGAATCTCAGTGTGGTCCTGTTCTGTGTCTAAGATATACCTCAGAGTTCTTTTTTTATTTCTGCTCTTGCCTATGATCTGCCTGGTATATAAGCTTGTATGCTCTCTGGGACATGGTCTTAGTTAGTTCTTGGCTTTTCTGTCTCAAGTCAAAGAATTCCTGGCTCTGGGAGGTGCATGTGGTGGGCAGGGTGAAGGTTCTCTTCTTTGACTATTCCTTTGACAATTCTGTGTGTGACCTATTTGTCCACTCTTGAATTAGATCCTCTTAAAACATATGCGTTTGTGGTCTCCCTGGTGAACCTGAGATCTTTGTAAGAGAAGTTATTTCTCATAGTGCATCATACAGAATCTGTCAATTGAGCATAGAGTTGTTACCCATACAGCACTATGAGCATAAGAATTTAATGAGACCAAGTCATGAACAGGGACTGAAGAGGGAGGTTTGAGTGATTTATCATGTAGTTCTCATTATATGGTAGAAAAACCTGGAAAAATCAGTCATGTATTTAGTACATTAGTGTCCAAGTGCAATGAATATTAAAAACGTAACTATTTGAATGCAGAGAGTTTCCATTTCTCTTGACTCTTTCATACTAACCCTCTGCCAACCAGGAGGGTGGTATTCATCAGCCTGCTCTTTGCTGCTACAAAATACCAGTCACCTGCGACTTAAAGGAGGAGGGGTTTCATGTGGCTCGCATCTTCACGGGATTCAATCCAGTATTGGTGGCTCCAAGGCAGAAACAGTGTGGTGAAGCAAAGCTGCTTCCTTCCTGGTGGTCAGAAGCAGGGAAGGGGAATAGTACCAGAGAGGAACGAGCCAATGACCAGATGTAGTTCCCAAGGTCACAGCTGTATCAGCCAGCCAGACACACTTGAAGTGTGCATTACTAATGCTCTGGGTGGCTTCTAGACCAATCAAGTTAACCATCTCGCTTAACTGTCACAAAGGCCATATGGAAGAAATGAGGAAATACCAGGGGGAGGGACTTTCTTCAAGTCATAATGAGCGAAGATGTTGGGATGTGTGTGTTAATCTTTCATGTATATTACATGTGCATATATATGTGCTTGTGATTGCATACTGTGTGTGTACACACACACACATATATGTAAATGACAGTCATTTAAATCTAGTGTATTAATATATAGAAGTATACACAGAAAAAATGTAGAGTATTTCATGCAATTATATTCAATAGTGATTTTAAATATTTTGATAGTGTTTAGTCTTTCAGAGTAAGTTAATTTCACAAAAAAAATTCTGATTCAGGAAAAACTACATAGCTACCCAGAATTTATGTCTTTTTTTTTTTTTTTTTTTTTTGGGTACCGGGGGGTCGACCTCAGGACCTCGCACGCCAACAGGCGCCCGTGCCGCTGAGCGATATCACCGGCCCCTTTTTCGTATGTGGGATCCGGGAGTCGAACTCGGGCCCTTGCGCTTGCAAGGCAGGCGCTTACGCCACTGAGCCATCTCACCAGCCCAGAATTTATGTCTTTTAAAAATTGTTCTTTACTATATTTTAAAAATTTAAATGTTGTAGATTGTATGTGTTTATATGGTATAAAATCATGTTATGATTAATGAATCAATTATAATGATTGATGATTAGAGAATGCAATAGAGTAATTCAATTAAGCTAATTCATATATTCACCATCTCAGTTATTCATTGTTTGTGGGAAGAACATTGGAATCTAGTCTCTTAGCAATTTTGAAATGTACTGTATTTTACTATATTTACCACACTGTGTAACATACCTTTTTAAAAGGCTTATTTCTATTTAACTGAGGCTTTGTACCCTCTGATCATCATTTCCCCATCACCGCCAGCCCGTTTCTTGTAATCACCATTCCACATTATTCGTTTTTGAACTTGAATGTGAAAACTTGACGTATTTGTCTTTCTGTGCCTGGTTTATTTCACCTATCATAATACTTTCCAGTTCCATCAATGTTGTTGCAAATGATAAATTTTCCTTGGCTTTTAAGACTGAGTAGTGTTCATTGTGTGTGTACCACGTCATGGATACTTACGTTGATTCTCTTAACTTGGTTATTGTGAACAGTGCCTCAGGGAACAGCAGAGTACAGGTACCTCTCCATGTTCCTATTTCACATCTTTTTTCTGTAAATACCCAGAATTAGGATTGCTGCGTCCTAAGGTAGTTTTGTTTTTAGCTTTTTGAGGAACAGCCATACAACTTTCCATAATGGCTGTGCTAATTTACATTTCCACTGATGGCGTACAGAGCTCTGTTCCCTTTTCTCCACATACTCACCAACATATACTGTTTTTTCTCTTATTCATAGTCATTCTGGCTGGTGAGGTGGTAGCACATTGCGGTTTAAATTTGCATTTCTCTAATGATTAGTGATGTTAAACAGTTTTAATTTGTCTGTTGGCTATTTGTATGTCTTCTTTTGAGAACTGTCCCTTGCCCATATTTTAATTGGATTTTTAATTTTTTTTTCCCCATAGTCATCTAAATTCTGTATGTTTTGGCTATTAACCCCTTAGCAGAGGTATCCCCTTCCACATTTTATGTATTTGATGTTAAAATTTACATCACTTTGTAATATATATCCCTTGATGTTTTTGTTAGCTTTATTATTATTATTACTTTGTGTGTGTGTGTGTGTGTGTGTGTGTGTACTGGGGGTCGAACTCAGGACCTTGCACGCCAGCAGGCGCCCGTGCCACTGAGCGATATCACTGGCCCTTTTTTCCTTTGTATATGGGTACCGGGAGTCGAACTCAGGACATCGCACTTGCCAGGCAGGCGCTTATGCCGCTGAGCTATCTCAACAGCCCCAGCTATTTTATTATTATAGTTTTATCTTTTAATGCTCATACTTGGATAAAATTGCTTCACATACCATCACTACAATCTTAGGATATTCTGGTTATGGCTCTGTGTTACTTATACTATTTGTTTTGCACTTATGTATGATTATGTTATTAATTTGTGTCTTTTGTTTCGACTTACAGAATTCCTTGTGACAGTTCCTGTTGGGCAGGTCTAATGGTGAACTTCCTTACCTTGTGTTTGTCAAAGTTGTATATTTTTCCTTATTGGCTGCTCAGTGATTTACTGATTGTCATATTGAGACACTTTTATATGTATAGGTTTCCTGTCTGTTGCTGCTGTAAGAATTTTTTCACTGGCTTTGATTTCTGATAGATTATTTTGTGCTTAGGGGAACTTTTCTTGAAGTTGATTGGAGATCTTAAACGTGGATGTTGACATCTTTCCACAAATTAGGTTAAGTTTTCAGTCATTATTTCTTTAAATATGGCTTCTGGCCCTTATTCTTTCTCCTCTTAAATTCTTACTGTGCACTGGTTAGGTGTCTTGATGGTATCCCATAACCCTGGAGGCTTTTTTCATTCTTTATTTTTCTTTTTCTCCTTTCATTGGATAATTACAAATGTTTTGTCACTGATTCTTCAACTTGATCAAACCCACTGTTGCAGTGTCCTATTGTTTTATAGTTCAGTTTTTATGTTCTTTGTCTCTAGGATTTCCTTTTTAAAATTACTGTTTCTGTTTATTCTGGTTTGTACATTGTTTTCCAAATCTCATTCAATTTTTTTTATCTCTATATTTTATAGTTCACGGAATTTGAAGAAAAGTATTTGCATTCTTTGTCATTTCATGTGTCCAACTTCGGTTAGGGTCCATTGTTAGAACTTCATTAGTTTCTTTCAGAGGTGTCATGTTTTCCTAAATCTTTGAGTCCTTGCATTGTTGTTTGTGCATTTGAGGAGGCAGCTGGCCACCTTTTACAGCTTTTACAAGGCTATTCTTTGAAAGGACTAGACCTTCACTATTTAATGTAGCTTGTGATTCTAGATGGTAAAGCTGGTAGTGACTGTGGGTGGGTAGAGGTTGCGTTCAGGTTTCTAGGTCTCTGTGTTGCTTCCTTTGCTCTGAGTTCAAGTTGGGCAGCTGTCTGTGCTCTCCACTCAGGCTGAGCTGCGGGGCGCACATTGCAGTCACTTTGGATCAGGCCAGGTGTATCCTCCCTGGCTCTTTGAGTTTCGCAGTTGGACAGCCTTATGTGAGTGGCGCTGATATCAGGTGGACTCTCTGATCAGGATGGATCAGCTGCTATGTTCAGTGGAAGTGCATAGCTAAAGTTTGCTTCCATGACTCAGTGGAGCTTTGGGGTGCATTTTGAGTCTTCACTGGGCACTTTTTCAACTCCCAAATATGGTGAAGCTAGCCTCTACTCTTGCTGTAATTCCCTGCAGCAGTAGTCGTCTTCCTTGGGTGAGGCCCTGAGTTATGGTTCATGGCTGATCAAGGATGCTAGCCATTTAGGGATTCAAGCCAGATAAAACTTCTGTGAGCGACCAGCTCAGCTTTGCAGAGCTATACTTTTAGCTGGTAGTTGATTGGTGCTATTACTGGTGGATAAACAGAACTACTGCCAAGATCTACTTGCTGGTTGCTGTGGGTTCTGGCTCCTTGCTTTGTTTGTATGTGACCCCAGGTTGTCTGCCTGTGCCATTTCCCCTTGCATTCCCTTCAAGGTGAGACCAGAGTAGGATTCTTCCAAAGCATCTTGGAAAACCGGGGGAACTGATGTTCACCTCTGGTTCTGTTTTCTCTCTGTAGAAACTGTTGTCCCAGGGAATCTTCTCTGTGTGGGTGCTGTGCTGACTTGGGGGAAGGGAACAAAGTGATAAGGTCAAAATGAGAGAGTTTCTCTTTCCTCATCCTCTGCACTGTGCTGGTAACTCAGGGTTGCTCTCAATTTTGGGGTCTTTTGGCAAGCCGTTCTTGTTTGTATATTGCTGCTAACTGAACTTTCTGTGAGGGTAGTGAAGACTGGCTCCTCCTGTTTTGCCATCTTGTTGACCTCACTATGTTTAAGTTCTTGTAGTCCTACTCGATGAAAACGGAACCAGTCTGTTTGAGTTTCTACAGCAGAATACCACAGACTAGGTGATTTGTAAACAAAGGAAATTGATTTCTTACAATTCTAGAGGATTATAGGTTCAAGATCAAGGCACTGGAAAATTTGTGTCTGCTAAGGGGCTGCTTCCTGGTTCATACATGATTATCCTCTTGCTGTAACTTTACATGGTAGAAGGGGCAAGGAAGCTCTCAGGGTTCTTGTAGAAGGGTTTTAATTCCCATTCATTAGGACTTTGACTTCTTAACCTAATCACTTTTCAAAGTTCCTACTTCCTAATACTGTCACACTAGGAATAACATTTCAACAAGAAATTGAGAGGAGCAGAAGCACTTAGTGTAGCATGTTAGCTGCCACTGGTTCAGTTTGTGATTCTGTTATTATTGTTGGTAAACTTGATGATTCTGTCTTTCATATGTAAATTCTCAACTAATACCTAACTAATATCCATTAAAATATAATCCCTTAAATTTTACTATATAATAGCTAGCTTAAAACAGGCTGCAGTTTCATTACCGTATAACATGGATATGGGTTCACATATCCTGACCTTCCTGTGCCACCCTGAATCATACAAGGACATACCAGCAGAAGTTCTGGTTCCAACTACATGAAATCCATATGGTTACTATTACCATAAAGAGGCATTGGGATTCTAGGTGCTTCTTTTCATTTGTAGTGTACTGGATAAGGGAAGTCCAGCAACCCAATCTAACTATAATAGAAGGTTTATGTTTTCTCTAAACTATTTAATATGTATCAAATGATTGTTGAATGATGAATGAAAGAATGAATGAACAAATTAATGAATCCTTTGAAATAAGAGCTAAACACAGTAGAACAATCTGATGGCTTGTGACTTGATCTCTCTTCTCATGCATTCTCCTACATACCTAACTCATGAATGCGTGAAGACAAGCCACCTGACCTACATTCTCCATTTCTTACTGCTACCTTCTCTTATCTAAAAATCATATGATTATCTTGGGACCATCTTATGTTCCAACCAAAGACCTCCAATCCTTCTTTTAAGAAATGTATTCAGATACTGCTCACACTCAGAAAGAGAGGTAGAGAGGGAAGGGTAGGGAAGGAGGAAAAGAAAGAGGGGGAGAGAGATAACTTTTTATTGAAAAATATTTATACAATGCTAACTATACAACAGGTACTGTGCAAGATTTGTGCTAGGTAGTAGTAGCCTTTGTCCTTTGATATCTAAGAGTTTTTAAGAAGAAGGCACTTAGTAAATGTTATTTTTCTATCAGTCATGTATACACACTCAGAGAAGAAGGAGAGGTGGAAACATGCAACTGCAGCTATGGTGAGAAAACATAGTCAATAGGGAAAGCCTCTATAGTCGATAGGGAAGAAGGGGCATTTGACATAAAAGTAGGAGTCAGGCAAGGAGAAAGTGGAAGGGTTCTAAGCAGAGAGGAAGGTTTGTGCCAATATTAAGAGGCAGGGAAGGGGAGTTAGCAAATTTGGGGAGAAGGTTAGTATGAGTAAAGTAAAAATGGGTAGGAGGAGAGGATGTGGAAGCAGACTGGCTAGATTTAACTAGTGATTTTAGGGTATATTAAGGTGATCATGGAATTTTCTGTTTTTCCCTTGAATTCTTTCAATTCCTTTTGATGAATTTTGAGGCTTTCATGCTAGGCATATATATATATGTGTGTGTGTGTGTGTGTGTGTGTGTGTGTGTGTGTGTATAGCGAGAGAGAGAGAATGGTTTTATTTTTCTGTTATATGTTGCTTTTGTCATTATGAAATGTTTTTCTTTACTCTCATAATATTCTTTGTCTTGAAGTTTAACTGATATTTAAATATCATTTCTAGGTTTGTGATTCTGATTATAAACTTGTTCTTATTCTGCGTACCTTCGGCTTATTGTGTCTTTATGTTTGAATTACATCATTTGTACACAATATATATTTGGTTGTCTTTTATGTACTCTCTTAATCTTTTCCTTCTTGTGTATTTCAGTTGTCAACATTTAATGTAACTATCATTATGGTTGGATTTAGGTCTTTTTTGTTGTCATTACTCACCTTTGTAGTTTCTCTGATTACCTTTTTCTGCTTCATTTTGGATTATTTATGATGTTTTTTAAGTGTATTTATTTCTTTATGTGAGCTCTGGTAAGTTTTATTAAAAAGTATTTTGCATGGTTTACTTTTCACTGGTCTATTCTGGCATGCTACATTTTTTGAAAATTTTCATTGGTACACATTAGTTATACAGAATAGTGGATTTCATTTGGCGTATTTATACGTGTATACAACATACTTGATCATTTCCATCTTTTCAGTACCCCTCCCGAGGCTTTTTATTCCCCTGTACTGGGGATTGAACCCAGGTCCTTATGTATGCTAAGCACTCTGTACTACATCCCTCTGGTATGCTTCTAATGATATCAAAGAGACCAGGATCAGCGACCAGGATGGCCATTGTGCATGTCTGTAGTACTTTCCACATGCTGTGCCCAATTCAGTGTTGCTATTGTGGTAGATGGGGACAGTTTTGGCCAACATCGTATAATACTCTTTCAGAATTCCTCAAAACTGGTCAGTGGTTGATAAAGATGACCAATTTCTCTTTGCCTGTCCAATCATATTCAGAGTCCACTTCTACTTTATCATGTACTTTTCATTTTTTTATAATAAGTTATAGCCTAAGTTGATCAGCTGTCGAGACTTCTCCAACATCTTACTGACCACCATCTTTGTATGTTAGGTGTGGATGGAATGGCCCCCAACTAAGAGCAGATGCCAAGATGGCTGGGGAGTGAGAAAGGAAGGATTTCTCACAATGCAAAGATCTTCCCAGCAGAGCCAGGATGGCAGAACACATTTTTTAGTGGTGTTCTAGGAATTGTAATATCCATGTCTAATCTTTTGTGAAGGGTGTATGAGGCTGGGGGTTGAATTTAGAGCCTCACACATACTAAGCACATGCTGTACCACTGAGCTACACCTGTAGCCTACTTTTTATTTTTTAGTGGTACTAGAGATTGAACCCAGAGCCTCATGCATGCTAAGCACTGTCTATCATGATATACTTAATGTTTTAGTTGACACATGGGTAACATCTGTATACACTTACAATTCTGTAATGCATTGCTGCCATTTTTGTTCTAAATATCCATATTAAAATAACTTATAGTCTGTTTATATTTACTTACATTTTCTCTATTTCTAAGGTTCTTTCTTTGTTCTTTAAGATTAACTTCAGTATCATTTCCCTTCAGTCTGGTGATGTATTTTTAATAATTTTTGGATGCTGGTATTTCCAATGGTTCATTTTGTTTATTTTCTATATTCTTAGATGTCTTTATTATTGAAGAACTTTTTTGTTGGATATGGAAATCTGGGCTGACAACTTAAATTTTGACATAGTAAAGAAGTTCCATTTATCTGTGGTCTAAATTGCTTCTGCCATCATTATTACCTACAAAAAGGGTCATTTCCCCTCTTCTGCCTGATTTTCCTTTTGTCTGATTTTAAACAGTTTTTTTATATGTCTTGGTGTGGTTTCCTCAATATTGAGCTTGACTGACTTCCTGATTCTATATGATTGTTTTCACATTTGGGAATTGTTCAATTTTTAATTTTTCAACCTTGAAATATTATTTCTATACTATTCCCCCAATTCTGTTCTTGTTACTCAATAATGAAATCTTAAACCTTTGATATTTTACCATAGATACTTAAGATTGCGTTAATTTGATTTTTATTCTTTTTCTTTCATTTGGATATTGGATACTTTCACTGGCCCTTTTCTTTGTCGTATTTATTGTTTTATTCAACCTATCCAGTGAAAAATATTTATTTTTAAATTATAATTGTCTTTTTATAATTCTCTGTAGGCTAGTTTTTAATAGTTCTATATTTTGAAATTCCTTGCATTTTTTTAAAACATTGATACATCTTTTATTACAAATTGAACAATTTGTGCTCAAGCCTAAATATACACATAGACAGATTTAAAAGATAAACCAGAAGCTGCATCAAGAAGCTGCATTTGTACTACATGGACCCCTCAAAAAAATTAGGACTCAGAATTTATAAAAATTCTTACACTTATCAAACACTCAAAAACATTACAAAAGATATAAAAAGACAATTCAAAGAAAAGTATGCTTGTTTATCCAGTAAACATGTGGAATATGTATATTCTGTATAGTAAACAAAATTAAAAGAAAACATCAATGAAATATCTTTTCATCTCCAATCAAAAAGCCTGACAGTATCAAAGGCTGATGAGCATGTAAAAAAAGCCAGTAACTTGTATATGCTATGTTGGTATAAATTGCTACAACCTCATTGAAAAGCAATCTCGAGCCGGGTGTAGTAGTGCATGCCTGTAATCCCATTACTCTGGGGGGCTGAGGCAGCAGGATCATAAGTTTGGGGCTAACCTGGGCAACTTAACAATTTAGGGAGACCCTGTCTCAAAACAAAATCATAAAAAGGGCTGGACATGTAGCTCAGTGTGAAGGCTCTGGGTTCAATCCTCCATACTGCAAAATAAGTAGGGAAGGAAGGAAAAGAGGGAGGAAGGAAGGAAGGGCAGGTGGGCAATTAGTAATAAAATGTCCACATTATATACAATCTACAAATTATACCTGTAGTCATTCATTGTAGAGAAACTTTTAATAGCAGACTGCCAAAGATATGAGTAGGTTCAACACATGAGTCCGCTCAGAATTGTCTGATATCTGAGTGCAGCTATTGGGCAAATCAACCTATACTAGAAGAATTATGAAAATTAATAAATAGTTTGAAGCTGTAAAAGGTTAAAATAATTTGTTTCACCAAAAACATTGACCCCTGGGCCGGTGAGTGCAGCTATTGGGCAAATCAACCTAGACTAGAAGAATTATGAAAATTAATAAATAGTTTGAGGCTGTTAAAGGTTAAAATAATCTGTTTCATGTAAAACATTGACCCCTGGGCTGGTGAGAGAGCTCAGTGGCATAAGTGCCTGCCTGGCAAGCATGAGGTCCTGAGTTTGACTCCCAGTACCCACATAAAAAAAAAAAAAAAAGTTCCCTTTTCATACTTCTCTGTGCTATATATGAATATAAATATAAATACAGTGAAAATAAAATCAAGATCATATTACCATTATATAATAGTAATGTAGAATAATATTTCCCATATGGTTAAAGATATTTGTTTTTCTTATTCTTTTTATGACTTAAAGCAACCAGAAAAATAAGTAAAGGGGGAAGAATATGTCCCTCATCCTTCCCAGAAAATAGCTGAGTCTTTTGTGTTCTGAAGCTAGGTTTTCCTGCTTCAGATGATCTTTGGGGACTTTGGTGTTTAATGGTCACAAAGAAAATTTGCTTTGTCTTCATCTATTGAGAAAAGCTGATTCTGAGAGTGGAAATGGCTGAGATGCTCCAATCTTCATTGTGATTTTTTTCTTCATACAATTTTATATTCCTGTCTAGTGTCCTTTCATTTCATCCTGCAGGATTCCCTTGAACATTTCTTTTAGGGCTGTCCAGTAGTAATGAACTCCCAAAGCTTTTGAGTATCTGTGAATGTCATAACTGGTTCCTCACTTTTCAGGGGCAGTCTTACTGGATATACGTAGGATTCTTCACTGACCTTCTAACATTTTTATTTGTTTATTTCTATGTTTTCATGCTCGGACTTTATCAGCACACTATTTCTGGCCTCCCAGTTTTCGGATCAGTAGTGTGCTGATGTCTTGTCTGTAACAAATTGCTTCTTTCTTGCAGCTGTCAAAACTCTCTCTATTACCACCTTTCAGACATTTTAGCATAATATGTGTTAATGTGGTTCCCTTTGGACTTGTCTTGGAGTTTGTTGAATACCTTAGATGTTTATCTTCACAGCTTTTATCACATTTAAAATGTTTTTAAGCCACTTTCCTAATGGTTTTCTATGCCTCTTTCTCCTTCTAGTACGCCCACAATGCATATTTGATTGGCTTGATTGTGCCCCACAGGTCCCTGAGGCTCTTTTGACTTTTCTTCAGTCTTTTTCTGTTTCTCTGACTTGATGCTTTCTGTTGTCTTATCTTCCAAGTTTATGGATACTTTCTTCTGCCTACTCAAATCTGTCTTTGAATCCCTCTAATGAATTTTTCATTTCCATTACTATATTTTTTAGCCCCAGAATTTTTTTTTTTTGGATCCTTTTTAAAAGGCTTTCTTTCTCTTCATTGGTACTGCCATTTTTTTTTTTTTTTTTTTGTGGGCACCGGGGGTCGACCTCAGGACCTCGCGCGCCAGCAGGCACCCGTGTCGCTGAGCGATATCACCGGCCCTTTTTTCGTATGTGGGTTCCGGGAGTCGAACTCGGGCCCTCATGCTTGCCAGGTAGGCGCGCATGCTGCTGAGCCATCTCACTGGCCCTGGTACTGCCACGTTGAACATGCATCTTTTTCTTTCTCCACATCTTTTTTTAGTTTTTTTAAGCACATTTCAGATAGTTGTTTTGAAGTTTTTGACTAGCATATCTGTGTTAGGTCTTTTTTAGGAACAGTTTTTATTGACTTACCATTTCCCTCTGAAAGCCCTTCCCTGGGGTTTACTAGCTTTTGATGATGATGATAGATTGTCTTTGTGCCAAGAGTCAGCCTGGGATGTAACTTTAAATACTTTTCCGAGCCTGCACCTTTCCTCAGGAATGTGTTGATCGTGTTCTAATTTTTCCCATATATGCAGTCGTTTATAAGTTCCTAGTCTTTAGTGTCTGACTCCCAAAAAGTGGACAGAGAATAATGAATGATGGATAAAAGAGAATTCTAGCCCTTTAAGTCTTCTAGCAGTCATTTCAACCAGAAAGTAAGGGACTTGAAACGTGGAGAGTTACAACTATAAAAGCCTCCCTCTTCTTTGCACATGTGTGATCTGAGTAGCCACTAAGCAAGAGAATATTGATGGCAGGTAAGGCAAGGATAGGCTGATTAAGGCTGGCATTTTTTTTTTTATATGCGGGTACCGGGAGTTGAACTCAGGACCTCGTGCTTGCCTGGCAGGCGCTTATGCCGCTGAGCTATATCACCAGCCCCTGAGGCTGGCATTTTTTGTCTCTAGTTTTCAAGACTGATTATTTTCTAATTAGGTCTTACTTGGGGGAAACACAGTCTTTCTGATATATGCAATCTGGGTTTTGCTGAAAAACAAAATTGAATCATTTTTAAAAACATATGTCCCTTACTATTGGGTTTTCCAAATTGTGTTTAGTGAAACACTATTATTTTTATAGACTGTAGTAAAAAACATATTGCATAATCAAATAAGTTGAGGAGAATGTTAAAGTGAAAAAACAAAACTATGCAGAGCCACAATATATTCTTAATTAAAAGGCAATCTTAAAGTGGAGGGTATTGTTAACTAAATCCTTCCTTCAATTAAATTATTAATAAAACAGTAGTATTATGTAATCTGTAAAGTGCTACTATAATGCAGTTGAAATAAATCCAGACTTGAGGAAACGTATCTATGGTATAATGTCAAGGAATATATCTGTTACATAACACAGTTGCTCTTTTACTTATTACCAAATAATTAAATGCATATCCCTTTTAAGTAGTCTTCCTTCCTTTAAAATGTATCTGTAGGTATCACAGGATAATTATTGTAATAATTAAATATGATCCAGCATTATGAGAAGTCAGTATAATTATTTTCAAATCCTAAAATGTTAGGTTTTCTAGAATAGATACATTTGTAGTTTTAAAATAATGGATGCTATCCAGAAAAAAAATCAATGTAAGGGGAATGGAGGATACCCAGGGTGGAGAGCACAATTTTAAAGATTATCATTATTTAGAAGATGCCCATTGGACTGACAGATTGCAAGAAACGAGGAAGAGAAGCCATTTGGAAATCTAGGCGACAAGGCCCTGTCTGAAGTATGGGAAAGCACGAAGCTCCACATAACTGTCCTGGTATGAGACGGGGAATATGTTGGGGACCATTAGAGATATAGTGGTAAGACCAGCTCTTCTAGGGCCTTGTAGGCCTTTATAAGATTTTGACTTTTACTTTGAGTAAACCAGAAAGTTAATATGGGGTTTTGAGTTGAGGACTCATGTTTCAGAAGGAAAACTATGATAATAGAGAATAGACTAGTGGGAGACCAGGTAGCAGGTCCATGACCTTTAGGAGTTAAAAGGTGATAATGGCTTAACTTACATCTCAGTGGAAACAATAGAGGTGTTGAGAAGTGGTCAGATTCTAGAAATATTTGAAGAAAAAGCCAATGGAATTGGGTGATAGTTTGGGTATGGACTGTGAGAGCAAAAGAGGAATCGCGAGTGGTCCTGAGATTTTTAATTAGGCCATAGGAAGAAAGGGTTGCTATCAACTTACAGGTGGCAGTAGTTTGGTAAAGGATGTGGAAGTTAGAATTCTGTTGTGGTCCTGTTTGGCGGTGGTATCTGTTCATCCATTCAGATGAATTTGTAGATGTAGGAGTCTAGAAGCTTGAAGATAGAATATGGAGCACGAGGCTCTGTGTATTAGGTAGCCTGTCAGTATGGATTCAGTTGTGGGACGAATTAGCAAGAAATACAAACAGGTTAGTTTATCAGAATGAATAATTACCCTGTGATGAGAGAATATAAGAATGTAAAGATGCCTCTAATGGCACCCTAGGGCTAAGCGAGCATACCCAAGGATGGAGGAATTTGGTAGGGGTTCCGCTCTCTAGACTGGCATGTGTATCTCACTGGGCAAGGTGTGGTTGTGCCCAGTGGCCTGCCTGGGCCATAACTGGTCAGTGCCCTTTGAGTGAGCAGGAAACAAACTCCTCTGCAGCAAATAACCTACAGCTGGTGGTCAAGCATACATGAGTCAAGATGTGGCCTGAGGTTTACATTATTCATGTTGACAGGGTCGTGTCAGGGTCAAGGGCACGGGTGAGCCATGACTGATTCAGGTGCACAGAGCACACTCAGATGTCCTCATGCAACAGCAGTATAGCAGGACAGAGAAAAGGCAAACCAGCACAACAGAGTTGGAGGAAGAGCCCACTTCTTCCTACAGTCCATCTAGTGCTTCCTACTGACAATACTTAATTTTGTGCTCACTGTAAAGGAGCAAATGCTGAGCCCGCCCAGTCTATTATCTCAGAGTGGGTTCCAGAAGTTAAATTGACAGGTGAGAAGTAGTAACTAACACAGATTGTAGAAAAGGTTGAGGTTTTGCGAGTTATGGTCTTATCTAGCATGTAAGCCACACATAATGTGTGACTTTGTGTGCGTGAGTCTTACTCCTCTGGCTGTGTCTCCAGAAACAAAAATCGATGTGCGTGCTCTTAGACTTGGGTTGAATCCTTTCTAGAAATATTTTAAACTTTATTGTTTTGGTGTAACGATAATTTTTAGTATCAGTTTTGAAATAGTGTTTGAAAGGTATCTGAATAGAATCTCAATTTTGCCTTAGTTTAATAATGGCATTTGAGAAGATATGTAAATTTTATGTAGAAAAAACCTAATGTTTAAATTTAATTTTGTTATTAAATATAAAAGGAATAATCTTATTTAGCTTTCCACTATGTATCCTTGACAAAAAAAAAAAAAACAAAAAACTGCTAACCTGACTCTTTTCCCATAAATACATGCTTTCTTTTTGCCAGATGCTTAAATGTCATTGGACTGTTTTAAAGTAGTTCTATTTGATCTCTATGAAACAGATGGAAGTATTTGTTATACAAACTGTATTTAGAATGTAATCTTTTTTCTCCCCTGATTGCATATGTTTGGCAGTGAGCTTTCCCTTCTAGATGTGAATGAATTTTGGGCAGTCTCCAAATCTAAACACACCCTAATTTCAAAAACCACAATCCTGAGGGCCCAATTCCTGTTTACTGAGGAATTAAAGCCTAGTGAAACCACATAGTTACTAAATACAGTATATCCTAGTGAGTATTTAAAAACAAAAATCTTCATAGTTTATTTAGGGTTATTGACTATCATTAAGTTCAGAGAGTGAAGTCTTTTCATAAGCAGTATATAATATTTACAGTTGGTTAAATATGTAGCTTCTGATTCTTAAAATATACTCTTTATATGGCATGAGGAGTTTATGAGTTGAGTGGGGAGGAATAGACTGTAGGGGGTAGGGAATAAGCGAGTAGTTGAGACATACTCCTTATTTTTTCTTTAATGTATTGAAAGACCAGTGCCATATAAAAATGTGTTTGTAAAAATATCCATGCATAACTATCAGTTGAATTGTTATTAGGAAAATGGTTCGATTTTTTTATTTCATACTCAGGAAACAAAATTCTAAGACAAAAACGAAACCTCGGGAGTAAAACCTATTAGAAATTCAGTTGAAGAAAAAATAAAAGATAAGAAGGGGAAAAATTTTCCGCACCCCTTTGTAATTAAACAGTTCTAATCCAATTAGAAAGAAGAAGAAAAAAAACCAGATAGGGTAGAAGGAATTAGAAGTCTAAATTTACTCTTCTCAGGATTAGATTTCACAGGCATGCTTTATAGTTTGAGTAATCCGTACTTAGGGAGGTAGTTGACATACCATAAACTTTAATCTAGAGGAGGGATATACTGTGTGTCACATGATATAGCATCCTCAAAAGTGTACACCATATTACATTAATGAGAATGAATTGGATTAACCGTCTGTGCTCCCATAACTTCCTAGAGGAATTTAATTGATTCATGTTTTAAGCAACATTTAATCATCAGTTTCTTCAAACAAAAATGAACAGAGTATTGACTTTCTCTGAATAGCTGTTTTAAAACCATACTCTCATATTTCATTGTTTTATTGAGTTGGTTCATGGAATCCCTACAAGTGTGCTCATTTTCAACTATAAACGTGCTTAAGGTGAATTTCAGAATTAAAAACAAAAAAAGCCTTAGATCTTGAATCACTTACAGACTGACTCCATAGATTTAATAAAAACCAGGAATTACATTTCTTTCGTGTTCATCTAAGATGTGGGATTCCCTGCCAAATCATAAAATTATTGACTGATATTTTGATAGCTATGCTTAATTTGGATAAACCAACCGTACCACATGAATTTCTGGAAAATGAGAGTTAAAATGATTAACACTGTTGTGCTGTAAATGTATGGAAGTAAGTGACGTGATTGTTCACACACATTTTCCTTTTGTTTTACTAGGAGAGTTTAGTTAGATCAGTTGATATCCAAACTGTTGGTTTATTGAAGAGCAGTGGGCATTTTCATCGTCACTGTAGAGCTCATGGCCATTTGCTATTTGCAGATAGGTGCTCTGACCACTGCGTTTTCACATTCATTTTTTAGTTTTGCATGGTCTGGCTACTTTACCATCCTTCAGCTTTCTGCCTTCCAGCCATTGGCCCCTCTCAGTTTTTGAAAACTGCAGATCCCACCGCTAGAAGAGAATTGGCCAAAGGTTCTCTCTGAAGGATTTGTACTTTTCTGTCTTCCTAGTAAATGTCTATCAAACCTTCATTTCTCATTCCTTCCTTTCCTGGGAATTCTTCCATGGATTGCATTGCATTGTGTTTTGTAAAATGCACCTCATTATCAGAACACATGTCAGGCTAGACCTCCCAGATATATTCCTTTGATTATATTTATGCTCCTCTCCAATCTTGTGAAATCCCCACCACCACCAAGGATTGTATCTGCTTAATACATAGTAAGTGCTACAAAATATTTGCCAAATGAATGCACAAAAGTGTTTATAGTACTTAGAACACTAGCCTAGACAGGTTTTCTTAAATGGAATTTCTTTTAAAATATCAGGTCTTTTTGAATCATGATTTTCAGTTGATGGTATTGCTTCTTGGAAGGAAGGAAGTCTAAGATTAGATGTTCCACAAATTAGTTTTGTTCCACAAATGACAGTTTTACGTTTGAAATAAAGACTGTTTCTTTATTGCCATTGTTTTAGAAAACAGAGTCTCTTAAAACATAATATAGAATCTGTTAACCCAAGAAAGATGCAGTTGTTGAGCAAGTAGGATTGGTGGCCACAGAGTTTACCTATTAGTACATCAAGATTAGCATTGTCTTTCTATGTCGGTGATGGCAATTAAAAGAGAGATTATTTTTAGAACTCCATGGCACTTCTCCCAGCTGTTGATCTTTTCCTTCTTCCTACCTACTAGCTAATTACTAGACCCACTACAGAAATCTATCCCTTGAAATTTGCATTGTCACTTAGCATTGTAACATTTGCTTTTTAGGTTGCTGATGTTACCACTTATCTTTACTTTGGAAACTCAGTGAGCTGCGTACAGAAACGCAAGGCCTTCTGGACAGGACCCCATTAGGCCAGGCAAACAAGTCTCCCTTCTAGACATTCAGGGCTTCCTTTCTCAAACAAATACTTATAGTGTCTCTTTCATTGTCCTGAAAAGAAATCTATGGGTAATACATTCTATTTACATATATAACTTAAATCATCTAATATATGCACATAGCATGAAGTAGAAATAATGAAGTAATTTGTAATATTATGATGCATTTAATTATGTCAGTGCTTGAGTATGATCGAATCAGAAGGCATAATGACTTATTCAGTTATGTTTCCCTGTACTCATGGTCACCTTGAATACAGCAGCTAAAAATGGCTTTATCACTTCTAATAAGATCTTCCAAAATGATCAACCCCTGAGAAAGTGGAAGAATGGCTTTTCTTAGTTATACCTAGTGGCTTAATTCCTGGGAATCTCCATGTATTTTAGTGTATATATTAAAATACAGAATAATTTCATAGTAGTGTATAATGGTATCCTGAAAAATGCTTTATGTTACAGTGTACATGTCTTATATTCCAGCTTCTAGATTTTTTTGTTTTGTTTTGTTTTTTTTGTTTCTTGTTTTTTTTTATATGTGGGTACCAGGAGTTGAACTCAGGACCTCGCGCTTGCCAGGCAGGCACTTATGCCACTGAGCTATATCACCAGCCCCTCAACTTCTAGATTTATACATGGTATACTGCTGACAAATATACTGGCTACCTTTACCCATCCCTACCAGGAGAGCATGGTTTTGTCGAGCAGCTAAAATATACATACATTTTATTAATACATGGTTGAAGTGCTAACATTTTATGAAAAAATAATTTAATACAAAATATAAGGTGCTTCAAGTACTATCCCCGAAAAAAGGAGGGTGGGTCATCAGGGCTGTGGGAACTTGGAGAGGGAAATACAGCATCCATCTGAAGCAAGGAGCTCAAGAATTGCTTGAACAGAAAATCTAGGGGGACTGCTGCTGCAGTCTACCTACATCAAGGTCACATTCTCCTGGGAATGCTGGCCCACTTATTGTGACCTTTAATTGTAATTGCTAACTTGACCAAATTAGGAAATGACTACTAGAGAAGTAAAGCATACTTTTGGATGTGTCTGGGTGGGTCACTGGGGTGTGACTTCAGGGGCTATGTCTGTATCCTAGACGTTTTTCTTCGATGCTTATTCTAACCCATTCCACTTTCCGGCCACCAAGAAGTGAACACCTTTGCTCTACCATCCCCTTCCACCATGATGTTTTTGCTCTGGAGCCAGCTAACCAAATTAAACCTTTCCTCCTTTCAATTTTGGATGTCAGGTTTCGCACAAGCAACAAAGAGCTGCCTATACATCACTTATAAGGCAGAGGCCTATGTATCTTCAGTACTTACTGACCTGAAGTGAAGAGAAACTCAAAGTTTCCACAACTTGAGAGGAGAAGAAAAAAGACCACTACTGTTGTCCTCATATTCTTTGGTAAAGTAGATGGAGATTAAATCCTTAATAAATAAAAAATATTATTTCTGGAGTACTGTCACGTTGGCTTAATCCTAGCTTTGATCCCTGCTGCTATTTTTTCCCTCATGTTTTAGTTCTAAATGTAAACCTTGTTCAATAATGGAAACATTTGTTTGTCCCTCTTTTTATTACAGCTTCTTTGGGCCCCAAAGGAGGGGCCGTCAGCAGAACATGACTTGTACATTCTTGTGAGTGGCACTGAATTGTTTATAAATTCTCTGTCTCTCTACCAACTATTGTTTTTATGTAAGTTCTACTCTTCAATGATCTCCCTCTTATTTCTCTCTTTGAAAACCTTAGCAAACCTTTTAGCTTGGTGGAGTGCAGAAAGTGTTTCTTGCACACTCACTCTTTTAATAACTGTTCAATTTTTCAAGGAGGACAGTCTCTTCACGCGCACACACACACACACACACACACACACACACTAAACATTTTCCAGTAATTTTCCATGATGGTAGGCAAGCGTTAAGGGAATGGTGCTGTTGGCCAGCAAACATAATAAATTTTGCCAACATGATGCCATAAATGTTCACTAGACTATCTTTCAATTCTTTTATTCTGCGGGTGTTACAGGAATGTTTTTAAATTTAGGACTCTTGTAGTTTCTGTAGAAGAGGTTCAGGCTTGGCTTGTGTACAGTCACATAAAGGGGAGTCCCCACCCGCCATGGTAGAAAATGTGACTGTTGTCATAAATGCCTGCTCAAAGCCAGTTACTTCCTAGAAGTTGGTAAATGGGTCCTGGGTCCTGACTTGATAGTAAAGTATGGATGGTTTTGAAGTATAATTGATAGGGTCATCAACCTTTCCTCCTTATTGCCCGTGATTACAACAACTGAAATTTAACAGGTCAATAAATTTATTAAAAGAATAAATGGTCAGCTCTCTTAATAAGGATGTAGAACTCCTGTCATGTTTTGCTGCACTGAACTTATTTAGAAAGTTGAGTGATTCCAGATGGTATCTCATCTGTATTTTGACTCTGAATTTTTTATTTTCTTATATGTTTGCCAACAGACAGTAGAGTGTTCAAGACTTTCAGGTCCCTGAAACGTCATTCAGCCATTGGACGAACAACTTTAAGTTGCCGTAATGCATATGACTACTATTTTGCAAATTCTCCTTAGCCCTCAGCATTTAAAGATATTAAAGTAGTTTGTCTGGGGAAGAAGGATGTATGGGGGCATAGTGTGAGAGTATGTGGACCATAGCAAGTATATCTAAAAATGCTAGTTTTCAAAATTAAGTGAGGTATGAATCAACAAATAGTATATAGACCATTCATAAACTCTCAAAAGTATATTTTAAGTGGCCCTTTAATATATGTATTTTTTCTCAGAAGTGGTAGAAAGTCCCCAGTCTAATACTCAAAAGGCTATTTCATCAATAATGTAACTTATATATGTATTTTAAAATATTCAAATAAATCAAGCAAGCTTGACTACAAGATCTAACATTTTTGTTACCCAAGAAATATTTGAATTTTAATAGAGTCTATGTGCCATTAAGTGTTGGTGCCTTTAAAATCAATATTATGTTTACCTCTTTAAAGAACTTTGGTAGAGTGCAGATGACACAGGTAAAAGTAAATGATTATAATCTACTGTGGTAAATTCTAGGATAGAGTTCAGTAGCAAGAGCGAGATAGTTGCTGAACAATTACTCAATCCAGAGGAATCTGAGAAAGTGTTCCTACTGATGCAGCATTTGGGATTGTTCCTAAATGTTGAACAGCAAAGAAATAAGGATGTTCTTAGGAGATAATGCAGCATGACCAAAGGTATAGGTGTAGAAAATCATGCATTTTGGTTGAGTAATTTTTGTTGGAAAGCAGCACATAAGGGAATTAGAGTTGGAGAGGTGCAAGGGTTGAGACTGGCAGGGATGGATGTGGCCAGATTGCTCTGAGGTGGCAGTCAGACTGAGAGTGAGCAGTCTTCTGAGTTATTTTCAGGATTCGACTTCACAGGAAAAGTTGCATAACTGGATGTGGGAGGGGAATGACCACCAATAGGTTTCTTTCTTGGATGTTTGAACTGGATGGCTATAAACCAAAGACTGAGTATTGAAAAGGATGAACAGTTTGGGGATTTACTAGGATTAATGGCCAACAGGGCATTTTGAGTTTTAAGTTTTTGTCTTGAAATAATTGTAAATTCATAGCACATTACAAAAAGAGTGCACTGAGGTGCTAAGTAGTCTTCACTCAGTTTCCCTCAATGGAAACATCTTATGAAACTATAGTTGCAGTGTCAAACCCTGAAAGTTTACATGGGAATGATACATGGGCCTTTATTAGATTTCACCAGCTTCACAGGCACTCTTGGGAAAGTATCACCACCATCAAGATATAACACTATTCCACTCCCACAAAGATCCCTTGTAATACCCTTTTTAATGATGCCACTACCCTTCACTTTTACCTTCTCTAAACCCTAGCAGTCATTAACCTATGTCTATCTCAGCAATTTTGTTATTTTGGAACTATAAACAAGACCATGTAATATGTAAGCTTTTGAGATTAGTTTTTTTATTTTCATTCAATTTCCTTTGAGACCTGTCAATGTGTTGAGCATATGAGTAGTTTATTTTACTTTAAAGTAGTGTTCTATGGTATGACTATGCCTTCATAAGGGCCAGGAATCTGGGTCTGTGATGGCTAGTGATTAGGCAAAGAGGGTCCTTGGTTTTAGGTCTAAAGATGGGTAGGTGTTGTAAGCACCAGGTTAGCAGCAATTGGATTCTATTTCATTTATAGGTGAATGCAGTAAATCTTGAAAAAGTGATATTCTGGTACATATCTCCAGCAGATGATAAGGATGTGAATAGCAAATGGTATGCAGTTAAAAAAGGGAGGAGCCAGAGATAATCCTTATAATACTAGACAGAAATGATTGCACCTTGGAAGAGACATCCCGAGTCAAAGTGATCAAGAGTTGGACAAGAAACCTTCATTAGTTGAATGTTTGCAACCTGGACATCCTTTATGTTATTAATTGATGTGTGCGTGCCAGAAGAAGGAGTCTATTTCAACAAACGACTCAGCACTAATAGTAAAACTCTAGGTGGACTGCTAGCATCCAATTCATGGAGAAAGAGAGAAGAAAGTAGCTACAGAAGGATCAAGCTAACAGCAGTGGTATTATGAGCAACTTGGTGTGTTGTGTGGCAGACTTTTTCTTGACCCTGAAGTGTAACATATATATTTTTGAATATCCAATATCCAGTGTAATGCTTTGAATGAATGGATAAATGAATCCTTGAAATTCATCTTTTTAAAAGCCTAACTTTTATGTTTATCTCAAAGAACATTTACTTTGGAGGTCGAAATCAAAAATATCCAGCTAACTTCTGGGTTGTAGTGCTTTTTTCACTGACTTGAAATAAGTTGTATAGTTACAGATAAGAGTAAGAATTGAGCCCTTAGCAGGTAGAAAACAACAGGCTTTTGCTTGACCTCTCACAATTTTGCAAGAAGAAAGCTGAGATCATGGGTCAGAAACAAGTGGTCATTGTGTATTAATTAAGAACCAAACCAGGCAGGTTTAATTAACATTATCTAAAAAATCTACTATATTTTAGACCTTATTCTTTAAGTTTTTTTTAATTAAGTTTCTTGGTACATTTTAGGTATACATAATGATCACATTTATCATAGGGATGAATGTACCTATGCACATGTACCTGTACATGATACATCTTGATTCTTTTTTTCCCCATTTCCCTACTCTCCCTTCAATCTCTCATCCCCTCCTTATTTACAAAAGCTTTGTTTCCATTTTTTCCTTCTTTTCTTGTTTTTTTCTTTTCCCTTCCTTCCCTTCCCCTTCCCTAAGGACCAAAATGTATAATAAATGTGGTGAAATAGGAAGAAAATATTCAAATAGACCTTATTCTTGTACCTTTATGTGTATTCTTTATATGTTGTGTGTTATGGTTTGGATCTTAAATATCCCTCAAAAGTCTGTATGCTGGGCCAGTGAGATGGCTCAGCGGCTTAAGCGCCTGCCTGGCAAGCGCGAGGGCCCGAGTTCGACTCCCAGAACCCACATACGAAAAAGGGGCCGGTGATATCGCTCAGTGGCACGGGCGCCTGCTGGCGCGCGAGGTCCTGAGGTCGACCCCGGTACCCACAAAAAAAAAAAAAAAATCTGTATGCTAAAGACTTAGTCATCAGCCTACTTGGGAGGTGGTGGAACCTTTAAGAGTTGGGTCCCAGTGAAAGAAAGTTAGGTCATTGGAGACTGTGTCCTTGAAGGAGGGATATTCGGACCCCAGCCCCTCTCCCTCCTGCTTCCCAACTGCCATGTGATAAACAGACCTCATCTTCCAGTGTCCCTGCCATGATAAGCTCCCTTTCCATGGGCCTTAAAACAATAGAGCCAGTTAACTGTGGACTGAAACCATGAGGCAAAATATCCCTTTCCTCCTTTAAATTGCTCATCTTAGGCACAGTATGAGGTGTAGGTTCACAGGAGATCTGTGTTGAATGGCTGTGTAGGTGAGTGAACTCGTGCCCCTTAGCTGGCACAGTTTTCTTTATTTACCTGTTTCTATACTGGTGTCTGAAAGGACTTGTTCTGTTCTGTGCGTGCTCAGCTGTCTGATTTGGAGTTCAGTTAACCTCTTGAGGATCCTCATTATATTGTTAGGATGATGACAAGCAATGGGCATTATCTGCGTATCATGTCCTCAGTGTGTCAGTGTTTCTTGTATTACCCTGTCCATATTATTCTTATTCTTTGCTCTTTCTCTCTCTCTGATTTGGAATTTCACTGTCTTCTTATTTTTTTCTATTCAATTACCAACTTCATTTCTCAGTGATAAAAGATTTCTGACCGCTAACTATATACCATGAGCCATGTCAGTCACTATGACATAGAGATACACAAGGCTCAGTTCTTTTCCTCACAAAGCTTCAGTTCCAGTCAGTAGAGGAAGCAGACATATATGCCTATCAGTAAGACACTGTAAAAAAAAGTGTTCCATAAAACAGAGCAAATAGAATCTGTGCGATCCTCTTTGAGAGAGACTAGCATAATGGTGTCAAGGTGGTCAGGGCGGACTTTCCAGAAAAAGTTGTATCTGAGCAGAACTAAGCCAAGGTGGAAGAGGCGTATTGCAGGCTGAAGGTCTGGTGTGGTGGCACAAGTTAGAGGTAGATGCTGGTGCCTTCAGCAGTGACTGGGAGTGCAAAAAGAAGATCAAATTTAGTAGGAAGTCAGTGAACTTAGTTCTCCACTTATCTAGGGACAGGGGGATTGTGCACCCCTGAACCCCTCTCACTCTTTTGCTTCCTGGACAGGAAGGTGAGTGGTTTTGCTGTGCCAAGCACCTCTGCCATGATTGCTGCCTCACCACCAGCCAGATCCATGTGGCCAATTAATCATGACTGTAAACTCTAAAACTATGAGCCAAAAGAAACCTTTCCTCTGTATAAAGTCACTCTCAGAAATTTATTACAGTAATGAAAAGTTGACTAACAGGACAGGTAAAAATGCTGAACTCAGCACAAATCAGAGCTATGGCCCCAAGTAAGTTGTCATTGTGATTCCTCACCACCATACACTCTCATGGGGAAAAAGCCAATTTCCTTGATGCACAGTAAAATTCATTAATTTTATTAAAACTCAGCTCCTGAGAATATATCTTTTTAACATTTTGTGTGACAGTGTAGAAAGTACACCTACAATGTTTCTACTAAATGGCAAAGTGCAGTAGTTATTTTGGTAAAATAAATAAATAAATAAATAAATAAATAAATAAATAAAAACATTTTCATGATTAAGTTGTGAATTCAACTCTATTTTTCACTGAACACCATTTGTTGAAAGCCCAACTGGGAACCTGTGTTTATTCATGCTTTCATATTTGCTAGACATTTTTTGAAACAAGTGTGCCAAGTAAAACAGTTCACAGTTTTTGTTGCCAATAATAAAATTCAAACTCTAAAGCAAAAATTTAGAATGTTGGAAATCTCATATCTTCCATCATGAGATTGACAGTTTCCCTATACTTAAATATTTTTACTGATGAGCTTGCGGGTAGTATTTAAGAATTTATATTATTTTTAATATCCTCAACTAGTACATACCAATATTTACTGTTTTGTATACCTTAGTGAAACAATATTTGCCAAATGACCATCCTGAGGAGGCCAGAATAATAAATTTTTATGTAACATAAAGTATTAATTGATATGATTTTAGATTCTGTATCATAACTGAGTGTAAGATCAATGAAGAATATCCACCAATATAATAAATAAACTCTCCAACATATTAAAATGCTATTCACTTTTTCAATGACCTATGTGAAGCTGGTTTCTCTTCCTAGATTTCATCCAAAATGACATATCACAATAGCTGAAATGTAGAAACAAGTACACATCCCAATAATTAGGCCTGACAGTAAACCAAAAATCTGTAACATTGCCTCTCTCTCACTATAAAAGTTTTTTAAATCTAGTATATTGTTCATATTAACATGTAATAGGTTTTACAGTTATTTTGAGTGAAGTAAATATGTCAAAGATTTCAGTTTAGTATTTAATATGGTAAATATCAATGGGTATAATCCAAAAATACCTCAAAGTTCTTTGAGGTCTTGATTGATTTTTGTGAGAATAAAATATGGTGAGTCTTAAACATTTAAAAAATGCTTTAGTAGATGTTCTTATGTTTGTTTCTTTCCAATCCTGTGATCTTTTATGATTCTGTGATACTGTATCAGTCTAGTGCTTGCAGAAGGAATGAGTGAAGAAAGGTCTGTGTTTCTTTTTTAGGAGTGACCATACTAGATTTTGATATGATAGGATTTGGGGAGGGGAAACCAATATTGTCCCTGCCTTCACAGAACTTTCAGTCTCTATATGGAGAAGACTCACCAAAATAATAATAATATAAAGTAAAGTAAAACAAGTGGCAGTATGTACTATAAAAGAAATGCAGTTGGAAAATAGCCTTTGGTTAAAAAAAACAATTTCCCAATGAAGTGGTGATGATGCATGTGATAAATAAGGACCTTCTACATGGAGGAAGCCACTGGGGAAGGGCAATGTAGTGGGAGGAAAAGTGCTACCATGCCATATGACCACAAACCTGGAAAAGAGGCAGGCTGTACTTTGGGGACCATGGAGAGCCATGTCCAGCGTCTCTATCCTTTGCAAGATATTAGGAGATACGTTGTTTTTCTTCTATGGCCATGCCGTGACTTCTCTAAACCTGCCTATTATCTTCCTTGTACCTCAAGTAATTTTAGTAATAACTTTATTCCCCCTCCTGATCGTCCACCATCCTCAGGAACCTCCTCCTTTATTTTCCTTCACTGCCTATACCTTGCTTTTCGACTTGCAGCCTCCAGAGCTATGAGCTAGATAAGCCTCTCTTCTTTGTCAAGTTTCCTGTTTCAGTAATTTCATTATACTGATAAAAATAGGGATAAATATTCAGTACCAAGAACAAGAATTAACTGTCTGTGTATGTTAGAGGGAGAGTGACAGAGATTACTGAGGTGGAGCCAGCTAAGCTCCAGAGAGAAAAAGGAAAAAGCAGAGAAGGGGCAGTATTATACACACAGGAAGAAAGGAAGAGTTTCTGGGACATGAATAAAGAGACTGTTATTCCCTTCTGCTAACCATAAAGTGTACTGTCAGTTGAGGGCAGCTTTGTTTCTTTCTGGCAGGAGTAGAAATGGCCTGTTTTGCTATAGTACAGAAATGGTCTAGTTTATTATAGAATACAGGGCATAAAGAGCTATGCAATCACTAATTCCTATGTGCTCAAAAGTCTGGGAAGTGCCTGTAGAACTACCAGAAAGTCACTTTGTTCAAGAGACACTGGGGAGCAATTTTATCCTTTCTCTTGTGCCCCTGAACTTTTCTCAGAGGAAGAAGAATTATTAATATTTTAATTAATCATATCAACTGAAAACCTATATTTAGAAATAAAATTCTATTATTGAAATTATTGCTCTAATTTACTTAGGCCATCATTTTCTCTTATACCTGCCTCTTGAAGCTTCTGTTAGTTTGTTAGTTTAAGACCTAGGGTAATTTACTAGGTCTATGGAGTGAATTTCTAATCTTTCAGCCCCTACTCCATTACCCAGGCAGGTTGAGTCCATGTCAGTGTTATCAGGAACAAGACATTTTGTTCAAGGAACAAAATCAAACCAACAAATATATAAGTTCACCAGATTTTAGTAAGCTGGATTTCTTTGTTTCTGATGAAATTAAAGGTATAGAATATGGGTGAATTTGGAAATAGCAGATAACCAACTGTTCTAGTAGAAATTATAATTTCTTTTTTTAAAAAATCATTCTCTTTTATTTTAGTGTTGAGCTGTGTATCTTACAGCAACCCTTGCCTTGTTAGTACTCTTAGCTTTAATATTCTTTTATAATATTACCCTGGTCTCTTGTTTGCCAGTAAGATGGGTCTTGTTATTTTTAAAAGGCCATTTTGTAGTGTGGTTTGATGGTATCTGTGGGCTGACTCTTCAGGTAACTGAGAAGTAAATGAGGTGATACTTACTCTCCTAAAATTTAGGGGCAGGACCTCAATAAACTGGTGAGGAAATAACATTGCTATGCAACTGAAATTCTAGAAAAAAGTTTCTTAATTTTTGGAGTAGCCTGGGATATTCACAATAAAATTCACCTCCTTCTTTGTGTCCTTTTGATGCATCACATTGCAGTGGCAAGATGTATCCAACTGTCAGAGATCAACTCTTTACTATGGCTAATGTACCATCAGTTAAAAAAACAGATTCTTTGAGGCACCAAGTCTTTGTTAGTTAATCCTACCAGCTGAAACCCTACATTTCAAAATAGCCAGTAAATACAAAACAGAACACTTCTTTGTAGATGATGCCTATCAATTCTCAAGAAATCTACATTCATGCACTTTAATGCATTTAGAAAATGTACTGTTGGGGCTCTTTTACAACATCTTCATGAGCTGAAAAATAAAGTCAAATACAAGTGAAAATACTCTTAAGTGTTTTGGAAAAAGAAATAGATCTGTCTTTCTTGAAGTCCATAAAAGCTTCTACCTTATATTAAAAATGCACAGAATATTTTCCTATAAAGAAACAAATTTAGGATGATAGATTTTTAGTTCACAGCTATAAAGGGTGAAAGAAGATTTTTAGGAAGAAAATAAGCCTGGAGCTATTTTTATATCAAAAAGCAAGTTCAGCAAAATGATCAAAACCTTTTATTTTTGTTCCATGTCTTAACAATTTAATTGTGCTTTTCTTTCTCCAATACATGAAAAATGCAGAACACAATGATTATACTAGTTAAATAAATTATACAAGGTTTAGGGTCAGTTCACTTCCAAATTTAATTTGATTGATTTCTGTATAAGAAATACCATATTAAAATGAAATTGTTGCTTTCTAAGGAGTGATATAAACAGCCAAAATAAGAAGAAAGGAAAACTATTGTCTTAAAACATGCTGGAATGAATAAACATTTTGCAGATCACTAATAGTCAATAACATTATTTGGGAGATTTAGGGATGATCTGGTTTGTATTAAACACATTTACACTTTAAAATGTTTCATGAGTAAAGTCAAGCTTTACTACAAACAGATGCTAAGAAATATGAAAATATAGAGAGTTTTGCTGTATTAAAATCATCATTATCTAAGGGATGCAACTAACCAGATTCTAAAAAATTGCTTGGGTTTTGTTTTCCCAGAGAGCACAGTCAGATGAACTGGAAAAAATTGAAAAGCATGGCCGATCCTCCAAAGACAAGGAAAATGCCAAGTCCCTGGACAAACCTGAGCAGTAAGCTTGCCTCCCGAGGACCCTGTACCGGGCACCCAGGCAGGGTGGGCTCTTTCCATTTAGGAGAAAACCATGTCTTGAGTGCATAATTGCTATTAATCAGATGAGGATAAACGTGTTTCTGTGAATTATATTTTTCCTCTTAACTTGGCTTTATTTCCTTAGGTTCCTTTATGAACTGTCACTAATCCCCAACTTTTCAGAGCGAGTCTTTTGCATCCTGTTCCAATCCACGTTTTCAGAAAGCATTTGCTCAATCCGTCGCAAACTGGAATTGCTACAGAAATTGTGTGAGGTAGGTTCTGGTCCCAAAAGAGCTGAACTTGAGTGCTGATATTTACTTTTGTTCAGTCATATTCATATATCAAAAAAGCTTTATTTATTCTAAGTACGCATTAAATGTGAGGGGTAGCAATCCTCCAAAAGGGAGCGTTCTATGATTCAGCTGCAAGATCAAAGCACATATTCAGATTGACATGCAAGGCTGCGGGACCATTGTGAGCATGTGGCCGTTGTATTTGGCCTCTGGAGAGCTCGCTTTCTCGTGCCTTTGCCAAACCCAAATGTTCACTCTTCATGGTCCTCACAGACATCAGACTTCCAAATGAATGGAATTTGAAGGCACGATATTTACTGCCCTTCATTTTTTTTGGATTGCCCCGAGAAAATTGTTAATAGTTATTCCAGCCAAATGATTTAGGAATGGCCATATGACTCAACAAAAGATAAATATTCCTCTGGAAAAAAAAGACGACTAAATGTTTGGCAGAAATGACCAGTATTAACATTTAAAACAACTTGTCAAAACTGAATAGGACCATTTGTTCTGATTGTGTTGAATTATTTTGAAAAGTGGAAAGATATTATCAAAGACATTTCCAAAGAAAATCACGTGCAAATTGAAGGTAAATGTAGTGTTCTGCAAGAAGTGAGTGTGGGGCCGGTGAGATGGCTCAGTGGCATACGCACCTGCCTGGCAAGCGCGAGGGCCCGAGTTCGACTCCTGGAACCCACATACAAAAAAGGGGCCGTGATATCGCTCAGCAGCATGGGCACCTGCTGGCGCACGAGGTCCTGAGGTCGACCCCTGGTACCCACAAAAAAAAAAAAAACAAGGAAGTGAGTGTGAACTTCTTGGGGGTACACCTAAATTTGGAAATTAATCTTTATAACTGTTTTTTGATTTTCTACAACTTATACCAAGAATTTGTATTACTCTCCACATCCAAGGAGGATGGTGTTGATGGTAGTTTTGTAGTAGTTTATACGTTACAGCCTTATTTGTTTCCTTTGAAATTACATGGTAGAAATGGCCTAGATTGGCATCTCTCAACTTACAAAGCATACTTTAATGCTTCTTGGTGGCACAGCTTTTTAAAGTTTCTTTAGAGGCACTACTCTTAAAATAAACCTAATAGGAGGAAAGGGCAGAGTCTGGTTGTAAACCAAGACAACTAGTATAATACAAAGACTTGGCATTGGTCTTGGATGATTGAAGCAAAACTTTGTATAAGAGAAAAATTGTTCTTTATCCTGTGTTACAGACATTAAAGAATGGCCCAGGAGTTATGCAGGTTCTGGGTTTGGTTCTTGCATTTGGCAACTATATGAACGGTGGAAATAAGACTCGGGGACAGGCGGATGGCTTTGGATTAGACATTCTCCCCAAGCTGAAAGATGTCAAAAGCAGTGTAAGTATTTTGTATTAATGGATGTAGGCAAATTAAGGATATTTTGTTTAGTAATAAGTTTGACTGTAAACCAGTTGTAATAAATACTTCTTTTTGATCTAAAAAAAAAAATTTATGTTCTCAACAAGAGAAAAGTACACTATTGGATACCTGAGGTTTAAGTGAATAATAATGTTTCCTAAAGTGAGTAATTTTAAATTCTGTATCCAATGATTAATTATATTTTAAAACAAAAATATTTTTTTGGTTTATTTTCACCAAATTTGCTAATATGTATCTTTTTTGGAATCTAATCACTAATCATTTTCAATGAATTAGGTAGTCTAGCTGTTATTTTATTTTCTTCTGTTTAGGCAGTAGAGGCCAGCAGCCCCATGTTTTGAAAACAAAACAAAAGATGAAAAAAAAAAGTTTATAAATAACAATATAAAAAGATATCCTGCTTTTCTACATATTATTTCTTCCCTTATACTGGTTCGTATGGGAATGTCTAAGCCCTTTTGCAGTCCTAGTTATTTTTTGTTCTACTCTTACAGTTGTGTTTGTTTAAAATTAATATCCAAGAGATTATAAGAGTGTCAATGGAAATATAAGGTTAGAGATGATGGTTAGAGTCACAGACTTTAGTCTGGGCTGGTAAACTGAGAAAATAAAAAGCTATGTTTCTCTGATAAGAGAATCACCACACAGAACATTACGATGAAGGAAATTATGATCACATATTTAAAATACTAAACTTAAGTAAATAATTGGCTTGTAGAAATGAAAATATGTAGGATTATCTGTCTGGATAATGGAGCAGTCTTCCTTGTAAAAGAGAGAAATTTATTTTGGTCTCTTGTCAGTCAAAATTTTGTTCATTCATTTATTCATATGCATATATGTATACATTTGACCGTCTTGTGTTGAGCGTCTATGGCACACAAATAGCATATAATTTTTGTGATTTTTATGGTTATTAAAATAACAATATATATTTCAAATGAGCTTATATTTGATTATAAGCATTTTCATAGAAATAAACCTCTAATATTTGGAACAAATAAATTGCATTTGTTAAAAAAACAAATCTGGAGTTTCTCTTAGTTCATTGAAAAAAAAGTTGTGTGCTGTTGTCTGTTTGCTTTTCCTTTGCAAGAGAGAAATTTTTTTGTTTCTGAGTAACTACTTCAAAGATAATGATTTACAGTGTATTAACTATTATTCTCTTAGTGTTTTGTTATGAAGTTTTGTTTTATTGTTTTCATAAAATAAAAATCTATTTTTCAAATATTTGATAGTTTCAAAATATTTCCCAGTAACTGCTTGAAGTGAAATTTTTGTAAATGACATTGGAGTAAGGTAACTACATCAATATAATGTTCAACTTATAAAAGTGACTCTGAAGTATATTTTGGTAATCTTACTTATATATGAATAAGAAATTATTTGTGTGTTGTACTGGCTTTTTTATTCATTCTTCCATTAAATCTTATTAATTTAAATAATTCTGGGGTAATCTAGGGAAAAATTAAATACTGAATCAAGATTTATAATTTTACTTGCTACCTCAGAACTATGCAGTCTTAATTGATTTCTTTCTTGGTAAAACAAATGTAACTATATCTATTCAGTAATATTTGTAGACTTTCAGGGTTAGAGCCATTACTTAGATCATTCAAAATTTTCTCTCAGCATGCCTATGAACAGGCTTTTAACAAATGTTTTATTAATTGATTCATGTACTGTTAACTGTTTCACTGATTTACAAGTTAGGAGAGAGGATGTTAAGTTGCTTTTACAAGCAAGTTCTGTCTAATGAGGGAAGTCGCTAATGAATACATTACTAACTCATGTCAAACTGAATTATGAAATGGTGTTAACTATTTTTATAGATAAAGGGAAAACTGTGGTTACGTCAGTTAATAGAAAAACTGAGCCCAATTAAATTTAACATAGTTTACTTGAGCAAAAAAAGTTCTAGAACTAGGTAGCATTTCAAACAAAAGATGATTCATAATACCCTACCTCATTATAGTGTGCAGGTTATATTTATAGCCAGAGAAAAGGAAGTGACATACAGAAACAACTTGATTGGCTGCAGTTGGCATTTGCTTCATGTTATCTCTTTTGGCAGCTTTCAGTCTCTAGCTGCAAGTTCAACCATCATGATTGTCTGAGACTCATTTGCTTGGTGTAAGGATATATACCCTTACCCTTATACCAAGGGTAAGAGGTTGCAGTTTGTGTACATGTCAAGCTAGGTTTCCATTTAATATGTAGGGATGCCACTATGGGGCAACTTTATTACCCATGTATGGAGATAGGTTTAGGCCAAACTTACTTCAGTTTAACAGATCAAATATTTCGGAGACTTTAGTTTGTATCATAGGATTTTGTTTTTAAATGTGTGTGTGTGTGTGTGTGTGTGTTGCATGTGCATGTGTGCGTTTATATTCAGTCTCTCAAAGTTAAATTATCTACAGCTAACTTGGAGCAAGGCAAAAAAGTTAATTAAACTTAATGCCTTTAGAGCTAGGGATGTGGCCTGGTAGTACAGCATTTGCTTTGCATACTCAGGGTCCTCTGTTTGATCTCAGCACTGTAAAACCAAACCAAACCAAACAAAACTCTATATTGCCTAGCATGTTCCAGGTCCTGGGCTCCATTCTCAGTACCGCAAGAAATAAAAAAGAAGAAAAAAAAAAAAAAAGCCTCAAAGTGTACAGAAAGGAAATAAAAATCCAATCTTTAAAGACTGTTAGATGTGAAACAATTTTATAATTTTAAAATATAGAACTAAACAAGGTGTTTTATTTACAGCTACAGGGTATGGCTCTCTCAATCTCAGTTGATGATATAACAAATTATATTATGTGTTGGTGTTTTAGAAGTTCCCACTTACCTGAAATACTACTCTATTTCCATAGTCTAAATGCTAATGGGCCTCAAACAAAGTTAAAAGTTGGAGTGATACCTGTTAGTCTAGGTATATAGAAATGCTAGTGATATTTATTTCATTTATGATAGTAACTATAAAACATACAAGTAATAAGTAAAAATTCATAAGAAAAACATTAAATAAAAAACTTATAAATTGAATTAAAGTTCGGACCAAGGAAAGTAAAAATAGGAAACTCCAATTGTCATTGTCCTCATACAACTATGCTTCCCTTTGAAGCTTAGATTGGAACAAAGGAGAAAAATCTATGCTGTTAAACTCTTTAGATATAAAGAGGTGTGTATGGTGGCACTCACCTGGGATCCCAGCACTCTGGGAGACAAGAGGATCTCAAGTTGCAACCGAGCCTAGGCAACACAGCTATAGACCTTGTCTTCAAAAAGAAAGTGCTGGGGATGTAGCTCAGTGTGAAGGCCCTGGGTTCAAGTCCCATTGCTGCCACCCCCCAAAAACAGACTGAGACAAGTCAAAATGTAGAAGTTCACATGTCATTCTAAATGTTCTCGTGTATATATATGGATTCAGTGGAATTTATTTTAATAATGCATATTTAATAATTTAAAAAATATGTTGTTATTTACTTTGATCTTTCTGCCTAGGACAATAGCAGAAGCCTTTTGTCATACATCGTTTCATATTACCTTCGAAATTTTGATGAGGTAAGACCATTTTTACAGAATCACATTTTGTCGTTCTTTTCTGGGTGATTTGGTAGTGTTTTCATTGCTGTTGTTACCTGTTTTTGTTTTCAGCATTGCTGCTGCTGTATAGTTTTTAGTTGTGTCGACACTGATTGGTTTAAAAATTGTGCTTTCTAATTAGGATGCTGGAAAAGAACAGTGTGTCTTTCCACTGCCCGAGCCACAGGACCTTTTTCAGGCCTCACAGATGAAGTTTGAAGATTTTCAAAAAGATCTCAGAAAACTAAAGAAAGATTTGAAAGGTAATTTATAATCTTGAACTTTCATTTTTTATTTATTGACATTGTACTTATATATTCAGCATGTTCTTATATAGTCAATGTGGTTCGTGTTAGGTTTTTAATTTATGATCTTTTAATGAAAGACGGCAGCCTTTGCAATGTTTTTTTTTTTTTTTTTTTTTTTTTTTTTGTGGGTACCAGGGGGTCGACCTCAGGACCTTGCGTGCCAGCAGGCGCCCGTGCCGCTGAGCGATATCACCGGCCCTTTTTTCGTATGTGGGATCCGGGAGTCGAATTCGGGCCCTCGCGCTTGCCGGGCAGGTGCTTAAGCCGCTGAGCCATCTCACCGGCCCCTCTTTGCAATGTTTTTGAAGAAAGTAAATTAGTCTTTTATATCATTGTGGAACTAAATTTTTATGGCAAAAAAAAAGTTTTGTCAATATTCATATTTTTTTGCTGTTGAAAAAGTTGCATATTGGAAATTTAATTATTGAATAATATTTTATTCATTTGAATAAGAATATTTCATCAGGTTCCAATTTGCGACTTGTTTTTATTTTATAGCCAAGAAATTTGAACATTCATCATTTTACAGCTGGACATAAATCATGTCATTGTTAAAAGATAAATAGTCCCTGCCCACTTTCCCTTGGTATATTTGCCCAAGATTTTGTGGCTTGTGAGTTTTCCTGGAAACAGTATCTTCTTAAACATATATGGTAAAAAACACATATGTGTATAGTGTTTTGCTGTCAGTCAAGCCTTATACCAAATCATTTTGAAAATAGCCTGAAATTCCTCACATTTCTATATTAAAAGTAACATTTGCACGGAAGCAAATAGTTTGCAAAAATTTAATTTTCCTGAACAAAATGCTTTTTATCCCCTTTTCAAGATGTTTATTATTTTTGTGGAGTTGAGAATGCCCCAGCTCTAAGCCTTTTCTAACTCTACTAGTATAGTCAAGGAGTGAACACATTTATGTGAGATTCTCATTTGATATTGTTTTGCCGGATAAAAGTACGACGCCTGGTTTCCCCTGTTCAGAAGCCAAAAAAGACCTATTTTAATTTAAGACACTCAATCCCAATTCTGAGATGTGTTTATCCAAAGATGCTGATCCATAGTGAGATTCATGGAGTTGTGTTTTGGCCATAGTTATTTTTATATGTATTTTAATCAGTGTAACACCGTTACGTTTCCTTGCAGTTCTTATACAGTCAGCGTAATTCACATCAGGCGTGTGCTAGGTGCTGGGTGACACAAAGGTACAGCCATCACTTTTGAGGAGACTGAATTCTGCCACATAGATGTGTTTCCTTCAGACCTTACACACAGGTGCCTGTGGACACCAAGAAAGACTGCTTTGGCTTGGTTTATTTTTATAATCAATAATACTGATATAAAACTATGTTATATTTGTGTAATATTACAATGATTTGTATTTAAGTTAAAAATGGATTCCTAAAGCAATAGGAAATAGACCTTTTGCGGTGAGGGAGGTAGTTCATGAGGACCACTTTTCTAAAATATATGATAGGGCTGGTGAGATGGCTCAGCGGCGTAAGCGCCTGCCTTGCAAGCGTGAGGGCCCGAGTTCGACTCCCTGATCCCACATACGAGAAAAGGGGCTGGTGATATCGCTCAGCGGCACGGGCGCCTGCTGGCGCGTGAGGTCCTGAGGTCGACCCCCCGGTACCCACAAAAAAAAAAAAAATAAAAAAATAAAATATATGAGGCTGTGGTTCGAGCCCAACACTGAGGGGGAAAAAAAACAACAAACTTTTTCGCTGTAGAGATTATCATACTTCAAAATTGCATCAGATATTTTGGCTTGCTAATGAAATTTTACACACAAATGCACGTGCGTGCACACACACACTCACCCTCACGTGGTGCTAGAGGCATTTCTGTGGGATTTGAAAAATGCTTCATACTTTGATCACCAAGTCAGCTTTCCAAACTAGGGTTTTATAGTTTACAGATGATTTGATAAATGAGAGGAGTGATAATGTTATTACCAGGAGGATCATATTTGCTTCAGTGGGTATATCACTTTGGAATATTAACCTGTTTCCTTTTAGCATCCTGCTAAATGTCTGCTTTCTGTAGGTATTAAATCTACCTGTAGCCATGAAAATGGCAAGTTATTGTAAGAACCTGGGGCTAAGTACAAAGAACTGACACTACATAATCTGCTTGATCAGGATGAGTAGCCGCTGCCTCTGAATACTGTAGCTGTGCATTTTCCTCCTTGTCCAATGTGGTAGCTGCAGAAGACTAAATATGAAAGGACATCTTAGAAATGTCTGAGTGCCTCAGAAGGTTAAGGAGAAGATTGTAAACATGAGAGTTCTAAATTTTTGCGGAGAAACAATGAACTTATCAAAAGACCCATATTCTTGGTTAGCAAGTATAATATTTGCCTAGTACAGTAGCTTCCTCAGTTTGCCAATAGGTTATAACAACTCCATGCTCTAGAAATGGGCAGGTTAATGACCAAATAAATACGGGAACTGCTGGGTTGGGTTAAATTTGGAAGGAATGCACAATGGTGTTCAAAAGAAGGTTTTGCAGCAGTTCTTCAATTTATCTGACCACAGAGCACTTTTTCACGGAATGAATGGTGGGTTCTGTGGTCAGTGGAACACATTTTGGGAAATGTAAGCCTGGTACTGTGTTAACAAAAGCCGGTGCTTGCTCCAAGGAGTTTACAGTGAAGGTGGGGAAATGAAATGATAATTCATGAAATAGTGTAATTATATATTACTGTTCTAATAAAATCAGATTAGCTTGAAAGGATTTACCAGGCTGTAAAACTCTGAGATTTAAATACAACAAAAATCATAATTTATCTTTCTCCCCCCCCCTTTTTTTTCTCTTTTCTAAATTTTCAGTCTTTCCGTAGAAAATAAAATGTTATGGGATGAAGAAAGAAATCTTACAAATCAAAATTTAGATCTAATTGCTGGGAACTAAGGATTTATGAATATAGCATTTCATATAAATGCATAAAGTAAAGCCATCTCATCTTTTTAGGAATAAGATGGAACAAGTAGATATAGCTGGTCTGTATTTTAGATATAGTTATGGTACCTTAAAAATAATGTCTACTTTGATTAAGGTAGCCTATTAAAATGATTTCTTTTAAGTGATCGAATGAGAATATTCAGTTAAAAACCATCAGCCTGTCCACATATTTTTCGTAGAGGCATGTTATTTTTAAATAGGCTCAAATGTGAAGCATATATCCAAATACTTTTTATACAGTAAATAGTCGATATCAGCTATTTCTAATTAGATAAAAACGGGAGTGATTAGTTTCACAAAGACGGAAGGCTCTAAGCATGAAGTCACTCATCTGCTGGCTCACCGTCTTCTGTTTCTGCTTAGAAACTTGATTTTTATTTCTAAGGAAAGACTGGGCAATAATGTGTTATGGCTTGTACATTTCAATAAGACAACTGCATCTTTCATTTTATAAAAAGGTCCACTGTGTTTGGTTTTCTCTACTTATCCCAAAGATTTCCATAGCTCCTCAGGGTGCTCCCCTGGTTTCTGAGCTCAGTGATGTAGTTTGTTAAGCAACCTGATCTGCCTTTGCTCTCTTCGGGCTGGCAGCGCTTTCCTTGATGTAATCGTGCCAAATGATGACTTGTGTTCCAGTGCCTTCTTCGGGTAGGAATTGTAGCACTTGCCGCATGACTTAAATCAACTCAACTTGCACAGAGCACTGAGTAGTTAAGTCACTGGAACTGGGCGAGAATGTTCTCATGCAAATTCTTCTTTGCGTCCTCCGTCTGTATGTGCGCTTATTCACTGTTTCCAACACTTGACTTGAAAATTTGTTTAAAATTCATTAAATGTATCTTCAGAGTGAAGCAACATCTATCTCCAGAGATAGACAAGAAAAATTAATCTTTAAACTGATTTGTATTGAATTGTTAACTTAACAATTGTGAGTTTGTCACTATTACATTGAAATTGTATACTTAAGGTATTTTCTTTACATTGGAGGAAAGAAAAATAATGAACTTTTTAGAAAATACCCCCCTCCCAGGTCTTGTACATGCTAAACACATGCTTTACCTGTGGGCTATATCCCAATCACTTAAAAATAACTTGTTTTTCTAAAATTTGTATCAGTTTTACATAGGCACTTTAGACAATATTGAAAAATTTAAAGAAAATATATTTGTCTGTATTCTTACAGTCCAGTGATAAATGATTTTTTTTATATTTTTATCTAGTGTGTGAATATTGAATATGCGTGAATTATACTTTTAGGACAATGATGTTTTTTACAATTTTTGTCTATTTATCCCCTACTTTATAATAAGATAATTTAATTTATTTACATTTGCATTCTATTTTTTTTGTGTGTGTGTGGGTTGTCTGTTGTCTTGATAAATTTGTCAATAGTCTTTCCTTGATTACAATAATATTTGGAAACCATAGTCTATTAATTTGTTGTCTGGTCATAAATAGTGACATTTTCTTAACTATAAAATTTTACAACATGCTATTAATTTATGTAATTATGTATTTATCCTTCCAAATAAGAAGAAAATTTAAAATGGTTTAATAATTAAACTCTTTCCACTTCCCTATTCTAGTGTATTTTTAGACTTTGAGTGCTATTACTTTCCTTTAAAATTACTATTTTATAATCATTAGCTGATAACATTTATGAACATATTTGATCAATTACTGTGTTGTCTATCACTCCCCCCCTTTCTGAAGTGATATTCTTTCTTTTTTTTTTTTTTTTTTTTTTTTTTTTTGTGGGTACCGGGGGGTCGACCTCAGGACCTCGCGCGCCAGCAGGTACCCGTGCCGCTGAGCGATATCACCGGCCCCTTTTTCGTATGTGGGTTCCGGGAGTCGAACTCGGGCCCTCGCGCTTGCCGGGCAGGCGCTTAAGCCTCTGAGCCATCTCACCGGCCCTGAAGTGATATTCTTTCAAAGCAAATTGGTGGTAGTTAAATTCTTTTTTCAAAAACTGTCCTTCTCATCCTTGAATGATAGTTTTGCTGGACATAGAATTCTAGACTGACTTATTTTTCATCAGTGTTTTGAAGATGCCTTAGTTTTCTTCTGGTGTCTCTTATTACTGATGCCTATCTTCAGTCATTGTCATGCTTTGTAGATAAGCTGTCTTATTTCTGATGACTCGTATAGCTTTTTCATTACCCTTATTCATCTTTGACTTTCTGTTGGTATGCATAGTACAAAAACATTCTTTTCAGTTTCTTCTATTTTACTCTGTACTTAGAAATTTCAGTTTAAGACTGATTTCCTCCGTGTTTTAACACTTCTCAGCTACTGCCTTCTAAACTATTTTTTTAATTGTATTTCTCCTCTTTTCCCGAAACTCCTTTTAGATGTACATTGGAGTAGCTTGATCTAGTTCCCCATCTATCTTTTCTTTCAGAGTTTTCAAATCCCCCCTTTCTACTATAATCTTCATGCATTCTTCAACATTATCTTCCAATTTATTCATTTTTCTTTATTTTATCCTATCTAGTGTTTACATTATCAATGTAATTACCTTGGCATCATAATCATTTTTGTTTCTAAGATTTCTAATGTATTTTATCATGTTTATTTTGTTTCTAAAACAGTTTCTTATTATTTTGGATATTGTCTTTCTTTTATCTCATTGATACATGAAGTTTTTGTTTCATCTGAAATGAATTTATCTTCCACTTGTTGATTTTATAAGTTGTCTGTCTACTCATTTAGTTTACTTTGGTAGTAGAATGTTGATTTTTAAAATGTTTTAGAAAGTTATGACCTATGACTTAAATCCAGCCTTCTTCCCTTTTTGATGGCACTGGGTATTGAACTCAGGGGCACTATACCACTGAGCTATATCCCCAGCCCTTTTATTTAGTTATTTTTTGAGGCAGGATCTCACTAAGTTGCCTATGCTGGTTTCAATCATGGATCCTCCTGCCTCAGCCTCTCTGGATTCAAACTTATTGTAGATAAAATTCAGATGGAACACAGTCATGCCCCATCATGTACATATTATCTAAGACCACTTTTATGTTACACCTGCAGAGTTGAGGTGTTGTAACAGACTATAATTCTGTCTCTCCCACACTCTTTCCCATCCCCGACCTCCAGATCTTTCACTGTTGATTCTTTTCAATTGCTTTAACTTGGTCTGCCTTTCATACCCAGGCCAGAACTAAAGCTTCCCTCAGCAGCACCTGTCCTGTGGCAACCATGGCAGGTTGATTACAGAACAGTCTCCAAGCTACTGCATGCCTTTGCTGAGCTCTTGGCTGGGACTCTGTCTGAAACTCTCGTTGCCCCAGGCATACAGCTGCTCAAAGGCTTAGCCCCAGGAAGCAGTGAAGTGTAGTTGTTTTCATTGTCCTTTCACAAGCTGGGAGACTGGGCACAGTGCTGATTTCCAGGAGTGAGACCTGTTCCATGCCCTCTTGGGTGTGTGAGCTGTCCTCATTCCAGTCCCTAGACACGCCTAGCCTTTATCTTCCCTTCCACACTCATGGCATGGCCTAGGGTCTTCCTACTGTAGCCAGGTTATTAACTTCCTTATTAACTGGGTTTATTAACTGAGCTTCTCTACTATTTCTGGTTCAAGGATTTGTGTACATTTTTAGCAACCACGCTATGTATGCTTAGTTTCCTCTTATGTTATTTTTCACTGCTGTGTCTTTTCAACAGAGGGAAAGCTCAGTCTATAAATTCATCATTCTGTTTGATAAAATGGCTGTACTCACTTTTATATCTTACATTTTTTTCTCACTGAAAATTATAGAAGAAACATTTTTCCCATATGATTTAATATATTCCAAAAAGCATTTATGGTTTCCTAATAATTAGTCTTATGATTGTGCCTAAATTTAGTAATTTGATTCTTGTAGCAAATGAGTCTTTGCAGTTTTTTACTACTCTTAACCATGTCCTGTTGAACATTCTTATTCACGCCCTTTTAAAAATTATATGTCTAGTCACTTACGTAATACAGGTTCTTAGGTTCATAAGTACTTTACCAAAGACAATGAACACTTCTTCAGGTTCTTGATATTACCAGATGTTACCAGACATGCTTCTAGAAAGGTAATGATTAATTTAAATGGGAGGATTGTTTCTTAGAATAGAATAATGAAATTTGTGAGGTTTTGATCACTGAGGAAGTTTACAGACATTATAGTTTTTAATACCTTAACTATCATTTAACAGATATTTGTTAAATTAATAGAAAATAAGAGATCAAAATATTGAGCCTTTCTTCATGACTCATAGTTATGATGCTTTGAGCTTCAAGAGGACTAATGGTGATATGATTAACCATTATACAGGATAACAAGTGTTTTTAAGACATTACATTAACAAAATGTTGTAGAAACACAGAAGCGTTTAGAAAATTGTATTTAAATTGGATTTTGGAAGATCAATAAAATTTTCTCAGGGAGGGGCAGAAACAGAAATTTAAGCATGTGGAAGTTGAGCTTGACCACGACACCATCTTGTGGCTATTTGGGCTTTGCTTGTCTATTGATCCGTGAGGCAAGGAATTTTTAATTGGTATAGAAAATATTCACACCTGAGATGTGGCTCATTGCAACCAAATTCACAACCAGGGTCGGGATTGTGCACACGTATGGTTTAAAAGACCTCCCAGCCAGTGTTCTGATATGCCTTTCAAGGTGGCTTGCTGCACCTTCTGTGGTCAATGTTTTACGTGTATTGACTCATTTAATCCTCATGACACGGGTTTTGTCATTAATCTCTTCTTAGTAGTTAGGTAACTTCAATATTAAATACCCTGCAAAGGACACGTACCATGAGCAGTGGCTGCATTTAAACCTGGGAAATCAGATCTGAAGTTCACTTTCTTCACTACCACACTAAGACCACTTCTTTTGGGGGTTCACTGAATGGAACCTTTCAGGGCAGGTTAAATATTGAGTATCCTTAGCTCTTTCTTAGGACATACCTGATGTAACGTAGACTCAGTATGTGAATTAATAACGTAATGACAAATGGCTGCTAAAGTATGATGTAACTAAGCACAAGGTACACAGGAAAGTAGAAGGGACAATGTGCAATCATCCTCACGAAAGGTCTTTTGGATTTGATGATGCGTGCATTGGTTAGCCACGGGAATGTTTTTAAGCAGGGATACAACACAGACACACTTTGAAAGGCCACCCCCAGGCACTTGGGAGTGATTGTTTAGAGTGGAAGCAGGAGACTTACCCAGTCAAAGATGTTGGGAGCATGAGCTAAGGTCCTTCTGGTAGGAATAAAGAGGAGGAAGTGATTTGTGAGTCTTCGGAAATACAGCAGGTCTGGATTCTATAATCACACTGATATACAGTGTGAGGAAGAAAGGGGGTACAAGATGACTCTGATTTTTAGCTTGAATCACTAGATTCATGCTAAAACCCTTAAAGAAAAGAATAGAGATGTAAAGGAATGAATAGCTCTTATGTCCTTCAGACCCAGAGGAAATTATTTTAAAAATGACATAAAGAATAATAGGCAATAGGAGTGCCCACAATCATTTTGTTACTTGGGTAAGATCACAGCTCAAAACTGAATCAACTTTAGACTTGCACTTGTCGCATAGACATTACAGTCGACTTCCCACCACTGACCTTTGTTTTGGCATGGAGTACCTCAGCCACTTACCATGAGCAGTGAGTTCCGTAGTCCTTTTCTTTAAATCTAGAGTTGCTTCCCACTAAAAGTCAGGGACATTTGTAGCATAAAAACATACAATTTAAAAGTTCCTATTTTTTTTAATTCCTATTTTAAGAAATATTTTAATTAAAATATAAGTAAGAACCAGAATCTTTTAAATTACAATGTGCTTTAGATATGGAATATAAAAGAGTAGGAGAGATGCTATGTGAATAATATATTGCTTGAGTTCTTTTTATTTTTATTGGCATTTCTATATGACTCCATCTTTGGTTTTGTTATATAGATATATGTCTCATGTAATGTAAATGTTTATAATTATTCTATCAAATTTTCATTTTTACATTCTTATTTAATACAGTAGAGCCATATTTTCAGTGCATGTAATATTTGTTGCTGGAATTATCAATATGTATCAAGCATGCCTTGGTTGAGCCTGGTTCTGTTTAAGTCAATAGAATTTATCCAAATATGTTCTCCTAAAAGGCAGTGAACTCAGAACTGGCATTTATTGAGCTCTTTTTATTGCCAAGATAGTTTCCTTGATGCCTGGAGAGAAAAGATGAATGATAAATAATCTTTCTACTTAAAGAATTCACCACATATGTAGTCAAAGAGCCAACTGTACAAACAGGATTACACCACAATATAGTAACAAGCAGAGTAGAAGGTGAGCATGAGCCTGATTTTACCTAATTACTTAGGGAAGGCTGGACTTAGATGTTACCGTTAGAATTGAGTCATGAGGTATGAATACTTTACCAGGTGAAAAATATCCTGGAAAGGCATTTTGAATAGAGGAATCACCAACTTCAGTAGAATGAGATTGCTGCATTCTTGGAATTTCAAGCAATCCTATGTAACTCAAATACTGGCTGAGTCCAGGGAAGTAGAAAGTGATAAAACCATAGAGGTCTATAGTGGTTAGATCGTGAAATCTCACATGGGCAAGGTGTTTGTGGTGGGGCGAGGAGATAGATAATGTTTCAGGCAGAGGAAATGTTCAAATGCCCAGCATTCTTGGAACACCATGAGCCTGAGATGAGGACAAACTTTTCTGACCAGGGAGGCTCTACACGCTGTATGAAGTGTTTATATTTTAATCAAGGCACTATCTAGCCACTGGGGGGGTCTATTCAAGGAATTGAAGTGGTATGATTTATGTGTTGAAAATGCTACTTTGGGCCGGTGAGATGACTCAATGGCATACGCACCTGCCTGGCAAGCGCGAGGGCCCGAGTTCGACTCCCGGATCCCACATATGAAGAAAGGGCCGGTTATATCCTCAGCGGCACGGGCGCCTGCTGGCCCGCGAGGTCCTGAGGTTGACCCCTGGTACCCACAAAAAAAAAAAAAAAAAAAAAAGATGAAAGTGAGGGCCAGTGAGATGGCTCAGTGGCATAAGTGCCTGCCTGGCAAGTGTGAGGTCCTGAGTTCGACTCCTGGTACCCACATTAAAAAAAAAGATGAAAGTGATTTTGACCTGCAAGCCAGAAAGAACTAATCTTTCTAATTTTAAGTGCAGTAAGGATAATAGAGAGTAGCTTTTTATAATTTTCTATATTCTAGTAAGATGTAAGTGCTTATTATTTTGTATGTGTATTTACATATGGATGTGTGTATAAACTCATTTTAAGTTGTCCCTATAGAAAAGTCATTTTCACAGTCTGAAGTATCACCCTTGGCACTTTTTTAGATTCAGAGATAACTTTTTAGTTTTCTAGTTGCTTAGTGGTAAGGGCAGCAGTCATTGCGTATGGTGGCATCAGTAACATAGTAGAATAACTAGCACTGTTCTGTATGCCTGACCTATATACAATCATTTGATCTTCACCACCTTGTGAATTGGGCACTGCTCTCATCCTCGTATTGTCAATGAAGAAATGGAAGGGGAGAAAGCCAGGATGGAAACCTAATCTACAAGGGCTAAGCTCTTGGCTCCTCGGGTGGGTTGCTTTTCCCTTTATTGCTGCTGCTGGCAATGACAAGGATCACAACAGCAGTGCTAGTTTAAACTTACATAGCTCTTCCTGCATTCCGGGTATAGCTCTAAGTGTTTTGCATATGTCACCTTATTTATTCCTCCCAGTGACACTAGAATATAGGTTCTGTTGTTGTTCATCACAGATGAAGAGCTCTAGGCACAGAAAAGCTAACTACCATTTGGAAAGTCACAGCCAGTGTGTTTTATGTACGTGTGACCCACAGACTGGCTTTGGCCATGAAAGCGCATCCGGTTTGTAAGCATAATCAGTTGTGTATGGAGGATGACAAAAGTTAAGCATTCTTTTACAGGAATGATTTTTTAAACAGCAAAATAAAATGGTCAATCTGTTGTTCTTTCATTCATTTCAACTTTTAAATTTCTACATGAAAATGAAAATTTTACATATTGGGTGGGAACCATGTAGTGTCTAATACAATTTGCAATATTTAAGTCAGGTTAAACATATTCATCTCAAACATTGTTTTTTATAATGAAAACATTTGGAATACTTTTTCTGGATTTTTGAGAGGAACAGTACTTAATTGTCCATAGTCACGCTACTATACAATAGCACACCAGAACGTCTTGCTCCTGTCTAACTATAACTTAGTCCCCATTGATTACTCTTTCTCCATCCTTCGCTCTCCCCAGCCTCTGGTAGCCACCATTCTACCCATTCTACTTTGAACCTCTGTGAGATCAAAGATTCCACATAGGAGTGAGATCACTTAATACAGTGTTGACTTTGAAAAGTTTTTTCTGTTGAAGACTACAACTGTCAAACACCTGGTGTCCTTACATAACCATTCAGCTCTGTTTAGCCTTGCTTTGAGACATAAACTAGTGTTCAAACTAAGGTATTATGGAATTTGTATGTATGTGGTAACTCTGCCCTCTTCTCTTATATTTATGTGATAAGTAACTATTTTGAGATTAATCCATAGACATTTAATTGTTAGACCTAAGGTTTTTCTAAAATCTGTCTTTTGTATACAATGGTCTAAATAAATAATATGCTTTTCTTAGTATCAGTTGTTCCTAATTGTCCACCACTGGCAAGACTAAAATATTTTGAGTATTTGCTGGAAGTCGTAGAGGATTTATGTTTATTTATTTATTATACTTTCCATGACTGGCAGCACACTTTCGTTGGGCAATCATTCTGTGGTATTTGTGCTAATTAGCCAACATGGTAACAGATTTCTTATCAACTCTTGGCTCTTTGATTCATTACTTCTCATTCCTTCCTCACTGCACTACAGTTTGTCTTTTATACATTGAACTACGGAAACTTTTGTTGTGGTTTGCCAAGTTGAATGGACATATTATTTCAACCCATATCTTACTTGATGTCTCTGTTGCATCTGACTCTTTATAACTCACTAATCAGTTAACTTCCTTAGCCCCATTTTCTTATGATTTTCCTCTTAATGTCTAACAGTTCTTCCTAAGTCTTCTTTATCCATGGCCTGTCTTTCTCTACTGCTTCATAAAAGTTAGTATTCCTCAGCCTCGACTCACATCTTTTCTCTCTGTCCATGCTTTCCTCAAATGGTCTTAACTATATTCAGAAATTCTCTCATACTGATCACGAACTCCTGCATTTCATGCTTGATGGAAAACTGCCCCTGCATGTTCCACTGACATCTCAAACTCAGTAAGTTCAATACCAAGTTCATTTTCTTTCCTCTGAAAGCTACTCTGCCTCTGCATTCTCTGTCCCCAGGCCACCAAGCTTTAAATCCTGTTCGTATTGTACATCCCCTGCCCATTTTACTCCTCAGTGTGCATTAGAATTATCATAGTAACTGTTTTATGGGTCTTAATATTAGAGATTGATTTTCTAAATGGCTTGGGTGGAGCCCTGGCAGAACATTCTGGAAGGACTCCTCAGTTGAGTCGGAGATTTGCCTCTTCATGGAGAACCACTCGATTCTAGACAGTTGCCTCCCTCTGCTAATTTTAACCTCTAAATATTTTTTTAACCTCTAAATATTTTTGAGTCTATGATTTTCTGTCTGTTTTTATGTGGCTTTGCTTTTGTCAATGCATTTACTTGTGAGAGAGAGGTGGTGAGACCAGACAGCATCTTTTTGCTGTCGTGTGTGGTTTTTAATTTTAAAACTGCTCATTTTTATTTGTATTTCATAACTATGAATTGTCAAGTATAGTTTCTTAATCTTTCCCAATATACCACACATATTTAGTGGCAGACAAGGTCTCATGAGAAGTCTTTAGTTTTTTAATTGGGAACAACATCACATCCACATTATATCACAAAGTAATAATAGTTTCTAGATTATGGTTATTTTTATTGTGTAAAAATTATTTTATGATTTACACAAATACATGAAGTAATCTACTTAAATGAAAGAATGGTAAATTGTGAGAATTAATTCTTTTCTATTAAGATAGTATTAGGTACAACTCTAATATTAACATAGCATTATATTAAGATAGTATTAGATATAACTCATTATGAACTTAAATTTAGGTTTTCTGAATTCAGTCATTATTTTTCTTCTGTAACATCTTTACTCCTTAAATGTAATCTTTTTTTATTTTTAACATAAGCTAGAATTTATTTAAAATAATGTCCAATAGTACTTGTATGTGGCTATATAGTAACTCTTCACTTTTAACTTATTTGTATCATACTTTTATCATTTTATATGCTACAGAAAATAACATACAAGTTTTCTACTGTCATGATGATATTATCATTTTTATTAATGTGTGTTTGCAATACAGAATAGTGTTATTTGTTTTGGGGAATTGGTAAATACGTATCACATATCTTGATCATTTTTGATTCCTTACTGTATGTCTTTTACTCTTCCCTCTCCATTCTTGTGTCTTTTTTTTTTTTTTTTTTTGCTGTCAAGCAATGACATGAAGAGATTGAGTTTTCCCAAATCATTATTCCAGTACCTGGAGGTGTAGGGCAACATTTTATTTGGTGGTGCCGATTTAGCAGGTGATGTTTAGGTCTAAAACCAATGGTTGAGTCTGTGGCAACCACCACCCAGCATAGGTCTGATTGTGGCATAGATAGCAGCTTCTCTGATGAGCCAATTCCACGGGTTCTTTTTTGTTTGTTTGGGTCGTTTTTTCTTTTATTTGTTTTTCTGGTAATCATCGCTGGAGACCAAGTGTATGGTCCAATCTCTGCACTTATATCTGTTTCGTAAGCATCTCATGGCCTGAATTGATCTACTTTAAGTAGCTACAGTGGTTTCTCTTTGGAAAGTGAATCCTGAATAACATAAAAACAGGTTTATGTGGGAAACAATTTGGTTTTGGAAGAAGGACTTTTCTGGTCTAACTAACCTTGTTTTTTGTCCTTTATGTCTGTTCAGTGGCTCCCCTCATACTTGTTGAAGTAGGTTTATAGATACCAGTGAAACCTTCAGCAAACTCATAGGAAAGCAATTACTCTAAACTGTGATTAACATTGATTGAACTTGGAAACTTATATAAATTACAACTAGAGTGTTCCAGTTCCCTAAAACAATAGCCAGACCTCTTATGATCATGGCTCATTTGAGGAAGTGATAGTCTCCTTTTATCTGACAGTGATAAGGTGATGTTTGCTCTGCCCCATGATGTTCCACTCTGGGGATGGAATTAATGTGTGGGGGCCCATTTTCCAGTGGGAATAGCCGAGAGATTTTAGTTCCCTCTTTCTTCTGGCTGGGTTTTCCTTTGTGTTTGGAAGTAATAGGTTTTCCTAGTGCATGCTTTCCAATATTACCCCTTTAACACGATGCAAAATCTTTTTGGCTTAGAAAACTCTTTAAATTAAACAAAAGTTGATATAATTGAAATTACTCAGTTATGCCAACAGTCTCCTAAAAATGTTTCTTAATATTTGGATTTGACTGTAATGCAAATTTTCCAGGAACTCTATCTTTGGTCTGTTTTTAATAATGTTTCTAAATGACCCTTTAAGTTTGCACAATTGTAGTGTTTGGTATTTTTTATAGTCACATACCAATTTTGAAAATGATAAGCACTAGCCAGGACAATACGTTGCACAGCATGATATACTACAGTTAAGAGAAGAATGGGATCCAATCTTCTTAAGAAATGTATTTATTCCTTATATGTTATCTCATCACATCGAACACATTCATATGTGGTATTGAATATGTGAGAATATATGTGAGAAATATACACATATAAGAATATATAACCCCTAGACCTGTTATTTTTATATGTAACCAACAGACCCTTCCTTGTTAATAGAGTAAATCAGTAAATCAGCAACCACCCACAGATAATAGTATACAGTGAAGAGCTCTGGAAATTTGCATTTGGGTTTTGGTACACTATGTGATATCACAAGTCAGCCACCTCTGGAGATTTGATATCCAAATTAAGGAAATTCATGACTCTGGGCACATTGAAAGCACTTTCTTTCATGCAAGGTTTTTAGTACTTCTGTATTTCAGACATTAGACACACGGAGATGAATAGGGTAGCACTGGGCTTCAAGGAATGTGAACGGCAATTGGAAAAAGGCACGCAAATAAATAAATGCAATGAGACACTGTCGTTAACAACTGTCATATTTTTTATGAGCTCCTGACAGCCAGATCAGTGTTGAGCATTTAAAGTTCAACTTCTAGTTGGGGTTCAAATAATTTAAGAGACTAGTCCAAGATTACATAGATATTAGTAGAACTGGACTTGGATTCTGATCTATTTTATCTCAGCTTTGTTTTTATTTCATATCATTCACACATTGCGTAGAAAAAGGAGTTACAAAGTTGAGGGAGAAATCATCCTTTTTAGCTGGGGGTGGCAGTTGGATCAGAAACTGGGTATAAATAGAAAGGTTGAAGTTTGCCACCTGATCCATTGTAAAGGTAAGAATATGTCAGATGGGTGAATAATGTGGGTAAGGCTTGGGAAAATTTGAGTAATATGATATTTTGCAAGTTAATAAGTTTTCTATGACAGGAGGACGTAATTAATTTATCTATGCATCCCAAGGATAATTAATTAGTTTTTAAGTGCACATTTCCTGTTTGAGGATGTTTTGAGTACCAGCAACACAATGGCATGAATAAATCGAGAATGCTAGGAGATGTGTGGAGGAGAAATCTGTCCTTAATGAGACATTCATTGAAGAACTGAATTATCAATGGTGGGCTTAATTTATTTTACTTATTTATAATTACACACATTTTCTATGAATATTTCTGTAGTGTTTCATAGCAACCTCCAGATATATCATTCCATAGCCAATGTCCTGTACAGAGTTTTCTGCTCAGTATGTAGTTGGGAAATCTAATGAACAGAGTAGCTTAGTAACGCGGATGTGGATGGACATTGCTGGAAACACCCAGATACTGGGAATACATTTTTCATAGCTCTTCTAGATTAAAAATTCTATTTGATTCCCAGTAAGTACAAGAAGTTGTACTACATAAGGTAAAGGGGAAAGACAGAAGAACTATTTTTACGCTTACACTTATGTTAAAAGTATAGTTCATATGAATGGGCCAAGGATATTTATAAAATTAAGTGAAAATTAATCTGAAATACAAAAGAGACTGAAGGAAAATTATAATAGCATGCATTTTCTTATCTGCTGAATGTCTTGATGTTTAAAGGTTATTGAGTAAAAATAAAAATCCAGAGAAATTTTGGCACAGTCTGTGATCTGAGTCTGGTTTCCTAATTAATGAACTCTTTCTTTGAGACACCTGACCCATTAGACAGGCTTCTGCCAGTTCCTAGTATGACAGTGCTTTTACAACATTCACTGCCTCAAGACATTCTATAGCATCATGGATAAAAAGGCAGTTTTTAATTCTATTTTCTAATTTTTTAAAATGGAAAATGAAATAATTGGGATCACTAGTCAAAATATTAATCTTCCTCGCCTCTAGCCTTTAAGTTTTGAAAATCAAGCCAAATGAAAGAGGCTAGATATTATATATTATTTTTCCACTCTGGCTTAAGACATTAGGCACTAGGAATTATGACATGATCAAGTATATCCTTATTATTCATCTGGAGACATCTGGACATTAACAATACAGAATTTCAGCTATATAGGGCTGCCACAAATGATATAGTTCACAGGAAACTGGCTGCAATGTCTGCTCATCTGACCGACGTCTTCCACCAGCTAATTTCTGAATAAGCCCAGTGATGAAGTACCCCCCAACACACACACCGCACAAGGCGTGTCATTTCACTATAGGAGTTCCCTAAATGTTAGCCATCCACTTCACATTGATCCCATATTGATTTTTCTGACTTTTGCTCATTCAGCTTTTCCTTCTGTGGAATCAACATGAAAGTAGTATGACTTTGAGACCCTACTTCAGCTCTTAAGCAGCTACTATATTTCCTCTTAGACTTCTCTAGCCTGAATTCTCCCTCATGTTATAAAACAGCAACAATAACTACCATTTTTTGTGTACCTACTTACAAGCTCAGTTTCAGGCATTTTGTATACGTTTTGCTCAGCATCACATTAATGTAAAAGATTTCATTAATCTCACAGTGGGATGGTGCAGCTAAGGTCTGCAGAGGTTAGGTAATTAACTCCCATCCCAAGGTACATTCAGTGGATGAATGAAATGAAATTTAAACTTTGTTCCCTAGATTCCAAAATCTAGAATATTTCCATTTCTTTTTTTTTTTTTTTTTGTGGATACTGGGAGTCGACCTCAGGACCTCGCGCTTGCCAGGCAGGCACTTATGCTGCTGAGCCATCTCACAGGCCCTAGAATATTTCCATTTCTGTAGCTATTTATCCAGTCACTCAGCCTTCCAACAACAATGTATTGCCTGTGTTAGGCACTAGAGGTAAAAATGGGAATATGACAGATTTCCTCAGAAGTAGTTCAATCTAGAAGGGCAGAACAGAAACAATTACAAATAACTTTAATACAGTGTGGTAGCTGATATTGAATCCCACTTCCTTAACTTATGAACTCAGCAGATCTGGGCAGACTCTTTGCACTGTACTTTTTCTCTGGGATAAAGTAAGCATATTAATAATAAACTTCCAAGGGGTTTTATGAGGATTGAATGGGACAGTACATGTAAAGCCAATTGCTCAATAGATACTAGTTTAACTCTATGCATACAGGATGTAGTGTGGTCACAGAGGGGAGATGCCCAGGCCTGCCTGGGGACAGGTGGCAGGGATGGGGGAGCTGAAGGGGTATAGGGTGGTCAGGGATGCCTCTCAGGGACAGTTAACATCTGAGCCAAGTTTCATTGTTATAGTGGGAATTGGCAATTTAAAGGTGAGGGTAAAAAAGAAATCACTTTAAGCATAGGAGACAGCATAAGCAAGGGTATGGAGATGAGAATTTGCATTTAGTCTGCACAGAATATCACAGGTAAATGATCTGAATGTTTACTGAGCCTACATTGTAGAAAGTGCTACATGTCATATTGTGAGCTTTGAAAGTGTTCTGTTCCTTTAATGACAAAGGATAGCTGACAGTGCAGAGGTTATGGAACAGCTTTAGATAATTTGTCCAGTCTTGGCTGGATAGCTTTTCAAGCTATGAGGAGGACCATAGTCTGTGTAACACTGGAGCGAGGAAGCCCAGGTGAGAAGTTTTTACAGCAACCCGAGTAAGAAGGATGAGGGCATTTGTGCCAGAATAGAACAAAAATTGAGAGAACTGGGCCAATTTAAGAAATATTTAGAAGGTAAAAAGTGCAGGGTTTTGGAGTAAAGAAAGTGATTCAAGAACAACTCTCTTGCTTGGCCTGAGTCTTTTAGGTTAGGTAGTGGTACCACCAACAAAGGGAAAACAGGGAGGTAGCCAGTTTAGAGAAGGTAGTGGTGAATCCTGTGTTGAAAATAGATAGGCTTTGATATGGGCAGAAGTTTAATGTGTGTGTCTGGAGCAATAAGATAACTGAGCTGAGGTATGGACCGGGCAATCTCTGGCGTCTTAGGTGTAAGATAGTGCCTGGGGATGGAGGGGGGATGGGAGGGAGGACTTTAGATGTTTGTGGTCTTAGATTTTACTAAGCCAAATTTTCTCTTACCTCAGATGGAGAAAATATGTGCAAACAATACAGCCCTTCTGCATTCCCCTGCTTAGACAACTTAATGACATTGGGGAGGGGGGAGCGTAAGAGGAAAATGCAGTTTTATAAAGAAAAAGAAAACAAGTTGAAGAGTCTAAGTATGAAGTCTTGTGGAATTGGCAACCTTACCTTAAGAATTTGCATTTAGCCTGCACAAAATGTCAGAGTACATTTTCCTCAGTCAAATATGGTTCTGACCAAAGTTTTGGCTTTCAAATATGTACTTTTTTTTTTTTTCAGTATTGGGGTTTGAACCCAGGGCCTTTGTAGTGAGCTACAACCCCCACCCCACTCCAGCCTTTTGTTTGTTTATTGATAGGGTCTCCCTGAGTTAACAAGTTGGCCTGGCTGGGCTTGAACTTGTGATCCTCCTGCCTCAATCTTCAAGAGTGCTAGGATTACAGGCACGGTTCACCATGGCCAGCCTCAAATACGTACTGTACTTTTCAATTTTGAGTTCCTTCCTTTCTGAGTTAGGTTTCTTGCTATCACCATGATGACAGACACTGCTTCAGAAAATTTCATAGAGATGCTTCTTAATTAGCCCAAATTGGATCTGTAGATTACCTAAAATATTTATGATATCACAGACATGATGGGAAGATTAACCTGTATATCAGATGAGGATTTTAGCTATGAAGCTGCCTCTACAGTATATGGGAACCCTTGAAAAAATTAGTGGTTTATTTGAACCTTAACTTTCTCAGCTGTAAATGAGATCAATAATAATGCCTCTCACTGGCATATTCTAAGTATTGAATTAGATTATAGATAAAAAGCCATTGGCAGACAGCAGGTGTATTGTAATTATTGATTGTTATATTAACATTACCAACATTATTGGTTTTTGTTATTTTTTAGAAATTTAAGAGGTAAACTTGTGTCAGAAGTCAGTTACATACGATGGCTGTACTACGTACTAAGCACTCTGACATGATACATATTTTAATAGATTTTATCCTCCTACCAGGACTGTGAGGCAAGTTCTAGTAGCATGCCCATTTAGTAGATGAAGAGCCTGAAGTTCAGAGGTTTGCCAAGTGATCGATTTGAAAGTGAGAGAACTGTGTATATTCTGAGGAATTTCTTTTCATGATTCTCTAAAAGGAAACCTTGATCATAGACGTCTCATGTTTCCAGAATATATGTGCCACATATGTCAGTTAAGGTGGTTAGCAAGACTTTCTAACATTAGCTAATATGTTTGTAAAATTCTTTTAATGCCCCACTAACGTCGTGACACTCTCAACAATGCGCCTCTCTCATTTCAGCCTGTGAGACTGAAGCTGGGAAGGTGTACCAGGTCTCCTCCAAAGAGCACATGCAGCCTTTCAAAGAAAACATGGAGCAATTTATTATTCAAGGTAAAGTTCAAAGAGATGTTTTGTTTTCCCTCCTCTTCTGCAGAAAGGTAGAAGGCATTTTTAAAAATGCACATTGATTTGAAAGGGATTATTTTGCCATTACGAACAAGACCAGATTTGGTTTAATCATGAGTCACGGAGATGTGAGAGACTAGCAATTCGTTAAACATGCTATTCCATAGATAATGTTCCTATTATTGTTTCTTTTTATTGCATGACAGTAAATACACTAAATAGTAATGAAAATAGCTCATACTTATAAAGACATTAAATTCCTGGGTTTTACACTATAGAAAATTAGATATTCTTTTCAGTTTTGACTATACTTATGACCTCAGTGCAAATCTAGTATTTATTTGGTTTGTCAAAACATTGTACCCAAAGAACAAAGCACAGTGATGTTTTTCAAATTTCAGAACATTATTTGCTATTTTTTATAGGATACACTAATACCTCTAGATGTTTAACACCTTTCTTCCAGAGCTTTATAAATATGATCTCATTGACACTTCCTACATTCCTGAGATAAACAGGAATGAAACATTTCAGAAGATCCTAAAGAAATGATTTTTTTTTAAAGAGGGAAAAATCTACTAAAAGCCCTGCTGTTTGAAGTCATTGAAACTTACAATTATATCAAAACATTTACTACTCAAAACATTTCAGCTCTGGAATGTTCCATCTCATCTGAAGATCAGATTTGTATCATGCCATGCTCTGGGAAAGTTCCTGCTCTTTCAGGAACTCTCCTAGAGGCTGACATGGTATGAGACTGAGGCCAAGTAGCACTCTAAAGGTTGGCTCCATCCTCTGTGTATAGGCTATGGTTTTTATAGTTTATTTAAGTGTCATTAATGATGATTTACAATGAATGAGTCATGTTACAATTGGATTAAACATAAGCACAGCTTTTTTTTAGATGGGAAAAAACTATTTAATCATGTAAGAGAATCATGAAGATTGAAATAGAACTCTTCTGAGGTTCATAAATCAAAGTGATTGTCATTTTCAAATGCAGAGCTCCTGGTGGAAAACATACTGATTCCTAAAAAGGCCTTTAACCAAAATCATTAGTCCTGTAGTTACATACGGTAGGACCTTGTAAACTCATTTTGTTCTTAGTGGTGAATAAAACTGAGTCTTGATTTTTTTCACCCACTGGAATTTTAAGATCAACAATATGCAACTTTTTTAAAAAAAATAATATATAAGTTTTGAAAATTACATAGGTAAAACATGGAACATTCACTTGTGGCTTGTGAGAAAGAGTCCTTAGTTTTAGAACTTACTCAAAAAGAAATCAAGCAATTTGCTGGGTTCCACATCCAAAATATAACAAATGTTGCATACATTGATATACACATTATGTGGTTTATTATGAAATTTTATGAACTTGTATTTTCATAGGCCAGGTTTTGAGATTTTTTTTTTTTTTTTGAGAAAGGGTTTTACTATGTAGTGCAGGCTGGCCTTGACCTCACTGTGTAGCCCAGGCTGACTTTGAACTCGTGACAATCCTCCTGCCTCAGCCTTCCAAGTGCTGGGATTATAGGTGTACACCACCACATCTGGCTGAGATTTTTTTTTAATGACTGAATCTTTGTCATTTTTTAGAAATGAACACTAAAATTATATTTTGTAATCTATTTGGAGTTCAGAAATTATGCTTCTACACCAAAGATGACCCGCCATAAATGATATGTTTGAGAGTCATTTCTGATGAGTCAGTTGTCAGTTAGAGGACTTTGGGATTTGTTTAGTACTTGACACATAGGGAAGATAGGGTTGCCCAGTCATACTAAGTGGATAAGTATCTCCTTAGATTTTTAATGATTTTCCAAAAAGATGATTTAACCTATTATTATGAAATTCAGATATTAGCAATTTTATACTTCTCCATATTAAATAAAATCATTTGTGTTACAAGGATAATAATTTACTCTTTGTAAGTTTTATATATATTATAAGTAAATAATGTATTTTTTGTAAGTAAAGCTAATGCATTAGTTAGCTTTTAGTTGCCAGGACAAAATACCTGACATTGACAATTTAAGGGAAAAGAGATTTAACTTTGGCTCATGGTTTCAGAAGTTTCAGTCCATGGTTGACTGGCTCCAAGGCAGAAATGTCAGGGCAGAAGGGAATGGCAGAGTAAAGTTGCTTATTTCATGGTAATCTGGAAACAGTACCATATAGGAGAAGAACACCTGAAAGGAAGGGGCCAGGGGCCAGACAGTATCCCCAAGGTCACACCTTTAGTACCCACCCAGACACACCCAGAAGTGTGCTTTACTCCTCCCCTAGGCAGCCCTCAAGCCAATCAAGTCAACAGTTAAGATTAATCATCACAGTGCCTCACCTTTTTGCCATTAGGTTGAACAAGACAAGTCTGTCTTCACAGCTCTTCTACCACTTCCAATTGCCTTTTTAATTTCTTGTCTAGTCCCACTCAAGTGTTCTATGACTATTCGTTGATTAAAAATATTTGTTGCTGGAGATGTACCTCTGTAGTAGTGTGCATGCTTAGCATGTGTGAGGCCCTAGGTTCTATCCCTTGCACCATACACACATACACAACATTCTTTTATTGTTTTCTATGTGGCCATGCGTTCTTTTGGATATATATTACAGCAGTGTGTAAGAAAACGTGTGTGCCTCAATGGGTCTTACATTCTGGATCATCTGACAGATGATAACAACATAAACCACAACAGAAAGTCCTTTAGAAAAACACATTGGCCAACTTTAAATGTACAGTTAAAAATAATAGATTTCAAAATATCTGTCTCTTAAGATAAATGTTTATGACAGTTGCAATTTTTGGCCCTATTTCTTCTAGTTATCAGGACAAAATTCTAAAATCAAATTTATAAACTAGAGAAAATACCACCTTAGTACAAATAATGTGTGTCAAATCTTTGCTTGTATTTAGGTTTTATCAGTAATAGAATACCGCTCTTACATCCACCTCTGTGTTCAGATTAACATCTTGAGGCAGATTCTTGTTTTCACATATCTAGTTAAATCTTTTCTAACACGCTTCATTCTCAAAATCTAAAATCTCTCAAACAGTCCAAGAAACAGACTACATCTAATACTGGCTGAAAGTTCTTACTGCATTAACTCCCACAGTACAACAGAAACATCTCCCATCCTTGTAATTCAGCTATTGTGTGGTTTGTGGACCACATTCTAACCATCATTGTGGATTTCCTCTAGCCCTGAAACCCACTGATTCATCCAATTTTTTCCCTCCCTGTTTTCCTTGTTCTACTCAAGCCAAGAGTTAGTGGTCTCTGTTTAAACACCCCCTTCCTTGGGAATGTCCCTCAATTCTTGTCTCGAATAGGCAGATTTCATGGATTTAGCCCTGCTTCTGCAAGGCATTCACTGTTTGTAAAGGCAATAACATGGAAGAGCTAAAGTGAGACAAATTGGACCTTAGTGTAGGAGACCACTTAGAAGATGGTTATGGTAGACTGTTAGGGAAATGAGGAGCCCTGTATTGAGGAAGAGGTGTTGAGAGGGTAGATTTAAGGAAGTCTAACAAGACAGAATCAAATGGACATAGATGATAGTTACATGTCCAGATTTCATATCTGAGTGGCAGGGACAGTGATATTACTAATCACTGAGATAAATGCAGGTTGAATATCCCATATCCCAAATGGTTGGGACCAGAAGTATTGCTGATTTTGGAATATTTATGTGGAATTTACCTGTTGAGCATCCTAGTATGATGAATCCAGAAGTCCCATGCCTCAACAGTTTTGGATTTTGGAGCATTTTTGATTGCAAGATTTTAGATTAGAGATGCTCAACCTGTATAAGAAAATGCTTGAGGGGTAAACATGATCACTTATGAATAAATGTATCAGTGCGCATGCCCCATATGGAGGTGGATAGATGAACTGAACTCAGCATAGAGTTCTGCAGTTGAGGATTAGACACCATAAAAATGATTGTACAGTAGAGGTAGTCACCTAGAAAGAAAAGAATAAATAGGGCTAGGGATAGTATTTTGGAGGAGAGTAACATCCACTAGGATGGACAGAGAAAAGCACCTGTAAGTGTAAATATTCAGGTAGGAAGGAAACTGAGAGAGGCTGATGTGATGGAAGTTTGAGTTGGGAAGGCTTTCAGGAAATGGGGAATGATCATAGTAGTATGTGTTCAAATGGATTGAACAATATCCAGGACTGTGAGCATGAAGCTGGGGCTCACTGGTAACCTGAATAGAGTATGTGTCTTGGGGTTGACACAAACATAAGCCAGTATTCTGAGCTTTAATATTTTAGATAAGTGAGGAGGTAAAATGGTACCACTCTGCAACAATTTTTAAAGTTATTGTGCAAATAAGGGACAGCTGTAACTGAAGCCTAAGTGTTTGAACTATTTAAGCAAAGTTACTATAATTTAGCTTATCATTATTTTACCTGATTCTATGTAATGAATTTGATCTGATGCATTTGTGATGAAGAAAACTAATTCTTAATTTCCAGATTGTTATTCAGCATTTATTTGTATATTCTGTTAAATTTTTGGTACTGTTTTTCAAAATAGTATCAGAAACAGGAAATAAAAAGATGAAATTGAGTGTGCAAGGAAACCTCGTGATTTCTCCCAGATCTCAGCATACTTCTTTCTTTCCCCATTTCCTTCTTTACTTCTGAATCCCAGTTGTGCTCTGAACAAAGTGAGCATGCACAGCCATGTTGTTGCCAAGCTACGGAGGACCTTAGACGTATCAGATTTCTATTATATATCTATCTGCTTGTGGTGAGGTCACTGAGAAAGAAGTAGGAGCCAGGTTCTCTTTTGTTGGCCTTTGCTGCCTTTTTTACACACATGCTATATTTTGATATGTATATACTTTAAAACTTAATAAAATGGGGAGTGTCTCTCCCCATACTAAGAAATGAAGTCCCTACTGTAATTTTATAAATCAGTAATAGCTAATGTGTTTTTTCAAGAGCCTCACTCTCTGTATCTTCCCCTTTTCCCAAACACTTCTTCCATAAACTAAGTATAGTAAATTGAAGCTGAACAATTCCTGTGGGAGAATAGAACCAAGATGAAAATGCATAAATCTGTAATCACATGCTTATAATTAGAAAGGTGTTGACATCTCAAGCCTTGAATATACAGTCCTTACTATTGGTAATACTATACTCGAGGATGAGGAGATGGTGAAAGCGGTGGTTGTTAACTGTGCCAAAGACTGCCAAGTCTACAGAAATGAGGATCTTCCATCAGAAATGTACACATAGCACCCCGTAAGAAGTGGTCCATATTCAGTTCAGGGTGACCATATTTGGTGTTGCTTTTATTTCGATTTCTGAAAATATCATAGAAAACTTTTTGCAGTAATGAAAAAGGTAAATTTGATACTTTTAAAGTAATTTTTCATTGACCATTTATAATTGAAGAATAATCATCCTTGTCCTTTAAACAATTGTTTTTGTTCATCATCTATGTGATAATGAACCTTAATGCTATTTATGCTATGCTAAAGAATTAACAGAAGCCCATTGATACTGTATGTGATTTTAATTTCTTAACTCTTTGGGGACTGTCTGAGCAGCCACAATTATCCCCATTTCACAGTGAGAAAAGTAAGGCTCAGAGGGTTCATTCACTAATTGATAAAATCACACAATAGATGGCAAAGTCGCACTAGAATCAAGACCTTTTAAATGAACTGAGAACTATGTTTTAGATTTAAAACTATAATAAAATAATAACCCAGAAAGTAGCAGATAAGGCAATTATGTAATATCAGGTAGTAGAAACTATAAATGACATGTGAGATATTCAGTCATACAAAAATTTCCCCAACAACCGGACTGAAAAATGGAAAAACTTCTGTGCAAAGCTCTTCCCCTAATATATTGATAAGCAGTGATTCCATGTTAGATTCCATTGTACCTTTTCTGTCACTGTTATTATTTGAGAAGCAAGAATTTGAAGTGATTGTTCTGGAAAGAAAGTTTGTATCACCCCTTCTGCCTGAGGGTTAGATTTCCATTATCCACAACCCTTCGTTCTGCAAGTGTGGATGCTAATTGATCAAAGAGCCTCTGCGGAGGGAGGGAGAATCCATTCCACATGGGAGCCCCAAACTACTGCCTGTATTTGGCTGCTTCTACCGACGCCACAGGCAGTATCTCTGCAGTATGTCCTGTGCTGTATCTTCAGCACCTGGTAATAGCAGACTCCCAGTAAAGATTTAGTTCACCAATGAAAGAATGAAGAAATAACTGCCATTTCCACCCAAGGTCTTCTGTGTTTTGGGCCCTGTGTTCCCTAATATTGTGAATGTTTTTATCACTCATATGGTGGTCCTGGACTGGAAGCTTGGCCTGGTTCTATATTTCTTAGTGAATGAGCAATGGGAATATTTAAGTACTTCATACATCTATTAAAAAATTAAGGTATACAGTGGAATGTAAATTTTCCTATTCTTACTTTCCTCTGTTTTAATCAGTGATGTTTCATTTTTATCCTTTCAGGGATAATTTGCATAAATAAGCACATATGCACATATGTACATATACATTTGTTTTTATGTGTATTTCAAAAGGGCATATATGTTCTATTTGATTCTATGACTCTTGCTTTTTAATTTTTTTTTTTAATATGTGGGTACCGGGAATCGAACTCAGAACCTCACGCTTGCCAGGCAGGCACTTATGCCGCTGAGCTATATCACCAGCCCGCTTTTTAATTTTTATTATGAAATAGTTTTTATTTATCTATGTTTTATATTTTATATATAATATAGGGTAAATGTATATGCCTGTGTATATATTAGTACATGCACACGTATATATACATGCAATATAAATCTTGTACATAGTTTATATTCACTCCATGTTTAATACAAATATAAATATAATATTTTATCATTTATACTATCTACATGATACAATTGATTCTTTTTTTTTTTAATGTGGGTACCGGGAGTCGAACTCAGGACCTCGCGCTTGCCAGGCAGGGCTTATGCCACTGAGCTATCTCACCGGCCCGATATAGTTGATTCTTGTTATTTGCTGTAGTTGTGTTTATAGAGTCACTATTACTGTGAACACTGAATTAGGGGATACTGAACTACTGCTCCTATGGATAAATACAGGATTAGGTTCCTGCAAGACTGTGGTCACATTTTTGTCAACCGATCAATACATAATTTGTGTTATATGTTTCCACTTCTGTGCAAAGCCTTTTTAAGTCTTCTTGCTGTTTTTCTATTTCTTTCCTATTGTTGTGTCTTTTACATATCGCATTATTAGGAAATCTTTATATATTTAGGATGTAAACCATGATCAGTTAAATTGTCGGAGTTTGTCTTTTCACTTTTCTTCTGCTGAGTATTGATAAAAATAATTTTAAGTTCTATGTAGTGACATGTGTTACCCTTTTCTTTGATTATACATAATTTTGTCATATTTAAGAAGTTCTTCCCTACTACAAATTTATGAAGATGTTGTCCTTTATGTTCCTGTGAACATTACATAGTTTTGCTTTCACAGAAAAATATAAGTGTTTTCCATAGTTTTTTCAATTTATCTAAGTATGATTTTTATTTAAGTATCAGTATGACTTTTATTTATGGCCTGCAATACAAATCTATCTTTTATCATATAATTTGCGATTGCTCAATACCATGACGTGACTCAGCCATCTCTTCTCTCTTAATATACAGTGCCATTCCTGTCATGTAGACACTTCCCATGTTCTTCTTGGGTTTTCTGCATCCTATTTCACTGGCCTATTTCCATTATTTGTTCTCTGAATTTATTCTATATTACTGAGTTATTTACTGTAGGTGTCTAAGATATCTGGAAATATGGAAAGGCTAGACTTCCACCTTGTTTAGGAAGTTTATACCTCTACTTGGTAATTTATCCTTCTATAATTCTAGAATTAAGTTGTCAAGTTCCACCAAAATAAATCTGTTAGGACATTAACACAATTACATAAATGCTGTATTTGGGTCAGCGCATGAAGAATGACATCATCTATGAACATGGTATGTTTTAATATCTCTTTTAATGTCTACCTAAAAAGTTTTAGAGTTTTATTAAGGTTTTCACATTTTTTGTAGATATATTCCTAAGGACATTAGTGTTTTTGCTGTCATATATTTTGTACATTACATTTATTTTTGATGATATATAAAACTTTAATTATAGAATAAATTGATTACATCCTATAAATTTGCTGAATTCTTATTAATTTTACTAGTAATTTTAGATATTTTTAGGTTTTCTCTGTAGATATCACTGTAAATAGTGACAGTTTCATTTTTTGTTTTCTCATTTCTTTTTCCTAATCTTTTTTTCTGGGTATAATGCTGTGGCTATTCCCTTTAGTGTAATATAGGCGGGATTAATAGAAGTGTCCTTTTCCAAAGGGGCATGACTAGAGGAATAGAAAGAAATATTTTTGGTCCTCCTTGTAAACCAATTACCATAAATGAATTGAAGGTTTTATTCTCATTTAATTTTTGCTCTCTTCTACTTTGAAAGTCATATTCTTTATCTTTATTCCTTTAATGCATAGCTATGGTATTTTAACACAATTCTTATTTTTATGTGGCATGCAAAATGATGTCTTAAAATTCATGCTCTAAATGAAATTGGTTACTGAAGTGAAGCAAATGAACATATCCATCATTTCACACAGTTACCCTTGTGTGACAAAAGTACCTAAAAGTTACTGGCTGGGCAAATGTGCACTATGCAGTACAGTATTTTTATCTATAGTCCTTTTACTTTATATCTCTCAGTATATTCATTACTGCAACTTTTTATGCTTTCACACTTTCTACTGCTGTGTACTTGAGGGGTTTTGTTTTGATTTGTTTCATTTCATTTTTGCTCTTTTGAAATTCCACAGATAAGTGACATGAAGCAGTATTTTCTTTTCAATTAACACAGTTCTTTATTAAAGTCTGAAGCTGCTATTTTTACTTCTCTTTAAACAGCACAAGTCCTTTGAATTTTTAACATTATTCTCACCCACTTATATGCCATTCTTTTCCAGTATTTGTTTCATATTCTGTTCCAGATTCCTACAATATAGAATTGTTGTTTTATGTATTTTTTTTTTTTTAGTTTAAGTTTAATCAACACCATTTTCTTTGCTCACCATTTCTTCACATTATGCCTGCCTTCTAAAGTTGTTTTTCTCTTCTCTAAAGTTCACCCTTTAAAAGTCACTTTGGTATAAGCTTTAGACTGTAAATTGTTGTGTATTTGGAAATATCTTTATATCACACTTGTTTTTGAGAGATAGACTTGCTAATTATGAAATTCTGGGTTCAAAGCAAATTCCTTTCAGCTGTCTGGAAGCCTGACGCCTCTCTTCCCTTGCTGCGTTGACAACTCTCCTTGTGTCCAATTTTGTTTCTTGCTTTCTAATCTAAATTTTCTCTCAGGCCCTTTTATGTTTTTCTATTTTTCATTATGTTTGTTTTGGCTAATCATCAGGAGGCACTACCAACTAAGAATTATTTTAAAATAAATTCTTGCCTTGCATTTTAGAATCACACAGTATGCATTGAGGCCCAGTGCCCTGTGGTTGCCTCAGGGGAATTAGGACTCAGATAAACGCATCCCCCTTCTGACCAGAGCTACCACAATGTGGACATATTGCCCCAGTGTCTAATTTAGTGAGGTGCTACTTTTCAGTTTCTTCTTTCAAGGTGTTTCTGGATACATTGGAGAATGCTAGGCCTGTTCAAAATTTTTCTGTGTGGCCTTCAAAAAACAGAGTTGCTGGATTTAGTGATACCCCAGAACAGAGCTGGTTTATGCCTCTTTGGAATCCTGCTCCTGTTTGTTTTCATGGCCTCAGAGAATTTTCCTTATTTTTTATCCAACTCAGCCATGCATTCAATTTTATTTTAGTCCACCTTTTTAAATGCTGTTTGCTGTGAAACTTTGGATATCTAACCCATTGTATTGTTGAAAATAGAAGTCTATCTTGTTTATATTAAAGTATCTTTAAAATTATTTGTACCAATAAGTTCTTGCTAATGATTTTATACTATTTCACTGTAAAAATTCACCAGAACTTATTTCCTAGTTTCTCTCCTTATTAACCTGTTTTTTCCTGCCGCATTGCTTTCAAAAGTAAAAGACAATAGTGAATAAATGTAAATATTTTGCACATTGCACACTTAAATAGTACAGCCCTAAGTGTTGAGCCACTGAGTCAAAAGAAATATTAGCCTTATCGTTGATGCCTCCTTACCCATATGCTCCCCTCACTCTTGCTTTCCTCACCTAATCATTACTAAGCCCTGCCAATTTCCTCACCCATATCCACTTCACTCTAATCCCACTTCATTGGCCTGATTCCAGCCCAAAATAATTTGTTGCTTTTCTTATGCCAACCACTTCCTTTCCCTTGTTACTCTCATTCTGTTATAATCCAATCACCAAAAACCTCATAATAATCTGCACTCTTATGGAAAAGACTGAATTGTCTCAGAATCATGATTGTTAAAGTATGTGAGTATTCGTGAGGGTGTAGATATGTTTAAAATACTTTATATAGCTAATATCCATTAAGCTATGATATATATCATTTATATATATTTATATATTTTATTATATATATTATAAATCTAAGTTTTTATTCTTTAATCTTAGGTTCAGAGTACTTGGATGAGTTCTGTCATGGAGATAAATCCTGACCAAATTGTTATGCTTTTGTAGCAGAAATCCATATACAGTTCTTAATGCGGATGTGAAACTTTCTAGTTTTTTGAAGAAAAATCAGCTAGCCCCTGAATTCATGACTAACACTTTTAAACTTTTAAGACTTTTTTTTCTTGGTAAAAGCAGGTCTGGCATAATGAATTCTACAAGTTTCTATAGTTATCCATTTCTGTAGTTGTTTAAGAAATACCAATATGTTGAGTCAGAGGAAATACTCATAACGAATTTAACCATTTGGAATTAACAAATTTTCTGATTGATGTCTAAGACCTGCCTGTTTCTTGGCTTTCTGCTTGATATATGTTCTCTTTGGTGTTATTTGGTCATTTGGAATCCTAGAGACATAAATGCTGAGGGAGTGTCTTAGTCACTTTCCCCTTTACTGTGACAAAATACCTGCTACCCACAATTTAAAGGAGGAGAGATTTATGTTGGCTAACAGGTTTCAGTCCATAGTCATCTTGCTCCATGGTGGTTGCAGCATGGCAGAGGGGCATGGTGGAGGAGAGTTGCTCAGGATGTGTCAGCAGCGAAGCAGTGAATAAGCGAAGGAAGAAGCAGGGAAGAGGTAAAGCCTTCCAGGTCACACCCACAGTGACCCCCTTCTTCTGACCTGATCCTAATAGCAAGTCACCTCCCCAATACCACACCTATAAGCACAAGAGGCTTTGGAGAACATCTAGATGTCAACCCCAACAGGGAGTATGTCCATGTAGAGTGTCTCTGGTTGCTTATCTGTACTCTGAAGATGAGCAGCACTGTGAAGCCATGGCACCATGGATGTGGAGAGGTGTAACTTCCCCCGTGTGTTGGACATGATCAAAATCTTAGCAAGCCTGTTAACCAGTGAAAATGTCGTGTAAGTTGATGGCAAGTGGTCTCATCTCACATGCAAATCTGACAGGTAGTATCCTCTTGAACTCTCCTTTGAGGATAATTCTCAGATCTTACCTGGATGAAAGAATATTTCGAGTAATTGGTGATGTCTTTCCCGAAGTAGATAGGACTGAGTAGTAATGTTTTTTCCTCTATTTGTCATTTTTTAAACCATACATAATTTTTCCTACACTTGTATATAAGGGTTGTATTATATATTTCTTATATTTTGTTATATATAATATGTTTACATATAAAGGAGATATATATATTTCATATATATATTTATTTATATATTTAAATATATATATTTATATATTTAAATATATATATTTCATAGAAACTTACTATATATTTAAAGAAAGCCAAACCTAAATTATTTGGGGAGAAGAAATTTTCTATTTTTTGAAGATGGTTTTAAATGTTTTGATAATTAGATGTTTTAGTTAGGTCAAGGAGGATGGTTACAAGACATATCAAAGAGCTTTCATAGAATTTATGGAAATGTTCTTATTTAAACAGTGGATTTAACTTTCTTTGATGCTATAAGTATGAAGGGAAATACTTGTCTTCTGAACTTTTCTATTCCCATTGATTTCCCAAGAATAAACTTCGGAAGCATTTCCCTTCCTGCTCCCTTCCTCCCTTCTTCCCTCCCTTCTTTCCTTTCTTTCCTTCCTTTCTTCCTTCCTTCCTGAATAAGTTCCTTTACCATTTCTCACTGTATAGATTTGCAGATGTAAAATTCTTTCAGCATGTAATTACATGAAAGAAGTGTATTTTCTGTTTATGAAGGATATTTTCTCTGACTGTATTCTCAGCTGACAGTCGTTTTAATCCAGTTTCTATTACTATGACAAAATAACTGAGATAAAAAATTTAAAAAGAGAAAATATTTATTTTGGCTCATGGTTTTAGAGATTTCAGTCCGTGATCACTTGATTCCATTACTCTGTGCCTACAACACCGCAGTGCATCACGGAGGAGGTGTGTGACAGAAGACACCTGTTTACCTCAGGGTGACAGGAAAGGAAAGAGACAAAGAGGAATAAGTGTGGTCCTACCATCTCCTTCAAGCTCATCCCCCAATGACCTAACATCCTTCCACTAAAGTCTACCTCATGAAGGCTCCACGTCCTCCCAATTGCACCATGGGATGGGGACCAAGCCTTTAATACATGGGTCTTTGGGGGTCACTTTTTCACACCATAGCAACTGGTTATTGTTGTTTTTCTCTTTCCACACTTCGGGATATTATTCTCTTGCCTTCTGCTTGTAAAGTTTCTGGTGAGATGTCTGTATAGGTTCTCAGTCACTGCTATAACAAATTACCACAAATGTGGTGACTTAAAACACACAATTTTATTATGTTATAACTCTAATAGCCAGAAACCTAAAATGGGGAGAAATGATGGTATTAGCAGCAGATGAATTTCTTTGCCTTTTTCTCAGATTCCTCTAAAGAATGTTTGAATTTATGTATGCAATAATTTAAATAACATATGACTCAGTTTGACCCCTTTAAGGCTGTTTTTGAGCTTTGCTTAGACTGATCTAGAGTATTCTTCACACCAGTGATATTTCAGTCCTGCTTGTAAGGTGTTATCCCCACTGGGGTCTCTAATGACAGTCCTGTCACAAGTGGTCAAAGATGGCTTTCCATTCTGACTCTTTAGACTTCAAACATCTCTTGACCCTGAAAGTGATTTGGGATTTGTTCAGCTTGTAGTTCCTTGGTAGTTTTTTACTTGGACTTATTGAATTTCTCTGTGTACAGGTGCTGCTTAATACCAGCAAAAACTTGATGAGACCTCAGTGCAGATTGCTTCACTTTCTTTTCTACAAGGATATTTCTCTCCGGATTGCCATCCCTAAACTTTCAGTGACTTCAACCTCCTAGAGCTCATGTCTATATTTCCTCTACTCCGCAAGACTGGTTAGCTTATGTGAACTTTCTGTCTCAGGTCCCATGATTTGGAAATTGTTTTTAAGCAGAAATTGAGGACAAATGAAGGATCCAACAGAGATCAGAGTCCTGTGATACTTGTCCAGTATATAAAACCTGCTCTTTAATATATTTTATCCAGTCTTCTAGCTAATTACAGTAAGGGGTTGAGTTTGGCCCCTGGAGAGTCCAGAAGTGAAAGGGTCTTTCCACTATGTTAGATCGAGCTTAGCTCGATCTCCTTGGCTTTGATTATTGTAATATCACACCATAAAAGGCTGGACCTGCCGCTCTGCACAGCTTTTTTGACAACTATTTTCCATCATATTTCTCATCTTTTTTCTTAATGTTTTCTTTTTTGACACACTGATCTGTGGTGCATTTTTGCTTCTGAGCCTTTTTCTTACTACTTTTGTTCACCGTCTCCATTGTCTACTCCTCGACTTCCCTAAGCCCTGCTCATCGCTTTAGTTGTCTTTCCCTCGCTGACTTCCCTCTCAATAGGTAAATGGATGTTTCCCTTGATTGTGCTCATAAGTAACTTGCCAGTGTTATGGCTTTGGAGTCAGCCTGTACCAATTTGAATCTTGTCTCTTTCATGTAATGCTTCTGATATCTTAAGTTTTTGAATTGCCAATTTCCTAATTGTAAAATGGAATAATTATAATGCCTTTCATGTGGAGATTTATTATTGTGGGTTATTGTATATAAAAAATTAGAACAGTAACATCAGCATCATCCATATTAACATTCCCATTTAGACATATCTGTAACATCTACATAACATAAATTATCTCTCTCCCCACCATTTTCTTGAAGGAAAAGACTATATAATATTTATTTATATATGAGCCACAACAAAGTGTCTATAAAATGTAGTAGACCCTCAAATGTTGGCTGAAATACTAAAATGTTGTTACGTGGCTTTTTCCCCTAGGATAAAAATACCTTAGCCTTCAAGCATTGTTTTGGCAAATAAGATTAGGAAGAGAACACATCAGGAGGAGCTTTTTTAGTTTTCAGATTCCATTTTAAGTCATTTTGTGTTTTGATATTTTGGGTTGGCAAATTGGAATTAGTTGGTATTGCCTTTCATATTGAAAGCTCAATCTTAAAACATGCATCTTCCTATTTTTAGTTAAAGGCTCATAGAGATTTTTGTTTTATCTGAAGAATCTTAATTTAGCTCAGCTTGATACTAGTAAAGGAGTATGCTTGAATTATCTGCTTTATGTGATGCTATTTTGTGGTAAAGAAAAGAGAAAGGAATTGCCCTATGTATGCTATTGTTTTTATGCTGCATTAGTGAAGATCCATTAGAGATTTGCTTAGCCTTTCCGGTGGCGTCATGTATAGCTTTTTTATATGATTGGCTATAAAAGATAGGTGGAGTTAACAATTTTTCTAGTTGGAAATCAGCAATTCTTTGATCTCACTGTCTACAGAATGTGAAACTCATTTATGCATATAATATTTGCCAAGGTCTTTTCCACTTTGGGGTTTAATGTAAAGATTTAGAAAGAAATTTCACTATCACTTTAAAAAGTACATCAGCCTGGGAGATTAATAGCGCATGGATTTCCTATATTGTAACATTGGCTAAAAGCCACATACATCAAAATTTTTGAAGTATGCATTATTTTTTATTGTGTATGTTGCTTCAGTTTTTTTTATAGCAAGCATTAATATATTACTTTTACATATACCTGAATTTCTAGAAACAAACATGTGTATATTTTAATGTACAAAACTGAAATAACTCTCAGTATTAACTAAAAGGTAGTTGTGAACTACTTCAAAGACCAAGTTGCAATTTGATATTTCATAGATATTAGCTTTCTTCCTCCCAGGAGTATTCCATGGCATTTATTTTATCATCCTAAGAACATTTCCAGTGCAAAGAAAGGGGTGAATTGGGATTTAGACTTTTCTTTTGCTATCTAAGGAAAGATATTTGGATAGACATACCTTGATATATACAAACTACCTAAATTTACTTGACTTTTAGTTCACTGTCAAAAAGAGAAGTATCTGAAAAGTCACAAAACTAAAGCAGTGTATCTGCAGTTAAGTAGCAATTTTAAATGACTCAGAGGAAAGGCCCTGCATCTGTCTAAAAAATAACCCATACTGGCTACACTTAAAAGCAGTCAAAATGCACATTCATAGCTAATTATAAACAAAAACTAGTTAACACTTTAAATAAAAAGAAAAATAGCAAAAAGATTTAGAGCCTAGACAAACAGATGAAAAGGTTCTGAGTTGCCTTCCATCTGATATTACTCAAATGCAACTCTGTCTCCAATTACCTGGGAATATGTGGTATTCCCTCATGAAAGCTCAAGATGAGAAAGGGCGTCCATTTCGTGCCTCTGCTTACTCACAGTCATTTGGAACAAGTTCAGCGGAAATATTTCACATTGCAAAAGAGACTGGAGCCAGACGGTGACTACAGACACTAATCACAGGGTCAAAATAGTAACTTAGTAGGACAGCAACCACCAAGAAATATTTGTGGACACTGAGATTTTGGGGGAGGAAGTATTAGTGCTTTTGGAGAAGACATCATCAAATGCCAAAATGCTGAAATAGCATCACTAAAATGCTATTTTTAACCAGTTGCATGTTCAGTAGAATCAGACCTAAAATAAATACATAGGTGGAGAGAAAAGTAACCAAATAAGTAAGTAAAGATGTGTCCTAAAAAGTTCAGTGTTTCTTTCATGGTTCCAATTTAAAGGCTTTCTCTGTCCCAAGTTGCTTATCTCTACCATTTGAAATTTGGGGGTTCTTAGGGAACATTATTATGAAAATGACAGCTGCAACTTAGATTAATAACTAAGGCCCAGTGTTAAGGCTTGTATCTAGAAGTCCCCCAAACCTCATGCACTCACAGGTGGGGAGTTTCAAAAGTGGCTGGATTAGGGTGTGAATGTGGATTAAGGGTGTGATACTGGGATTAAGGGTATGGATAATGGGAGCTCCACCCTGGTTATGGCTGGCACCAATCAATAGATTTGTAGCCTAGATGGAATATAAAGAAAGAAGGCAGCCTTGCTGCTTGTTGCTTTGCTGCCTTCAGCCTGCCATGCCATGAACTGTTTCTCCTCTGTGATGCCCCTCTGCCATGCCACCCTGCCTTGGAGCCAGCTGACTGTGGACTGAAACCGCTACAAACTGTGAGCTAAATAAACCTTTCCTCCTTTAACTTTGGGTGTTCTGTATTTTGTCTCAGCAGTGAGAAAAGTAACTAAGACACCCAGTTTGCCTCTGAGGAGCAGCAACTGACTGATCAAAGTCTCTAGGGTCCATTTTTCTCTATAGTTTAAGGTCTATTAAAATAAAAGTTTTGTGTTCCCTGGAGATAATCTGTACAAACCACTTTTTACTTTGCCTTTTTTCTTATACTGTATCACCCTGTTCTTCCCTCCCAAGGTCAGTGGAGGATTGATTGCTTTATTTCACTGTCTTGATTCTCAACCCACCCCACCTCCACTAATTCTCCTTTCAGTATACTAAATTGTGGTACATTTGTTTGGCAGTGGATTGCAAACATCAAGATATGAAAGGTTACTGTAGTATGTTTGGGATAAAAAACCTTGTTTTAAAGAAGTGTTGCAGACTTTTAAAACATAATTTTGTCTTTTGGATTTCAGCAAGTTTTCCCCAAATTGACAAAAATACTGTCCTCTTTCTTACAGCAGTTTTATTTCCTGCTATGAGTATGTAAAAATTTAAAAAGTCTACAGTGCCATTAGTCTCTGCTTGTGCTGTGTGCATTGGGAATTCTCTGTTTTAGGTCTGTTTAAACAACCATAGAACCAGACGTAGTTGCTTAGGTCTGCAGTCCCAGTACTAGGAAAGCTAAGGGAGGAAGATCACTTGGGCCCAGGAGTTCTGGGGCGGCCTGCGTAGCATAGAAAAAACCCACCTCATGAAAGAAAACAAAAACAACAATATACAAATTAAGTAGAAAGAAGAAAAATCTATTAAATATATTTTAGAGTTATTGCCAGATTTTGTAATGGTCTTGGGCCCTAATTTCTCTATAGTGATAAAGAGACACTATAATTTTAGCAAAGTATGTGTCTAATTCTGCATCTAGATTCTGTATAGAATAATTAAAAGGATTTATGGTGCTTCCACCATGGAAGACTTTTCACGTTTTGTAAGCAATGTGCCCCATTGTTTTTGTAGTCATAGTGATATGGAAATGACAGGAAGGACAAGAAGAGTATTGCTCTGCACCAGGTAATTTACACAGTATCTTATTAAATGATGAGGCAACTCAAGGAAAAGGAATTACCCTGCTTTAATGAGCAAGAAAAGGTATTTCACGAAAATAGTGGTCACGGTTGTTAAAGTGTTCAGTGGCTCACTAGAATTCAAATCCAGGTTTGTCTGACTGGAAATATGATATTTGAGACCTGAACACTGCTTTGCAGGATCTGGAATGAGCAGTGAAGTGGTAAGAACCCCTGGCTAAGGAAGTGTAGTCTTTACAGTGCCAGGTGCAGACCTGCTTGCTTCCTGAGACCTGAGCTCTGCGCTGCCCCAGGCACCAATGTGGATTAGAAGTCATGTAGACACCTCTGTCAGGGACACCAAGGCCACTTGGCTGGGAGGTCTATTGGTCTATTTTAAGTGCTTTGCTAGCTGTTCTGCAGTGCTCTTCCCTATGAACTGGTTAGAAGACTGTAATCTTCAATGGATACATCGAAAAAGAAATGGCATATGTGTGAGGAAATTGGTCTTATTTGGTATAGAAAATTGAAATCTTTTACATCTCTTCTTTCATATAATTAATTTAGTGTACTTTATTTATTTTTACTTTTAATGGATTTTTTGTTTTGTTTTTTGCAGCGCTGGGGAGTGCATTTTAATTCAGGACCTTCACACTGAGCTACATTCCCAGGCATCCCCTCTAATTTTTTTTATTTTGAGACAGGGTCTAGCTAAGTCATTAAGTTGCCCAGAGTGGGCTCTAACCTGTGATCCTCCTGCCTTAGCTTTCCAGAGTGCTGGGATTACAGGTGTGCACTGTAAAGTAAGCAGTGTATGTTATTTTAATCACATTTAGTGATAGCATATTATAGGTATGTAGGAAACTGTTGAAAAGAACAATGACTCTCAAAACTTTCACAAAACCATCTCTCTGTCATCAGGAATTAACTGCAAATAATTTTTAGGTTTCTAAAAAATAGGTCAGGAAATTTAAAAATCCACACTGGTGTGTATGTTGTATATAGAAAACTGCTGTATTTTCTGTGTCACAAAGCTGTGACTAGATGTCTACATGTGTCGTAGTGGCAACTCGCAGCCTGTGCAAGTTGTCCCTCAAACTGAAAAATGCAGATTTTGGTCAACGCATGCACTTAGTTTGCATGTACCCTGAACAAATGGCAGAGTCATTTTATTCCAAACAATGTCTTAATTTTCAGTGATTAAATTATATTCAGTTTGGTATGTTTGGCCCCCAAACCTAAAGCAACCACACTCTCTGTGTGTGAATAAGTTAGTATCATGAATGCGTTTTTAAAAATTGTGGCAACAGAACAGTAATCGTGCATTTGTACAGGCAGTGTGCTGGAAATTGGCATCTCAGTGTTCCAAGAGAAACAACATTTGCACCCCAGGTATTCAGAAGGTTTTTCCTGAGATTACCATACAAAGGAAAATCTGTTCAGTTTGTTGATTTGCTGACTCTACATCAAGAGTTGAACCATGAATTCGAACGTACTTTCTTTCATCTCTATTTCTATTGTTTATTAAAGCTGATTACGGTTTCAATATACAAATCCCATTAGCTTCATAATCATGTAAAAATAATGGATAGAAGAAAATTTTTAAGTATTTTCTGTGATTCTAACTTGGCTTTATGATGGTGAGATGGCTCTTAAGTTAGCTAAGAGAGTTTTTTGTTTGTTTGTTTTATTCCTTTGGTACAAATCAGCCCTTTGCCATATTGGATAAAAGTGAGTTTTATTCAAAAGGCCAGATTTGTTCATACAATGCAGCAAGAGTTGTTTTGGTGCACATCAGGAGTAACCATTACAAACAAGTGAAAATCACTTTATCCTATTTATCACGATTAGAAACATATGCTTTGAAAAGCTGCAAGTATATGTTTTCTTTATCTACCTATACTGTTGAAACATAATAAAATAGTAATTGCCTTAGTTAAACATAATTATGTATTGTATCACTGAAAGAATATTAAGTTCATCAAGTGCAAATTTTTCAAAAGAGACATTTATTTAGTCTCTACTAATTATTAGAGGAATTATGATAAATATTTTGAATATATTAACAAATTAACATGATTTACCTAAAATCATGTATCTAATTTTAGTGGCAGAATCAGGAATAAGACACAAATTTCTGGCATATCATTCTCATGTATTTTAAGTTTTATAAACCATTTACTTGAATCATAAAGTAGTCCAGAAATTCTTTCTTCTAATCTCAGTCTTAATCGTTGTATTTTACAAAGAAAAAAAAAGTCCTTCCTGAAAGTGGTATGCATTACGGTGCTTTTTAAAATTTTGCCTTAAACAACTTTTATGTGGTTCTAGAATTGTTTCTGGAAGCAAATCATGTTTTATGGTAGGCAGCCCAGAGGAGATTTTTATAAGATAGTGTGTTCATACTGGAGCCTTTTCAAAGCAATATCATGGAACATGTATTCTATTTTTTAATATGGCTAACAATTGACCTGCAAGTTTATGTAAGCAATCTAAAGTACAAAAAGGGAAAGGAAAGAAAGAATAATATTCCCTTGCCAGCTCAAATGATCCTTGTTAAATCCCGACAATCCTTGCAAAGCATGGCAGCGTGGCACTCAGTTATGACTTTTAGATGCTGCACAGACCTTCGAGAAAATACTGTCTGAAGCTGTAAAACATTAACCAGCCCAAGCTGTACTATTGTGTTGTAAGTAGTGATAGAGACACTTTAACAATTCCCAAGTGACCGTAAGTTTTATTTAAGGTACACAGTTCCAATTTGTTTTATAATCAACTTGCCTTGCTCCATTTTGTCTTTTAATTTCTGCAAATGACCACAAGTGTGACCCAAAAGGAAATGATTATAAATAAAAAGACAACTTCATTTACTAGTTCCAGGTTTTTAATTGATTTTTTTTTTTTTTGGCATTTTATCTTATAGCTCAGTGATTTCCAAGCTGTGGGTCACCAACTGTACAATCAATTTAGCAGGTCACAATTTGCCCTTTAAAATCTAGTAGAATATGTTTTAAAATGCTAAGCAAGCATTATCTGAAATAACCGTACCTTTGGAACTTTTGTACCAAATGTAATGTAGAAGAAACAGGTAAGGGTATGTGTGGAGTAATATATAAATTCTATGGTGCTTATTCATAAATCGAAAGACACTACCATACTTACTTTACATGATAGATTCCTAAGCAATTTTAAGTAAATTTTGTTTTTGAAATTTATATACAATTACAGTGAATAAATTGGTATATCACCCCTTTTGGAACAGATCACGATCCATTTACTTGTGCTGTGTTACAAAGAGCTCTACTGCCTGGTTCACCGTTCTTATTATAACTGAAGAAAGTTAGATACCTTTTGTTTAGTTTTGGACTTGGTGTTTGCACCTCTGCTTGAGAGAATTATTTTCAACTAATTGAACTAATCATTGGCATTTAAACCCTGACACATTTGATGTAAACATGAAATTAGTGTTTTCTCAGGTTACTGTGACTGTTGTTAGGGCATGATTTGGAATCTGAAAGTTTTTATTGCTTATGTAATATATCAAATTTGTGTGGATATAGTAGTGTCAACCTAAGTAAAGTTAAATATGCTCATTTTAATTATATATCTCTATATCTATCTATCTATCTATCTATCTATATATCTATATATATATATCAGTGATGTTCATAGATTTAAAATAAATTTCGGGTTGGTATATATTATAATTAATAATTAAAATAAATTTCATATTATTTAGATCATATCTGGCTTGAGAGAGTATAACTGTTTACCTATCTCACATCTTTTCTTCATTTTCAGCTAAAATTGACCAGGAGGCAGAGGAAACTGCACTCACAGAGACTCATAAATGGTGAGAAATTGCTTTCCTTTTATATAGTATTTCTTCTCGGGATAGGCTGGTAGAGTGCTTAGTATATTTCATCTCAAGAAACAAATTATTAGCTTACTTTTTTATTTTCACGCATAAAACAAAAAGAAATCCAATATAATGGTATATTTGAATTCCAAAATGAACAACTAAATTTTATTTTTATAACTCTAAATGATGTATAATTCCATGGAGTACCAAATTATTGTTATTAGTATAGCATCTTCTCTTTCAAATAAAGTTTTAGACAATGAAAATGCAAGAAGGAATCTGTTCCAAGAATAAAGGTTGATGGGTTTGATTATAGAAAACTATTGAATGTCCATTCTCAAAAGAAAAGTCCAGGGCGGAGCTTCCGTGGGATGTACTTTCACTTCCGTAATGGAGATCGGCAATCATGGGTGAGCGGAGGAAAGTATATTAGAAATCTCCATGCTTTTCTGCTCAATTATCTTTTCTCCTTTTTCTCTCCGTTAGTCATGGTTCTCCATAAAAACAAAATGTGTGTGTGTGTGTGTAGAGAGAGAGAGAGATTGAAAGAGAGACATTGAGAGAGAGCTTGAGAAAGAAAAATTGAGAGAGAGAGAAATTGAGAGATTTATTTTATGGAATTGGCTCATGTGATTATAGGAGCTGGCAAGTCTAAAATTAGCCAGGCAAGCTGGCAATTCTAGTAGGAGTTGATTTTGAAGTCTGGCATCTGAAAGCAGTCTGGGGGCAGAACTCCTTCCTACGTGGGAACCTCCAGAGTCTAAGGCCTTCAACTGACTGGATGACACCCAGCCATAGTAGGAAGGGGAATCTGCTTTCCTTAGTCTACTGATTTAGATCTTAATCACATGTAAAAACTGCTTTCACAACAACTAGACTGGTATTGACCCAGAACTGGGCATCATAACCTAGCCAAGTTGACACATAAAATTAACCATCAGACTTTCTAAAGAGAATCTGATTATTCTCTAGGGAAAAGTTTTATTGAAGAAGTTCTTTGTCATTACTTTATAAGGCAAGATCCTTATCCTTGGAGGTCTTGGTGGAGACCAGTTAAAGGGGGCCCTTGTGGCTCCGTGATACAGCAGCAACATGCCAAATGGCCAGGCAGCCAGAATTTTTCTTTTTTTTTTTGTGGGTACCGGGAGTCGAACTCAGGACCTCATGCTTGCCAGGCAGGCGCTTATGCCGCTGAGCTATCTCACCAGCCCAAGGCAGCCAGAATTTTAACAGAAAGAACAGGGAAGAAGGCAGCCAGGAAGGATCCTTCAGGGATCCCAGTGGATAGTGGAGGTTGGGAGGTAGTGCCTAAGCATACGAGGCTGCACCTCCTCATGAGTATCGGATCAGGACGTGGGGCTATGTCAAGACCTCTCTGACCCTAGGGACTTCTGCACATTCTCTGGCCAAATACTGGCTGAACAGTCAGCCATTCTGACCCAGGGGCAACTCCTGGGAAATCAGGGTTAAAAATAAAATTGCATATTACATTCCTGCATACTAAAGTTGCATTTCTAACACTCGAAAAGCCAGTGTAACAGCATCAGCTGAATTCACTGCTTCTTTCCCCACCTTCATGAGCAGGCAGAAGCGTTGAGAGAATGGTGGACTTCGACCCAGATTCTAGAGTTCCATGTCGCCTTCCTAGCTGAAAAGCCTTGGCTATTTCATGTACCTTCCTACCACCAATGGTGAATCACCAAATGTGCTCCCTACTTATAGAAACATCTTTAGGATGCAAACCCCTGGTCTTTTATGCCAGTCCTCTTTGTGCTTAAAATGGCCAAATATCTCTTTATCCACAACATACTACCCCACTAAAATTGCAATAAAACACAATGCATGTTCTCTCTATTTGACTTCCATATATTTCAGTTGCCTCTGCAAAGCCCTGAGGGAGAGGAGAGCCAGGAATATGAATTTATTCTGGCTTGTACTTTCTCAGTCTTCCATCCCTCCTTTTATTTTTATAATAGGTTATTCTTATTATGTTCTATGTGCTATGTTACCAGCAGCCAGTTGAAATCCACTTTGGAGGTAAGATGGTTTATAAACAGACTGATTCTACTTGGTCTGCTTGTTTAATTACCCCCAAAGACGATATTCATCTTCCAGCCTTCCATTAGCCCTTTAACCTTGAGACAGAAAATACATAGGGAAGTTTTTGTTGTATGATGCTGGTAATACTTAAAAGGTTTACTTTTACCCTATACCCTGTAGCAAGAGACCCAGTGACAGATTGGCAACAAATTAGTATGCTTTGATTCTTAGAAATGGTTCAGAGTCATTCACAGGTCACTGTCATTGCTAAGTCAGGCTATCAGATGCTTTTAGGACCAAAGGATGATCATACAGTGACTACGCAGCTTTTCTCTACCAAAATAGAAGAGTCCCAGAAAAAGTTCCCCAAAATTCTGGAGGTAATTTAGGATTCATAGGCTCACCAAGATTCCAGTGAAAGAAGGCATGGCTGTATGGTGGACCGATCCCTGATGTGTTCTGAGGGTAGCCCTGCTGCTCCAGAAATGCGAGTAGATAAACCACATGAAGTGGCTGGCCCTTAGCGTCTTTATTCGCAAAAGGAGTGGGAACCTCAGCTCTCTTTCTCTCCTCTTGGGCTGTAGGAATGGAATTCCTTGTTCTTTGCAGGAGGCTAAGATCTTCCCAGGTGGCTGATAAGAGGCCTTACTAGAAAGGCTTATTCTTGTGAAAATGTCCCATAAACTGTATACGTGCACACTGTCAACTGGCTTTGAAAGGAATTATACTCATTTGTCTTGATAGCCTAGAATTTTTTAAAAGTTCTATAGTAGAATATTATGTGTTCTTCGGATCATTTCATGATTTCATAACTAAAAATATTCAAAAGAAACAATGGTTTAGTACAGCTTGTAAAGCAAATTAGATCCTTTTTTCATATTTTACTTGTTAGCATCATAGTTTTATGTGCTAATTCTGTTTATTCATACATTTTCCTATTAATCTAAAAAATAGAACTTGGAGCTCCTATTTCACAAGAATATATAGTTTTTCAATAAAACTCTTTAATAAATAAATTCTTTGAATTTGTCAATTCTTTCAAAAAGGAAGGCAACTAGGCAAATGAGGCTTGAACTATATCCAAAACTCAAATAAAAATCAGATGAATATATTCTAATTTTCAGATGATTTCATTGGGCAAGCCAAACTATCATATAGTATTACAAAATGGATTTCAGCAGAATGTTGTTAAAGTTGGCTATATTCCCACTGTGTGTGTTTGTTTCAGCTTCTGCTTTTATTTTATTTTTAATTAGCATACACGGCTTTTTTCAATTGTGGAAAAAGTATCACCAGACAAAATGTGATTATTATTATTTTCCCACAGAATTTCTTAGTGTCCATGTCACCTCACAGGCAGAGAATATGGGAATTTTGGATTTGACTAATAAATGATTATTTCCTTGTATAAATTTAAAGAATAAGGAAGCTGGGAGCTATAAAATAGACCTGACCACACTCTGAAATATTTATTACTTTGCGATATGTTTTTCTTTGAATTTCTTCTGTTACTTAAATTCCTTGGTAAAACTCCTATTTTACTTTTGACTTTTGAAGTAAAATAAGGACAGGTTTTAGAAACACACTTTATTCCAGCTATCTGTTGTTTTAATTAAATTTATTTTTGGCATTAATAAAGCTGATAGAAATTACTAAAACCAAAATATAAACTATATTTTAACTATTACATTAGATAACTTATTCTCATTAGTTAATTTAGGTGACACTCTGGGCAAAGAGAATTAGGGTTAAAAGTGTATAATATGTAAAGCCCACCCTCCGTGAGCAATGGCAAACAAAGTAACACCTATGTACCACTAAAACCATTTTAAGTGCTATTTTTCTAAGAGTTTTGTGACTTTTCCTAGAGATTAAAACATTTTTTGAAGATGTTTATATTTTCCAATAGGATATATATATAACAGGATATATATAATATATAATAGGATAGATAATATATTTTTTTCTAAAGTTTTTATATCAAACTATTTTTAAAATGTTTTAGAAGTCTTTTCCCCCTCCAGGATCCTAAAGGAACTAGAAAAATTAGCCCTGTCTCCCTGGTTTCCCTTTGCTTCCCTTCCCTTCCCTTCCCCTTTCCCCCTTCCCCTCACCCCTCCCCTCTCCCCCTTCTCCTTCCTTCCTTCCACGTGTGTATGATACTAGGGATTGAACTCAGAGCCCCATGCATGCTAGGAATATGCTTTACCACTAGGTATATCCCCATGCTCTCTTAATCTTGTGATCATACCAGACCATAGTGAACTTGTTGAATAAAGAAGTAATTAGCACAATCATACAGAACTAATAATGTTCTTTATTTTATCACTATTATGTGATGAACATTTGACTGTATACTTTACAAATATATTAATTATCTCATAGAGTCTTTTAACTCTTAAAAAAGAATACACTAGGTTCCCTCTTTTCCCCCATTTTACTTCAATATTAGCAAAGGCAATTGAAAATAACCAGCAATCAAAGGCAAGAAATAGTAATAGAAGGAAGCATATTTGTTAAAGAACTTTAAATCATGCATTTTAAAAAATAAATTCTATTTCTACATGTACTGTTATTTGAGTGATGTTTCACCAAAGCCAAGATTGTATAACAAATGCATTAAAATGGCAAATTAATTTTTCATGCAAAATAAGATCATGGATGGAAGAAAGAAAGAAAGAAAGAAAGAAAGGAAAGGAAAGGAAAGGAAAGGAAAGGAAAGGAAAGGAAAGGAAAGAGAAAGAAAGGAAGGAAGGAAGGAAGAGAGGAAGAGAGGAAGAGAGGAAAAGAAAAGAAGAGGAATGTTGGTTCCAATGGTTTCATATAGAATGTAACTGTTCATTCATCATAGGAGAGAAAAATATTTAATCAGTCCTGAACTGATGCACACATACTTTATCATGTTTAGTGACTTTTAGAGTGTCAGTTTGTAAAGTGTTTATCCAAGGAATGGACTTCTGGCACATGGATAAAATGAAAAGTGAAATGTTTAGTTCATAATAGGCATATTTTCCAGAATCTTTCGGAACAACTATCTGGAGATGAATAGAAAGACTACAGGTCTTTGTTTATCTGGCTTATGCTGGCAGACTACGCAGGCTCCAGCCTGGTATTAAAACTGAAGTGACATGGAATGTCTTTGCAAAACCCCCAATGACATCATTCCCTTAGCAATATTGATAAAGTAAAACAAAGTTGGAGTCTGTTATTTCCCAACTTGGATTTCTTGTTAACTACTACAGATCCTGCCAAAAAATTTACTGTCTGGAGACCCACCAGAGGAAAGCTCCCTAGAATCAATGGCAGAAATCTGTATTTTGTGCCTTTTCAGGCCATGTGCTAAATTTTAGGTACAGCACTTTTCTTTGTATAAATGGGTTTTCTTCAAAGGCTATCTTATGTAAATTTTTACAAAATCAATAGACCTTCAACTGTGTGACACTCCAGGACACCCTTTACAGATTTCTTGGCCTTTGTAAGTTATAAAAAGAACATTCTGGGATGGTGGGGTCTCCTGAAATTTTTGCTTGTTAGCTTTAGTGCCTTTTAAAGAATTTCTGCACTTTTTTCTTCACAGAGTATTAGTGTGTTTTTCCCAGTTTGTGTTGATAATTATACAGGAAAATGCACCAAGGAATGTCTGACCTTTAAAAAATTTTACTGTACCAATAAGAAGGCAAGGAAGGGAGAGACACCATATACTCATACCATATATGAGTGCTCATATTTCACAAAGGCATGGATGGAAAGTCAATAGATACTGATGGTGCATGAAGTTGCCATTAAAATCTTCAGCAGGGCATGGTGGCACATGCCTGTAATCCCAGCACTTGGGAGGCTGAGGCGGGAGGATCACCATAAGTTTGAGGCCAGCCTGGGCTACAAAAGTGAGTTGAAGGCCAGCCTGGACTACATAGTGACACCCTGTCTCACAAAAACAAAAACAAAAACAGAAACAAATAAACAAGCAAAATATTCAGAGGGCAGATCCTGGTAAATCAAAAGTTGGCCTGTTTGGTTTTGGATGCCTATATGTATCTGGCTGAGGAAAGCAGGTTTGGGGGCTGAGTTTGAGAGCATAGGCTAAAGAACTTGAATTGCTATGTAGAGTGAGTTTCATGTTTCCCCAAGCCACCCAGCAATCCAGGAGGAAGAGCAGACAGGATAGATCAGAGGGCCCGGGGAGCAAGCAAAATTGCAAGAGGCAAGCACGTTTCAGTCTTATTTGTATTAGTACATTACTGTCAGATGACATGGTCAGTAAAATATCCTGTGAAATTTATTACAGCTTCTTTTGTGCCCAGTGTAAATGTTCATCTGGTGCTTTAAAATAATTTGTATTCTCTATTGGGTGCGGAGCTCTGTTATACCTAATAGAGTATGTTTACCAATTGTATTGTTTAGCTCTTCATTACCCCTACTTATTTTCTTTGTATGCTCTCATGGCTTGTAAGAGGAGTGACTTTGGAATTACACAGATTTAAGGATATTTATTTAAAAATAAAGAAATAGCCAGGCATAGTGGTGCACACCTGTAATCCCAGCATTCGGGAGGCTGAGCCGGGAGGATCTCTGCGAGTTTGAGAGCAGCCTAACTACACAGTGAGACCCTGTCTCACATACAAAACAATGCAAAACAAACAAACATAAACCAAACAAGTACAGTATTCTCTTAAACCAGGCAAGTTAATATGATATCTAGGAATTTACTCTTTGTAAATATTCACCCAATTGTTCCAAGCACTTTGAATAAAGATGTTGAATTTTGAAAAAAAAAATTTTTACTGTAAAAATGGAGACTCTCCTGTTGCATAGGATCAAGAACAACCTTTCTACTCCACATTTTAAAAATGTAATCACATCTAGAGTAATCTCTAGAAGCTCTATTCTTCTGCAAGTTGATAGAAGTTAGAATTCGTAATTTTTGTTCTTTAAGGCTAAGAAAAAAAGTAATGAAATCACTAAACTTATACTGGGGATTCCAATCACTGTATTATTGAAATGAATGTGGTATAGGGATGGAGGGGGAAAATAATGCAAGGAAAAATAAAGGATATGATGTTCTGCTCACTAGTCTGTATTTTTTATTTTCATTGTATTTAAAAAAAATAGGGAGTAGAAAAAATAAAAGTTAATCACTGAAGTTGTCAGGTGTATTTAATTTACTAACATGATTTGCTACAACTTTAGAAAATGGACTTTTAGCACAGCAGATATGCCAGAAAAACTATTTAAATAAAAAACTATTGAAATAACCACATAGTCTAAGAAAATAGTCTAAGGTCCTCTCAGGGGAGAGGAAGAAAAAGATTTTCAGAGTAGAATGAAAACATAGAAAGTGAAACAGTTCCTGTTTTTCTGCATGCACACTTGGCAAATTAGAAATCTGCTATAAACTGGGCATGGTGGCGCACACCTATAATCCCATAACTCAGGATGCTGAGGCAAGGATCACTGTGAGTTCGAGGCCAGCCTGAACTGCACAGAGACACCCAGTCTCAAACAAACATTGAACAAACAAACAAACAAACATGCTCTAAAAGGTTCTTATCAGGACTCCTTTAGACACAGGGTATAAAGAACCACGTTAAATTGTTACACCCCTCAAGGCATTCTCAGAAACCTCCAGGACCCTAGCTACAGGTTGACAACCTCCAAAGGGGCGGAAATGAGGCAGACAGATGGAAGCACTCTCTGTACCTCCATTTTCACCTTATTTTGAAAGTAAGGGTAACAGAAGAGTACTTGACACACAGGAAGCACATTTTTATTCTTTAATGGTGTTCTTCCTTGTGGATGTTTATCGCGGAGACTTGCCACCATTCGGTCAGTATTTTCTGTTTGTATGTTATTGCGAATTCTTGCAAGGGTGAACCTGATTGATTTCTGGACAGGAAGAGCCCATGAAGAACACTGGCTAATCCGATATGGCCAATGCATAAGATAATTTTTTTTTTTTTAAATCAGTGTGAGGAACTGAAAAGTGGCCATACCTACATTAACTTTTGGGGGAGGAAGGAAGGACTAATGGAATAATGAGGCCTGTGAATGTATAATTTGGTGAAAATATTGAGTAATTTTATAAGTTGAAATTTTTCTTTCATTGTGAGAAATTTTACATCTTAAAACTCTTACGTCATCTCATTTTTTGGCTGCTATGATTGCATACATCAAATATGGGTAAACTTAAAAAGTAACATGATAGTAGCAGAATTTTTATTTATTTTTATTTTTTTGACTAATTTGCTCACCACCTGTCTTGAAGGACAATGTAGTTGTGAGCTTGGCATAGTAGAAATTATAGCTATATTTGCCTTTTCAGGCTTGAAATCAGAGTTGGAGGAGAGAAACACACAAATTCTACTCTCAGTAATTGCACCATATACACAGAATGTCAAGGAAGAAATCGGTGATAACTTCTAGGTCTATGGCAGGTTCAATCTTTTCAGACTTAGTTTCCTTCACCGATTGTGAGAATTCAATATGATCATGTGAATACCGTATTCAACACAATAACTGAATATGCAGTAAGTGTCCAATAAACACAGGCTTTTCCTCCCTCAAAATGTATGCATTTTTCAGCTTTTAAACAGCAATTTCCTTCAATGACCCAAGGCTTTCCACAACCCCTCCCCATCTCATCCTCCCCTAAACAACCCCTACCCATCTGGGTGAGAGCAAGGTCACACTCCCATTCATGGTCACAGAGTCTCCCAAGGAGAAACATTAGCATATTTGCAATGAACATTTCATTCCCCTGGTGACACTGCGGCATGGAAATTTGCATCTATACTGATTTTTTTAATACCAAAAGGTTATTACTGGCACACAAAACCCTAGATTATCGTGAATTGATGTAGATTTTGCATGCTACTTCCAGAAGATTGGCAAACTCTTTTGTGTACTATTTAAACCAGTGAAACAGTTACCAAAGTGACTCTGGGTTATTTTACAATGTTATGAAAATATATCCTTGCAAAATTATTTGTAGAGTCTTTTTTGTTTGTTTTTGGTTGTAGTCTTTACATTGTTAGCAGTAAATTATGAGGGGTTTATGGGAAAAATTCGTGCATTGATTAGAATTATTCTATTTGAGGATATTGTGATTAAGTTAAAGAGATTGGGAATATTTGACATAGTTTTCAGAGTTGGTTTAAGAAATACATGACAATTAGGCCAGAAAACCCTGTATCACTTAAAGTCCAAGAATGTTCCAGAAAGAGAGCAGAGAATGAAAAAGGCAATAAGAACAACAGAAGTTAGAAAATAATTTCAATAAATTGAGGGGGGCAGGAATATTAGAAAAAGGACATGATAGAGACATTATAGCAGCCCCTTTTCTCTCTAGTTTTTCCTATGGTGTTGTAAGTGAATATCCAACGTTATATCCCATGTCTTTCATGTTCAGTTACCTAAAATTTAGGCTTCAGTTTTCTAAAATTGATTTTCATTTTAAGAATTCAGTGATAACTGAGCATGGTTTAATACAGGTAATATACAAGGTATAATCAAAAACTACCTTGAATGTTTAATTTTTAAAAATTTATTATAGTAAAAAACACATTGGCATTAATCCTCTTCAGAGTACTCCCTCTGGCTTCAAACACACTTATCCCATTGTTCTTACACTTTCTAAAGCAGTTCTGGAAGTCCTCTTTTGTGAGTGTCTTTAGTTTGGGCTGTTGTAGCTGCCTCTATTTGGTAAATTGATTAAAAATATTGACCTTTCATGGTCATTTTGATTTGGGGGAAGAGTCAGAAGTCACAGGTTGCCAGATCCAGTGAATAAGGGGTATGAAGACTGCTGAAATGTTTCTAGGAGCCCACCTTTCTGTTGGATGGCACTCAGAAACATCATTCACTATATTTTTGATCACATCTCATAAAGACATGAAGAGGATTTCCAGAACTGCTTCAGAAAGTGGCCAAAATAATGGGATGAGTGTACCTGAAGTGAGGGGGAGGGTTTCAAGGGCGATTAATGATACCATATCTCTTACTGTAATACATTTTTTTTTTAAGTTTAAACATTCACTGTATATTTTATCACACCATGTAGGCACAATTTACTCATTAATTTAGAAAATTTAAAATATAGGTCCATGAAAGTGGAACTGAAAATGATTGCTTTAAATATTACAACTATGAATCAAAGTGCTTGTACTACCAAAAGTAAACAGATTTTTTTTCTTTTGAAGGTTCTCACATCCTTCAGTGATGTTGGGAAAAAAACAGTGCCATATAGCATACAGATTTCAGATATTTCTATTAAGTGTCTTCTAATTTTAATCTGCATGGATATGAAAGGTAGATCTCATTTCTTTCAAAACATACAACTTACCTTCCCTTTTTACTTTGATTTATATCTCTTTATTCTTACCTAGATAAGGATAAATGCATATAATATTCTAAATCCCTCAACTTTATTTGAAATATGTGTTTTATCAACTCTAGTCAAAATGTACTAGAAATGTGAGCAAATGTGTATTTATGCAATTCTATAATGTTAAAACACTTTTAAAGTAAGGATCTGTAAATAATTACCTATTTTAATGCTGTTTTGACAAAAGAAAGCACTGGATTCAAAAGAGAATTAAATGTCAAAATCCAAAACTTCATAGGTTATTCTACATATAAAGCTTAGGATTTGATGAAAAATAAATTCAGTGAGCATAATTATAAAATGAGTAAAAGATGGAATTTCTTATCTCCATGTAATAGTACATAAACCAGGAGAAAAGGAGAAGGTCTATAATTAGCTGATATTAAAAAATAGATGTAGAAAGATACTGGCATTTTTTTTCTTTGATAATATCTTAACTCCATCCTAAAATAGTAATATTCAGGTCCCAGATCAGAAGCAAAATCACTAGTGGTAATGTTTTCTTTTTGAAATTCCTCCTTGGGGAAATCTAAAAACTCAAAAAAATTGCCAATTAATGACAGTAGTAAAATTAAAACAATTTGAAATAATTGAAGCAAGATTTTAAGATTCAAAAGGGCAACATCAACTGTAGCATAGTATTGTTTTGCTAGAAATAGATCTGGATTTCTGGAAGACAAGAGCATATCTAGATTTCTGGATTTTTATTTCTGATTATCAGCCAAATTTTAAAAGCATTAAGAAGTAAATGTTAAAACTGAAACTTTAACGCGAGGAACATACTGGAAAATATTTACAGAATTTAAAATGGAGAGAATCTTTGCCAGCATCACAGTCGCAGACTATTGATGTTTATTTTTATCTCTGTAACTTATTTTTAAGTGATTCATTGTCATTTGGTCTTCTAAGTAATGGATTGCAGAGGAAGCATAGTAATCAAATTAACTAAGGAAAGTTTTTCCAAGCTTCTTGTTATCCATGTATTTTTCCACACATATACTGTTTCTCTAGTTCATTTAACTTTACATTTTTATTTCTTTCAATACTGGTAAGTGTACACAGAGTAGAATAAGTCAGTTTATATTACAGGTTTATATGAAGAAAAGAAAAAGGCCTCTCCTCCTGCCCTTCACTACCCTCTCGTGTCTCTGAAATGTTTCCTCTATTTGCCGTATTTCTCAGCATTGTATTTCTTGTACTGCTATTGCTATTTCATTGTTTATTCATTTAGCCATTATCTGTCAGCCTGTGGTAATGGTAGATGTGATTTTAGCTTTCTCTTTCTTGGGCCCAGCCCACCCACTTCTTCCACTTCACCCTGTTAATGGATGTATTTATATTACAATTTTTAGGTAGGAAAGTTGTCTGGGAGATCATATAAAAAATAATATTTTCAGACATGTACATCCTCAATTTATTCTTTCTTCACACTTGGTCAATAGTTATCCAAACACAGAATCCTACTTGAAGGTTATTTTCCCTCAGAAGGGAGCACTGCTTCATGGTGTCTCAGTCTTCGGCTTCCTTCCAGGAGGCCCTCGGCGTTCCTCCTGAAGGGCAGATACAGTGCTGTATGAAGCGAGCAAGGTTCCCTGTGTTCCTGGTATGAAAGCACATGTCATTGGGCCTGGTGTTGTCTTTTTATTTACCATACTACAAAGTTTTTGGTTTTTTGTTTTGTTTTATTTTGTTTTGAGTCTCATGTCTTTCTGTTCTGGGATTTCTAACGTGAGTGATTAAGACAGTGTTTCTAAAATCGAGAGGGAGATGGGACATTTGAGTTGTGAATGAGCCTACCATGTAGCAATGCTGAGTGTTATTTTGAAGGTAGCCTGGGCAACTTCTCAAGACCCTGTCTTAAAAAAAAATGAAGGAAAAGAAAAGAAAAAGAAAAACAAAGCTGTGAATTTGGTTCAAATGTGAAGCTCAGGGATGTACCATGGCAGGTGACTGGGCGTTGTACGTCATCATCACAGACAAGTAGAAGCAGAAAGTAGGAGAGTGTAGCTGATCACCCCAGGAGATGTATTCACAGGTTTCCAGCTGCTGAAGACCGAAACCTTGAAAAACACTACACCAGAGTTGCTACTGGAGGAAAAGGAGAGGAAGTCAATTGAAAATTAAAAAGGAAAAATAGATGAACGATGTATTAGAGAGGTCTGGGTGAATCAAAGGTAGCAGAAAAGCTCAAGAAAACTGTGATCTATACCTAAAGACAAAATACTCTTTTGTTTTAATAAGAAGATAATGTCATACTTACCAAAAACTGGTTTTTTTGAACTTTGGTTCACTGTCAGTCATTGAGTCAGAGACTATATTGCAGTACACAAAAGAAAAGAAGAAAGTGGAAAATCTGAGGGCAAGATGCTTTTGTCAAAAGTTTGCAGAGGGACAGAAAGGGAGAGACAGGATGGAATGCAGAGGAAGATATGTGCTCTGTTGTTAAAAACACATTTGGTTGCTACCCACAAGGATGTAGATACATGCCATAACTGGAGAGAGAATCTGCATTTTAGTATAGACAAATATTGTGGTCATAAAATACAGGAAAATGATGACCTAATTACTGGAAGTTACATGGAAGGAGTTGAATAAGTGATGTCAGGAACTTCAAGAAAAAAAAGGTGTGGCGCAATCCTGGGAAACAGTGCTTGGGAAGTGTTGAGAAGAGCAGAGCAGAGCAGGGCAAGAACTAGGGAGTCCCCCTCTCTTGCTTCCCTGAATTTGGGAGGCCAGGGGACCAGGATTGCGAAGCTTCAGCTGAAGAATATCATGGGTGACATGATTTTGTCTAGTTGAAGGCATGCTTTTATTTTAAAAAAGTAGCATAAATACATATGAAAAAGAAGGTATAAAAGGAACCCCAAGGGCTTTAAGAACAGTTAGTAGAACCAGTCAGTGTTGATTATTCTGGAACTGGACTCCATGGGGACGGACACATGTACAAAAAGAAGGGAAGTTGGGCATGGAAGGGCTGATACTGCAGAAGATGAGTGTGCTTAGCAGTGAGGAACAGTGGGCTGGAATCTCATGCACAAGGAGCATAAGAGCTGGAGGGCTTCCCAGGCAAGTGCTAGTAGGTTGACCAGCCCACGATGGAGTGTGGTTGTAGCTCAGCTTTTGCAGCTTGGCCTCTGAGACTTGGTGGTCTTGACTGGCTTTGGATGGCTCATGCGATCCTGCATTTATGCTGGGAGAAGACATATTTCCTGTGAGTCGAGAAGAAAGGGAAAACCAGCTGAAGAAAAGAAGGACATCTCAGGCTAAACAGTAGAATATAGGAGAACGATCCGACTTAGCCAGTTGCTTATGTTACCTTAAAATGCCATCTGCATAGTGACCTTTTTAGGTTTAGAAATCAGAGGAGTTAGGCCCCGTAGATATGGGCTAGAAATGGAATGATATTCCCTTATATAAAAAAAACTTGCATTTATGTCTTCAAAAATATTAGAATGACAAAGAATCCAGTTAGCTTGTGAATATTTCTATGCTAATGCTTGTTTTCCCCCTCAACAGCTTCCGTAAGGCTCCTTACTCACTCATAAAAATGTATTCTTGTCAGTATGACAGTGCTGTGCAACTTTCAACATGACAGGAATATCTTACAAATATCACTGGGCTACTGAAGGCGAGATGTAGCCAAGCACTGAAAGTGCATTTTAAAAATGCTAAATGCTATTTGATTGTCGTTATTTTCTTTGTCTATCCTCACATCTCTAAATTTACCTCAGGTAAATGTAAGTTTTTGTACTCTTGGGTGTGATGACTTCTATTCCTATGAGGGGAGCTTGGTCATATATTTCAAATTGTTAATGTCACAGAAGCTAAGGTTGTATCTTCTTACACTTATTGTGTCCATATCTTACATGAGGGCTGGGAGGGCTTTGGAGATTTTAGCCAACTGGTCCTCACAAAATTCTTGCAATGAATGGGTAGGGTAATTCTTAGTGCCCACTTTGCAGATGAGGAAATGAGGGAAAGAATTTCACTCCTGTTAAACTACTTCTCAGGCTTTCTTCAAATTGAATGTTATGTGAGTAGTAGTCCATTGAGCAATTCTGGGATTCGTTTATGACATTTAAAGCCAAAATGAATGAAATATGCTGTTTGTAGAGATGTTTTACTGCTTAATTCTGCCAAGTAATAGTCTGGCCTTTATTTCTTATGTTCTTACCCTTTCTACCATTCAATAACCATATAAGGATAAAACTAGCGAACTGCTAAAATACTTTGTAAATTGTATGGCAACATATAAATATGAGATATTTATATTGATATTATATGTATGTATTATTGTTTATGTCAGTGAAAATTCAAGCAGACATTCAAGAGTATTTGTAAGCTTGTAGAAGTCTATTATTTTGAGTCTTTATGGGGAGGACTTTTTATCTAAAAGTGGAAGCCGCCTATAGTAGTAAGGGTATTTGGAAGGGTGCTGGGATTGTACCAGGGCTTTGTGGATACGAAATGCACACCCTACCACTGAGCTACGCCTCCAGCTCCATAGTGGTAGACCAATAGGAAATCTGTTATATATAAGAAGACCTTGGTTGTCTACATACATTTTTCCAAAAATTAACCTAAAAATAGATTCTTACATTAGAAACATAATCTCCCTGAGAAGTAGCTCTGGGAGCAATGCTGCATAGCGGAACATACATAGCTTTGACCCCAAAGCACCCTATTCTGAAACAAAAATGGGTGGGAAGAGATTTAATAATGAAGTTTCCACCTGACATGTGACATCTGTCTTACATGTATAATAATGCAGCAGTACTGCGTCACAGTCCCTCCACTGCGTGTATGGAGCCGAGGTTGTAAGTACCTTACATACCTGAAGAAAGCCTTGAGTGTGAGACACCAACTCGACAATAAGCATTTATTTACAAGTATGCTTGACATTTGCAGTGCAAAGCAGTAAATATTCATTGAGTGATTAATATGGGTAAGGACGTCATAGCTACCATAAGAGCTACAAGCTTTTTTTAGATAGATCTTTGTCCTGGAAACACTGCCAACTTCAACTTGGCATACAGCATTGCCATATGCCTTCCTCTAGGAATACCTTTCTCCAAAATGCTCTTGCTTCACAGCTCCTCCGGCCTCCTCATACTTCGGTTCTCCCTATACTTCTCTGCACAGTTATCCTGCGCACCCCCATTGTCATCTAGTGAGTTCACCAGCCTGGAACCCCTTCCTCTTTCCGTATGAAGACTTCTCCTGCATAAGCCTGTCTTCCTCTTCTCTTCTTTGAGTCTAGGGAAATACCTACCCCATAAGATACCTCTTCTGGATCCCTGTGCCTGCCGCTTTCAACCTCTCCCTTATATCCATTAATACATGGTCTCATTACTACCCCAAAATAACTACTTAAACAAAAAAGGAAACAAAAGCAGGCCCTTTCCTGTATATTCTCTTTCCTTCTCTTTATAACCATCCTTATCTTTCTCTCAGCTCATCTATACTTACATTTTATTTGAGCCTCCTTTTAGGATTTCATTGCCAGTCTTTTAGGAAGTTTGTCTATTTTATTGACCTTTTGAAAGAACTAGGTATTTTGGTTTTTTGATTATTTCCCTGTTCTCTTGTGTTTTGGTTGGGTAGTTTTTCTGTTTCACATATTTCTGCCAGGGGTGTAGCTCAGCGCTGCAGCACAGTACCTGCATATGCACGTATTTCTGCTCTTTAATATTCTCTTCGTGATGCGTGTGTTTAGAAGTGAGCAGACCTCTTCTATGGGGACTCCTCATAGTGGGCTTTGAAATAGTGGTACATAAAATAATGTTACTTTAGAAAATTGTGATATGTTAGTGATATACAGCACATTTTAAAATAAATATATTAATCATAAATTTCAAATCAGTACCATTAAAAAAGTGCAAATAATCATGCACTATGATGTGGTATTTTCAGTTTTATCTTTTAATTCCGTACAGTTTTTGGACTACATACTTTAAACTATCTGATTTTTATCATCTTGTTGGAATACTCTTTTTAAAAAAAAAAATCATTTCATCGTTGTATAGTGTCCCTCTTTATTACTGGTAATGTTCTTTGCCTTGCTTTTTGTATTGACTAGTTATATTTTCCCTAGCTTTCTTTTCCTAGTACATATTCTCCATCTCTTTATTTTGATTTTTCTGGGATATTTTGGTTTAGAAGTGTTTTTTGTAAGCCTCATTTATCTGAATTTTTATTTCACTATCCAATCTGATAGGGTTTCTTTTACAGATATTTTAAGCTCCTGTGTATTTATTGATTGTTGATATATTTTGATATATTGCTGCCAATTTAGTATATGCTCAAGTGGGTTTTTTCCCCCATTTGCTTTTTTATTTTCTTGTCATGTCTTCTACTAAATGAAATTTTGTCCCCCCCTTTTTTTTCTTTGATGCAAGGGATTTTTTAATTTTTTATTTCTAGTAATTTTCAGGTTACCCTTAAAATGTAAGTTATCTAACAAGTCTACAGTTTCTATTTTCCTTCTTCACCTAGACAATGTAAGGGATACTTTATTCTCGTTTTCTTATTGTTATCTCAAGTTTCAGTCACCATCTTATGCTTAAAAATCAATAGTACTTTAAGAAGTTTTATTAAAGTACTAATAATAGTTAATGAATTTCTCTTTTTAACACAATTCCTAGACCCTTTTCCAAACTGACTTTTCTTCTTGCTGAAGAACACATTACTAGTTCTTTTAATGATGATTTTCTTTTTTGTCTGTTTGGATTTTTTGTTTGTTTGTTTTGTTTTTGTTTTTGAGATAGAGTCTCACTATGTAGTGCAGGCTGGCCTCAAACTCCTGGTGATCCTCCTACCTCAGCCTCCCATTGCTGGGATCACAGGTGTGTACCACCACACCTGGTTCTTAATGAGGATTTTCTGTTGGGACTCTTTGATCCAACAGTTATGTACTAAAAGTGTGTTTTTAAATTTCAAAATATAAGGGATTTCCAAAGTTTCTTTTTTTTTCTTAATTATATGATGATTACAAAAAAGATTACTTCATGAGAATAATTCCTTGAATCTTTAGATTTGCTTTAGTGTCCAAAAAACCCCGTATATATAAGTTATACTGATAGTGCTTAAAAACAGTGTTCCACTGTTAGATTTAGTGTTTATATTTGTTTACTATTTTAAACTGGCTTAATAAAATTGTTCAAATATTCTGTATCTTTCCTGATTTTTTTTCTGTTTGTATCTGTCAATTATTAAGAAGATAAGGACTGACTTGATAAATATGTCACTTTCTTCTTAATAGTTCTGACATTTTTGCTTTGTGTATTTTTCCAATGTTTTTGTTTCATATATCCAAATTTAGAGTTGTTCTAGCTTCTTGGTGAACCAAATCTTATTTTGAATGTTTTTTCTGTTACTGTTTTTGCCTGAATTTCTATTTAACCTGCTGTTAAAATAAGTGTACATCAATGCTTTTTGGATAGTATTTGTTATAGCACTTTCACAATGTTATTTTTAGCCTTTCTATGTCCTTGTGGGGCATAATCCTACTGCCTGACTGTGTGAATCTCAACAGTGTGCTCAGGAAGTGGACATGGGCCACTGGGTGCATCCTTAGGTAAAGTGGGAATATGTGATCTTTGCCTTATCCAGGGTTCCATTATTACTCGACCCTGTAAGCTGCCACACAAGTGGACTTGGCGTGCTGAAGCTGTGAGTCTCTGGATAAAGATATCTGCTTAGTCCCTGTGTTCCATAGTCTGAAAATCTCTGGGTATTTCCCTTTCACCAGGGTGTAGAGCCAGCTGAGTAGTGGCTACAGTTTCCTTTGGGGAAGGACTGGGGAAGTCCTTCCAGTGCATCCTTGCTACAACACTTCAGGGTCCTTCCTCATGGGGACTTAATCCCTTTGTCAGTAGACTCTGGCCTGAAATCAGCTCAGTTCTGGGAACTGACCACAGAACCATGATTTTCTTTCAGAGCAACCACCCTCAGCCTCCTGACCTTTATTTTTGCCTTTTTCTTTAGCTGCACATGTTGAGCAGGAAACTGTGGCATAGAAGCAGAGGGAGCGCCAGAGTTTGAGGAGGCTGGAGGAGCTGTATACTTGTCACTTGCCCCTAAGGTTGTTATGCTCTCTGAACCATCTCCACAACTGCCTGCTGGTCAACCTCCCTTCACTGCCCCTTGCTTTGTGAGTTATTATTGTAATTGTGATTCCCAGGATCTGGTCCTGAGCATCACCTCCTGGCCCCCTGTTCCTTTAGGGTCCTATTACCGTAGCAGATTTTAATGAGCCCAACTTTGTGTGCTTTTCCTACCCACATCATGGCCTGCAGCTCCAGCTGTTCTGTTCTGCAGCACTGGTGTCCCTGAACAGAGCATTCTGCATGGCCTGGGTAAGTGGTGGAGCCTCTAAGAGCTCCCGTGGAATAGCCCTGTGCTCCATTTTCTGGACTCATACAGGTGTGCAAACCCAGTGCTCACAGCCTCTGTATTCCTTCTCTTCCATCTGCCAGGGCATCTCTGACCTGCCTGCTTCTCTGTGCATCACCCATCATTTACTCCAAGCCTGTGAGAGAAGAGGTACTCACCTAGTCCTTTCACTACATGAAGGTTAATTATTGCACCTTGCTAGGTGTCTTCTCTTTTCCTTTACTTATTAGTCCTAGCACTTCCCTACCTGGGTTTTGCTGGGAAGTCACCTCAGTTATGGTCCTGGCAGCCAAAAGAAGAGCTGGAGCAGCTCCTGAGGGGCCATTTGTTACATCTAGCACAGGAGAAGTGCTAGCTCTTCCTAGAGAAGAGTGGGCAACCTCTACACACTTTCAGGATCTGTAGGCACAACCATCTAGATATTGCTGTCCCTTGTTTCAGGATCCTAGATTTTGCCAGCCATATCGCTCACTTTAGTAGACCTCCTTTAAGCATTTAAGTGCCTCTGGCACTCTGTAATTGTAGTTATTGGATACTGTTTTCACTGCTCAACTGTTTCTGACTTTGCCCTCCTGGATATAATTGCCTCTTTCCAGGCTATGAAGGAGACTGGTTGGCAGCCTTAACTGCTTACTAGTCATTGCATTAACCCTCTGCAGGGTGTCAGTACAACTTAGCAGCCATCAGCTAACTCCTCTGTGTGTGTGGCATGTCCTTACCCCATTGTCAGTAGTCTGAATCATCATACCTGCCAGGGCCTGCATACACCCTGCTGGTGATAACCCTAGCAGTTTCATGGCCACCATGTACCAGTGCCTGCCCCCCATACCTCTCCAGAGTATAGATGGGGTGGTGAGTGAAGTGGACCCAGAACTCCATCTCACTGCCTGTTTTCTCAGAATACCTGTGGTCCTGTTGTTTAGTTCAGGTTCTTCAAGGAACAAGTGCCAAGACTAGATTTATTGGGAAGGGAATCAGAGGAAGCTGAGATAGTTGCAGGTCCAGCTTCTAGGGAGGCAAGGGAAACAGGTGGCAAAGCCAACAGGAAGTCTTGGAGCTGAAGTCATCTTTAAGAAGAGTCTTGCCTCTCCTTGGATTAGGCCTTCATCAGCATCTCTGCTGTGCTTACTCACTAGTCCAGAGGAGCCCTGGGTCCTCGTGAGAGACAAGGGGTAGTTTCAGGGTAGAGCAGCTGCTGCTGTTGGCAATCTGAGAGATACGACAGGTGTGTGTTCATAGTGCCACAGAAGTGATACACTTATTTTATTTTTAATGACTACCTTTAACAATATTCATTTGTTCATTTTCTTTGCCCCTTTCCCAAATAATACAAAATCTTCAAGTTATTTAGTATTTTATTATCATCATTCCACAAGTTGTTGATCAGTATTTTAGGTCTTCTTTATTTTTGCAAAATATGTGACAGTTTCTTTTCTTTTCTTTTTTGGGGGGTGCAATACTAGAGTTCAAACCCAGAAGCACTCTACCACTGAGCTATATTTTGTCAAAATCAGTCGCTATATTTGTGTGAGTCTACTTCTATGCATGCCGTTCTGTTTCACTCATCTGTGTGTCTGTTCTTTTCTATCTTGGTCATTGTCGTTTCATAGTAAGTTTTGAGATCAGGTGGTGTTGGTCCTCCAACTAGTTCTTCAGTGTGGTTTTGATTACTCCAAGTCTTTTGATTTTCCATATAAACATGAGAGGCAATTGACTTGTTAGGAACTTGGCCGGGGTTGCATGGAATCAACAGACCAAGTTCAAAGGGACTGAAACCTTAGCAGTAATGAGTCTTCATCCATGACCAATATATCTCTTCATATTTTTGATTTTATTGAAATATCTTTCATCAGTATTGTAGTTTTCCTTATACAGATTTTAGACATATTTTGTCAGGTTTATAGCTTCTTGTTTCATTTTTTAATTCTATTATAAACTATATAAATATAATTTAATTTACATTACATATAATGTTTATACTTATATATATTAGAAATTCTCGGATGTTTCCCTGTCTGTCTTCAAACTACTGGGCTCAAGTGCTTCTCCCATCTCAGTGTCCTGAGTAGCCAAGACTGTAAGTGCCCACTACAGTGCCCACTATAGGTGCCCACTATAGCACATGGTTATATATATATATTTTTTTATAGGTAATATATGGTATATATATATTATATATGGTAATATATATGGTATTATGTTGTTTATATATATTCGTTTGGTTACTTCTGATAGAGGAAAGCAACTGAGTTTTAATATATTGACCAATGTCCCACAACCTCACTATAGTTCTGTATTTTTTATTAGTTCCAGAAGTTATCTTGGCATTTTTTTTACATAGGCCTATTAGTCTGCAAATAAGGACAGTTTTATTTCTTCCTTTTCATTTCTATAGCTTTTATTTCCTATTTGTGTGTGTGTGTGTGTTTTGTTTTATATTTGGTGTTATTGCATTAGCTAGGGCTTCCAGTACAATGTTGAAAAGGAGTGATAAAAACAACACCCGAGCCTTATTCCCAATCTTATGAGGAAAGCATGCTCTCTCTCGCCATTAAGTATATTTGCCGTAGGTTTTTGTGGGTGTTCTTACCAAGTTGAGGGTGTATGCTTTTATTCCTACTTTGCTGAGGATTTTAATCATGAATGATATTAGGGTCTACCAAATGCTTTTCCTGAATTAATTGATAACCATCCTGTGATTTTTTTTCTTTGTTGATATGGTAGATTAGATTACATTGTTGGATTTGAATGTTTAACCTCTTGTATAATTGGGATAAATTTTACGTGGTCATGTTGTATAATTGTTTTTATTCATGTTGGGTTCAACCTGGTAATTTTTATGGAATTCTGCATATATGTTCAAGAGAGATGTTGGCCACAGTTTTTCTCTGATGTAATGTCTGTGTCTTGGTCTCTGAGTAATGCTGGATTTGTAGAATGAGTTAGGAGCTGTTTCTTGAATTTCCTGGAAAAGATCATGGATGGTAGATATTGTTTCTTCTTTACCATTTTGGTAGAATTCATTAGTGAAAGCAACCTGGGCCTGTTGGCTTCTTTTTTTGGAAGGTTATTAATTCATTAGCATATATAGATATCTTCAGATTGCTTGTGAATTTTGGTGATTTGTCTATTTAAGTAAATTGTTTTTGCTAAGTTACCAAATCTGTGGGCATAGAATGGTTCATAATATCCCTTTATTATCTATTTGATGTCTGTTTGATTAGTAAATATAGTCCTTCTTGCATGTTTTTTGTGTTAGCAATTAGTATCTTTTCTCATTTTTCCTCAGTTATCTCTGCTGTAATCTTACCAATTTTTTAAAATCCATTTAAAGGACCAGCTTTTTTTTTTTGCTGATTGTCTCCTATTTTACTATTTTTAATTTTTTAACTTATGCTCTAAATTGTATTATTTCTTCTGCTAGCTTTAAGCTTAAATTGCACTTTTTTTTTTTTTTAATGTGGGTACCGGGAGTCAAACTCAGGACCTTGCGCTCGCCAGCAGGTGCTGGTGCCACTGAGCGATCTCACCAGCCCTTTTTTTTCCTTTATGTGGGTACCAGGAGTCAAACTCAGGACCTCACGCTTGCCAGGCAGGCGCTTACGCTGCTGAGCCATCTCACCGGCCCATAAATTGCACTTTTTATCTTAGTAAAAATTCTTTAAAAAGAAACTTACATTATTGATTTTACAGCTTTTTTATTTTCTAATATGAACATTTAATTTTTTTAAGTTTTTATTTAAGTTCTGCCTAGCTATATGACATACATTTTGATATATTTTTGTTCAAAATATTTTCTAATTTCTCTTGAGACATCTTCTTTGACTTAGGAATTATTTATTGAATGATTTAGGGATATTCGTATTATCTTTCTTTTATAGATTTCTAGTTTAATTTCATTGTGGTCAGAGACCATACTTTGTGTATGCCAGTTCCTTCCCCTCCTTTCCATATTCTCCCATAATTATGAGACAACACAGGACATTTATAGAAATTAAAACTGATGCCAAAATGTAAAATGTACTTAGTGAAAGGCCAGCCAGTATGAGATTGGGGTGACCATCTTATCCATTTCTCCAAGCTCATCTATGAAGTTTATGTCACTTGACTCAGATGAAAGTTTGCTCCTGCAAACCCAGACGAAAGTAGCTCCTGCCTAGAGAATCTCTTTCCCTTTTATGGTGCTATTGTTAGTTTCCTAGCTTTGACAAATGCACTGTAGTTGTATAAGGGTTAATATCTGGGAGGCTGGGTGAAGGATACATAGGAATCCAGGTGTGTCCAACTTTCAGCCCACAGGCCATTTGTCCTCTTCTTAAAAAATGTTACAAAAACAAATACAAGAAGTAAAAAAAAATTGTTACTAACTTGCTGTAAATACATATTTTATATGTGGCTCAGGACAATTCCTCTTCACTCAGTGAGGCCAAGGCAAGCCAAGAGGTTGGACATGTACATTTTTAAGTTTCTTGTTAACCTAAAAGTAATTCAAACTAAAGCCATAAAATAATAACTCAAAGCTCCCAGAATTTAGAGTTCTGTGAAGGGAAAAAATGGAAATGATTTCTTTAATTCTATTTCCATAGCTTCAGACTTAAAGAAAAAAAAATGCTCTGTTAATGATAATTTCTTATTTTCAAACTCAAGTGAACATGGTAATAATTATTAGATTATTTAATGACACAGAATGAAAATTGCTGAAGTCCTAGGATTAAATTTCAGACTCCTGAAGAATAGAGTGGAAAGATGATCCGTGAAGCCAGATTACAAATTAAGTACATAGAAGCATTAAATTATAAAGCAAGTATACATAAATAATGACTTTCAATGGCTGAGATAAATATATTTGAATATAGAAATGTGCAAATGTTTTTTTAAGACCAAAGGAAGAATCCAATAGAAAAGGAGAGATTTTTAGATACTAGAAATAGGAGACAATCATTTTGATGCTTCCCTAAAAGAAGTATTTGGTGGGATGAAGACCATGCAGGTTGAGAACTTGGCCTTGCTTGAGAGGTGGTGAAGGTTTTTTCCCTCGGAGATGAATGTGAAATTATATACAGAAAAAAAACTGAGTACAGAAAAATTATAGAAATTAGTAAAGTGAGTTTTTTTTATTTTTGTGGGTACCGGGGGGTCGACCTCAGGACCTCGCACGCCAGCAGGCGCCCGTGCTGCTGAGCGATATCACCGGCCCCTTTCTCGTATGTGGGTTCCGGGAGTCGAACTCAGGCCCTTGTGCTTGCCGGGCAGGCGCTTAAGCCACTGAGCCATCTCACCGGCCCCGTAAAGTGAAATTTTAATGAGAGATTTCATTCATCTGTGCCTGGAATTCATTGCATAGAAAGAGTGGTGTTCAGTTGAGAAGAAAACCTGGAATGTTTATAAACTGTAAGAGGTGGGCAAAAAGAACTCCCTTAACGTTGTTGATCATAGTTGTCCAGTGCCTAGATTCAGGAATTTTTCTTTGCTGGTTGGCCTTTAGGATCTGCATGGATCCCATTATACGTTGTCCGCTGGGGGGCAATCTGTGCCTGAAAATGTGCTTCATGGATCTTCAAGCTCCTTTTCCATCTTTTGTATGAGCTGGTACTTGTGCTTGTGTGGAACTACCTTTGTTTTTGTTTTTGTTTTTTCCTAAGAGCAATTAGCTGCTTTAGATTGCAGTTATTCCAAAGGTGTAAATACCTTTGTTTTTATTTTAAGAGAAAAGAAATGCCAGTTTATTCTTTTACCATTCTAAATTCCTCTGATTTTTCTCTACTTTGTACACTCTTTTTAGAAGACCAAGAAGATCCCATCGAAGGCCTTTTAGTAATGAGAGAAAGGGGATTTATTCTTCCTTACTGGAGCAATAAAATATGTTATACTTCATGTAAGTTCCTATGAAGGGTGGAGGAAGGAGGTGGAAATGAAGAGGATGATTTAGGGTTCCAAAAATTGCAGTTACTTGTGGAAGGCTTTTACTGAAAATAGATCTTTCTCTTGAGGCTTTAGTTTATTCTCAAGAATAATATTACAAAATTCAACATTGCACAATAAAAAAGCAAAAGCAATGTAAGATTTATAATGATCATCCTTGGCAGTTCACTTAAACTGTTTTGTTCCCTTGGGCTCGTGTTCAATACTGAGATGCTTTATGTTCTTGGTTCTGCTTGTATGGACTGAATTGAGTTACATACATGCAGTTCTCATTCTGTGCATAAACTCTAGTTAGTACTCAACCTCTTTGTTATACTCCAGAAGACAATGATATTAAGAGAAGAAATTAAGAGGAAATATCACTGAAGAAGCAAAGAAAGCAGACACCCCAGGTCCACTTAGATTGAACCAGGACTGAATTGCCACCTTGCTAGAAGGCCAGTCTGATCATAGATGTGTGCATAAGAAACAAGCTAGCCTAACCACGCACTTCATGTCTACCCGCCCCCCAATATAATTGTAACTGTGTCTCAAAATAGTCTGAACTGCCACTTGGCAGTTGAGCTAAGGAGGGAGGACTTGGTACTAAGGCTTGTTGGCATTAGCATTTGACAGAGAGAGGAAATTAATAAATGACCTGTTGCTGTCTGCACAGGGCTTAGAGAACCAACCAGACATGAGAATAACTACTCAAATTTGAATTGTGATACTAGCCGTGCTGATAACCACAGCTATATTTGTGGTGGGAACAAGTGGAGGTTGAATTAAGCAAATTTACTCCTTTCAGCAGCTCTCTTGGTCAGTTGTTCACTCTGATATGTCTGAAGGAGGGGCCAAGAAGATTGTGTGCGTGTATCTCTATGTGGGTTTCTGTGTGTATACACAAGCTCCACATCATGAAATAAATAGTCCTATGAGCTAGAAATAAGACAAAAAGATGTAATTTTTTATTATTCATCTTTCATGTGATTCCAGAGTAAAAGGATAAATGAAGTGAGAAATTGTCTCGGCTGGAGCTACTGCAAACTTTCTTCTGTGCCAAGTGAGGTAACCTGTAGATGAGTAGGGAGGAGCACGTCAAAGAGGTCCCCCACTCTGGCACTGGTTGGCTGTCCCCTCGAGGACTGACATATTGACATCTTTTTAATTGATATAAATGTCACATGTTATGATTATGTAAGGGTAGAGGAATCCTTCTCCTTAGCTTCTCTGTACGAAGAATAAGTTTCAGGACTTGTTATGCTCTGGGCACACCAGGAAGGCTGAAGAAGAACCTTCCGTGCCAGATGCTACAGCACTATCATGGCCATCACTTGTAGATTGACTGTGTGCCTGGCAACCCCGTGAAACCTATTATACACTGGAGTCTACTTAATCCTCATAAGGATCTGGTTAGGCAGGAAATGCCGTCATCTTCCTTTTAAAACTGAATTAACAAAGCTCAGAGAAGGTCCATTCTGGACAGAGCTAGAACTAAATCCTAATCATTGAAATCCAAAACCCATGCTTTGAAACCTCAGCTATAAAGAAAAGATGTCCTAACAGATTTCTTCCATTAGAAAGTTTTTAAAAATCAGAATTTTTCTCCCAGAAGGGTCAAGGCCACTTGTTCAGCACACAATCATTTTATAAGCAAATATTTATCAAACAAGTTCTGTGTTGCAGGCACTATTCAAGTGTTAGAGATAGTACAACTGGGAAGGGGGTGGGAAGACATGGGCCTCACAGTGGGAAGTTAGGTCATTAATGGCCTGCCCTCAGAGGGATTATTGGAAACAGGGCCTCCTCTTTCTCTTTGCCTACCTGCCTCCATGAGGTGAGCAGCTTAATCCAGCACACACTTCTTGCCAGGATATGATGCCTCGCCACAGCTCCAAAAACAATAGAGCCAGTTGACCATGGACTGAAACCTCTGAAACCATGAGCCAAGGAAATCTTTCCTCTTTATAAGTTGATTTTTGTTATAGTGATAGATAAACGGCTAACACAGAGACCAATAGCTAACAACTATAGAAGATATCTTTTATTTTTCATGACACAGAATACTGTGGAGGAAAAAAATCAGTGAGGACTATATAGGAGAGTCCAGAGTTGCACTTTTACTTCAACTTTCCATGAGGATCTCAGTGACGAATAACCCCTGAGCAAAGATCTGGAAAAGGTGAGATAGACAACCTCACAGACACCTGGATGAAGAGCCTACCAGGAAGCTGAAGAAGAGTAACGGCTGAAGGAGAAGAGTAACGGCAGAATGTCAGACACAAGAAAACAGAATGTCATGAAGAGGATATCAAACAATCCTTTTTATTCACTAATTAAAAACAAAGTTCTAGGGCCGGTGAGATGGCTGAGTGGCATAAGCGCCTGCCTGGCAAGCGTGAGGTCCCGAGTTCGACTCCCGGAACCCACATATGAAAAAAGGGCCAGTGATATCGCTCAGCGGCACGGGCGCCTGCTGGCGCGCGAGGTCCTGAGGTCGACCCCCTGGTACCCACAAAAAAAATAAAAAATAAAAAACAAAGTTCTACTTTTATTTGGCTCATTTCTCTGTTTATCAGAATAATCAAATTTAGAGAGGCACAAAGCACTTAAGTTTTTTTTTTTTTTTTTTTTTTTTGGGTACTGGGGGTCGACCTCAGGACCTCGTGCGCCAGCAGGCGCCCGTGCCACTGAGCAATATCACCGGCCCTTTTTTCATATGTGGGTTCTGGGAGTTGAACTCTGGACCTCGCGCTTGTCAGGCAGGTGCTTACGCCGCTCAGCCATCTCACTGGCCCCAAAGCAGTTAAGTTTTACATGAGTACAAAGTTATCACAAATTCCAAACTTTTTAGCCACGGATATTTCAGCTCTATTTAAAGAAAAAGCTTTCAAAACATCCAAGTCAGCTTAATACCCAGGCTCTGACCATATGGGGACTATGCAGTTGTAAATGCTTGCACTTCCTTTAAAAGGAATCCAGCACACAGGACTGAATTGTATGCACTTGTGACACAGACGCTGTGCAGAAACGTGATCCAATCCATGCGACACAGAAGCAGGCACACTGAGCACAGGGGCTGTGCAGGCCTCACGGGCTGTCCGGGCCTACGTGGCCTGTGCTGTCCTAGAGAATTAGAACGGCACTCCGTCAGACATCAGAAAATAAAGCACAGCATCCGTGCCCCAGTGATTCTCGAAATCAGCGCATCTTTAGATTGCTCACCCCCAACTGCTTTTGCTGGCCATGTTCTTGTCTATAATTAAAATATTTTTTGGAGCCACACATCAGAAAGTGCTCGCCTGTGTTGTTTCAGGTGTGCCTCAGGTTGCTGAAGAATAAATACAGAGAGATATTTATCATTTTATGCATGCAGTCATGCCCAGGTTTACCCTTCTTGATGCTTATATTCTGTAGGAGAGAAACTGTTAAGAGGGTCGTCCAAGTTTGTGAGCACCAGTTAACATCTGACAGCCTCAGTCTGGGTCAAAACATGGCAAATGGCTTTGTTTTGGACTTTAACTCATTTATATTTTTTTAACTCAGTGGCAGTGTTCTTCAAGAAAGCCATTGTACAGCAATTTTATTTTTCTTATCTTCGTCCTTCCATGTGTAGTACCTGGCATAGAGTTACAACCTGCTGGCTTTCGAGTAAATAAAAGCAGTAGTGCCCTCTGCTAGGACAGTGACAGAGTAGCAGCCACCTAAATTGTTGGGCTGTGAAGTTTTATATCCTACTTGACAGAGTGGGTGGGAAATAACTGATAATAATAACTGACTATTATGCAAAGATAAACAGAACAATACAAAGATCTTCCACGTAACCCCTCATCTAATTTCAGTGACTGTCGATTCATAGTCAGTCTTGTTTCATCTATACTCTACCTCTCCCTCTTGCTGTCTCCCATATTTTTTTTTTTTTTTTTTGTGGGTACCAGGGGTCGACCTCAGGACCTCACGCACCAGCAGGTGCCTGTGCCACTGAGCGATAGCACCGGCCCTTTTTTCGTATGTGGGTTCCGGGAGTCGAACTCAGGACCTCGTGCTTGCCAGGCAGGCGCTTATGCCACTCAGCCATCTCACCGGCCCCCATATTATTTTTGAAGCAAATCTCCAAGACATCTAATTTCATCCATATCTATTTCAGTATATATCTATAAGAAGTAAGTATCTATAATAAGTTACCCTCCAAGTGTCCTTGCTTGAAATTTAGGTTGAAGAAAGTAGATCATTTATCTGGTGGAATTCTCCATAATATGTATTTTCCTGATTCCATCTTGATTGTGTAGTTTACTGTGATCCTCGCTCCTGTATTTCTTATAGACTAACAGTTATGAAATACTTGATCACTTTCAAGTTCAACTATTTTGGTAAAATCACTTCATAGGTGGTGTGGTGTGATGAAGAATAAACACAGGGAGAAATCGTGTCATTTGTGTGGTGTTTCTAACCTTTGACAATCAGTATCCATATGTATTAATTTGTATGATTTGTAAAATAGTGACCTTTTGGTAATTTTTCTCAGTCATTAAGTGAAATACTTTTTCTTTAAAGAAAAACTTTCTCTCATTTGACATAGTTATTCAATGGTATGGTTCATATAAGCAATGCATGATTCTTTACCTTAGTTTACTAATTTTCAAAACAATGAGGTGGACCTTTAGCATCCTCCAACTCTGAACAATTTGTTTTAAGCATTGTAATGAGCTCATGGAATTAAATATATTTGATGTATGCCAGTCCTTTATAGTTAATGTTCTCACAGATGTACAAAATGTTCCATTTGTAAGTTTACTTTTTTTGACATGACTCTTTCTTCTGTTTGTATAAGACACTCTAGGTCCATTTTGTAGATTTTCCTCTAGAGTTTGTTTGAACCATTTCTTCAAGCATTTCTTGGTCTACTCTTTGGAATGGTCTTTAGAGACTATAATTTAAGTCTCCTGTTGTTTTCGTAGTTGTGATTAGACTTTACAGTGACAGAACTAGAATTAAAATACATTATTAGTTCATACTAGTACTTGCCATTCACATTCAGGGTGCCATTCTTAACTGTGAGAGTTGACATTCTATGTCCCTTTCCCATGCTGAGAATCTTGATATGCTAATCCTATGTCCATGTCTCGTCTGCCATTTGTTTTTCTGAAGCCCATTCTTTAGTAAATTTCTGAGTAACTGACAATGAAAATAATATTCTTTGAGTTATTTCATACTGAAAAGTTTTCCTGTGACCTTTATAATGAAAAGTCTGTTTGGTTGGATTTTAAACACTTGATTCACGATTCATGTTTTTAATGTTATAAATAGGTCACTTCATTGTCTATATGTGGAAGTGTATGATGATAATAACATTCTGTTCTCTAAAATGAACTTGGCCTTTCTGCATGATGACCAAAGGATTTTTTCTTTCTCCTTGTAGTAGAGTAGTTTTACTAGGATATGTCTCAGCTGTAGCTATTGTCATGCCCAATATATAATTTCAATTTTTTTTTAGTTCAGGAAAAATTTCTGGTATCGTGATTTTAATTTATTTAACTGACAAAAATTATATATAATTACAGTATACAACATATTGTTTTGAAATATGTAAATTGTGGAATGACTAAATCAAGCTAATTAAATAGCTATACTTGAAGTATAGGAGGTAATGTATATGTTAAAAAAAAAAAAAAAACCTAACTTTTGCGCTGGGAACACTTGAAATCTGATCTCATCAATTTTTAAGAACTCAGTTCATGGTTACCAACTAGATTTATCATGTTGCAAAATAAATCTTTTTGAATTTTTTTTTATCTAACTAAATTTTTGAATCATATATATATATATATATATATATATATTTTTTTTTTTTTTTTTTTTTTTTTTTTTTTTTTTTTGTGGGTACCGGGGGTCGACCTCAGGACCTCGCACGCCAGCAGGCGCCTGTTCCGCTGAGTGATATCACTGGCCCTTTTTTCGTATGTGGGTTCCAGGAGTCGAACTCGGGCCCTCGTGCTTGCCAGGCAGGTGCTTATACCGCTGAGCCATCTCACCGGCCCTGAATCATATTTTTAATATGCATTCTATTTCATTGCTTTGGTTGCCTGCTCTGGGTGAAGTTTTATTTTTTGAATTTACACATAATAAGTGTACATAATTTTGGAATACAATGTGATGGTCAAATCAGGTTACCTAACATATCAGTCACCTCAAACATTTATCATTTGTTTATAGTGAGAATATTCAAAATCCTCTCTTGTAGCTATTTTGAAATAAACAAAATTGTTAACTATAGTCACCTTAGAGTGGTGTTGAAAAAGGAATTTATTTCTCTTACCTAATTTTGTACCCACTGTCTAACTTTTCCCCATACCTCTCACGTCCCTGACCCCTGGTAACTGTTACTCTATTGTCTTCTTATAAGGAATCAACTTTTTTTGGGGGGGGCTTTCATAGTGTACATGTAAGAGTTTCTTGTCTTCTATACTTGTAACTTTCTGTCAAATCTTTTTTCTTGTTTTCCCCTTGATTTTTAGAGTATTCTATATTTCTTTTTCCCTTAAGATATTATGTGTTATTTTTATTAACTGCTGTGTTACTTCTACTCCAGTTCACATGTGTAAAATTATTTTTTAAATTTTAGATTCTTTACTAAGTCCTCTTGCCTCCTCATTTCTGAGTTTTTTGTAGTTTGAATTTTTTTTTATTTTTATTTATGTTAAAGTTATTTTTTCTGTCTTTTACATTAGATCACTTATCTTGTATTGAATGAGGATAATTCTTTTCCATACAAATATTGAGTTCTATCATGATTTGGTAAAGGTTTTTCTACCTCCATTTAATTGGCTTGCCATGTTTGTCAAAAATCAAATGACTTCACGTATGTAGGTCTCTTTCCAGATCCTTATACATACGATAATGTGTTGATTAGTGTAGCTTTAGAACTGTTTTAGTATAAATCCTTAAGTTTCATTCTTTTTATAAAAATAGTTTGGGGTATTTTAGATGTTTTAAATTCTAATATAAAGTCTAGAATCAATATCAATTTTTGTATTAGTCAGTTTTCCTATCGCTGGTAAAAACAAAATACTTGACAGTTGCAATTGAAAGCAGAGGTTTATTTGGTGCATGGTTTCAGAAGGTTCAGTCCATTGTAATCTAGCTTGTAAGCAGAAGAGTTTGGCAAAGGAGTGCCACTCATCTCATGGTGGCCATGAAGCAGGGCAGGGTAAGATTACCAGAGGGAGAAGGGTGAGGAGACCAGATATAGTACCCAAGGTCTTGCCCTCATGACCTACTCAGATACACCTAGAAGTGTGCCTAACTAATTCCCAGGGCAACTCTAAAATCAATCAAGTTGACATTCCAGCTTAACTATTACTTTCCACCCCCTTATTACTTGACACCCAAACATATCTCCTCCAAAGATGCTTAATCTCCAAATAAACACAAGGTAATAATTCCAACCAACAAGATATAACTATCTTACATACAATCAACAGCATACTAACACTGTTCTCCAAAGTCTCAACAGTTCCAGCATTTCTAAGAAGCCCAAGTCAAAATCTTTCTGAGACTCAAGGCAAACTCTTAGCAAGGAATCTTGTTAAAATTCAAAAAGCACGTTACTTAATCCCAAAATATAATGGCATATGGTAAACATTTCCATTCCAAAAGGAGGAATAAAGGAATAGAAAAAAAAAAAAAATCAGACCAAAGCAAGATCAAAACCTAATAGGGCAAACATTAAGTTTCATAGCTTCATATCCAGTACATGATGATAAAATGTGAGTTCCAAAGTACTTGGGGTGCCCCACCCCTATGGCCTTTCTTGTTATAACCCACACAGCTTCTCTCTTGGACTGGCTCCACTTGTTTCCTTTGGCTTTCCTTGGCAGACATTCCCCATTCCTGGTATCTCTACTTTTCTGGGGTCTCCACTGCACCTTTGGCTTTATTGCCACAGCTTCAGACATATCCCTTCTCAGGGGTATGTTGCCTGGTATCCTAGGCCTTCCTTTAAAACTGAGTGGAGGCCTGCCTGATAAGATAACTCTTGCAAGCCTGAACAACCAATGTCATGTAAAGAACACCAAGATTTCTTACCAGCTTGAGCAGTAGCCAGGCCGTCTTGGGCTATGGATGAAGCAGCCTCGGAATGCCTGAATGGCTGACCATGGTGATTCCCAGGCAACTAATTCCCTAAGCAGCCCTTTTCAAGCAGAGGATCCATAGCCTTTCTTCTCAAATGAATGATTTACACTTTTCACTCTTGAGACTGCAATTGGTGGGGTCTTGCTGATTCCTAAAATGCCCTTAAGGCATCTTTCTTCTTGTCCTGGTTCAAAGTACTTCATGTCTTTTTAATGGCACTGTTCTCTTTAGCAACCACAACTTCTTTGTTTCCAACTATATGCATGCTTCTTTTCTGCCCAAATTTAAATCTCAAGGATATATGCTCTAATTTTTGCTCTCTATTCTCACTCTACATCTGGCTAAAAGCAGCCAGAAGTACTCATGTCACAACCTGAACATTGGGAAGACTTGAAAATCCCTCCATCAGATCAGTTATTCTACCCCTCATAAATTCAGCCTCCCACAAAATCTTAGGACATATGCAAATATAAATAAGACTTTTGCAAGAGGGTAACACGTCTGGCCTAAAGTTCATGTCCTAATCAAAACCTCCTTCCTAACAGAAATATGGCCCTGGCCTTTATTTTCCACATTCTTATCAGTATTCTGGTCTTCTGAGCTCCAACCAGAATCACTTATTGGGCTCTGCATACAGTAGTTTATTATTTTTGCCTCCTCTAAACTTCTTAAAAAATTCTTCTATAATCCAGCTCCAAAGGCTTCTGAACCTTATGGTAAGGTACAGTTACAGCAAGGAGCCCACTTCTCTCCTACCAATTTTCTGTATGAATCAGCTGTCCTGTTGCTGGAAAACACGCTGGCCACCCACAACTTAAGGGAGGAGATGTTTATTTGATTTCAGGGTTTCAGAGGGTTTGCTCCATGGTCACCTGGCTCCAAAGCAGGAAAATCATGGTGAAAGGGCTTGGCAGAGGAAAATGCCTCTCACCTCATGGCAATCAGAAGCAAAGCAGGGAAACAGTGCCAGAGAGGAAGGGGCCAACAATCAGATATATCATGCAAGATCAAGTTCCCATGACCTACCCAGATACACCCAGAAATGTGCTTTACTAATCCCCTGGCTGGCACAGTTACTTTAAAGAAAACCTTTTTATGAGGATTTCTTTGAATCTGTAGAGCAATTTTGGGAAAATGGATCTTAACAATGGTGAATCTTCTGGGAATATATTATAGTTTTCATTTACAATTTAGGCTTTCTTTAATTTCTCCCAATGATATGTTGTAGTTCTTACACACTTCTGCTTGATTTATTATTAGTTATATTTTTTGATGGTAATGTAAAATTACATTGTTTCTCCAGCTGTTGCATTTCCATAGAAATGCATTTGATCTTTTAATATCTACCTTGAAGCTTACATGATATATATTAAATTATTTAGTTCTTATAAGTTCACTTATTAGTTTTAACAGTATTTTTTGTAGTTTTTATATGATTTGCTATGCATACAACCATTTATGTGTATATATGTAGAGCAATAATTTTCTTTCTTTCCAGTCTTAGTTTTTTGCCTATTTATTTGCCTATTGCCTATTTCTAGCCTATTGGCTAGAGATTTCAGATTTCAGTAACAGTGTTGAATAGAGTTGGGAAGAGCAAACCTGCTTTCTTTCTGCTTAAATTACAGGGTTAAAATATCAAGTACTGTATTTGATTCATTAATGTTTTATTGAAGACTATTTTGCTTATGTTTATGGGGGATATTGGTCTATAAATTTCTTTCATTTTATAATATCTTTTGTGGTTTTTACTGTCAATATCAGGATAATGCTGGTCTCATAAAACAAATTGAGGAATGTACCCTCCTCTATAGTTTTCTGAAAGTTTTAGCATAAATTTCACTTTATTTCCATATCAAATGGTCATTAATTTACTATGAAACAATTTGAAGCAGAAGTATTTGGAAAATGGAGATAATTTTGATTATAAGTCTATCAAAATAAATGTAATACTTATTAAAAATAACTTCAATGTCTTAGATGTGGAGCTATTTATATTTTCTACCTCATTTGTCTGTTTTAAAAGTTTTGATTAAGAATTTGTGGATTTCATTTATAGTTTTTAATCTATTGGCATGAAGTTGCTTATAATATCATCATATTATCATTTTAAGCCTGTGTAATCTTTAATGACTGGTTTTCATCTCTGGTATTAGTAATTTATATGTTCTTTCTTTTTTTCTTTATCAGTCTTAGTAGTAATTTACAAATTTTATTAAAGTTTTCATTAAATCAACTTTTCAATAAGGTTTAGCTTTTCTTTGTTTTGTGCTTTTTTGTCATTTCATTTTTCTACATAGTTGAATTTAATTTACTCTTCTTGAATGAAATGGCTACATCACTGATTTTCTAATATAGATATCTTAAAACATAAGTTTCCCTCTAAGTACTGTTTTATCTGTATCCCACACATTATGATACTGTTTTATTTTTATGATGTTTAAAATATTTTCTGACTTTTTTTGATGCATGTGTTATTCATAATAGTTTCACTTAATTTTCAAATAGGAGATTCCCTAGGTGTTAATTTTGTTGTTCCATAATTTATTGCCACTGTGGGCAGAGGACATACTCTGGATAATCTCAGTCCTTTGAAACTGATTGAGACTTCTTTTATGACTCAGCATATGGTCATGTTGATGGATGTTTCTGTGCTCTGGTAAATTCTACCATTGACTGTAATGTTCTACAACTTCTAGTTAGGTCAGTTTGTTGACAATTATATTCAAATATTCTATATCTTTAGTGATATTTTTGTCTAGTTCTCTTAGTTACTGATATAACATTGTTAGAAATATCTAACAGTGCTTGTTTCTATTTTTAGTTCTGTGTTCGTTTTGCTTGCATCATATATTTTGAAATGCCTTTATTAGGTGCATATAGATTAAGGATTGTTATGCCTTGCTGATGTTTTAGTGTTTTCTTACGATGAAATGATGGTCTGGTAACATTCGCCTTGACGTCTACTTTGTGTGGTGTAGAATATGTGCGCTGTGCTGTGATCAGTGTCTAAATGGCAAACCTTTATCCACTGCAGTGATTTTTTCTCTTGCTGATTTTTGTATTAAATTATTTTTACTGAATTTTTAGAAGGAAGAGATGCATAGAGATACTTCCCAGCTTTGCTGCTTTGGAATCTCCTCTTTTATTGCTTTTGTGCAGTGGTTAAAAAAAAAAAAAAGACCTCATCCTATCTGGGAGGTCTTTTCTCACCTCAGTTTACCAACATTTTCTATTTCCTTTATCCTTCAGTTTATCCTTCACCATTTGAATTATCTCAGCATTTTGTCTCAGTGCGGAGCTTTGCTACAGAAGGGAGTTTTTCTTGGTTAGTGCTAGGAGTTCTAGCTACCCCAGACTGCTCTCAGCCCTTTCAGAATTAACTTAAATAGATCCTTTCTTCTCTTTGAGGAATTAGTTTGTAGAACCCCTTCACTTGGAGTTCTCAGGTTGACCCTGACGCTTTTCAGGAATACCTGTTTGTTAATTGGGAGTTCCGTTTTTATAGGGTCCCTCTGGTGCTACCCACTGCTTTCTCCTATCTGATGATACTAACACATGGGTTCACCATAACCACTTTCAAAGAAGTAGCCATGATTTTAAGTTTCTTTTTTTTTGGTAAGGGGAATCGAACTCATGACCTCACGCTTGCCAGGCAGGCACTGTGCTGCTGAGCTATATCCCTGGCCCTTAAGTTTCTTTTTATTGAGACTCATGCCACGAATCAGTTTCACATTAACTTTATTTTTTTATTTATTTATTTTTTTTTTTTGTGGGTACTGGCGGTCAAACTCAGGACCTCACGCGCCAGCAGGCGCCCATGCCGCTGAGCGATATCACTGGCCCTTTTTTTGTATGTGGGTACCGGGAGTCGAACTCAGGACCTCGTGTTTGCCAGGCAGGCTCTTATGCCACTGAGCTATCTCACCGGCCCACATTAACTTTAAACTACTGTTAGATACTAATTTGTTCACAGATTCATAAAACTTTGCACCAACCTCATTTTAGTGGAAATTTCTTACCTTTTTATAAAGTTAGTACATCTGTTTTGTTTTATAACTTGCAAGGTATTTTTCATTAATGACAACCTTTTTTTCTTACAGATAAAGAAATAGGCTCAGGAGTTAAGTTCCCTGCCTAAAGTTATGAATGTTATGACAGAGCCAAGAAAATATTATTTAATAATTAAAGCGGTTGCTAGTGTCAGAAGCCCCTGTGCTTACCAATAACTGAGAAAAATTTTCAAGTAACATGATCACATGAGTATCAGTTAGTAAATCAGCTTCAGTAGAATTATTTAAAGAAAATTGTTAGCAGATATATTTATTTAACATGCATTATAAAATATATAACATTTTAATGAAAAATAATATACGATATATCTATGTATCTATCTATATATATATATAGATATATAGATATATATTTTTTTTATGTGGGTACCGGGAGTCAACCTCAGGACCTCGTGCTTGCCGGGCAGGCACTTATGCCACTGAGCTATCTCACCGGCCCCAATATATGATATAAATAAATTTGTTTTGTGTTAAAACATTCAACACGTGCTTTGGAGATTATTTTTTCCCATTGAACTTTAAAACAATTACTTGATAATCTCTCTGTTTTATTCTGGTGAAAAGTTAAAATACAATGATGTTGGTTTGCTCCTATAGCTAGTTATTAGGGGCAGGACTCAATATCCCACATCTTAGCATTCTAAATCCTGTATTCTTACCTTTACATGATATTGTTTGTGATAAAACTTTCGAAATGTTGTGAGACTGTGGAACAGATGAACCAGATATGACAGCTCTGACATGTCTTTTCAAACAGACACAGTTTGCTATGTAACAGTCAATTCGATGAAGTACAAATATCAGAGAAATGATGAAAGAGAATAAATGAGTAATTGAAGGATTTGACGCTTAATTTCAGCCTGGAAGATCACAGATGCCCTTCTAGCAGAGATGACAGGTGTCTTTTAGAGTTATGAGGAAAATATAGGTCCTCCAATTGTAATATGTCTCAACTTGACTGCAGGCCCATTTCTAAAATATGCCCTTCTAGCATATAAGGAAAATGACCAGTTTTCCCAGAGGATATATATGTATACGTCATCAGTTTTAATAAAATGTGATTACCTAGATATGTCTTAGACCATTTATACTTTCTGGGCAGTTCTAACACTCTCAACACATTCTGTAGACACATCCTAATGTCATTACCATTACTCGTGGTGGCCAAATTCCCCCATCCTCTATTCACTTCAGAGCCTGCCTTTCAGGATTAAGTGACTATGCAATGTCATATTTTTCTGGTAGGCTAAGTAGGGAGAAACATATAATTCCTGAGCCCCTCAAATGTGATCCACGTAGTATTGTCACCTCTGTTAGGATCTCAAAACTGATGTTCCTAAGAATTTTGCTGCTCAGAGATAGCCACAAGGCAAGTTTAAAAATAGAGCAGATTAGTTGCACATTGGTAATCCATTTTGAGGGTAGCTATGAAGTCTTATTTTGTATGTGGTGTTAAATCCCCTTTACCTTTTGATCAAATTTACCATAAAGGTTGTGTTTTTAAAATTCTTATATTACTCTTTATAATAGGGTCTTGAAATCACCTATATCACAAGCTGAATACAGAGATATGTGTTCCTATGTGTATGTATTTTTTAATCATTGAGCAAAATCAAGTTGCCTGAGAAGTTGTTACTTTAGGGTAAATCAGATTGAGATTTGTGTAGCAGAAATAGTTTGGGCCTCAGGCTGAAGGAGAAGAAAAGGACAGCTGTTATTTGCATGGAATTCCTGTGTGCAGCATCTCCGGCCTTGTTCTGATCAGCTGTCTGGGCTGGCACTGTCAGCTGTTGGCTAGAGACCTGTTCAGGGCATTATTCATGTCTTTCTTACATAGTAAGCCCACCATTTACTAGTTGTATGTTCTCTGTCAAACAGCTCTATTGTAACACCTGAGCCCCACATGGCTCAAATATGATGTGACCTCTGAGTTGCACTTTCCAAAGACTGGCCCTGATACCAGCTTCCTGTCACATTGCTGGCTGCCATATTGGTACCTAGTCAATGATAGTACCGTGATCTGTGGTGAAAAACTTTGTCATTGTCTCCTGGGATTCTTGCTTCCCACAGCACCCTCCCTTCCTAAGCAATGTAGGAAGACAAATAGCATGCAAACAATGTAATATAAAAGTGGAATACGTATTAGTCTGGGGACAAATGGGTGATGTTATTTTCTAGAGTTATAAAGAAACTATAGGTCCTCGAGGCGTAACGTCTCAACTTGACTGCAGGCCCATTTCTAAAATATGTCAGATACATACTGTTAATTGAAAATAGAATTGGATTGGGGTATTTATCAGTAAATAGAGAATTCTTGTCAGCTGCTGCTTTCTGTATCCAAAATTCTGAGATGAAATCATAAAGAACTACTGTTTGTACCTGAAGACTTAGAATCCTCTTGATAATAAAAATTGTGCGTGGAATCAGCGTTTGGATGGAGAAAGAACATCCCATATTGGAAAGTAATCATAGCTTTTATATTCTTTTGTGTGCATGCTTTGACAGCTTTTTGGAGACCACAGCCTATTTCTTCATGAAACCAAAAATTGGAGAGAAGGAGGTGTCCCCAAATGTTTTCTTCAGTATCTGGCATGAATTCAGCTCTGACTTTAAAGACTTTTGGAAGAAAGAGAACAAACTTATTCTACAAGAGAGGTAGGTATTTTCATTTGCACGATGGTATTTAAAAATGAGTATTTTATTAGGTGTGACACTACCGGGGTTGCCAATTTTTATAGCCTGAACAAAAAATTAGATGGCCCTCACCCTGGGGTAGTGAGTCAAAGAAGGTGCTGACATTTGGCAGAATTTGAAGTTTGAATAAGAAGAGTCACTTCATGGCTGTGATGCCGCAGAGAATATCTGGGTGTGGGGTGGTTTGCCAAGACCACTATCTGGTAAAACAACTTCTGTCATGAAGAAACCACACAAAAGAAAACCACATAAGGAATATTGATCCATCCTGCTGGGATGCTAAACCCATCCACCTCTACAGATGGACAGCAAAGACTACAAAGGTAAGAGGAATCATTTTGTGTTTGTTTTTACTCAATTCGTGCGATAGAGTACCATTCATATCAAAATTTCATCCAGATATCGCCAAGAAACACAAAGAATATTTTTCAAGCATCTTAATATTCTTGTGGAATTGCATCACTTTTCTTAAAATAAATCTTTGCATAATGAAAGGGAAATTTCTCCTCTTAAGTATGTGCAATAATGTCTCTGATTATAAAATTTCACAGAAATATATTAAATCATGAAAAAAGCTATCCCCCCAGGGCAGTCTCCTCAAATCCCAGAGTCTAGTAGGAAAATGAAAGGGAAACATAACCCAGACTCTAAAGCAAACCCTAATAGTGAACCCATTAGTGTACTTCCTAACATCCCTTTGCTAGGAATGACTTTTCCTTTAGAGCTCCAGCATATTTAAACCTTGAAGGACTTGATTCATCACTACCACAAAATTCCAGTTTTCTGCTTGTAGTCTTCATTTTGATCTGCTTAACCACAAAACTGTTTCACTAGATTTTGATATCTTCTTAAATTAGATGAAATGAATTGCTAACATTTATTGAGTGAGTAGACATGGCCAGACTTGTGCTCACCGATATCGTTATAGTCGCACCTCCTTTAATGATGGGGATGCATTCTGAGAAGTGCATTGCTAGGTGATGTCACGGTTGTGTGAACATGACAGGGTGTGTTTTCATAAACTAAGAAGGCTACCACGCCAGTGGTGGCATAATCTTATGGGTCCACTGTCATATATGCAGTCCATGGTTGACTGAAATGTTATGCAGTGAATGACTCTAATTTCTTAGATTCTACAGATTTGTCATAGAAGAAACTATACCTCGGTGCATAGCAGATAAGACAAAAGAACAGTTCAGAGAGAAAGAACTCACTCTAAGTATCACCCTAAACACAATGAACATCTTCTGCCTCAGAACACACCATTGGTGTTAACATAAAATTTGAGATTTTAGTCAACCATCATCCCTACAGGTAGGCGAGATAATTGCTTAAAAATAAGCCGTCATTATTCCTTTCCCTCAGACTCAGCCATATGTTAAGTGATTTTTACCAGAAAAGACTTACTCAGTTTAGAAAATCGTAAAGAATCTTTGTTGTTGTTGTTGTTGATTTTTTTTTGGTACCAGGAATTGAACTCAGGACCTTGCGTTTGCCAGGCAGGCGCTTGTGCTGCTGACCATATCTCCGGCCTAAGAAGAATCTTTGTTTTTTTTTTAATTTTAATTTTTTTTGTGTGTGTGTGGGTACCGGGGGTCGAACTCAGGACCTCGCGCACCAGCAGGCGCCCGTGCCGCTGAGCGATATCACCGGCCCCTTTTTCGTATGTGGGCTCTGGGAGTCGAACTCAGGCCCTCGTGCTTGCCGGGCAGGCGCTTAAGCCGCTGAGCCATCTCACCAGCCCTTTAATTTTTAAAGAAGGAACTTTTTAACCTTAGCACATCAGGCACAACTTCCCTTCTTTCATCTCTGACCCAAACTTGTTCCCCTGGAGAAAGATCTGACACCATTTGCACTAAAATTCAAAGTGGAAAGAGTAATATTTCATGTTGCACAGTTGTTTGCATCATATCCAGGATTAGAGACCTAAAAGAGAAAGGAAACAGTGAGGTTTAGGTATCTACAAGACAGGACGAAGCATACCTGTCCGGATGCACATCAGGTAAGCGAGTGTGTCACGGCACAAGGCAGATGCGCCAAGGACATAGGGGGACGCTGTCATCCTTGCTCTCCTCTGTTACCCTAAAAACTATGAGATGCCTCTGGTAAAAAGCACCTAGACTGACTGATTCAAATGCACGGCTGCCTAAGTGCACGCATTGTCTCTGCCCAACATGTGTTTCATGGGAGAGGGTTGTGTTTCTGGGTAACATTATCAACAACAATCCTCTTTTATGGTATTGTATGCATCTGACATCCCTGAATGAGCTTTTCTTCACTTTCTAACTATTTCCTAACATCAGCCAGATCCTTTTTTCTATGCTTTATCCTGTGCTTGTCATGTCCTAGATATATGCTATGGCTTTTGGACTCATGCGTGGCGACCTCTCATTTTGGCAGTATTGTGAATTGGCAGAATAGAAGCGCTCTTCACCGCAAACTTCTAATTTTACTAAATCATTTGCTTTTAATAAAACCCTAAAGAGGAACATGGGTCACGTGAGACTGCTCCTCTGTCCTTTGCCTTCCAGCATCTATTACGCCTCTTGGCAAATGATAGTCAGGCTGCTTTGAAAAGCAAGATCATTGGTGTGAAGTGTTTGTGGGACAATTTTGTACTTCTCTTTAGTGCAGGACCAGCTATGTAAATTCTGGAGAGCAGTGTAAAACAAAAAATAGGGGGTCCCTTCTTCAAAAATTAACAATTTCAGAACATCGAAGCATTAAATCAGTCCCAGAGTTCTTCTGAGAGCTGCATCCCGGGTGGCTGCCCACATGCACAACCTTGCGGACATAGTCTTGGTACCATATTTTTTGTAATAGCCAGAAAGGTACTTGAAGGATGTTTGAGGGCCCCAGGGCAACCATGGGAAAGGAGGATATGATCAGTTCAGAGTGTAAAGCTGCCCGTCCAGTCACCATTATGTGAGTAGAACCTCAACTAGAATTACAAATACTTCAAATAGGATGCTGTCCCCAACTTGTGTATTTCCATCCTTTGCATGCCTATAATATGTATTGTCAGCATATTTTGTAGAACAGCTAATCCTTTACATCCTGAACAGTATGTATGCAGTGTTTGTGTTTTGTATTATAAGTTTTTGTTGTTGCATGTTGGTCTTTATTTCCCAATAAGGAGTTAAGTGTCTTCATTTCTGATACAGCTATCACTTGTCACTTATCCACATTACCTTCCCTCTCTTAGTGTTGCCATAAAAATTTGCTGATTTGACTATACTAGTAGTATAAATGAAATGAATTAGCATATGTATTAAAATATTTTTGAAACAACAGAGTAGGTAATTTGGGGAATTGTTTGAACTTCTCCCTACTTCCCATTTATCTTCTATTTTGCTCTTTATATTCTCTGATAAGAGGAAACATATGATATTTAATCTTGTGTGTCTAACTTATTTCACTTAACATTATGTTCTCAAGTTGCATCTATTTACCTACAAAGGCCTCAAGTTTATCTTTCTTTATGACAGAGCATACTCCATTGTGTATAAATACCACATTTTCCTTATCCATTTATCTGTTGATGAACATATATACTGTTTCCAAGATCTGGCTATTACAAATCATGCTGCTATAAACAGGGTGTGTATGTATTCCTGTAACATGCTAATTTTAACTCTTTTGAGAAGATACCTAGAAGGGGAATAGTTGGGTCAAATGGAATTTCTATGTTTTAGTTTTTGAAGAATCTCCACACTGATTTCCGTAGTGGTTATACTAATTTACTGTTCCATTAACAATGTAGAGGAGTTCCTTTATCCCAATATCCTCACCAGCATTTATTACTAAATTTTTTTATGATAGTCATTCCTTCTGGAATAAGTTGGTATCTCCATATAGTTTTAATTTGCATTTCTGTAATGGCCAGCAGTGTTGAATACTTTGTCATGTATTTATTGGCTATTTGTACTTCCTCTTCTGATAAATGTCCATTCATTTTGGTTGTCCATTTTTTTTATTGGGTCTTTTATTTTGAGGAGTATAATTGTTTTTGAGTTCTTTATATATTCGAGGTGTTATTCCTCTGTCCAAGGACTAACTGGCAAAATGTTTTCCCATTCTGTAGGTTGTCACTTCACTCTGTTGGTTATTTCCTTTGCTATGCAGAAGCACTTTAATTAGATATGATCCCATTTGTTGATTCTTGGTATTATTTCTTGTGCCACTGGGGCTCTATTCAGAAAGTCCTTGCCTACACCTATGTCTTCAAGAGTTGAACCTGTTTTATTTTTCAACAGGTTAAATGTTTCTATTTTAACATTTAGATCTTTGATTCATTTTGATTTTAGTTTAATACATGGTGAGATATATGGATATCCACACACAGAAGATTGAGTCTATGTGTCTTTTTAAATGTCTTTTCTATACCTCCTCCTCTTTTCTACTTCTTCATTCTCTTGCCCTTCTCCCCTTCCCTCCAACTCTGTCTCTGTCTCTCTCTGTCTCTCTCTTTAGCTCTCTCTCCCTCTTTCCCCTCTGCCTCCCTCTCCTTCTCCCTCTCCTCCCTCTTTCTCTCCTCTCCCCTTCCTTCCCCACTCTTCTCTGTGGGTTTGCTTATTTTTCAAGCCAGGCTATTCCTTTGACAGTGGATTCATGACCATCAGGCACAACCATGGCTTATATTCTCTGAACTCACAATCAACTAACCTAGAAAATTCCCAGGGGTCAACTCCCAATGAGTTGTAATCATTTTTGGATCTGCCACAGTAGTCAGTGGGAGGCTAAAGTACCACAGATAGCTCAGCAGTGCACAAACCCAGTCCCGCAGCCAGGGGTTACCACAATTGATAGTTGCCTTCAGAGCACTATCTTCGGAGTGAGGAAAGAGTGGTTTTCTCAGACAAATAAGTAATAATCTACTTCTCTAATTAATCAAACTTTAAAAGTAAAGCAATAATTATCAAAATTATGTCTTAGCCTTAGAAATAACCTGAAAGATGACATTAGTGGTGTCTTTGAAATTTTCTTTTCTGATGAAGTTTTCTTTGCTCTAATTAGTATTTTTAGATTGAATGATATCTTTAAAGTTTTAAATCCTGTATAAAATTTCCTTACCCTTTTATTTCTAATTGGTGTCTGACTATAGAGTGGTAGTAATTCTATTTTCTGACTTTGTCCCGATAATCAGTATGATTTAGTTGATATAGTTCTTGAAATGATGAATTTCTACATGTTCATCTTGAGTAAATCCGTCTTTCTAACAGTTGTGGTTTGGAAAACATGAGGATTTTTGAGTTAGCTCTGCCAGTTACTACCTCCAGAGTCATAGGAAGTCATTCATAATTTAAAAATCATGACTTCCTAACTAGCAAAATGGAAATGATCATCCCTGTCTTGCCATGTTATTTTGTAGGTCAGCTGCGATAATACATTAACATACATAGTGCAATATCTACGTGCTAGATTCTCAATGGTTGTTTCTCTATCATTTAATATAAATGACATCCCAATCACGGCTCCCTACAAGGTGATGAAGCATACTGATACGCACATTAAGTAATTTAAGACATAGTTTATAAGTACAAGGTATTCCTGTGACTCTCTGGTACTGCCATAGTCACTTTCTTTTTGCTGGAGAAAATACCCACACCACCTACAACTTAAAGGAGGAGAGGTTTATTTTGGCTTATGGTTTTTAGAGAATTCAGTTTGCAGTCAGCTGGCTCCAAGATAGAAGGACGTGGTGGAAGGGTCTGATGAAGGAAACCTGTTCACTCACATCATGGTGGCCAGGAGGCAAAGAGAGGAAGGAAGAGACAGAGAAGGAATATACACTACCAGCTCATGTCCGCAATGGCCCATCTCCAGCCAAGCCACACCTCCGTATAGCAAGGCAGCTGAGGCACCCCCCATCATCCAGTCACCTTCCAAATCTACGGGACATTTGGGAAACAATTTAGATCTAAATCATAGCAGTTACTTTTGTGATTAGGTAAAATGTCTTGATCCTGGGTCCAAGCATGCACTTTTGTTTGAAAAAGTTAACAGAGTCTCTCCTTCCATGTATACACTGACTTATTAGTTTGGTTATGAGTCAGAAAAAGTATTTTCTTCCTCTGCTTAGAGCTAGGCATGTGCAGTTGTTAATGAGAAATCCTCCTTTTTAAAAAGATCCAGACATCATCACCGAACAACACAAAGCACATGAAAATTTTAAGAAATGTTTCAATTTGACTACATTCACTAAAAGCTGAGGAATAAACATTTATTCTGCCAAGCATCTCTCTAAAGGTCTTACAGAGCATAGCTGTGATATGTAAGGAAATGGTCATTCTTCATGTCTTATTTTCCTGAAAACACTAGCATTAGTGTCATATGGCCATTAATGAGGCCCTGTGGAATTAGGACAACAAGAGCTGTATTAATTAGAAGAAAGGAGGTACCAATTGGTTGAGAATGTTTGTACTTTTGACCTTGATTAAAGGGCTGTGGGCTGGGTTCTCAGAGGGAGAAGTTTGGACTCCTAAAACAACCTTGCCTCTCACTCCTGTGTTATTATAAATTGCACTCAATTTTTCAGGGCGCGTATTCAGCTAAATAACTATGTGAAGTTATTTGTAACTCTTTAATCATTCCATATTGAACTTTACTAGGCACTGAGACATTATGTCCATTTGAGGAAGGCTTCATCTTCCTTGATCTAATGGGCTAGCACTGGTGCAGTGGAACAAACGAAGAAGGAAATTAATTCTATCCAGAGGACTTTTGACAAGAGCTTAGAGCCAGCATAGGATTTTCACAGGCAGTTCAGAGAGGTGAAGGTTATTTTAGGCAAGAAAATCTGGCTCCAGCAACTGGCCTGCAAACCCCATAATGCCTAGTGTGGCCTATCATAATTTCATTTTTAATTATCTTGACATTTTAATTTAATAAATCAATTGTGACATTAGTAAGGGTTATGTTTAAAGTATTGTCTGACTTAATTTACTGGTTTATTTTACTTAGAGACAGGTAGTCTTTGATGAACCCAGGGAAGGGATAGCTGTTTCTCTAATTGCACAAGCACGCAGCAATCAAGACTGGTTTCAGATCAACTGAAATCTGTAATTAGAGGAAAACGATTTGGATGTTTGTCCTTAGAAGGTTATGTGTTACATTGGAGAATGCCTTGCACCATGCTGACATTTCCATTCCCACAATTTGTATTCAAGTGAGTTTATGATTAGATTTATGTATTATGTTAGCAGAGTAAGTTTAAAAAGCAAGAGAATACTTTCAAAGCAATTGAGAATAAATCTAACGAGTGAGGATATGAAAATATTTATTTTTATGTAATAGCGTATTTTGTGGATACCTAAGTCCCTCTTGGACTGCTCCTTAGTGCTGCGTCAGTGCAGCAATAAATGACATTGGCCTGCTATCTACCCTTTTCTTTCAGACACAAGTTTCTAGAGAAATGACCCAGAAGGACATTGTCTTTCCAGTGCCAACTTTCTAGAACTAAGTTTTGGCAGGATACTTGGCAATGTAGACACTCAAAATAGTGGTAAAGGAGGCTCAGAATTTGTAGAGAATCTAAACTGCATTTGTGAATAATATGCACTAAGTGATAACAGATAATTCAGTCAACAACTCTTTATACTGTACTATGTGCCAGGCAATGTGCATGGCTATGTGGGTCTTACCCTCTAACTAGAGAAGCCAATACTAAAAAATACTAACCACATACTCAAATTACAACTTGAGGAGATAAACAGTAAACCATTTTTCAGACTCAAAAGAGGAAGAGGTTTGTTTAGAAAGATGGTTAGAAGAGGCCTTTCCAAGGAGGCAACATTTATGTGAACACCTAGGAAGTTTAAGGCCACAGCCATTGAAAGGGTATTGTGGGTGTATGAGAGTTCCAGGCAGAGGCGAGCGATGTTCAAAGTAATAGGGCAGAAGATTGAATGCTCTCAAGAAGGATGGGGACTCAGTTGAATTTGATGAAGTAGGCTGGGCCCTGATCAGACAGACTCCTACAGGTCACAGTAAGAGGTTGATGTTCATTATGAATCTAATAGAAAAATTTATCAAATGGGTTTTTTGTTTTCAGAAAGGCAGTAAACAAATAGGGTTCATGTAATGTGAGGATTATTGGTGGCTGCACCATGGTAGTAAATTGGAGAATGGTAGTGAAAATAAGTTAGGAAGTTATTAGAATCACCCAAGCAAAAGATGTGGTAGTCTGCACTGGCATGAAGGCAATAGAGATTGTAGAAAGTGGGTGTATTTGGTATGTATTTTAGAGGAATCCCCATATAAACTTGGTGTCCTTAGGTTCCTGGTTGGAGTGGGTTTGGGTATCAAAAAATTCTATGTGTCAGTTCAGATACTGTCAAGCTAATATAAACCCCTAGGGTTAGGGTCAGGGTTAGAAATCAAGTAAGAAAGCTCCTCCCCTCTTCTCATTCCCCACAGTTCCTTCACATGATGACATTTTTCCTTGCCATCTTTGACCCCTTCCAGTGGAGCAGTTCCACGACAGTGAATCTATCTTTCTGCTCCCCTTCACATTTTCACTCATTTCTGTTCCCGTTATCAGGAGTGAGGATTTTGAGCAATGGAAAATGTTTCTTCTTAAAAATTTGGAGCCCTAGAGCAAATAATGGATAATCAGATACTCAGATAAGGAGGGGAGATAAGGAGGGGAGAGCTTGTGTCCATCATATTCTAGGTATTGGTCTCTTAAAAAATAACATCATGTAGCTTATATGGGCTGAAAACACGTTCCTATACCAGCTAGATGTTATTTTAAAGAAGTAATTTTAAATTTCTTTAGGATAATTACAAGTAATGTCATGGTTATAATCTGTTAGAAGGTGACAAGTAGATCTGTTGGATTTGTATAATATCAAATTAACAAGTTCTTAGGTTTATATGAACAGATTTGAATCTAATGACAGGTCTTAGGCCAGGACATATTGGTAGTTATTTTATTTGACAAAAAGCAGTTATCTCTCTTGGTTTTGCCTTCTGATCTCTGATTAAGATTTAGAAACAACTGTGATAAGGCATTAAATTCCATTTTAAAAGGAATAATTTGTGAAAACATGTGCTGAATGTGTCAAGGGTGGTTCTGGGGGTAATATGCCAAGAATGGACATCAGGATTGAGGCATTTTCAGAAATTTTGATATAGGACGGTATATATTTCAGCATATTTCAATGTAAGGCATACAAAGTAAATAAGGTAATATGTGCATAACTTAGAGGGTGAAAGTTTTAAGAAAGTAAGTAAAACTGCTGTTATTCATCTCAGATATTTGTTAGAATGACAGAAAACTGATTAACACATTTCAGAAGCCTGTCACTACCTCGTATCCTCACCCCTGCCCTTCCTGGGACTTCCTAATTACCATATAGACACAATTCAATTGGTGTTTTGACTCGGGTTCTTCTTGGAGCTTTTGCTTCTGTTTATCATGCATAGTCATGCTTAGAAACTAGAACTCTGGGTAGCTGTTAAGTCACGGGAAGAATTTTGACCTCATAGAAAGGAGGCATCTCTTGAGGCAGACAATAATAAAAAAGGCCTTTTTTATTGTGCCTACTAGCTAGTGGACACTCAGTGAAGATTAACCATGCTGCTCTTAAAGAACTGACACTAGAATTACAGTGCGGCTTTGGATATTGACATTTCCAGCCAATTCAAGTGTCTATTAATTCAACTACAATCATCATGACAAATTGGTATCATGTAGCTTAGTTTCCTTGTTTTATGTGGAAAACTATTGCAGTTTCTGTCTCCTTAAAGAGAACTTTAAATTATTACCACCATCATCATCACTAGTTAAAATATAGTATTAGTATCAATATTGTAGTACCTTGGTTCATGAACTCAATTCTCTCCACGATTCTGGTCACAAACTGAACTGGACAAGAACTAAATTGTATTTCTCCATAAGATCAACATTGAACCTAAGCACTGAATTTGGTTCAGTTCTCATCCAACTCAGTTTGTAACCAGAATCATGGAAAGAATCAAGTTCATGAACTGAGGTACCACTACATATATATTTTTCCAGCTTTACTGAGCTATACTTGATAAATAAAAATTATATATATTTAAGGCAGACTATGTTTTAGATAGATAGATAGATAGATAGATAGATAGATAGATAGATAATGATTCCTATAATAAAGCCAGTTAACACATCTATCACCTCAGTTGCCTTTTCCCTTGGTGGTAATATTTTTGTGATCTACTCTCAGCAAATTTCCAGTATACAATAAATGTTATTAATTATAGTCACCATGCTGTACATTGTCTCCAGACTTATTCATTGTATAACTGAAAGTATGTATTTTTAATCAATATCTCTCCATTTTTTGTATACATGTTATTAATTTACTTCAAGATCAAACTCTAAATGTTTTTAGTGTTTTAGGAACTATGATTTTGCAATTTTAGGAGTAATGATGTTGCAGAGCCAAATAAATGAAAATAAAATTATACCTAATATAATTCCTGAAATAATATAAAACTTTTCTTAAATTTATACTTTCTAATTATGACTATAATATTAATATATAGATATACCAGAAGCTTTTTTGCTCAATGTGTTTTAATACTTTTAATCAAATCCCATGCCCATTTTTATTATTGCATCATATTTAGATTCATGTTCCTTTTGTTTCCTAAGATCTATAATAAAACACTTGGGATCCCTAATACCTTGAATGTCTTTCTAAGTTTATTTAATCAGCTTCATCTGTCATTTATCCGCTGGCAATGTTAAACATTCTTTAAATAATCCATCAACACTGTCTCCATCCTCTGCCTCTTGGCCTTGGCCATGTTCCACTGCCAATTGATTATAGATGCTGCTTCCTTTCTCTAGGACTAGCAGTTAAACTGGAACCTGGGCATCACACACATATCTCAATGAAAGAAAGGGTTTCTGGCCAACTTGTCTCCACAGCTCATTGATCTCTCTCTCTAGAAAGATCGGTGTGTCTCCTTACTGAGTCCTTCTTAGAATGATTTAAAACATGATGCTGAGCTATATAAAGTCCTGTTTCAATAGCTCTGTCTTACACACTGAGGGTCATCCTGAGAGCTGCCACTTCTGCCTTCACACAAAGGGCATGCAGACCTCTGCTAGCCTGAGCTGCCTCTGCCATTGTGTTGTGTGAAATTAGCTAATGGTTATACCCGGCAGAAGGAAAGTTAAAGGTCAGAGGCCAGCAGAGGTACCCTTGTGCTCATGCACTGTCGGGAAGTAGATCTGCCTTACTCTTGGAGTTGGGCAGCTTTGAGCTTTCTAGCTTTTTATAAAGAAATACTAATTTTGACTAAGCAGTCTTGATGAGCACAGAATTCTGCCTGTGCTGATCTGAGCCTGAGGCTGTTTTGCTGTGAGCAGAATATACCCAGGGTCATGAGGTCATGCCCTTCCTTCTCAGGAATCACAGTGCTCTTCTGCCCCTGGAGTGGTTCTGGGACATCTCCCCCAGGACTAGAGTGTCCCCAGAAGGAAAAGCCAGCAGTCTGCATTAAAGCTGCCTGCTTGCCCTCTGAGAGGGTCCTCATCCCCTGAGTTCCACTAACCCAACAATGACCTTTGTCTCCTCAAAACTAGGAGTCATGGGAAATAGAACAACTGAGCAGTAGAAGGAGGTGCACTTGACTTAGTATTCCACCAGGGTAAGCCTGATACAGGATTAGGTATAGCAGCACTCAGTAACGAGAGATGATTGAAATGCAGCTTTGTTTTTCTACAAATAAATAAAATATTTTTCAGTTACATTAATGACTTAGTATTTTATTCTATATATTTAAGGGCTATTAATATTTCTGTTTTATGAGGATCTAAGGTGGGTTGCATTCTAATCACTTTTTTTTTTTTTTTGGTAGTTTTTTGGTCTTTGTTTGAGACAGGGTTTCACTCTGCAGTTCAGGCTGGCCTTAAACTCACTCTGTAGCCCAGGCTGGCCTCAAACTCGGAGTGATCCTCCTGCCTCAGCCTCCCAAGTGCTGGGATTACAGGCATGCACCACCATGCCCGGTGCATTCTTATCACTTTGAAAGATGATATAAATTCAAAATTAAGTTATGTAGACATTTTACTTGTAAGTCATTGAAAATTCATTATAAAAAGCTTTCATTCCAACATTAAATTGGCTAGAAATAGAAATTTATGAATGAGAGTCACCATCCCTCTAAGGTTTTATTTGTCAAAACAATATGTATTGGACATGAGCCTCTTAAAATTGCTGAATGAGAAAAAAGGAAAGTGCAAGTACTAGCTCTTTAATCTTTAAAATATTCTATTTATCACTATGTATCTAGACAACACGTATTTTGCAAAAGTAAAGCTTATCAGAAAAAAATGTATTCATAGTAGATCTTAATTTTATTAGATGGAATTATTTTTAAAAATTAACTTTTATAGTTCAAATTCTAACAGCATAGGGGTGAACATTTTTGGAAAGTTTGATAAAATTCCATTTGGCCACTTTAAAGTTTTCCAAGTGTGTGGGAGAGATAAATAAGTTAAGGCATAGATAGGAAAAAAGTGTATTTCATCAGTTAAGAGAATTTCTGATGCTCACAGATAATTCAGAAGCTTTCATTGTAAAAGTCAGACTAGACTTGGGTGATACTAATGCATTCTTAAATCCGTATGCTCTGTTTAAGACAAAAAGCACACACAATTCTGTATTGAGTTTATACATGGATTTATTTCCTGCAACTTCGGATTCATTTTCTTAACATTTTCACTTTATTAAGGCCAAATATGATAGGAAGGAAAAGAGTGGCCTTTTAATTAAAATGACCTGGCTTTGGTGTATCTCTGGTGCTACATATATACTTCTTGCCACATTAATCTACCCCTCTGAGCCTCAGTTTACTCATCTAAAATGAAGGTACTGACAGTACACAATTGCTAGAGTGAATTAAGTGACCCGCTGAGTATAAAATCTTGAGCACAATTTCATCCATCGTCTCATCTATAGAAACTTCTCATCTGTAGAAATTTCGCAGCTAACAGCTGCTGTCATTATCATTAATAGATTAATGTTATTCAACAAGCAATAAACTTACTATTAGATTTAAAGCTAAAATTCATAGAACACAAACCCTGCACAATTCTACCCTATCAAGCGTTCTTTCTTAAATTTATATTACCAAAGCAAATTAAGGCCCTGCCAGTTGTAAACTCTTGACTTTGGGAAATTATTTAATCTTAGTCAACTTTAGTTTTCTAATTTGTACAACTAAAATAATGATCTTTAAAGTAGCAATGATCTCTTTGGTATTGGAGCTGTTAATACTATTAAGTGCAAGATTTTGAATACAGTGAATAGCTCATCTCAAGTACTCAATATTATAAGTAGTACCACTGATTTTTAAAATTATTAAATATTATTTTAAATATACTCTGTATGAACCTAACGATTTTCTCTTCAAGTATAGAACTGTGAGAAGGAACTTGGACAAAGAGAAGGATGAATGTGGGTATTAACCAAAGCATGGAGATAGGAAGGATTTTAGTTCTGAAAATGGAAGGTGTAGAACAATTAGAAGCTGGAAATCACTTGAAATAACTTCTTTGCCAGGGAGTCTATATCTTTTTCAATTAGCAGTGCTTTCTACTACTTAATATTTAGAACTGAACCAAAGATATTCTTCCCATGGAGCGCTGTGTGTTCTTCAGTGTGAATCCAAAACAATGTAGGATTTTTTTTTTCACCAACTCAATTAACCACTGCTGATCATCTTGTTAAGATACAAGTTTTAGTCTCTTAGAGTATAAATCTCTACTTACAGCACAATTGTATTGCAAGCCTTTAAAAGACAAGGATCATGCCTCTTGGATCTCTCTTTTTTTTTTTTTGTGGGTACCGGGGGTCGACCTCAGGACCTCGCGCGCCAGCAGGCGCCCGTTGCTGAGCGATATCACCGGCCCTTTTTTTGTATGTGGGTTCCAGGAGTCGAACTCGGAACCTCGTGCTTGCCAGGCAGGCGCTTATGCCGCTGAGCCATCTCATCAGCCCCTCTCTTGGATCTCTTTACACATCTTGATTTTCTTGCTTAAGCATTAAGCAAAACTACCAGCATAGCATAGGACACAAAAGTTGGAGCTGGGTTTATATAAAATAGAAAGTCAGCCAGGAACTAATGGCCAACTAATACTAATGCCAGATCAAAAATAACTGTGGCAAAGAAATTTTTTAAATATCATAGACAGATGGATGGATGAGGAGCTAATGGAGATTACACACCATTCAGGAAAGCACATAAACCCAAGTCTGTGAAAATGATGTTATTAAGAGGAAAGCTCTCTACTTTATCTGTTAGTAGTAAAGAAAATAAAATTACTCATGGCATACTTTGCTACTGATTACAGCCCACTAGGATGTCCCAGACATTCAGATAAGAACCAAGCACCATGCTCAAACTCTTAAGAAAGGCAGGAACATGGCCATCAGAAATCCGGTGGACAGTAGTAAAGAGGAAATGTGTTAACCTCTATAAAATAAGATGAACAGTTATTAAAAGTTGCATAATGATGCTGATGTTAGAATAGCTAAGAACAAAATGTTCTCATCTACATTTTTAATGACTCAGAACTGTTTTCCATTTTCTTTTTTTTTTTTTTTTTTGGTACTGGGAATCGAACTCATGACCTCACGCTTGCCAGGTAAACCCTGTGCCACTGAGCTATATCCCCAGCCCCTGTTTTCCATTTTCTACCTGATTGTTTAATCAATTCTCTGATAAGAATAATGGAATTGGGGCCGGTGAGATAGCTTAGCAGCATAAGCGCCTGCCTGGCAAGCGCGAGGTCCTGAGTTCGACTCACGGTACCCACATACGAAAAAAGGGCCAGTGATGTCTCTCAGCGGCACAGGCGCCTGCTGGTGCGTGAGGTCCTGAGGTCGACCTCTGGTACCCACAAAAAAAAAAAAAAAAAAAAAAAAAAGAATAATGGAATTGACAAACCTTTAGGATAATAATTACAATACAACTAGATTCATTCCTAATTTTATAGTCCAGACTTGCCTTAGTCACTTTCTCATCACTGGGACAAAAGACCTGACACCCACAACTTAAAGGATGAGAGGGTTTTTGTGCCTCACAGTTTTTAGAGAATTCTGTCCATGGTCACCTTCTCATGGTCACTTTTTCAGGCAGAAATGGTGTGGTAGAAAGCCCTGCCATGGAGGAAAGCTGCTCATGTCATGGGGGCCGCCAAGTAGAAAGCAAAGAAAGGAGCTGGAGCTGGAGATACACCTTTCCAGTCATGCCCCCAGTGACCCACCTTTCCAGGCCAGGCCCCACTTCCCACTAGCACACCCATCACTGAACCCATCAGCAGATAGTAGAGCACCCCTATGATCCAACCCCCTCCAAGAGCCCCACCCCTGAGTGCTAGAGAGTTTTGGGGAATATTCTAGATCCAAACCACAACAAGACTCATAATAGCTTTGTCTATAATTTGGAGACCCAAAAAAGCTGGGAAGCCCGAGATTATTCATAGATGTCTAGTAAACTTATCTGTCAGTAGAACTTTAACTTACTCATCCCACTTAGTGTGAAAGTTCGTATGCTTAATACAGAAGTACTGATATGCATTTGGTTATTCCATGCTACACCAGACACTTTCAATAGTGTTCAATACCATATTCCTGTCTAAAATAGGAAAAGTTCTGAATTCTGTAACCCATCTGGCCTCAAGGGTATGGGGTAAAGGGTTGCAAAATGAATGGATGTCTGGTTAGCTGAACTAGGTATTCACTGGCCCCAATTCTCTAGAACCACAGAGATGAATCCAGTCCCTTCTCCACTTAACGCATCTTCTGATATTTTGGGTTAACTATGAAGATGCTACCTGGTTTTCTATTGCTTTGACATAATATCCTTAGTTCTATTGTTTCAGAGTCTCTTTAGTCTCTTTAGGATCCTCTGTAGTATCCTTTTAGCCTGTGCTTTGTAACCTGATATTTCAGCCATTCCCTTTCTGGTACCATGCTTTCTTTATACAACAGATTACACTTTTCAACTTCTCATTGCTGCCCAGGCCTAACCCTTCACCCTTCTTCTCTGGGAGCAGTTCTCTAAGCTGCACCATTTCAAAATCAGTGTTGCCCAACATGACATTCCCTAAGGAATGGATATCCTGAGGCAAATCTTGGGAAACATGAGGGGAATGGGAAGTCAGATTTTCATTTTCCTGTAATTATTCCCCAGAGTGCTGCCTTCCATTTTCTCAGAACCCTGAACACCACTTTTGGGTTCTTCCCTCTGAGCTCAGGACTTGTCAACATACTTTACTGGGGTCTGTCTCCATGTAACTGGAGTTGTGAACAAAACCAAATCTCTGGCCTGGTGGAGTTTACATGATAGTAGGGACAAGTCATCAATAAGTATATAATGGGGTCCCAAGGAAATAGAATAGTCCCAAGGAAAGACAGTTATAGCAGATGAATGGCTTTATATAATCCAGCCAAGCAGTGTCTCTTTGAGAAATATATAAACAGGACTTTAAGGAGGTGAGGAAAACTTGTTGAAATATAGAGGAGGAACATTCCAGACAGAGGGGGCAGCAAGTGCAAAGGCTGAAGGAGGAACATGTTTGATGAGGAGCCAAACTGACTAGTACAGGGTGAGCAAGAGAAAAGGACTAGAAGATAGGTTCAGGAGGAGGCCAGAAGGTGGTCTGGTGGACCACATGAAGACATGTGGGCTTTGATAAGGAGGGCGCAGAGCAAGGACCATGTGCAGTGCTGCTGCACGTGGAAGACCAGGGCTAAGAAATGAGCTTTGGACTGGGGTTTTGGAGGAACTGGTGACATCCACAATTGCAGTCTCAGTTCAGAGTGGTTAGGACCAAATGCCTGATGAAACGGGGGCGAAGAAAGCAGAGACAGTGGCTACAAGCAGCTCTTCCGAGGAGTTTTGTTTACATGAAGGATGGCAGCAGAAGGGGCACTTAGCTATGGGAGGTGGGTTAAAGTTTTGTTTTGTGAGGTTTTTGTTTTTGTTTTTTGATTGTAGGATAAAAGGCATATTTGTAGCTAGACAGGAATAATTCAGTAGAGGAAAAATTGTGACCTCCGTTCTCCCTCGAAATGTGCGTCTTCTTGATCTATTCCTGTCATATCTCCTACATCTTATTCCTTAATTAAACTACTCTTCCTCTTGCATAATTCTAAGATATTATGATATAAACAGCTTTGTTGTACTCTTTTATGAGTTTTACGAAGAGGAAATTGGATAAACTCTGTATAACCTAATTTCTTGATCTTATAGCCCTTAAGTTTCCCCAACCCACCCCCCAAAATCTTTCCAAAAAATAAGATACAAATGATCTAAATGTATCATCCTTGCTAGAGAAGTGTCAGAATGAAAACCACCATATAAGTTCCAACAGAGTTGAACTTTATATTGCACTAACTGTAATCAAAATTTTTCTGAGCAACTTGCAAAAAGAAAACCCTGAGATTATAAAATATCTTAATATGGGTGGAAAGAGTAAAAAGATGTTTGCATGAAAAATGTCAAGTGTAGTAAACAATAATATTCTTCTATAATAAAAGATGAACTTCACTGTCGTATATGATTTTGTAATGATTTTGGCCATCATGTGTGGTGGGAATTTGTTGTATTTACTATCATAAGTTTGTGGTGCCAGTGATTATTATTTTACCATTTTGAGGAAATCCAAAATATCCTCAGTATGTACGGAAAGGGTATGGTCGTTCTTACAGGACTTAGAGAAAGCCACATCAACTGAGCTACTTTTCTAAATTCCGTGGAAATCTGAGTCTACTATGGAATAAAAAGTTACACAAGAAAAACTCATTCCTTTTTTTCTAAATCAAAGATTTAAAAATCAGTGCTGTACAATACAATCATTTTATGTTTTTAAGCCTGTGGGTCATGATTTTTTGAATTTTTTAATTAACTTTATTGGTACATTTTAGATATATATGATATATATGATGAATTATAACATTCATCATAGGGAATTTGTACCTGTACATGATATATCTTAAGTTTTCTTTTTTTTTTTTCCAACCCCCTCCCCCTTTCAATCCCCTCTCCCTCTGCTTATTTACAGTTTGGTTTTCTCATCTGTAAAAAACTGTTTAACAACAATATCTGCCTTATAAAATCACCTAGTATGTCCTTTAGATATAGCTGTTTACTGTAAATTCACTAAGTATCTTTCACAGAGCCAACTTTTCACTATCTGGTCCACCAACATCCCATGAGAAATTCTTTAAATATATGAAATGAAGATAACATTACATTTATATTTACCATTAGCCTAGGAGTTACTGAGGGTAGTTTGACATAATTTCAGGTTGAATTCTTACAGTCCCCTTATATTCATATACTGAACACAGAATCATTTCCTGTCAAGGTGGAAGAAAGTATATAATACCCTAAACTATTTCATGAATTTAAATTTTATGTACATTCATGCAAACCAGATTGTTATTTGCAGACAGGGTTATAGCAGCAACTCAAAAGTCAAGTCAAATAAAATCCTGGATAATTTAAACAAACTGTGAATGGGACCTCCAGCTGCTTTGCTAGAGAGAGATAAAAAACAAAATATTTGCACCAAGTCTTATTGTTTGCCAAAACTTATCCCTGTGATTTTTTTTAGCTCAATCATAATTTGCCTATGCATCATCATTCATTCATTGAGTTGATTATTTTTCAAGCATCTAGTGAACATTTAGCTGTGTGAGCCTTAACATCAAACTCTGGGAATATAAACACAGCTATACAAGATCACTCAACTCAAGGAACTTACTATTCAGAAAGGGAAAAAGATAGATAAATACATAGCCATAGGTCTTCCTTAAAATAAGAAACCAAACAAAATTATGTGACAATACAGAGTATTTCATATATAACCCTGTCTAGAGACATTTTGTGTAGAAAGCTAACTTTGCTCTTGAGTGACCTGTGGAAGAGCACAGGAAGAGACAAACAGATTGGGCTGTCCCAGGGAAGCAGATTTAGCAAATATTTCTCTTATGGTGGGGGATGGCCCTGTATTGATAGAACCCAGGGAACATCACAGACAGTAAAGGAAAATATAGCAATGGTTCAGGTGGTATAAGGAGGCTCGACAAACAATTAGGGACTGGAATTGCAGGGATCGGGACAGGTTTTAAAAACATTGCTGAGGAATAATTAATAACAGAACTTGTTATTTGTGCACACATGGATGGGGTGGTAAACACGAAGAGAAAAGATTGAAGTTTATCCAGGAACTCATGAATAATTATGACTACTTACACCCTATGTGTGTGTGAGGCCCAGGTGTGTGAGAGGGAGGAGAATGTCCATGGGGACCTGGAGCTTGGGTTAAAGATCCAAGCTAGAGGCGTGGATCTAAAAGCCTTTGGCATAGAGAAAATAAATGGATTACAAAATTGAGATTTGCTTCAAATACCACAGAGTCAAGATTAAAGTCCTGGGTTAAAATAATATATGAGGGCAGCTCAAAAAATAAGCAACAGCAAAGGAAATTAGGGAACCACTTCCAGAAAGATAGTTGGGAAACTCAGAATTCCATGAAGTTCAAAGGATAGAGAATTAAAGGAATTAGAGTCATATGAACCACTGCAGAATAATTAGCATGGTGGAGGAAAATAAAAACTAGAAAGTGGCTGATGGATTAGCTTGTTAGGAAGACAGTTGGCAGCTATGTGAAAAAACAAGAGGTAGATGTGAATGATGATGCTAGTGTGTGTGTGTGTGTGTGTGTGAATTTTTTTTTTTTCATGAAGACAGAGCAGCATTGGTCCATTTTTATATCTCCATAGCCATTTTAAAGTTACAGGGGAAAAGTGTCGTGTCTGAGGTGGCTCATCCATGAATTATAATATTTTGGCTCTTAATATAATCTTAGATAGTCATTAAAGAGATTCAAGCTATATAAAATCCACTAGATTGGTTCAATGTGTTTTCCTATGAATGAATGATCCTTTCATCTCATCACCCTTACATACCCCATACAATTAGCTTCAGGAAACGCTGGTACAGATAATCTCTGCCTTTTGGCTCTACATTTATTAAAGGAATCCGTTTGCAGTTTTTGGAACAAAAGCATAGATCATGCATATCTCACTGTCACAGAATCATACATTTTGGATTGCAAATATTCCTCAAACTTTAGCTCCTATTATTGATTGAAGGGGCTGACTTGCCTGCATGCCTCTGGGAAGTAAGTGGAATGTGACGTGTGTGAGTCCCCCACGTTGGCTGGAGCCCCTGGGAGCCAGGCTTGACCCATCTGGGCCACAGAGCACCACATCCTTCTGCATTGGTCATCACTGACTCATGTTCCTGCCACCCTACCATTGCTTCAAGCAGTATGAAAGTTTAAGATTGATTCTCCTCCCGTCAGGAGCCATGTCATGCTCATTCAAGTTCTTATCTGTTACTGTTCAATCTACTAAGGCACTGTTTTCTCTGAAATAGTGAAATCTCGGAAATGACATTCAGAAATATGTGCCTGAGGAAACTTAAATTTGTTTTATTTATAGTAATCAGAAATGACATTTTGGTTGATTTTGTTTTCATAGTAGTTCAGGGGTTTTGTGGTGTGTGTGTGTGTGTGTGTGTGTGTGTGTGTGTGTGTTAAGGGATTATGAATATAAAAGAAAGAAGACAGAGCCAGAAACAAACTTCCACAAATCACCTTTAATTCCTCAAAGCATCTAATACCTATGTTTGTCTGGAGTGAGAGCCACAACCTCAAGCCAGCACCCCCAACCACCCTTGTCTAGAGTCTCTGCCTCTGGTTCTCCCCTCTCTTTTGGGTAAGAAAAATTAAAACCTGTAGGCAGACTTGATGGTGTTATATTTCAGCGAAGTACATTGTGAATGGTAGTAATGGTAACTCTGTCTGCTCTTAGCTTACTATAAAACATCCGTCTTCACTCTGTCAAGAATCCTAGACGTGTGGCATCTCTGCTCTGTGCTGCCCCCAAATGTCTCTAGGGACAAAGGTGGTGACTCCCAGAGTGCTGAGCCTGAGCCAGCAGGCAGCAGATCACAGTCCGCCACACACACAGTACTTGATGAGAGCTGATTGTTAACGTTCAGTAGCAGGAAAGTGGCTCCCTTTCTCATTGGGCTGAATGGAGAGCGTATCTGTTTCCTTGGTAAGACTGCAGCCAGCCTGGCATTTGCTCTAGAAGGTAGGAGAAGGTGGTTCTGCCTGCAGGCTGCAGGGACATCTGGTTTCTCTTCTCTGTGTCTGTGCCAGAGCATATCTCCCTTACTCATCTCACAAACTGTTTTTAAACTTAATCATGCTAAACTTTTTGTATATGTTTGCCTGACAATAAATGGATCTGGGGCTAGAGAGGGAGACTGCAGAGAAGAATCCATCTTTATTAGGAGAGAAATGAGAAACTTCTCTGTTTGGATAAAACCCTTATTGTAAATGAATCCAGTTAGAATAAGGGCACAATTTGAAAAGAAAAAATAATGGAAATATAGAACTAGTTTTAACAAACTCTAAAAAAGAACTATTTTTTTAAATTTTCTTACCTACATCTGTCTTCTGTCTTTATCTTGTAAACTTCAAAAATATTCTGATTCTCCTAAACTCAAATTTTCTTTGCTTAATAACTTCTAAGCTTAATGTCCTAAAACCAAATGACACTATTACCACTTAGGCTATTTATATGCAGACTCAACTCCATATATATATATGGAGTTTTATTATTATATATGTATTGATTTCTTTTGGCTTCTCTTTAGGTGACACAGACAACTTTCTCTTTTATAAGGTAATTTTTAAACTAAGGATCTTTTTCAGTTTATACTTTAGTAATTAAAGATATTTTGTTTGTTTTTTCTCGGGACCAAGAAAACAGTTTCAACTAGGGGATAACCTCAGAGTCGCTATCCTCACCAGAAGCTTTGCTTCTTCTGCGGTGGCTGGGTCTCCATAGCACTGCAGCCTCCTCCATCATTATCAATGAATGGCATCACATTTCTGTACCTTGATAAGCTTGAATTTCAGGTTTCTACATTCATCCCAGAATTCCTTTCTGTCCTTCTGGACAAACTACAGATACCACAGGTTGGATGGTGCAACATAACCAGATATGCAATATCTTAGAAAGTGATACTCTTAAAAACTTATAGCTTTGATGGCTTCCCATAAGTCAGCCTCCTGCACCCCACCCCCAGCCATCCAGGTACGCCTCTGTACCCCAAAGTATGTGGGAGTTGGGGGATGGGGCAGAGGTGGCAGCTAAAATTCCCACCTTCAAGTTCAAGAACTTCATTCATTTAGCTAGAACAAATTCAATCTTGTTCTAATTTGAGGCACCAATTAAAACAACTTAATTATCTGGTTTCCTCCTATAGAGAAGATAGAAATTATTATAAGGAGGTTCTACTTAAGGCAAGCATGCTGGCACTAGTGAGAATGATCACAGCCTAGCATCCGAGGAAGAAACAGAAAATGTAAGTAGCAAAGCTAGCAAAATACAGGCTGCCGGGCCAGCCTGGGTGCCTTGATTATTATCATAGGAGGCTGGCCCTATATCAGCACATTCAGCAGTGATTTGTCCAATGTGACACAGGCCACCAAGTAAAAATTCAGTCTACTTATCGAAAAAGGAAAATTTAATTCATTTTAAAATGACTTTATTCTAAATTGATTATATAAAGATTGGTGCTTGAAGGGAACATGTTTTCATTGTCTGGAAATCACGAATTTACTTGCCAGAGTAAAACTGTACTTTTGGCAAAAATCACTTTCCTGCTGTTTGTCACCTACTCTTTGTCTACTGTGATTCTGTATGTCTTTTGGTTACTTTCTCATAATCAAACTTTCCCTTAAAAGAAACAGAATGCCTCATTTTCTTCAATTACTCTTAGTCCCCCTTCTATGGGATAAACAGAAGAATAAGTTTAAGGGATAACAGGATACATTTGAAATTTATTCAGCATAGTTTTCTCTGTGTGGCTTCATAGACAAAGATATAGAAAAATATTGACCTAAAATTTTATAGCCATTATCTACCATTTAATATTTTTCTCTTCCTTCTAAAAGATAATTCTACATTTCTTGTTTTCTAGTCTCTGTTTCTTGCAGTGGTGTTTTGTTTTGTTTTGTTTTTCTGAAATCCCTAAAAGTGATGAATGAGGAATTTCTTTTCATTATCATACGATTTGATCTTGCTCATATTTTCCTTCTCCTATCTAGATTGCTGATAGCTCTTAAAATGAGCCTATCACATATGTCATCCTAAAATTCTTACTTCCTTCTTTAGGTCTCTAATAGGGCAAAATCTTGATTAACAAGTGTATAGGCAGACCCCCTTTGGGTGAATACAAACATGTTGAAAACAATAGATCTTCGTAAATCATACACAAGAGCTGTGTCTCAGTACAATACCCGTAGACTCCACCAAGTCTGGAGGTTCAAGTCAAGCATAGGCAGAATCTGGAAGCTTATGGACTGCCTTCATCAAGCAAGCCATAGTTTCATCTCTCAGTATACTTTCTCAGTTACTGGTAACTACTGTTCCTCTTTAATAAACCAAGTGTTGTCCCCCTTTTTACTTCTATCCTCCTTCCCAAATGGGACACATTGATCATTTTTTATTTGTAGTTTTAAATGCTGTCCCCACCATGCCTTTTCACTTAAAGCCTTTGGTACTTTCCTGTGAAATGAACACCTTTCTTGAGCTCAGTTTCCGAAGCATTAGGCATCACTGAATGAGGGGTGAGGTAGGAGGGGAAGGCTATGGAAGGCTACCGGCGGTTACTCAACAAGTCTTACCGTGTAGCTGCCCACCTCCTTCGCGATAGTCCAAGTAAGAAGACACAGCTATTGAGAGCTGGCTCAACCTCGCCATACCAACTTCTCCCTCTGTGTTTTTCTTATTTTTGCCAATTCTGGCAGCATCTCTGACCTCTGGGGACACATTCTTTTTTCCTGTCTCAAGTGTGGAAAAAAATTTCTTGTTGTCAGAGTTGTGTTGAAATAAAATTGGCCTTTGGCAGAAGCAGCGTTCAGAAGCTCAGGGGTGGTGGGAATCGCAAGTGCTGAAGTGAGCAAGTTTGCAGTGGGACGGGTTGTGATCTGATTAAATGAGGGGGTGAGGAAGAGCTGTCCTATGAGGTCAGTCAGGCTGGACTTCTGGGAGTGTTACTATATCAGTTACAGGGTGCTGTATCTCAAAGTGGGGCCCACGGGCCACATGATCAGATTCTCCTGGGTCCTCATTACAAATGTGTCCCAGAGACTCTAAATCAGAATATATAAGAGTCAACCTAGAGAGCTACATTTTAACAAATTCTCTACAAATCTGCTGCTGCTAAATTAGAAGAGCAACCTCTTTGATATTCTGGTTCTCTGCTCAACAGCTCCCTGGAATTACTTAGGTATGCATATCTAGAGTTACTTAGGAAGCCGTAAGTCGCTCACTGTAGTCAGACTTGTAAGAATCTGAGACAGAATTGAGCCTTTGCCTCTAGCAGTATGGGGCTCCTATGGCCTCCAAAGATAAAACTACCCACAGTTCTTTTTTTTTTTTTTGGGGGGGGTACCAAGGGTCGACCTCAGGACCCCGCGCACCAGCAGGTGCCCATGCAGTTGAGCGATGTCACCAGCCCTTTTTTCATATGTGGGTACCAGGAGTCGAACTCAGAACCTTGCACTTGCCAGGCAGGTGCTTATGCCGCTGAGCTATCTCACCGCCCCTACCCACAGTTCTTGAAGCTCAATGTGGCTCAGCCTTTGCATATGTTCTTCTGGACTTCATATTTCTTTTCTTTCACCCTCAGCCCCATTTTTGCTTTCAAACAAAGTATGAACAATTAATATTTCTCATTGATCCATGGCTCAGCTATCACCAAACCCAGAAAGATTTTCATAACTCCCGCCCACCACCCCCAGGAGCCTCATCCAGCACGCAGTCATACCCAATACAGATTTAGGTGCTTTCCTTAGTACAACATTGTCAGTTTCTTGCTTGTGTCTCTCTTTCCTATTAGACATTGAGTTTAATTGTCCTTATATAACTGAGCTGCACCCAGGGCCTGTGCCAGAATCATGCTCTAATTTGCTTGTCAAATGAATGCATGAGCCAGAAGGTCTTGTGAGGCCCCTTGACGCACATTCTCCTCAGTTTGCATCGTCTGCCACAAGGAATGACTAGATTAACTTGTGTGTAAAATGAAATATGTTTGTATTAGAATCATCTTCCTGTGATTCTTACAAAAATGTGTTTTGAGAACAAAACAAATAGGATAGAGAGAAAACTGGGGTGCTTTAGGGGATCTAAATACTTGTGAAGTACATTTTTTTAATGCCACAAAATGCTTTAAAGAGCTTCAAGTAAATTTAAGAGAGGATCTACTGGATTTTGGCTAAGTGCTGAAGAAAAGTTTCCTTAATTCCCTATCCAAATACTTCAGCTTAAATTTACTGGTAGCTATTTCAGAGGAAGATGGGGACTCTGCAATCCTCAGTTTGTTATAAAGAAAATGTTTTTGTCTTCAAATGTTTATAGGAAGGATTAAAGGCAATTTACAGCTCGAACAGAAAGTAATAAAAGTAGTAACAATGGAGTGGCTTCTAAATTGTCATTTTCTGGAATTACTAACAATATCAACCCAGCAGACATTTTACATCTAACAGGAATTATGTTCATTTGTCATGCTTTAAGGTAAACTATGACATCAATCTTGAGCTTCTAACCTGGATTGTTTCACTCTATTGTTTAAGATGAGGGGTTGAGTCAGTTGTAGAGAAGATGAATTCTGTCATTAGATCATTTGCTGCAGAACTCAAGAAACATATTTGTAATTTATCTCATTCAGAAAGTTGGACTGTGAAATCTACATGAACTGTATTTTCATAATATCAAGCCACACCTTGTTTAGTTTTTCCAGAAATGCTCCATTTTTAATCCCCTAGGTGAAAAAAATCACAAGAATAAAAACAAACTAATCTGACAGGTCATTTTCCTTCTTGTGGCACCCTTTTTTTGCTAAGAGAGTCCCAGGTTACAAGAGTTCTTGCTATTTGTTTAATTGAAGCAATGATAGCTTTTTATAATACTTTACAATTTATGAAGAAAGTTTTAAATGAAATTGTACTCAGTCTTTGCAACAAGTGTGAGTAATATCATAATTTACATGTAACTGAGTCCTTTTATTATTTGAGGGAATACAGAGCTTCAGAGCTGTTTGGACATTATCAATGTCAAATAATATAGGATCTGTCCCCAAACATTATCCTCTTTAACTACACCTCTGGTGAATCCAATGCTATTTTCCCTGGACTATGTAGAAAAGAAATCCTAGAAGTGTTCTTATTTCTTGTTCATCTTCTGTTATCAATTAAATAATGATTGGTTCTTATGCGTGATGTATCTCAAGTTTTAGAAAATGCCCAAGTATTTGTTACAAATGACTTTCATGTATCATATAGTGTAGAAAGTGAATCTGACATAGTTTTAAATAAACATAAAAATTTTATATGATACTCTTTAATTGTATTAATGGTTCTGGAATTATGTTAGTAGTTCTGATTTGTGTAATGGTGCCAATCCTAGGCACGTAGTAGGGTCAATTTCAGGACTCAGCGTCATCCAGAGGTTGAGACCGTCCGCATGGAGAGGACTGGATAGCTCTGACTGTCTGTGTTTTACGTTACCATCAGGTACCACACGATCCTTCTCAAGTAACGCAGATCTTTAGTGGGTTGTGACTTGCTCACTCGTAATAGAGTACATCCCAGCGAGCTACGTAGGTTTCTATTTAATCCATTTTCTTCTCCCCACTCAGAGTAAAAGAAGCTGAAGAGGTGTGTAGGCAGAAAAAAGGAAAATCACTGTATAAAATAAAACCAAGACATGACTCTGGAATTGTAAGTATTTAACTTTTCTTGTTTTTAACTTGTGATTTTCCTTGGCTTTGAACCTTGTCTTCACAATATACACAAGTTCAATAATTTTCCTCCTAAATTTGGATAAATGAGAAGCTTCTAATTTCCAGAATCTCCTTTTCTTTATGCCTTTAATCAGACACAGAAAGTTAAGGGAATCTCAATATGCAGTATTCAAAACTTAAGATTAATATAGTAAACGTGTTCATATGTGTGCATGTGCATGCTCTACTGAGGACAAGAGATCATCTTACACTTTGTTCATTGCACACGGATCACAACCCACAGCTGCACCTGATCCCAGAGTAACTGTACTATGGGATTCGCTATGTTGGGATAAAAAATACAATGGGAAATGTATCGTGCAGTGTTGCGCTTTGCCAGGGATGCTCAGACCTCATCGAAAGGCTCTACAAAGGTGGTCCATAGGTTGAGTTCAACAAGCGAATCTAAGTTTCCTCTTTGTTCACTTCCTTTAAAGTGAAATGCCAGGTTGTACACCCTTGGAGAGAAGAGCTCGGTTAAAATGACAACATTTTCTTTATGATACTGTAGATGCTTTGTTTAATGTTTTGAAGGGATCATCATTTGGTGCCAGTGTAAGTAAATAGTGTTGTTTTAAATGAAAAGTTGATTTAGGCCTTTAAACAGGGACATCGTTAGTTAGATTACTGTAATGTAGTCTAAATGGAAAAGACACCAAGATAACTCAAATTGAGTTATGATTAAATAGCCCTACTTCGAGAAGAAAGGTAGGAATTGTATCTTCATTTAAAATCTTATTTTCCCTTCAGTTTTTCTGTATCAAAATTAATGTTATCTAATGACAGGTTTAATCTGATTAAAGTTCAATTTTAAAGCTGTATTTAACAAAGAGGAATAGTTATTAATCTTAATCATCTTACAAAAAGATTACAAGGGAATTAAAGCATATTAACCATGAAATGAAGAACTGATTACCTTTTCATATTTGTATGTTTGTATGTAGGATCAAGCATGAGGAAGATCTTATAGCACTCCTTCACATCAGTCAGAAATTAAATTTTAACAGCTTTTTTTTCTTCAAAAATATTTGGTGGGCCAGTGAGATGGCTCAGCGGCATACGCGCCTGCCTGGCAAGCGCGAGGGCCCGAGTTCGACTCCCGGAACCCACATACGAGAAAAGGGCCAGTGATATCGCTCAGCGGCACGGGTGCCAGCTGGCGCGCGAGGTCCTGAGGTCGACCCTATATATATATTTAGTGATTTGTCTTCGTAAAATTCAAAACGATAAAGCAGACTCTACTTACATTTTTTTCTTCACGGATTGGTGGTTCTTTAATCTTTTCACAGAGAATTTGACAAAAGGATCTTATTTGATCTACTCTAACCTCCACACTTTAAAAAAAAAATACTTTCTTTCTAACTGTAACTCATGTCGGACATGTTTATTTTCAGAAAGCAAAGATAAGCATGAAAACCTGAACGAGGAACTGCAGGCTGAAAATGAGTCACCACAAGGACTTCCACAAGATTCAGTGGACCTAAGGGTGGGAAGGAAACTGCCCCGTTCTGATCATTTTCTTCTTAGCCTCTTGCATACTCTGTGTTTTCTAAACAGTTCACCAGTTGTTGAATTTTAGTGTCTGTTGATCAGTGGAGACCAGTGGAGAATTAGAAACCTTTTCCTTTCGTAACTGTTGACGGCAGCGCACGGATCGCCCCCAGCAGCGCGTGCACGCAGTAGCGTGTGCACTAGCTCTGCACTCTTCTTGTCACAGCAAAAACACTTTGCTTTCTACAGACAACCGGGACTCCACATCACTGCATTTAGATTCATGGATTAATGTTATTTCTAGTGAATCGTTTGTATCTGTTTCACGTCTACGTATAAATTTTCTATTTTAAAAATCTAAGTACCATTTATATATCATAATCAGTGCTTTCCCAACGCTTGGGTTGCTCTCCATAGCTATATATTTGTGAAAGAAGAGTATCATTTTTTAACTCAAGTCAGGTAATGAGTAGAAAAACACATAGCGAAAGAAAAAAATAGTTTCCTATAAGTTATTTAATATAGAAGGAATCAGAGTTTTAAGTTTAATGAGAGCCTATAAAAAGCTTATCTGCAGCAGAGGTAAATTAAATCAAAGATGTGCCTCTCCATACCTTTTACTTTACACTTGAAAAGGAAAATTTCACTCAGAAGTTTGAAGGAATTTAAATAAATGATGCTGATAATATTGCCAAACATGACTACCATAAAAAAAAAATAAAGAAAGGAAAAATTGGGGGATGGACTGGATCTATCTACAACCTACTAAGAAAACATACTTGCTTGTGTATTTTTACATGATTGGGGTTATCACGATGAGTTACAGCAGGCGATTAAAGCTATAAAATGAGGATATAATGATTCATTACCAAAAGAAGTCAGGAAAGGATTTTATTTTACTTTGAGGAAAAATACATAAATCTCCCACTCATTCTGAGAGTATTTTACAATCAGCTTATGATACATTTTGATGTTTATATCTAACATTAATAGTTGTTTTTATTTTTTTATTGCTATTAATGATATTAGTTGAGAGTTATGGTTGTAGAAAAAGGGGAGAATTTATTGCTTTTGCAAACCAATTATGGAAAGCAATTTAAAAAAGGTAAAACAATGTTCTAAATCATAACTATGCTTGTATTTATGTAAAGTATGGTATCTTACCTTTTAGTTCGTAGTTTAAGTGCAAAGAAACAGTAGTGGTTTTTTTTGTTTTGTTTTTCTATTGTTGTTTTGTAGTCTTCCTGTCCCCTCAGTCCCTTCAGTGTGTATATTACCATTCTTCAATGAAGTAATAGGGCATTTAACAAAGATCGCTCTGTGCAATACTGTATGTAGTGTTTCTATTTCAATTTTTTAGGATGTTAATTTATATGAAAATAAATGAATAATAAAATATTTTTGCGTTTGTCCTGTGCATGTTGCATAAGGATACTTGGAAGATAACAGTTGTCTAAGCCACTTTTCTTGTCACTGGGACAAAATATCCAACAACTCAATTTAAAGAAGGAGAAGTTGATTTGCACTCACAGTAGCAGTCCATGGTCAGCTGGTTCCAAGACAGAAACTGCATAGCAGAGGGGCATAGCAGAATAAAGGCTGCGTATATCGTGGCAGCTAGGAAGCAGAGAAGGAAGGGAGGAACCAGGCGAGGATAGTACGTGCTCCCGGGCCATGCCCTCAGTGCCTGCCGCTTCTGACAAGGCATTACCTCCTGTGAGTACACTCACGTGCTAAACTCACCCGAGGATTAGTCCACCAGTGAGTACAGTGCTCCTTTGATCAAACCACCTTCCAAACACATGAGACTTTGGGGGGATATTTCAGATCCAAACCATAACAGCCGCCATATTTAACATTTGCAGGGATTGTAAGGATTGAGGGAGGAGTAAAATTAAGTTAGTCTGTAGATTCACATATGCAGAAAACTTGCACACTATTGCATGGATCCAAAACCTTAAGTCCATCAGTGATACCTAAGTAAAAAATCATGATGAAATATTTACTTTTCTGTGCCTAAACTAGGATTTCCATCCTGAGCTTGCAAAGAACTTCTGTACATTTCCAGGTGGGTGTTTCACAATACCTTACAATTCATGGTGTGCAAAGCTAAACTTAGCTTGTACTCTTGTCCCTCCAAATCGGATCGTTGTTTTGCATTACCTGTCTCAGTGAACAAAGCCACCACCCACTCATGACCTGAGTCAGTCTCTACATCTTACTTTCCCTTTTGTCACCACTGATTTGATTGCCAGCTCTTGTTGGTGTCGCATGCTTACTGTCTCTAGGATGCGGCCATTTCCCTCCAGCTCTCTCATTAACCCTCATGAATTGCCTTAATAAGCTACTAGTTCTTCTCAAATTCCAAGATTTTCTTTGTACCAATGTTTTGCTGTACAGTGAACGCAATTTTTTTCTAAAATACATATCTGCTAATCTGAATTTCATGTTTAAAATATATTAGTGGAAACATACACCAAGATACGTGACCTCAAAATATTACCCAAAATCTTTACTGTGGCTGAAAGAGTGACCTGGTACTTACCTTACATCTTGAGTCACTTCTCTTGATTCAACCTGTCTTGAATTCCAGCCTCCAACCAGACTAAAATACTTTTAGTCCTTTCATATCATACTATTTCCCAACTGCTGTGGTTTGAATGTAGCCCCAAAGTTCAATTATGGAAGCTTAATCCCAAATGCAAGCATTAGGTGATAGAGACTAATGGGAAGTACTTGGATTGTGAGGGTTTTAATGTCATTATCGAGGCAGTGGGTTTCTTATTAAAGCACCACTGTGTGCACACTCTCTTGCCATGTGCATGGCTCTCTTTTGCCATGTCAAGATACAGCAGGAAGGCCCTCACCACATGTAACCCATTGAGCTTGGAATTCTCAGCCTCCAGAACTGAAAACCACACAAATTTCTATTGTTTACAAAGTATCCAGTGTGTGGTATGCTGTGATAGTGGCACAACAGAGACTAAACTAACTAATAGGTCTTTCTCTATGCTTTCCCTCAGCTTGAAACATTTTCCACCTGTTTATCTCACATTGTAATATTTGATGTTAGTAGTAACTTGCCTTGGAACATCTCTAGACACTTGTTTCTCCAGCTTCATGAGTATAACAGATACTCAGTGCATTTATTAATTAAAGCAAGATGAGGTGTTACCTTTGCCAAATGCTTCTGGAAACAATTGAGTATTGAAGTCCATTGCTGAAAAAGGATAGTAGTAAAGACTATAGTAGTAGTAAAGAAGGAAGTAGAAAGGAAAGGCTCATTGTAGACTAAATTATATCATAATTAAGGCATTTAAGTAGCTCCAAGTGTGGAGATTTTTTATTGCTGAAGAAGTATAAGGCTGTGAGTTTGAAATCGGAATTTTCCCTCTGCAAATAGAAAAACAAGGTAAAATATAATTTCAGAAGTATAGATAAAGCTGGTGGAGGGGATGAGGTGGCAAGTCAAAGTGCATGAGCAAAAGGAGCCCTGCTGCACAGTAAAAGGAACCAATATGCCCCCCATTAATGGAGAAAAGCCAACCCACACTCACTACCAGGGATGTGGGCCTGAAGTGCAACTTACCTACCAGTAAGAGTTGAGCGACAGTAGCTATGTTGCTATCCCATAGGATTAGGCATACACAAAGCAGCATATGTCTGATGGTAGAACAAGCAGCCCAAACTGGCTCGTGTCTTCACTGTAAGATCTTTAATGTCACTGCCACACAGGAACCCAGTACAACTCAAAGAGGCTGAATCTGGAGTGAATGAGTGTGGACATGATATAGATGGCTAGATTTTGAGGGGTAAGAGGGAAGAGAGCATATATTCCCTGTCAAGTCTTCAAAACACGCTTTCAGAAAAAGTGTCATTAAGAACAGTAAATCTCAGTAGATGGAAAAATGAATTCACTTTCACAAATGCAGATAGGGCAAAATTTAAATTATTTAATAATTACTATGTTTAGGATCTGCAATGAAATTTGGAAAATCTAATTGAGACAGAAAAAAATCATGAAAGCTGTGGCAGTTACGGTAGCAGGTCAACTTGATTAGCTGTGGGAGGAGTCCAAGGGTTGGTGGACCATGCTTCTGAGTGTATCATCAAGGCATGGCCTTGTGGTATGTATCTAGTCCCTCCCTCTGTCCTCTTTGGCACCCCCCTATGCTTCCCAGGCACCATGAACTAAGCACCTTTGTTCCACCATGCCCTTTTGCCATGATGTTCCTGCCTTGGAGCCTCCTACCATGAACTGAATCCCTTCAAAACATAAGCCAAATTAAACTTCTTCTTTAAGGTGTGTGTGTTGGATATTATGTCCAGCAATTGGGAAGCTGATTAATAAATAAGCTGAATAGATTCTAGATGGATGCAAGTGAAGAGAGAATTAGTGATCTGCAAGATTACACTAAATAATTCACTGAAATAATTCCACAGAGACTGACAAGAATTCACTGAAATAATTCCACAGAGAGACTTTTTAAATGGACAAGAGAAGTTAAAAGGGATACAAGATAGAAAGGCTCCAATGTAAGGATCCAATGAGAAGAAATTAAGAGAAATGTTAGGACACATAGTAGATTGAAGATACAATGACTGAGAGTTTTCTAGAATCAAGGAAAGACCCATTCTCTGAATGTGTGCAATAAGTGTCAGATGAGATAAATAACAAAATTACACCTAGAGAGGCCATACAGAATCTCCATTTAGGTAAAGACAAAATTTCAGAACCTCTGAGAAGACAGAACACATCATCTACAATGAAATGATAACTGTCCTGAAACCAGATTTGTCTTCAGCAACAATATATGTCAGAAAGTAGTAAATAATGTCTTCAAGTTGTGGAAGGAAAACACTGAATCAATACCTTTGTACCCAGTTTAAATAGTGTTCAGAAGGAATCAGAGATGCATAGTTTCAGACACATAAAAACAGGAAGAGTTTACTATTCAAAACCCTCACTGAAAGGTCTGGTAAAGGGCACATTTCAACAATGAAAACAAAGTGAAAGACTGGGAGATGAGAAATCACAGAAAGCACAGATATTGGTGGAGTAAACAAATGCCAGATTGTAAAACTAATGACTGTAACTTATATTTACAAAGTATACCACAGTCTTAGAATAATAAAAGATGGGAAGAATTCAAAAATTATTTTAAAAAATTCAAACATTCTAAAAGTCTTGGCTTATTCTATTCATTTATTTAATTCAATAAAATTTAGTAGAGTTGTTAATGTGTGCCAGAAACTGCTGTATGCTTTGAAAATAATGGGCACACAGAAATGTCCTGTCCTTGAGAAACTCACATTCTAATAGGGGAGACAAACAAAAAATTGGTGTAAAATAATGTCGGGGACTATGATATTCAAGTAGTGTAACCAATAACTTATTCAAACCAGAACACCTTCAAGTAATAAAAGCTGGACTATGTTGTACTCTCCACCTTGCTTCATACTGAAATATTTGCTAGTTTGAAATGAGTCTGCCCTCTCCCAACCCACACCACCTGCAACTAACCGGTGACTGCAAAACCAACAGAGACCATGCCAAAAGAACATGTAGACAAACTCGTTTTGAAAATACTATGCACGATGTTAGCAAGTGTCAGGAAGAAGAGTGGGTTATTTCTGGAAGGCCAGGATGGTCACACACAGATGGCCATTGGCTATTATGTGTGTATTTAAAAGTAATGTACATATGAATTACATCAATCCCTCCAAATGCCAAAAAATAATTTAGACAATTCAACATTTTTGAGGAAAAAAGTCTGAACAATATGACTATGTTCTTAAATGATCCAATACCTCAAGGTAAAGTCAGCTCTGAGCATTATGGAGAAGTATTTGAAGTATTCCCATCAGAGCTGTGGGGCACAGCTCAGTACAGGGCTTGCCTAGCACCACAAACAAACAAAAAGAAGGATTCTCATTAAAGACTAGGAACAAGACAAGAATGTCTACTTCTACTGTTGCTATTTATCACTGCTCTGGTGATGAATGAACACAAAGAAATATGATTGAAATGGATGAGATAATTTATATTTGCTCTTTATTAGATTATATACTCAGGAAACAGAAAATAACTGTCATAGAAAATAGTAAGATGTTATAAATTGACTAGACCAAAAATTAATGTACAAAAATCGAGAACTTTCATGTATGCAAATAATATTTACTAACAAGAAAAACTTGGAAACTTCCCCTCCCCACACTTTCACACTTGAAAAAGAAACCAGGTCTGGGGGTGTAGCTCAGTGGTACGGCATGTGCATAGCATGTGCTTAGCATGTGTGAGGACCTGGGTTTGATTCCAGTACCAAAAAAAACATAAAAATTAAACAAAAATGCTGAACAGCATGGAAAAACTTGAGAAATACAAGAGATCGATAAGATCTGTAGGCAAATAAATGAGAGACTGACAAAAATTAAAAGACACTGACAGTGTCAGCACTCCCCAAACAAATCTATGAAATTACTGCAACCCAAATAATAATACCAACAGAATGACTTTTTGGAGAGGAGTGAAGAGAAGTGGAGAAAGGGCAAGAATTAAGTTGGCCTCAAAGTTCATGCATAAAAATAAATAAGCAAAGACGGTCAAAGGATTTTTTTGGAGAAAAAGACACTGGAAAGATGAACTGGGTCCTATGTGTTAAATATATTTAAAAGTGACAGTGTTTGTAACAACAAAACATTGGAAAGTTCTAAATAATGAGGTAATCTGCAGGCTTTAAAAAGAAAAAATGAGGAACATTTTATGTATGATATAGAAGATGCACAACATTTTGTTAAAGGGGAACTCCATGAAAAAAAATTTTATATCTTTGTCATTTTGGTGTGAAAAAAATAAAAAAAGTATGTATCAGTAATGGTGAACCTTTTAGCACTTTCAATGATACAAACAGCCCACTGTGGCCTGCATGATATAGGCTTGCCGCCACTGGTACGTATGGTACAAAAGTGTAGTGCACTCTCATTTGAGTAAAAATGGGTGCAGGGTAATTACTGAATTTCCAGAAATGGATATACATAGAATTTGTCTGGAGGCACTACAAGAAACTGATAATATTGGTTAATTCTAGGGGAGTAGCCAAACTGAGATTTGGGAGCAGGGAGAAAGGAGAGAGTAGGTTCTTCACAGTGATTTCCTTTGATTCTTTTGGATTTGGTACAATGTAAGGAGTAAATCAATATAGAAATCTTTTATAATTCACTTTTTGGAACCTCATTTGTATCTCATTTCAGATATCAAATGACACCCATCCAGTCAATTAGGTTGATTCAAGAAGACAGTATGTTTGGGGTGGTTTATGGTGCTCTGTGTTACTATAGCAACTCTATCAGACGTCCTCTCCCAGGAAACTTCTCTAGCTAGACCACCACACAGAGCCATTTGGGGAGGTGGAAAGCCAACCCTGTTTTTTTGTGGCAAGAATGAAAAAAATAAATAAATAAAAGCCAGAGTGGTCTGTAAGCACATATTTTTCTTCCCCGGTGGTCTGATTGCACAGTACCATAAGGGTTTTTACTTCGCAATAGGCCCATTTTGGTATAGCTTCTGCTAACCCTCCTACCTAAAGTTTGGAGTTCCTCTGCACTTCCCTTGTGCACTCTCTGTAAGTACTTTAATTCACAGCAACGCTCCTGTCATATACGCTAATGATTTCTAGGGAATTCATGCAGTGGATCATAGGACCAATTTACAACTTACAGACTGAACGACAGTGAAAATTGTCTGTTGGTGTTAGCCTCTTGGAGTCAGAAATAGGCAATAAGTTTAAACCACTTCAAAGCAAAGCCATGTTATAATGGCTTCACTTTCTCTAAATTGGACCTCACCGTGACATTTGTTATTTCACATCCATATAGTTTGCTTTACAAATACTCTCTATAAATTTCAGCATATCCTTACATTAGGGAGGTCAAATTTTCAAGCAATAGGTGAGAATCAAAAATTTTAATATTTAGCTTACATAATACCATGATAGATATAAAAATACACTCCATTAACAGAGTGCCTTCCAGCACATGAAGAAACAGACATGTGGTGCCTCTGCTAACAAAAACTGTATATTCTTAGGCTCCTCAAATAAAACAAAAATTAAAAATATAAATGTACTGCAACAAAAACAAAAAGCAAGGCATTCCAGATGTAAATATTTGTATAAGTCTCAAACTTTTCTTACTAAAGTTTCAAACAATGTTTGAAGTCTCCACTCAACTGAGTATCCAGTACCTCCGCCTCACAAATTAGCAGTTGCATCCTTTTGAGAAGCGACAATCTTATCTCTCTGAAGAATGCCCTGGCAACAGAATTTTACAGATGAAGGTGGTGGTTAGGAAGATGTCTTAGCCACTTTCCTCATTGCTGGGACAAAATATCCAACACCTGCGACATAAAGGAGAGTTTTAATTTGGCTCACGTTTTTAGTCCATAGTTGGCTGGCACCAAGGTAGTAAGGCATGGTAGAAGGGTCAGGCAGAGGAGAGCTGCTCATGTCAAGGCAGACGAGAAGAGAGAAGAGAGGAGCCCGGGAGGGAGATGCACCTCTTCAGGCCACACCCCCAGTGACCCGCCTCTTTAGGCCGTCCCACTTCCTAACAGCAAGTCAGCTCTATCGCCCCTCACAGTCCACGAAGCACACGAGACTTTTACAGGATACCTAGATAAGAACCGTGACAGAAGACTTTCTGTGTGCCTAGTTTGTTTGTTTTTTAATTTTTTGAGATGAAGTCTTGCTATGTTGCCCAAGCTAGCCTTGGTCTCCTGGGCTGAGATATTCCTCCTGTTTCAGCCTCCCAAGTAGCTGGGACTACAGGCGTGCACTGCTGCGCCCAGCTGTGTGTGTAGTTCACTAAACATAATTTCCTTCAGGAATATGAACTGTAGATGGAGTGCAGGCTGTCAGTGTTTCATCAGGAAGAAATGGCAGAGAGAAAGAGCAGAGAGAGGCTACTGCCGCCAGGTGAAATGAAGGAGCTGAAATGCTGTGCAGCAGCGAAGACTTGCACGGAGGGTGAGTGCATGGGCCAGAGCACTGTGCATAGCAAGAGGTGAACCCCTGAAACAAAGCATGAAATGTTCCACTGCTGAATCAGATGATAGGCAGACCTTACCTGAGGAATGCAACTCATCTCCTGTGATGTTTTCTCCTCTTACTATTCTTAAAGGAGTATTTTTCAGGTTACTCTGCCCTCTATTCCTCTACTTTTCCTCTCTATTAGATGTCTCATCTATGTTCATGGGTCATTTACTACTATTATCTGTTTCTCCATATCTGGCTTCTCACTCAAATCCCAGTCCTATTTCTTCAAATGAGGGTGAAAGTTTTCTTTAGATGATTTCACTTTCACTGCAGACCCCACATCCATTAAATCCACATCATCCTCATCTAATATCAGGTACTCACTTACATTGGGCTCCTAATCTTTTGACATACTCCACTTTTGTCCCTGTATTCCACAGAACTTTCCACTCTTGTCTCTTCCTTTCAGATACAATTCTATAACCAGGTCTGTCCCTAGTCATCAGTCTATATTCCTGCAAGAGCCAACAAATTGGTTTGTCAAGACCCAGATTCTGCGCCATCCAATTGCCTTTCATATCTAGACTTGAATAACCTTGATCAAATCTCCCAGTGATTTCGTACTTGCTGTGAGGTCAGGTGCAACTTCCTCTGCCTCTTTCAAGGACCTCCATATTCTCTACTCTCTCTCTCTTTCCTCCTCCCATGCCCTTCCCCTCAACACATACTTCAAGGAAACTATATGGTGCTCTGCCCAGACATCCTCTTTAAGGCTGATGCACCCCTCTCATCTCACTCCATCTTCTGATTCCTACTGAAAATACCATGTGAGAAGCACGTAGTTGGATTCCTCGCTGAGTTGCCCTTAATGAAGGGAAATGCATGGCCCCATTCTGGGGAAGACCTATTGACTAGACAATGACTATGGGTTACGAAGGCCTGTCCCCTTGAATCAATTTAAAATGCCACCCCAGATCCAGAACTCCCAATTGGATCAGCAAGGTTTCACTTACAAACAAATTGCACAATCTGATTCTCCTCACTTACTTACCAGCCTGGTCTATGTCCTGCAAATATTTCCAATAAACCTACTCGAACCCTCTGAGTCTAGAAAACCAATCTGAGATAGGTAGTTCCAGAAGCAGCTCAAGGAAGAACACTGTAACAAGAGATTTGGAGATAGCTCATTGTCAGCTCCAGCCAGGCTGTCCCAGGGTGTTGCTATGGCTTTTCCCACATGAGCCACTAGTGAAGGAACTTGCTGGCTGGTGCAACACCTTTGATGCTTAAAAGTTAGGAGGGACTGAGTGCCTATAAGGATGCTGGGACTGGGTACTTATTTCCAAGTGGCATTGGTTGTTGAAGAGATAATGAAAGGGTGATTAATTGCCAATTCAGGCAGAATGTGAAAGCTATAAGTAGTGTTTCATTGGAGCTTTTCATTAAGTCCCAGTTCCTGAGGTTAGAAGAAGACCCTGGCTGTAGGAGTGTTGCTGCAGAAAAGTTTGCCTTGTCAGCTCTTACAAGTCTCTTGTGGGAAGATTAAGGCCATCACAGGGAAGGAATGGAGCCCCTGAAGTTGAGAGAGGTACATCTGGATAGAAGGAGTTGAAAATCTGTGGCTTCAAATTTCCATGAAACTCATAGACCTGTGGTTAGGCTCATAGCCCTACTGGGAAGTGCTGGGTTGGCTAAGTGGGAAGAGGAGTAGAGAGTGAAGTTACTGCAGGAGCCAGGAGAAGAAGCATGGCGACTGTGCCTGGAAGCTGCCAAGTTGCGGGGGCGGGGGGGTGGTTAGGCATTAAGTTGGATAAGGGATACTTATCATCAGGGGAGACATCTCCCATGATTCAAGACTTAACTCTGTGGCAAATGCCAAGAATTGTGATAATAAGCTGCCAGGATGATTCTTTGAGAATGACAAAAGCTGTGATCCACGTTCAGTGAAATAAAAATACAAGAATTTTTATGGTGTATGGTGCAGAAAAAGATCCAAAGACCCAGGGAAGTATGCATGCTAAAGTAGATTGGCTATGTAAAGTTAACAATGAAACAAAATAAACAAAATACTCAACCAACCACATTCCCAGGGTGTCTGTTCTTGTGATAGGAGGAGCAATTTTACAGAGAAGTTGGTAGTGCCTGTTATCTGTAGATCGGGGCTAACTGTAGAAAAGGATGCTGTATTAAACGGGGCTCTTGGATGAATAGAATAGCAAGATCTTAATATAATATAAGCCACTTGTAATGCTTAGCTTTCAGAAGAAATGTGGGCCCATTTGTTCCAAATTACAGTGGTACTGTACTGGCATCCAGAGGTCTAATTTGGAGATGGTTAATAGAATATGATGTTTCTAAATGTACTGCCAACAAGAGTATCATTTAATTAACACAGTCAAAAGAAATCACTGAGGCAGAGGGCAGCATCTCAATAAAAATTGCAATTCCTTACTTGGTTTCCAGATCAGACATAGAACTCTTAAATAGTGGCTTTAAGAGTGGCTGATTCGCTATAAGTAAAGCCTTTGCAGTATGGGGACAAATCTACCTGTAGGATGTTCCCACAGTCCTTACCCTGAGAATTTTGGACCAACTATTCAGGTAAATGTGCTTTGAAGAAAAGGAGAACTCAGCACTTTTGAGATTACTGAATACTGGGTCTCAACTGACACTTGTATCTGAAGATCAAATGAGTCACCATGATTCCCCCCACTACAGCAGAGGCACATAGGGACTACTAGAGTCCCAACTAACATCTGGCTCTCAGTGGGCTCCATGGACCAGCTGGATGCTCCTGTCTCTCATTTCCAAATACACAGTTGTAAAGGACATTCTTGGTAGTTTGAAACTCACTCACATTGATTATTTGACCTCTTAGACAAGGACTATTGTAGTGAGGAGGGGCAAATAGAAGCTCTGAAGCTGCTTCCTACCCCAGCAAAGAATAAATGAAAAGAAATGCTGAATTCCAGAAGGAATGGGGATAATCAGTGAAACTGCAATAGTTGATTATTACAGTGGCAACTCTATATTCTCATTTATTTCACCATATTGGCTTTATTTATTTTTTTTTACCATATTTATCATGAGGGAGAGCCAGATGCACTCCACACTGGGATAGACAACAGTTTATGTTTATTGTCTTGCCTCTGGCCTATTTATGTTTTTATTATCCTTTGTCAAAATATAAACTAAAAATACCTGGGTTATACAGACGTTCTGTAAAATACTACACTGATCTATCTTATGATTGATATGATGTAGTAGGGCCATTTGAGAAATATGGGACAAGTACATTGGAAGCCTTGGTAAGCACCTGCACTATATACCTTAGAGTGGGTGATTAACTTTATAAACGTTCAGGAAACTTCTGACTCCAGAGAAGGTAGAGTAGACACATTTTCCCGTCCCTCCCACTAAAATCTCTAGATATTATCTAATTATCTATCATCTATCAATCTATCTATCATCTATTATCTGCCTATCTATATCTGAAGGAGCCTGGTTTGGTGTTGCATACCTATAATATCAGAACTCTGGGAACCTGAGAAAGAAAGATGTTGAGTTCAATCTCAGTCACTTAGCCACTTAGCAAGACTCTGTCTCAAAAATAAAATAAAATAATAAAGAAGTTCGGTGTGAAGGCTCTGGGTTCAATCCCCCATTCAGTTAAAAAAGTAGACAAAGGAAGGTAGGCCAGATAAGGATATCAGGACTCAGGGACTATTATCACAATGAGTTCCCTGGTTTTGTTTGTTTTACTGCATTTTCTAGACTAAATACCAGAGAAGCTAGTAACCCAGAAACATCCATGGATACAGCCCTACCTGCAAAACAGCATGGCTTTTCATATTTTGCTTTTGGTAAAGTGGATGGACAGCCTGCCGTGCTTGAGAAATAGTCGCCAAGAAACTGAATGTGGAGGGTGGCAAGGTAGAGGTTCAGGAGTATTCCGAAGATAACCTGATGATCGGCAAGTTTTAATAGCATTGTTTTTGATTTGCTCTTATAGTTATCCCTCATGCAGACATTTATAATCAGTAGGATCAATCTATTAAATAAGCTTTCTAGGAATACATTCTAAGTTGTTCACTCAATAGCAAAAATTCATTTTCATTGACTTTATAATTTAAAAATCAGCCAGCCAAGTAAACTGGAATACCTTCAGCCAAAGCAGAATATTTGATCCCATTTAATAAACTAAGATAAATTATTTCTCAGTAAGTTGAACTTAATTCTTTTAAATTTCATACAGTGAATCAACCATGTGCAATTTTATTACGGATTTTACTTTTTATTGATCATTGAATTTCTTGAGTGGGAGACAGTTCAATTAGTAGAAAAATAGCAACACTGTGAAACTAAGAAGTGTTTAAATTGAAAACGTCAAAACCCGTGAGAATTAAGTGTGAAAATGAACAAAATTCATGACAATTTACAGCCTGCGCAGGAGACTAGAGCAGCACATTGGCTGCCAAAGGGAAGAGGAGGCTTACAGTGGGCTTCTGCTTGCTGCAGTTTCACTAGGCTTCCTCGTCCAGTATTTCTTATCCAGAGAACAGTGAGAATGTTCTATCTTCAGCTGGTGGGGAATAAGCTAGAAGCATGGACGCTCCCAAAACCAGGACTGACAGCCACTCCCACCACCTCTACTCCAACATCTGATTCTGATTTTCCGTGATGATATCAAGGACATCATGCGACGTGGGCCAGGGGTTGAACTTACTGTGGCTAGACAAACGCACTCAACACACAGAACTCCTCTGCCACCCCCTGAAACAAGTTTAGAATTCCACTTTCATGGCACGGCACACCAGGATCACGTATAATCCTAGAGTATCTTTATTTGTTCTATAATTTAATAGTATACCTATAAAATAATTACATTATACTTATAGCTTTTTTCATTTATAAACAAAACGGAAAACAATTAAATACATTTTGAGCCATTATAAGGTAAACTTTATACATACAATAACCTCCCAAAGGAGCTTCACCCTGCAGCATATCGTATTGCTTCATTGCTACACCCACGACTGGGTTCCAAGGGAGGGCTTGGGTTTGTGTTCTGTGAGTTCCTAGCTCAATCCTCCCCGTATTTATGTGGGTGTTGCGTTAATAAAATGATAGGGTTGACCTCGCAGTTGAATTGGAGACTCCTCTGCTCCCTTCCCACTCTCCTCTGTCAACTTCCATTAGGAACACATGGATTTCCTTCCTTCGCAGCTTTTCTGCTGCTTATTCTGCACTGAGCCTGACTTGTTTTCTGCTAAATGCAAATATCAATCCTGACCTTGTACACCCTCTCTACTTGTCTCTGTCCTCAGGTTCCAGCCCTCAATGATTTTTTTTTTCCATTTCTGCCTCCTGATTTCAGGCTGTATATATGCATTTCTGAAGCCAAGAGCCCCTTCACAAGAGTACAGTCTGTGCTCAGGTTTTTTTTTTTTTTTTCTTTAAATGGTAGTAAAGAAGTAACAGAAATATAAAATGTGCAGTGCAGCAGCAGGAAATAATCACCAACATGCCACAGCTCACCCAATCCCTGCTTTCCAGGTGACAGACTCTAGGTCTGCTCTGTGTAGTATCAGGAAGCCCCAGTCCCCAGAGCAGCTTGTGGAGGGTCTCTTCCGTTTACTAGGGAAACAACCCCTTTGGCAGGAGCACTTGCTTGGTAATTGCCAGAGAAAGGTTTTTAGAGTACGTCAACTCCTACCAATGACATCTCTTCACATTTGCTAGACCCTATAACCATCACTCACAGGAGGCCTTGCTGAGTCAGTTTAGCAAAGGGACTCAAAGTGGGTATAATTTTGCAGCAAAATAAATTATGTCGACTTCCTTATATCAAGGGACCACAATACAGAAACTTCAACAATACATGAGAGTAATGAAAGGTGACCTAATGTTCGCTCATAGTTTTTAAAATCTATTCTTTGGAAAGGATACTAGTTACTTTCTCTAGTACTGTTCAACTAGATTACTATTTGCTATATAGTTATCCTTTACTTCCTCCTGCATCACAAAGTGACCTGATTCCTTATATTCTTAAATATCTCTTTATTTTAACAGAAAATGTTGTTTTTCTTAGTATCATGGCAGTAAAAATACTACTGCCTCCCCCCACATATGCACATTAAACATTATAAGGGGGTTTTCATTAAGAACGTCCCAATAAATCTCCCTCCTTACACCCATTCATCCCAACCCAATTTCTACACATGCTGCAATGCTTTAGTACCTTCAGTGATACAATAGTCAAAGTAAAATCATGACTCCTCCCATCTCCCTGCCCAATCTAAAATAGGTGCATGGCAGTGAATTGCTGGCCAGGCATTACTTCCGAGTACAATACTTTCTGGGCAGATCATCACTCGATCTCCACCCTACTCAGAAGGATCCTGCAAAGCCAGGGTCAAAACATGTGAAACAATACATGGATAGATCTAGAATACTTAAAAAAAAAACAAAGACAAAAACAGCTCTTTACAATATAGGTCAATTCTAAAACCAGCGTTAATATAGAGACCTTGTGTGTGATAATATTCTAATTGCAGCGATAATAGCATGCGCACTAGAGTTCATCTTGAGTCCACAGGTGGGGACGGGGAAGAAGGAAGAAGAGATGGCGGTGTGGCCTGCCGAGAGTGAGGACCCGACTTTCGTGATCCAAGCGGCTCACGTTGTCTTCTCGCTGTCGGGTTTGTTACGAGACTCCCGTCCACGGACATCTCTTTCATGGATGTTGTCCACATCAGCATCGCAGCAGCAGCCCAGGGCAGCGCTGAAGTCACAAGAATGAACGTGCCCCACCTCCCAGAGGTCCAGGGACCAGCAGGAGAAGTTTGAGGGGCTCCTCACAAGAGTGATGCCTCCATTGCACGGGAAGAAGCGAGCTGGAGTGTACAGCGAGGCCAGAGAAATACTCGCTTCCACATGGTGGAAGCATCCGGGCCGGCTTTGCAGCGCATCCCCGGAAAGTCCTTTCTGACTGCTGGGGGTGGTGCTGGGGTCCCAGCATCTTCCATTGCGCCTGAGCCACACCCTGGTTTGGACGCGCAGGTGGGGCCCCGAGTAGGTCAGGAACACATCAGCCAAGCTCCACTTGGGACCCACGTTCGTGGCAAGGGCACTGCCGGCCCCAAGGGACGCGCTGGCTGCTGAGGGAGGACTCCCGACAGCGTGTGAGGGAGCTCCGAGGACGGGGACGACCGCGGCGGCGGCGCGACCCAGCGCCAGGGCGCGCAGAGCTGCGCTGCGTCCCGCCTGGCGCTCACTGCTTGTCGGAGTCGCTCAGGTTCACGGACATGCACCGGCACTGCTTCACCTTCTGGATCTTTTTGAGTCGGAAGGGTGGGTCGAGCCCGGGGCACTCGAGCTCCACAAGGACCGAGGTGACGCGCTGGGGCTTGCAGAAGGCGCAGGACTGGAAGGACTCCTCCTCCTTCTTCACGTGCCGCGGGATGTAGAAGGAGTTGCACTGGCCGTAGCAGAAGCGGTTGAGGATCGTGCGGCTGCGGCAGCCCTCCTCGCTCACCGTCTGCCGCAGCGGCTGCGTCTTGCACCAGTCACTCTTGAGGTACTTGCGCTCGGTCACCACCAGCGCCTCCTGGCTGGAGGCAAGCACCTCTTTGATCTGGTGCTGCCATCTCTCCGAGTTGTTGCTGCTGCCGTCCTTGTAAGGAGAGGGGATGGCGCCCGCCGGCCGGTTCTTCCGGGCTTCAGCCGCCTTCACTAGCACGGCCAGCAGGAAGAAGGAGAGAGAAAGCTTCCAGAACATCCTGCAACGAGAGGAGAGAGTCAGTGGGTGGGTGGGGAGGGCGACGGAGCGCAGCGTCCACGGCCACCCTTTAATGCGTTTTGGTTTCATTAGGAGGCGCAGTCAGGTGGGGCGGGCTGACTACCGGATGCCCCGGAGCAGCAGAAGTGAGAAAGGATGAAATTGTACACTTGGCCACACTCATGGCACCACCCTAAACAGCGCGCAGAAGGCAGAGAGGTCAGAAAGCAATTCATAACACTGTTAGAAAACATACAAATCGAACACTTAACAAAAAAAAAATTAAAGCAAATGCAATGAAGAATACTCGGGCCCTTTGGGAGAAGTACCAGGAAAGGTTATGACCTAACAAGTATTGTGTTTTAACACAGGCCACTGCAGGCCTGATGGGCTTTTCATGCGCGTTCATCTGACCCTCGGGTGGAGTAGTTTTAGTGTCCTTTTCGTGGTGAAGTAAGCTGAGACCACAGAGTCTGAGTCATTTGGCTGGATTTGCAATAACCAGAGGAGTGGCCCAGAATTTGGGACCTGGCATCCACCTCAGGGCCATCAAAGTTAACCATTTGATACAGATAAGCTTAGAAAAATTAATAAGTTAAAAGTAAATGGAAAGTTCCCAAGGTTTTTAAGAATGTGTACTGAAGATGGAAACGCACATGGCTAAGAAAACTGATAATTTCATCTCTGCTCATTATTACATACAGAGAGTAAATAACACTCAGCATTTAACGTCTTTACATAGAAGTGCGAGTTATTCGAATGAGTCCTAGATTAGAATCGTAGAGTGGAAAGCAATTGCTAGATGTGAATTAAGACATCTCCAAGGCCACGTTAAAATTGTCTCATGCCAGTGCAAAGGGTTTTTCCCAGTCTGGGTATTAGGCTATTATGACATAACTTCAACAGAAATGGGAAATGGAGAGAATGCCACCTAAAACGCGTCTTGTAAGAGGAAAACCAAATTCTGACTGAAGTGAAAGATGGACGTCACAATTCAAGTCACATTTTTTTGTGTGTGTGGGTACCAGGGGGGGGTCGACCTCAGGACCTCGCGCGCCAGCAGGCGCCCGTGCCACTGAGCGATATCACCAGCCCCTTTTTCGTATGTGGGTTCCGGGAGTCGAACTCGGGCCCTCGTGCTTGCCGAGCAGGCACTTAAGCTGCTGAGCCATCTCACCGGCCCTTAAGTCACATTTTTAATTTTTATATTTTCATGACTAATCAAGGACCAATGATACCTAGGAAAAGAGATGACTCCCATGTCATTTTATAACTGTAACTGCTAACATGATTCTTGTCATCAACATCGGCATCGTTATTGTCACCTTTGTTCATTCTTTTTCTGTGTATTTTACTATTCATAGAAAAAACTAAATGAATTCCAATTCCTTAATATGCACACTCTAAAACGGACATATCAGTAAAATATCATTATTTGGTTATATAGTATACGTTAGTTATGTTGTATTTGTTAGACATAAGCATATAGAAATGACTGAAATTTAATACTAATTATAAGAAACTCTTCAAATTCTAAGGTAATATAGATATTAACATTAGAGTAGCTAATATTTATTTGTTCTCAAAACTCATCAGACATGCACACAGTTTCCCTTCATGTGTGAATAGTGTTGATCATCAGCGTTCCTTGATATAAGCACTGTTACTTCCCCTCATTTATGGATGAGGAAACCGAGGCAAGGACAGGCTCAAGATCACAAAGCCAGTATGTGAAATATTTGAATCCAAGGATCCCAGCTCTGGACTCCGGGGTGTCCATGAGTGTAGCATAGCTATGCTAGAATTATTTTTGGTGTCACTGTTAGTAGTCTTGGTCGAAGCAGCAAGAGGCTTTGCACATCAACTTTCTCTGAAGTATTAATTCAAGAGTGAGCACTGTGATAGGCTTTCTGAATTCCAATATCTCTCTGTGATGCTTTGGATCTTAAATGCCCCCAAAGTCCTAGGTGCTAAAGTCTTGGTCCCTGGCTTGGCACCGTTGGCAGGTGGTGAAATCTTTAAGGGGTGGAGCCTAGCAGGAGGACTTAGTCATCAAGGGGGTACTCTCGAAAGAGATTGTGGGACTCCAGTCCCTTTCTCTTTTTCTCTTTGGTTTCCAGCTAGCAGGAGGTGAGCAGCTTCCTTTGCCACACACTCCTGCCTTGATCTTCTGCTCTCCCACAGGCACAGAAGCAATGGGGCCAACCACCCATGAACTGAAACCTCCAAGATTTGAGCCACAATAAACCTTTCCTCATTTTAAGTTGATTATCTCAGATATTTTGTTGCAGTAAGGGAAAGCTAACACTAGGACCCGTGGCTCCAAGGGATGTGAAGATACAAGGAAAAAGCATGGGTTGTGCTTGGAGAAGGAGCAGAAAGAGCCTAGGAAGAAATGATTAAATGAGTCCTCTGAAATCCAAATAGGATTCTTCCAGGCACTGATACCGCCAAAAGCACGGGAGTTGGGTAATGTGGGTGATGCTGGGAAAAAAGCATAAAAAACCAAGAGCAGAGGAGGAAATATTTTTCTCTTTTTCCTCTCCTCCTCTACTCTCTCCTTTCCTTCCCTTTCTTCTCTTTCCCCTCCTTTCTTTCCTCTTCCTCTTCCTCCTCTTCTCCCTTCTGTTCTCTTCCCCCTCCTCCTCCTCCTCCATCTCTTTCCCCTCCTCCTCCTTCCTGTAAAAACTTTTGTCCAACACAATTACTGAAATTTTAAGGCCAAGTTTTTAGAGGGCTTTTCTCACATCTCCTTTGTTCCACACATGAAGTGTCATATGAAAGTGACCACACTTCCAACAGACCCATGGTGAGCACTGAGTGCTGGATTTGCTCAGCTTACTCAGTTTATTATATTTGTGGAATGATTTGTGATCTCAATAGCCTCTTAAAAAGAACGTATTTTGGTGCCATTTTAATAATTTCTGAAATTACTAACTTTCTGAGTAAACACAAGCAAGTGTTTGTGAGTCCCGCCTGGTCCTCAGCTCGTAGTTCCCACCACAGCCTTGTATGCACCATTGATAAGCTCACGCTGTGGTGCAGCAGGTTAGAATTGTCACTGGGGAGAAGAGAGCTAAAACTTGTTCAAATCAATTTGGGACAAAAACTCTTCATGTCAGCAGTGTCAGATGTGGTGATCAACAACACGCATTATTTGAACACTTTAAATCCGTTTCAGAACATCTGGCACACATCCCTAGAAGTCATGTCTCACAGGAACCTAGAAATAAGAGAAAACCTCCAATTTTCTGGACAAGGAAAAGATTCTGATGACATCCAGGTGACAGGGGCCAAGTCAGGCTCTTCTCCCTCTCCTTCCTCACAGCTCATTCCTTTTCTCCTTCATGCATGGCAACCACAAGCTCACCAAGGATTGCGTATCTTAACAGTAGGTAAGCAGGCAGGAGGTGCTTCTGCCATAGTGGCAGTTAGGATGAGTCCTCTTTACTGCAGGCAGTTAAGCCAGCCGTGGCCAGTGGCTTCTGCTGGCCCTTGCTTGTACTGGCTTCACTGGAGGAGAGAATGTGCCTGCCTCTCTCTTCACTTAGCCAACCTCCCAGCACACACAAACCTCCTAGACCTGAGTTTATCACTTCAGAGTCCTGCTCTGTCCCGAACCCCTTTGCTATTCAGAGAAATGGCTGGCACACAATTAACCTCCCAGGAATGTTGCCATGACTGCCAGGAACGACAGCGTGAGGATACTTCATTTTACTTTCACATCTTGTGTTTGGCTTGTATCAGAAGAAGCTCGTAAATAAATCCTGCTGGTTTTATTAACCATCCTTCTGGCCTGACATTGTTGTCAATTTGCAAGGGGTGCCAGGATTGTAAATGCTGATGGCCTAAGCAGACTGTGTTGGCCAAAGTTGATTGTGCAGAAAGAGAGGTAGTGGAAGGATTTTCCTCTTAAGTGAACACCCTTGAACCTGGCCTTTGTAGGTACCAGAACCAGGGCTATCCAGACCAAAGCAGTCTAGTATCTAGGCAGCTAAAAAGTCACAACTGTCCTCTGTCAGCCATTCCTAGACATGTGAAGACCTGAAGAGGAGCTCTACAATGGAGCAGGAAATCTTCCTCATTTCTAGGAAAGGATACACCAATGCTGATCACCCATCCCAACAGGTATATGCAGACGAGAAAAGGTCGCAGTCATGGGTGCAGTGAAGCTCTTAAACTCACTTCCAGAGTGACCTTGTTGAGTTTTTTTAGAGGTCAGTGTATGGCAGAACTGCACTGTGTAGGAGTGGTAAATGGGATGGGGGCTGTAAATTTTCTGTGACCCAAGAGTTCTAGCACATCCTTGGAAGGTTGAAGGAAATCATTCAGGGCTAAATATTCATAGGTGCATGTGAGATAAACTTGCTTCCACCACCGAAGTGAAAACAGACTCAAAACCAAACAAAATATCTAAACCCAAACCCCCGACAGTGTTAAACATCGGGGATTATTTTATGAGTTTTCTACTGCCACAGCCTCAGCAACTAAAGGTACTTTATGTAAGATTTTGCTTCTTAGGCTGAGAGGGTAGTGATTTAACTCCCCAACTAACTCTCTAGAGACACGTATGGGGTTTTCACGGCCTCATGATCATCCTCATAGCCTATGATTGCTTATCTGCTGAAACCACTTACCACCCCGGCAACTGTAAACTGAGGCAATCTATGGCCCACAAGCAAATCCAACCTGAGGTCTGTTTTTGCAAATGAAATTGTACTGGAACACTGCCATGCTCATTCATTTACTTTTAGTCTGTGGCTGATTTGTGCTATAAGGGCAGAATGAGTAGTGGAGACAGTGACCATAATGCCCGCAACGTGGAAAATATTTACTATCTGGCCTTTTACTGAAAAACTTAGCCAAGTCCTGCTCCAAAATTTCCTATCCAATTCAGTTGTTGCTTTCCCTTTAGGGATGAGTTCTTTTGCCAGAAAAAGTACTTTTTGTTCAATTTAAGTTTCAAACTCTGAAACAGTTCAAACATGAAGAAAAACAGGAAACATAACAAGCCTTATATATTCACCACCAAGATAAAAGCAATATTGATATTTCCCATATTCACCCTGCAATCTATATATCTATATCATCTATATCTATCTATCTATCTATCTATCTATCTATCTATCTATCTATCATCTAGATAGATAGCATTTTATGGATGAGTAGGTGTTTGTGCATGTAAAAAAAATCTCTCCATAAATAGCATCACACTCGGGCCGGTGAGACGGCTCAGCGGCTTAAGCGCCTGCCTTGCAAGCGCGAAGGCCCGAGTTCGACTCCCGGAACCCACATATGAAAAAGGGGCCGGTGATATCGCTCAGTGGCACGGGCGCCTGCTGGCGCGCGAGGTCCTGAGGTCGTCCCCCCGGTACCCACAAAAAAAAAAAAAAAAAAAAAAAAAATAGCATCACACTCTACTTTTCTTCTGCATTTTTAAATTATATGTTAGAGATTTTATATACATGGATGTCTGTAGAAGTCTATTAGTCTCCACTGCTGAGTGTTAAAGCACTGCTTATTCATTCATCTTACTGAGGAACGGTTGGGTTGCCTCTCCTTTTTTCACTATTGCCAACAGTGCTGCACTGAGCAGTTTTGTGTGTGTTTATTTATGCCCATCTGTTAAAGTTTTTCTAGTAGAGACACTGAGAAGTGGAAGTGCTGGGTCATAGGATATGTACAATTTGAACTTGACTCAGTTTTGCCAAGTTGTTTTCCAACTGCTCACACTAGAATTCTTTCTCCTGGGTAAGATGTGAGTCCCTGCTGCTGCACATACTGGCAGCACATACTCGGTGTTACCAGATTTATTACTTTCTGGTATCTGAAATGTAGAAATCGCATTCTTACTACTTTAATTTGCACCTTTCTGATCACAAGGGGATTGTACCTCAGGTTCCAACACAGTGGTCCTACATCTGAAAGAAATGATTGCAACTTATTTGAAGTGAAAGACATTCCAATATTACAGAAAAAAATCAGAAGCACTAAGTATAAATCTTCTGCAGTGTCATGAAAAGAATAGGAAGTGGCTAGCAATTTCAAAGCAGAAATATCGGGGTATCCCACGTGACTCAGAAGGCTGAAGTCCATATGGATTCATTTGCTTTTCCAAATAACTTTGACTGAGTGGAACATTGACTATCAATTTGTTCCAGGAGAAGTTTAATTTCATCTGGAAAAATTATGTTTTGAAAAAATATTTTTCAACCAAAGAAGAGATGATACTGTCATTATGTACTTTGACTTCTTCTCGATAGCAAGTGTATTATTTGGGAATTTGTAATAAAAGTGCCTAATCATTGAAGAATCCCTTGGGTAAGTTCAGGATAGGACATGTAACTCTGAGGCAGAATGGCAGCAGAGCATCATAGCCAAGAAGGAAGTGAATGGATGAACTCTTTGGTAGCTTTCGAGTTCATACCCATGGGTTACCTCTCTCGAGGCCGTGTCTATTCAGGAATGGGAAGGAGAATGTGGTTTCAGAGCCCTGAGCTGCCCATGCTGTGACCCTTCATGACTCATTTCCAGGCTTCTCTGGATTCCCCTGTGTAAAATGGTGTTAGTGGCACTTGTCGCCCCCTGTACCAAGTTGCTGTTATGAGGCATGTGGGACTGAAATCAAGTCAGAATCCAAGAACTCTCAGCAGAAAAGAACCATGAGTTTTATTTGAAAGGAAGAAATTAGGAGTGACTCATTAAGGATTTTACAGCCAGTGACATTGTTCTCTGTAGTCATGAGGCAGTTCCTAATTTCTTCTTCTTCCTCTTCTTCTTCTTCCTCTTCTTCTCCTCCTCCTTCTCTTCCTTTTCCTCCTCCTCCTTATCCCCCTTCTTCTTTTTCTAAATAGATATTTTAAGCTGTTGCCTGAGAAACCAGTGGTGCTGCAGTGATTCCGCACTCCAGAACCCTTCCTCCACCCAGCCTGGGACAGTGCCGTGTGCTCCAGGAGAACTAAAGTAGCAGAATTTCACTTCCCTGGGAGCACAGTATAGATTTTCTGTCTCTGTCTACATAAAAATTAGAGAGGTTTGTCTAAGATGCTTTGAGCAAAATCAAAAACATCCTATCCATGTGCTCTCTCCTGAAAAATGGTCCTCAAAGGGGAATATGTTACACACAGGCTTTCCAAGGGTAGGTTCAGAGGAATCAATATTAATATCTTCAGTCCCTATCTTTTCCCTCTCTTCTAAGAGATTTTCTTGCGAAGATGCCTACCACGGGTCAAGTATGTTATCCTTCTAACCCTTTAACCCTTCCCTTCTGCCACTTCCCCACTGAAAGGATTGACTCCCACCCCAGGCTGTTTTCATGGCACACTGCTTGTACTCACTTTTCTTCCTAGAAATAAGTAATATTCATTCACTAAGACAGACATTACAAAGTATCTCCACACTTTGGGGCATCTCTTTAAGAGAGGTAAGTCACTGAAATTTAGGTTTCTATATACAGCAATTATTTAGCCACTTTTATTACATATTTATGCTATTTTGATCAAACACTGTTATTTAGTTTAATGAATAATCAATCACATGGAAAATTTAAATATTTCAAGCTTTATGGGCACAGACAAAAATTAAAATTTACGTGCATACTTTTTGTTACAGAAAAGAATAGCGGAATGAAAACAAGACTTTCAAATATAAAGTCTATTAGGAAAATTAGAATAAAATATGAATTTAAGGAAAAAAAAATACAGTGATACCTTGGTTCATGAACTTAATTCTTTCCATGACTCTGGTCACAAACTAAATTGGATGAGAACTGAATCAAATTCAACGCTTAGGTTCAATGTTGACCTTATGGGGAAATTTGATTCAGTTCTCATCCAATTTGATTTGTGACCAAAATTGTGGAAAGAATTAAGTTCATGAACCAAGGTACCACTGTATTATAAATTTTCCTTTGAAAAAGTATTTTACATATATTTTTAAACATATATAATAGTGTGCACAAAATAGCTAAGCTATTTAGATACTTCTAGAGACATTAAGAAGGACTTTGATACATCCAATTTGTGATATTCTTTAAATGACATCACTGCAAACTTTAGATGTCAATTCAAAAGTATAAGAGAAGTTATATAGACTTTAGAACAAAATGGTTGGAAAGCAATACATTAAAGCATTTAAAATATTATACTATTAAGTACTGCTACAGGAATAAGTCACCCTGACTTCTGTAATACATGGAAGTCTTACATCCACATATAAACGCTGTGAGGAAAGACCTCAGGCTTTGTCCTTCTCTGATTCACTCACTCATGTCCCTCAAATTCTGCAACCTCTCTTTCCTGACAGTTTTTTAAAACACTCTGTTGACTAATGGGTCCAGAGAGGACTGGAAAAATCCCATATTAAGTAAATTAATTGAAACAAGAAGTCTAGTTCAGTTGGTGCGAAGTCTTAGGCACGCTGCCTTTTCCAAGTTAGCGCCTATTGACAACTGATGCTGAATTCAGACAAATTAGAGGGCGAATTCAAGGCTCTTAACCAAAGAAAACAAACATAATCAGAGACAACCAGGAGATTTAAAACGTGCCAATGGATATGGAGTTACGGAAAAAGTGAAGGAAGAAGTGTTGAAAACATATTAAAAATGAATACCAATACCAAAAGCACTTTCCATTTGAGTCCATAATAGAAAGTAATTGTATTAAAGTTGTATTCATTCATTCATTCATTCATTCATTCATTCATTCATTCATTCTACACACTCTATGTACTTCCCTAGAGTTTGAGATACAAAGAAGAAGAAGATACTGACTTCTTCCCAGAAATGATATTAAAAAGATTAATAAAGGTGGCAATAACCCTGGAGATAGGGGACTTGATAATTGGGTCTTAGAGTAATCTAGGAAAGAAATAATGTTGGTGTGAATTAAAGAGTAACAGGAATAGAAAATGAGAGAACATTTTGGATATTTGGGCTATATCTTGTTGAAGTGATTGAAGGGACACAAGAGGACACAAAAATCTAGATATTGGCTTCAGCCAAGTGGATGATGATGGGATCAGGGCTGGTATTATCATTTGCAGATAGAGTAAGAAGATAAGCGGGCTATGGTTAAAACTCTGGCCGCGAAGGCTGCTGAAAGTCGGGTGAGGTCGAGTCTGAAAAGTCTTCCCACACAGGTGTGGATGGATAGATTAAGTGATGGAGGAGTTTCAGATATGGCGGGGCAGGGGTTGGGAAGCAAGTTTGCAGTGGGGGAAGATGGGAAAATTTATAATGAATACTGTGTATTATTCTTTACAGCATTGCTGATAAACCCTAATTCATCTAGCTCTTCAAATTTTTAAGCATCTACCCTGAGTGAGGTAAGTGAAATAACTGGGTAAAATAAAAAGTATTTTCTTCTTTCTTTTTCTTTTCTTTTGGCACTGAAGATTAAACCCAAGGTTTGGCTAAGCACAAGTGCTACCACTGCCTCTTTTATTTTATTTATTGAGGCACAGTGAACACATCATACAATTTACCTCTTTAAAGCCTACAGCTCTGTGGCTCTTTGCTTGCTCACGAGAGACTCCAGAACCATCAGTAGTCATTCCCCACTTCTCCAGCCCCAGGCAGTCACTTATCTACTCTATATCTCTATCTGTCTGGACATTTAAATTTTTTAATAGTCTCTGGACCATAAGAGAAAAACTCAAACTAAGCCATCCTAAAATGCTGAATAAACTAAGGCAAGTGCCAAGTTGGTGCCTGGATTTGAAGTTCCTTATAGTTTTTCTGAGAGGTGTTTGTGTGTTTGTTTGTTTCCCAAACAATTAATCTTTTTCCAACACATCTAACTTACCAGTTCTCTCCAGTGGAAAACTGCACCAAGGCTGTTTTGTTTACCACCATATCGCTGGAATTTACACATAGTAGATGACTGACAAATATTTATTGAATAAATGAATGAATATCTAATATTTTTGAGAGATTACAGATGTTGTACAGCCAGAGTATAACTGATATTTGAGAAGAGGAAAGCCAGGGAGGTTCAGACATCATTCCTTTGCCATTTATTTGGGAAATACAGCAAATTTAAGTGTACCATTCATGCAGCAAATATTTACTGAATGCACATGTGCTCATCATGTTTGGTGTCCATTCTGTGTTTTATAGCTCTGTTTAGATCTTTCCCTGGATCAGCCTAATTATAAATAATGTAAATAAAAAGGACTTCTACTGAACTTTTGAAGTATTTAGAGAGAATGTTTCTTGTTAACATCAAACAAAACCACTTATACCTTGAAGCAAGCTTATCAAATATTTTCTAATAGAGCCTTTCTAAACTCAAGTATTGGCGAATTTTTCCATAGAACAAGTTCTAGTAATAATACCTATTATGGGAATACAATTTGAATTCAATAAAGGACTCTCTTTTTCTTTTATATGTGGTACTCAAAATTCATGATGAACTAGCTACACATGAGAACTTGTTAGAAATGCAGACTTCAGGTACACATGCTGTGGAAATTCTGATACTCTAAGTTGGAACCTGAGAAATGGCATTTTTCACATGCACCTCATGCTCTGAAAAACAGAACCCAGATTACTTGTGTAAAATGTGATTATCTGACCTCTGATCCACTAACCAGGGCAAACTTCATTAATTGTATCCTCATTAATAAAGACGAGAGACTAAAGCAGTGATATATAGCAAGCAGTGTTAAAGTTAATTGGAACTTAGATCCAGTGCCTCTTCTTTTGTTGAGCAATTTCCCCCCGTTTGAAGGAGAGGACTTCTTTAGAGATTTGTGACAGGACAATGTGAGGGAGACAATTTGCAAGTAACTGTGATGTGTGTTTCTACTTAGGATCCCTGTCTTGTCACACCTGTGTGCTGGACCCTCCATAAAGCCGTCAGGAGAGATCCCTGCACAGGGCCCAGGGGACCAGGGACTCCGCTCACTGCAACACAGATGTTGTGATCTTGACATTCATGCTCACACAGAGCCCTGCCCAGGAACCTGTCATTCGAGGTTCCTGACTACCCTGCCTTTGCTTCTCTCCACTTCTCCACAACATCCAGGTTTCTTTCAGGCAGCACACCTTGAGCAGGAAGCTCAGGAAGCTGCAGGGAACCCACTTGCAGGGATCCATCAATGGAAAGGAGCCACATGGGAATTATGTCCCTTTAATATGAATGAGAGCATATGTACATGGTGGCACAGGTATCCATGGTGGTAGTGATAGGCAACAAGAGACCATGATCTTTGTTGTTGTTTTAGTGCTGGGCTCAAACCCAAGGCTTCACCTAGTGGATGCGAAGTAGAAGGCTCTGCCAGCGAGGTACAGCCCCAGCCCAGAGAACATCACCTGTGACGTGTGGGAGTCGCAGGGGAGCCCTCCGGACTACTCCTTAGCAAGATGGGGGCCAATGAACATACAGGCAGGCGAGGTGGTGTTCTTCTTAGTACATACTTTCATAAAAAATAACAACTACTGCTTTTAAGAAACTGAATGGCTGGGGCTGGGGATATAGCTCAGCAGCACAGCGCCTGCCTGGCAAGTGCGAGGTCCTGAGTTCGATTCCTGGTTCCCAAAAAAACAAAACAAAACTGAATGGTTTCCGAAAGACCAGAGTTCAGAGAGAGACAGATTGCAGCATGAGCTACCCGTTACTCCTTACTGGGTTTCCTTTTGCAGAAGTAAGCGTTTTAGAACTAGATAGATCTGATAGTTGCAAAATTTTGCAGAGGTACTTGATGTAAGTTGTGCACTTGCAGTTGTTCATTTTTTTTTTTTAAGAGATGGGTTGCCGAGCTGGACTTGAACTCCTGGACTCCAGTGATCCTTCTCTTCAGTCTCCTGAACAGCTGGGCCCAAGGCATGGCACTACCCATTGGGCCACACCTCAGTGGTTCATTTTATGGTCTATGGATTTCACTTCAATTAAAAAGAAAATAATTATTAGGGGAATTAACTGAAATTGAGATTTTGAAACGCATGTTTTAAAATTATTTGATGAATAAAATTAATTTTGTAGTTAAAATACAAATCAATAGAAATCAAATATAATTGTAATAAACAAAGTGTACGAACTAATTCATTGCACTTTAAGCTCTTTCTCTCTGAAAGAATATGTAAATAAAGGTGCTGTGATTATTCTTCAGGGAGACAAAAAGAGACATCTGCTTTGCGTGGAAAGTGGCACTATGTATGATCAAATTTAACGTGATTTACTTTAAAAAAAAAACCTTAAACTTGTTTTATTTAATTTTATTTTTGTTACACAAATTATGTTCACTATTTGTAGAAAATTTGGAGGATTCAGAAACCATTTTTTTGCTTTGTTTTGTTTTTTCATTTTTATTTTAAAGAGAAAAAATTGAACAAAATTTCAAAACAACATAATAGGAGCGTAACAATGGTTAATACATTGTGCATCATTATCTTTAAATTAGTTATTCAGAGTACAAGATATCGGCATTCAATTGTCCAAACAGTATTAGCACAAAACTTTCTTTTCAATGAACTAATAGAAATAGTAGTATATCTATCTTAACAATCATATATATATATATATATATATATATATATATATATATATATACTTTTTCTTTGCTTTTCCCTTCCTTCTTTTCTCCATTTCCCCATCCCAGTTTCTCTTTCTTTTCGAACAATTTCTTCCCATTTTACAATATCTATTGTATATTTTGGATCTTATTTATTCTTTCAGCTTCTCACACTAGGGAGACAATACAATCTTTACACATGTTCATCTGGTTTATTTCACTTATGAGTTTGGTCTCGAGTTGCATCCATTTACCTATAAAAGTCTCCAGCTTATCCTTTTTTATGGCTGAGTAGTGCTCCATTGTAAAAAATACCACATCTTTTTTATCCATTCCTCGGTTGATGGGTATTTGGGTTGTTTCCAAGATCTGGCTATTACAAAATGTGCTGCTATAAACATGGGTGCCCATATATCGCTGTGGTACAATGTTTTCAATTCTTTTGGGAAGATACCCAGAAGTGGAATAGCTGGGTCAAATGGGACCTCTAATCCTAGTTTTTTGAGGAATCTCCACGCTGATTTCCACAGTGGTTGCACCAGTCTACACTCCCACCAACAGTGGAGAAGTGTTCCTTTTTCTCCACAGCCCCTCCAGCATTTGTTATTGGTTGATTTCTTGATAATAGCCATTCTTTATGGGGTGAGATGAAATCTCAGTATTGTTTTAATTTGAATCTCTCGAATGACCAGTGATATTGAACATTTTTTGGTATATTTATTTGCTGTTTGTATTTCTTCATCTGAGAAGTGTGTATTCATCTCAGATGCCCAATTTTGGATTGGGTCTTTAAATTTGGGAGGTCTGATTTTTTTGAGTTCTTTATATGTTCTGAATAGTAGTCCTTTGTCTGAGGAACAGCTGGCAAACATTTTTTCCCACATTGTGGGTTGTCTTTTCACTCTGTTGGTGGTTTCTCTTGCTGTGCAAAAGCTTTTTAATAAGATGAGATCCCAGTTGTTGATTCTTTGTGATAGTTCCTGTGCAATTGGGGTTTTATTCATTAAGTCTTTTCCTACAACAATGTCTTCAAGAGTTTTACCTATTCTATCTTCCAGCAGATTTAATGTTTCAGAAACCATTTTGAATGAAATAATTCTCATTGAAATTATTCAATTTTGTTGAATTTAATTTTCATTAAAAGTAATTTCAAAGGCTGTCATCTAACACATATGTGTGCTTGTAGTATTTAATTATTCTTCTATTTAGGTTGCTTCCAGTCTTCAGTTTTACAAGAAAATATGGCTATGAACACTTATACATGTTCATTCTGAGCTATCACTCTGCTGCAGTTTGGATCTTAAATGGCCCACAAAAATTTGTGCTGTAAAGTCTTGGTTCCAGTGTGGCACTGTTGGGAGGTGCTGGAAGTGTTTAGAGGCTGGGCCTAGCGGAAGTGCTGCAGGTCACTTGGGGTGAGCTCTAAAAGCAGTCTGTGGGATCCTGGTCTTTTCCTCTTGCTGTTTTGCTCCTGGCCGTGAAGTGAACAGACGTCCTTTTCCATGTGCTCCTGTCATGATGTGTTACCTCACCACAAGCCCAAAGCAATGGGGCCAATCAGTCATGAGGTGAGATCTTTAAAACTGTGAGGCAAAATAAACCTTTTGTCTTTTAAGAGGTGTTTAAGTATTTGTTATAGTAACAGAAAGCTAGCATACACATTCAGATAAATACCTAGAAGTACTATGGTAAATCACTAAGAGACCATGGGACCCTAAGATTTGATGAGTTTGAGTGTTTGTCTAGGAAATCAACTGTCTGTGGTCCAAGCAAAGGTGGATGATGTAGGTACTGCATCCCCTGGAAGTGTGAGCCTGGGAACCGTACCTCAGAACTCCTGGCCGGGCTAAAGACCCTTCAGATGAGATAGAGTTGAGCAGAAGCAGAGGAAAAAACACTGAGCCACGTTTTACCTTCTCCGTTCACCTGTCAAACCATGTTAATTGCAGTTATGGTTTGCTTGGGCTGTCTTACGCATAATAGGTTGTTGAAGACCCAGTTACTGTTTCTGTGCAGAAGAGTAATGAGGAAGAAAGAAAAATGATTTGGAAGAAGTTGTTCTCAAAATAAATACAGAAGAATTTGCTGATGAATGATAATGGACATATGTATATAAGACATTCATCTGAAAATGTCTAGGAGTATGTTCAATAGATGCAGATTGAGCAGGGAAAACTGGGCATGGAACAGGACAATCTCCTACAATATTAATAGAAAATAAAAGATGTAAAAGGAAAATATAATTTATGTGGATAAATTAATAGCAGGCTATGTAGTAGAATAATTCTGGAAGTTATAACAAAAATTTTTACCTATTTCTTACTATCAGGGGATTTTCCTCTTTTCATGATTTAATTATTTGTTAATATGATCAGAATTTCTTCACATATGGTTTCCTGACTCATAGTTAAAAATGCAAATTTTGCCATCCATTCTACCTCTTGACCTTACTAAATCAGAAACTCTTTGGAGGAGATGGGTGCTTTGCAGCACATAAATCTGTATTTTTAACAAGCCCTCCAGATAAGACAAAGCTTCCTGTTACATAACTTACTGGCAGAAGATTTTAATTGCATGAATTTTAATAATTGAGTGCAATTTATTCCTTGCTAATTACAACTCCTTCATACTCCCCTGACACATTGATTTAAAAAAATGAAAGTAAAGGTAATACAACATCTGACATTTTACTTGTATTAAACTATAAATAAAAGAGAATATCTTAATAATTCCATGTAGTTTCCATGTAAAATATTTCACATTCTTAGTTTGCTATGCTGATAAACTTTGTTGTACATTTTTCTTAGTTATTATGTGAAAAGCTAAGAACTCTGTGCTTTCAGCCTTAAAAATTCATGCAGAGAAGGAGGAACCAATGAAAAAGACAGGGAAGGAAGAGCTAGAAGTGAACGAGGTAGCTAAGAAAGGACTGATGTCCTACAAACCAAGAGAAGGTGTTTAAAGAAGGCGTCGTCAACCCTTTGCAAAGCTGCTGAGATCAAAGAGGCGATGAGAAAAATGTCCCAAGAATTTGGCAACACGGAGTCACAGTCCACATTCATAAGAGCAGTTTCAGCAGAAATATTTAAAAGGGAACCTACATTCAACAGGTCTGAGTAGAGAATGCAAAAACAGTAACTACATGCAGTACCTTTTGTAAAGTTTGCTGTGCGTGACCGTGAGAAAGAGATGGTAGCTGGGATGCGATGCGGAAGGGCCATATTGTGCTGACAAGGAAGAGTACGAAGATTTCAGCACAAGTGGTGTGCGGTTGTACTTCTGTCCTTCAGTGACACAGTAGATGATTCCAACTAATTCCACAGCCCTCAACACACACCATGCTCCTAAAAGTCTAATCGATTCAATAACAGCTTTCTCCACTCATACTTTTGATTGTCTATTAAATACTTTCGATTAAATGGATTGAGCCTCAATAGTCCTTTCCATAATTTAAAATAGTAATATCTATTAGTTACTCTTCCCTTTTTAGTGAGGTCAAAATACATCAGAGTTAGATCCTATCTCAGCATTGCTTTCAGTCGCTTGGAGGTATTCTCTATCAGTGAGTCTTTTATTATTTTTCCTCATTTACTCATTTCCTTTCTCTCTCTGGGAGGGCACTTTTGAGATTACATGAGGTCGGGATTTATGAGTTAAACAACACAAATACTTAACACAAGCACTAGCACTTAAAGAAAAGGGGATTGGGGTCATTGCAAACTATTGTAAATTTTGGGACTAACAATTTGGTTTTGTGGGTTTTCTTCCTGAGGCTGTGTTCCAGAGAGGGCAATAAAGGGTAAAACTCATTAGTGCATCATTATCTTTTGTCTGAAGGAAACAATGTGTGGTTTCTGGGCGGCCCACTTGGTGTTTGCATTGGTCCTGGAAATATTTCAAACCAACTATATTGTTTGAACAAGTCCCCATCTTGAACATGAAACGAACCACCACTAAACCACAGAGTTGATGCTAAATTACTAGGTGATGACTCCTCTGGCTCCTAAAGGTTTCTAGATCTCAGTCATTGAAATCATGGATCTTTCTTCTAATGAGAAAGATCTAAGCCTTTTGGGAGACCTCCCATGCAGTCCCCCTCCCCATGCCCCCAGTGTGCTCCAAGAACTTCTGAGAAGTTTGGTTTAGAATCAAGGTCATGGAGTTTGCTCCAACCCTGATTCTTCATTTCAGTTCTTTAGAAACTGCAAAGTATTCGCAGGTCAAATCTGCAAATTCACAATTCTAAGGAACTGTATAATGGATTAATAGATTTGATGAGGAAAATCCAAATCCAAATCTGTTTTGTGTTTATCAAAATGAAGCATTAAATAAATATTGGTGATTTTGTTTATATTATGTTATTTCCCATGCTTTTTTTTTTTATCTTCCTTGGGGATTTCATTCGATTTTTAAAAACTGGTGTTATCAAAAGAGCATTTGTGCGTAAACCTTAAAAACACATTTGGGAAGAAAACTTCTTTCACAGGAACATTCAGTAAGTATGATACCATATATTGTGTTTGATTATGGTATGCTGTTGATTTGATTTCCTCCTTGAAGAATAGAAGAATTCTATTTGATTTCCTTCTTGAATTATAAACTCTTGTCTAAATTTGAACATCAAAAATAGTGAATCATCTTTTGATTTATATATTCCCCAAATATAAGAGTGTTTCATGGTTTAATGTCAGAAATCCAGAAAACTGTGGGTGACAAAGGGTCATAATGTACTCACTGAACCTCAGTTCTAAACCTGAATTGTGGTGTGTTATTTTTGTTATTCCTATTATGAATTCCACAAAACGCTTCAATGATGTGTCATTTATTAGAAGACGGTGGTCAAGCAGGATATTGTGGGTGTGGGCTGGACTGTTTGGGCTCTAGCTTCATTTCCAACACTAATTCCTACTGAAAATTTTAGCAAAATTTTAAATTTCTTTGTCCCCTGGTTTCCTCATTTACAAACTAGGCAAAAGAATGGTATCTGCTCATAATATTGTGGCAAAAATTTAATAATGTAATGCATATAAAGTTTTTAGAATGAGTAGGTTTCTCAATTAATATTTGTCAAAGACATGGATTCCCATTTTCCAGGTAAGAAAACTGAGCTTCTACCATTATTAAGAGCCAGAATTCAACTTTATGTCTTTCTGAAAACAAAAAAAAAATTCTTTTTCCAAATATATCATGACTTCCCTTAACTTTTTTTGAGCTTAACAATATTGCTTTTGAATTATATCATTTTAAGTGACTAAGGAAACCCATAAAACAGTATTTCAAGAACAAAAGAAGCCATTGTTGTGCCTTCTTGAGATTTTTAATAAATTTTATACAAGGAGCCTCATTGTTTGTTTTCTCTGGGTCCTACAAATTATGGAGGTATTCCTGCATGGAATGTTCCTTATTTGGAAGCTTTATCTCACAAATGGAAAAAGGGCTGGCCTCCCCGGAGCTCTGCATAGGGATGATATTGATGCCATGTCAACTATAGTATGGATTCTTGCTCCTCATTGGACTTAACACATAACATAGCATAATATTTTAATAAAACGAGCAACAGAATTCTCTCAAATTCATTAAGCAAGTCATATTTACTTAAGAGTTCACGATATCCTTGAAGTAGTTGTTCTTGAATACTTTTCATGTCATGGCACATGTGTACATGCAAACAGATACAAACGCAGAGGTTGCATGGCTCCTGAGGGTGAGCAGGTGAGCGTGCTCATGCCTGGAAACAAAGAATCTGGGGCTTGGCTGTGCCAGGACTCTCCTAGCCACCCTGAATTTCTGAGTTCAATACATTTATAATCTATTGGAGACCATTCAAGTGCCTTGGCACACAGAATAGAAATTATTTTTCATGAAATTCAAGAGAAATTCCTTGATTTAAAAAAAAAAACTGTGAACTTCTTGAAAGTAATAATTCTGAAACATGAAGTTATAGCTGGAAACACACATAGGGCCAGCAGGAAACAGAAGTCACCATGTAATCCCCCAGCTTTCAGAACCTCAAGTCCCACAGAGCATCAGTCACAGCATCTCAGAGATGCGTAGACAATAAAGGCAATACCTGAGCAAGCAGCAGGTTTTAGCATGGCATTTTCTCCACTTTCTCAGTCAGGGCACAATTTCATTACTCCTGCAAAGTGTGTCTGTTAAACTCCTTTCACGTAAGCCAAAGAGCAAGTTTTCACATACTTGAAGGTGCCAATTTCTCCCAATTAATTCAGGCTGTACCCACAAAGGACTATATACTCCTGAAAGAGCAAGGGATTAGAGAGATGCTGGTACAAAAGCGAAAACTGCACTTTGGAAATATCGTCACCTCTCAAATTCTACTGTGGGTTGGTGACACAAGCTAATCAAGTCATTTGTATGAGAGATAAATAATAAATTTTCTTGATATATGTGCTTGTTTTTTCTTTTAAGAATGGACAAAAATTTGAACACAAAATATGCCATTTATGTTATGTAAGAAAATGTCATAATCCAAAATCAACATATGTAAATGTTCACAGCAGTTTTACTTGTAAAACTGAAAATTGGAAGCAACCTAAATAGAAGAACAATTAAGTACTTTGAATACACATATGTGTTAGATTATAGTCATTGAAAATTACTTTTAATGAAAATTGAATAATTTCAATGAAAATTATTTCAGATAATATTTTCTGACTTCTCCAGATTTTCTACAAATAGCAAAAAGAATTTTTGTAACCAAAATATAATTATGTTAAAATGTGTTTTTATTCTTTCTGCCTCTTTAGCTGCTAACTCTCTCCATGTCTGAAGTTCAAAGGTGACAACTGTAGCCTGTTTCTGAATTTGCTGTCTATATGGATTCGTTCAAAAAGATAACTCTAATTGAAACTTATGTTTTGATCAAAGAATTCTATCTTGTTTAGAAATATACACTTCACTGAAAGAAACACCATTTCATGACTACAGTTTCACTCTGATCTTAACCCCCAAATTTGTGCTTTTAGTCAACAAAGGGTTTGGATGAAAATTTGCATGCATGATTTGGCACTACTAAAACTTCACTAATTGGGAAAGAAATACTCTTAAAGTACATACTGTCTTTTGGGATGACAGCATGTTTTTATTTCTTGATGAATTTATTTCTTGACAGAATGTTACTTAATTTTCCTAGGTTTTCAGGGTGCATTAAATTTTTGTTGTTGATGGTATGTTGCTTTTTCAGGTTTCCTGAGTTTGGGGGAGGGACAAAATTGCAAGAGGTAATAGTCTTAGTGGGAGCTAAAATTTAGGAACTGATTTCTTTATATGTATCAGGCTAAAATAAAAGCTCATAACTATGTGAAGGAACCTTACAATAAATTAATTTTTTTAAAAATAAGATAGTCTTGGAAGGTAGGAATCACTCCTTAGATTTTCTAAATGTACATTTCACACATTAGTTTATTGAAAACAAAGGTTAGTAGTATGGAGAGAGTTATTTCCTCATATCCTGAATGTCCTTAGATTGAGCACATAAATATAATTGATAATTTCCCATTCTCTGCTCAAAATAGTAGCTCCTTGATAATGTGACTATTTTCGCTGCCATTTTTATTTTCTCTTGCTTCTAATCTTTCTTGATAACAGAACTTAGTTTCAATGACTACCATTTCCCAAAAATAAAATTATCATGTTCTCATTGATAAACCAACCAAGTTGCTATATTTATTTTTAAACTCTCAGTTAAGTTAATCTAGATAATAGTATACATGATATTCACTTAATATAAACACATTTTTTAAAATCTAAAAGCATATATGGATTTACAGGAATTAATTTTTCTTCCTTTTATTTCTCACAGCTTTCCTGGAACTAATCCTTATTGTTTATTTAGTAAATATAAGGAACAGAAAGATACAGTTCTTTTTCTTGATTATATAATCAACTTATTTCCATTTTTCACTAAAGAAACTTAGTGAAAAATAAAAAAGAATAATGGGGCAGCGAGATAGCTCAGCAGCATAAGCTCCTACCTGGCAAGCGCGAGGTCCTGAGTTCGACTCCCAGTACCCGCATATTAAAAAAAAAGAATAATGTTTACTAAAAGGACATCAAATTGTAGTAAAAATTGCTCTCACATTTATAAAAGCCATCACAAATGCGCTCGCTTCTGGAAGCATCTTTCATGTATATAGTATCCCAAGTTCTGATTTGTTGTTCTGATTTGCCTGAATTTCTCTCCCTCTGCATCCCCTTCTCTTCTTCTGGTGGTGACTCAACACCATTTTTTGGCATTTCCTTGGGCTCCATTATTCTAAATAGCTCTTAGAGTCTTTGCGTGTAGGAGTTACATATTTGAGTTAGGATGGGCCCCAATGGTCAGCTAGTCCAGCCTCCTTCCAACAAGAATCCAAGCAGCAGAATACAATGGGACAAATAATCACCTTGAACTCAACCCTCTGTTTTCCCAGGAAAGTTACAGCTGAATGAGACTTTAGGACACCATGATGAGAACTCAGCTTACAGATGAGCTGCTCTGAGAGCAGGTATAACATGAAATTTCCATTTAATGTTTTTCCCCCCACTCAGATTATGACGTCACTAGGTACAAAAATTTTTTTAAACATGCATTGGCTTTTAAAAGCTTTTTTTAAAAAATAATATTTTGTTCTAGTGAGCCAAAAAAGGTCAATGATTTTTGTTTAGTTTTTGTGTTGGGGCTAAATTTAGCTTAGAGCAAGCAATCTGATTCAGTATCCCATCTTTTGACCTTTTTGAAAAACTGAAAACACTGAACAAAATGCTGTACCAGAAAAAACTCTTCAAACTGTGGTTCAGGTAAAATTTGATTTTGACCTCATTGATTCCACTTTGAGCCCCTCGCTTTCTTTCCTTCCTTGTGCTTCAAGTTACAAAGGCTTTTGTATCTCTGGGTTCTGTGGTATGAGTGATGGGAGTGACTTATAAAGGTTGACACACAAAGACTTCAGCATGCTCTCTCTGTCTCCTGGCTTCTCCTTTTTATACATTTTAAATGTGAAACCAGAAAAAGTAGTAAGTATCCCAAAAGAAACCCAAATGGTGAAATGTCAGGTGTTCATGACATTCATTAGAATATTGTTTATTCATCAAGGAGCATTTTCCTAGGGTATCTCATTTTGTGCTGAAAATGGCCAACACTTTCTATTCCCAAGGCTACTGATCTTTAATACACATTGGTGCTTGCATAGGTGATGTTATTTTGTGTATGGCATGTTTTTAAAATATAATTTTATATCTCAGACAATAATTGAAATGTAATAGAAAATTTCCAAATGGAAAGAGATTTTTAAAAAAGCTTATACTAAAATGAAAGAATAAATCGTGAAATGCTTTTGCTAGGGAAAACCCTGAATAATGAACCCTGGGCAATGTTCTATTTTGATCCAAATGAAATTGGCTTCTGGCACATTAAAGGCTCTGCTGAATGCTTTATCGTGGTAAAGCAGTTTGGGCATACTGGCAATTAAGAGGGAGAGTACAGATTTAATTCTAAAGATAATTTTACTGCCTTTCTGCTGATAATCTAGTGCTTACACACAGCAGGAGCCATTCATAATGATAATTTGCAGTAGATTTATCAAATGATTCTGCAAAAATCTTTAAAGGTCCTAAGAGAAAGTCACCATTGTCTAGTTTTCTAATCAAAAGTCACCTCTACACTATCAGTTCCTTTTACAGGAATGTTTGTCCTCACCCCTGAGAAAACACTGACTTACACATTTGTAACTTTTAGTAATTTAGGTTGCAATTTTCTTTGGTGTTTGCTAATACCAAAGCCTGTTTGATCAAATACAATGCACGGCAACTCATGCTCCTATTTTCTTCTGTCACTTGGAGAACCTTTCCAAGAGGAAAAGCTTCATCTGTGTTGAAACAATCACTACAAGCACCCTTGAGCTTTTCAAAAGAACAAGGGGCCATAAGCGCAGAAACAAAACAAACAAATAAAATCAAAAACTTTTCTTCCAACCCCCTAAAAGGGTTTTGTTTCAAAAGATTCAACAATGGCTTTTTTTCTTTTTCTTTTTTTTTTTTTGGAGACAGTTTCACTATGTAGTTCAGGCTGGCCTTGAACTCACTGTGTAGCCCAGGCTGGCCTTGAATTCACAGATCCTCCTGCCTCAGCCTCCCCAAGTGCTGGGATTACATGTGTGCACCCACGCTTGGCTACTTTTGTTTTGTTTTTTAAGAAGACATTGCAATTTATTTCTTTTCAGTATATGGTACATGTACATGCAGGTACATTGCTCAACGAATACAAGATGGAGTAGAGTGAGAGGTTTCTATCCATTCCTGTTAGCCCAACAAGCATGTAATACAATCATTTTCTGATCATCATTCCAGAATTCCTTAACCTCCACACTATTGATATTTTGGGACAGAATAATTTGCCGCAGGGACGGGGTGTGCACCTATACATTGTAAGTAGAGTGTTCAGTAGCAGCCCTGGCTTCTACTCACTACATAGCCTCCCTCTCCAGATGTGACACCAGAAAGCTCCTCCAGACATTACCAAACGTCCTTATGGAAAACACTTAACAGTATATCCTAAATACCACTCCTCTATAGTACCTAAACATTATTCTCACTGTTGGTAAAGCTCTGTCATTCCTTGAAGGTACTCTGAAAATTTATTTAACCAGTAACTTTCTAATGATCTTTTAATTTTTTTTTTTTTGCAGTCACATGCAGGGGTACAGTGAAAAAAATCTTACACATGGTTCATATCATTGTATATAATTTCACCTTCAATATAAATTCTTAGAAGAAAAATTACTGGGTCAAAGGCTATGTGTTTTTCATTTTGGTAGGTACTTCCAAACGGCCTCCTTTGAGGTCATAACGATTTAAATTCTAGGTAATAATACATTCTTGCCAACACAGTATGTTATTAACATTTGGATTTTTGCCAGTCTCATAGGTGAAAAATGGTGTCTCGGTGTTCTTTTAATTTTCATTCCTACATTAAGAAGGTAAGTAATTTTTCCTTTGCTTAAGATCAGTTTCTTTTTGTGTAATGTTTATATCCTTTACTCATTTCAATTGACTTATAAAAGACTTTTACGTATTAGCCTCCATGACTTCTTCACCATTATTTTCTCAATCTAGTTTTGTCCTTCGATTTACATATGGGATAAAACAGGGAATTCAGAAAAAAAAAAAATATATATATATGTAAGAAAATTTAGGAAATGAGTATGGCAATATTTCAAATAATTGAGAAATTATAGACTATTTAATAAATGGTATTGGGACAACTGAAAACTCATCTGCAAAGTACAGAGTCGAGGCAATGGCTCCCATTATATCAGTATAAACTTTTCATGGATCTAAGATTTAACTGTAAAGGAAAAATATCGCAAGAAGCCATAGAAGAAATATTATTTTAACAGTCTGGTTATGGGGCAGGCCTTCTCAAGTATGACACAAAACAAAAAAGCCATATTAGATTGAAATGTGTTTACTTTTTGATGACCTTTCTTTTGAACCCTTTTTTCCTACCACAATTTTCTGAAGTAGTTCCAAGACAAAAATAGACATATTGGCAGGGGCTCAGCTCATTTAGCAAGAGCCCAAAGTGACCTCCTGATAATACTGTTGAGGCAGTGAGGGTTAAGAGCTAGACTAGGAAAGCTCAGAGCTGTGGGAAGCCCATGCATGGCCTTTTGGGTCAGGCAAGCCTGGTTCTCACCTCCTGTCCCAGCTACTAAGCAACACTGTGACCTTGGATGGTTCACACAATTGCTCTGTGTCTTCATTTTCTCCACTTTCTCAGAAACATCAGCTAAGTTAGATGTGATAAAACATGTGAAGCAATTAGCAGATGTAGACTAAATAACCGGTACTAATTCTTACTCTCTCCTCTCACTTGGAGATCAGGTTCTTTACTAGCTAATGCTATATTCCAAATACAACCTGAACAGCAAGTGTTGTCATAATTTCTTACCTTGATTTTCCTTACTTATACCCTGGTGCTGAGTCTTCATTTAAGGATGTGCTATGGTGTGGCTCTTAAATGTCCCCCAAAGCCCATGTGTTGAAGGATTGGTCCCCAACCTGTGGCACTGTTGGGAAGTGGTGGAACCTTTAGGAGGTGGGGCCTAGTGGGAGACAGTTAGGTCATTGGGACATGCCCTTGGTGGGGATATGGGACCTCAGCCCTTTCCTCTATCTCTTTACTTCCCAACCTCCATGAGGTGAGCAGCTTACTCTAACATGCACTACTCCTTGCCATGATGTACTGCCTCACCACAGCCCCAGAAGTAATGAAGCCAACCAACAATGATCTGAGACCTCTAAAACCATAAGCAAAAATAAACTTTTTTTCCTTTTAAATTGTTTATCTCAGGCATTCATTATAGTGACTAAAGCTAACATAGGATATGCTACATGGAGGGCTGTTGTTCTTTTCCCTTCTTCTCTGTGGAGTTTCTCCATGGGAGATGTAAGCACCGGGTTCTAGTTCTTAGTCTGGTCCTTTGCCATATCCTTCTGTTCTAGAAAACTCCCTCATGGACCAGACTAAGAACTAGAACCCGATGCTTACATATCCCAAGGAGAAACTCCACAGAGAAGAAGGGAAAAGAACCAGAGGGAGTTTTCTAGAACAGAAGGATATGGCAAAGGCTCTGTCTCTGAAACCTGTAACCTTCCTGTATTTGCTTCCTTTTGCTGCCAAACCTGGCCACTTAAACCAGCACAGATCAATTATCTTATAATTCAGTAAGTTAGAAGACTCACCCAGGCCTCACTGGGCTAAGATCAAGGTGTTCAAAAAGATTGTGTCTTTTCTGGAGGTTCTAGGAGGAAATTCTTTTAGCTTTCCTTCCTTCGAGGGACTGTCCACATCCATTGTTTGTGATCTGCTTTCTCTGTCTTCAAAACCAGCAAGGTTACATCTCTGGCTATTTTTTAAAAATTGATTTTTAAAACTGAGACATAATGGCCATTCTTTTATAGCCACATTTCCCTTTGACCACAGCCAGGAAAGATTATCTCCCTCAAAGGTCCCACATGTTTATGTTTCAGGACAATCTTTCCATCTCAAGGTCTTTAACTTAATCACAGTTGCAAAGTCCTTTGTACCATTGAAGGTACCATATTCACAGGTTCCAGGGGTTAGGAAGTGGGCATCTTGGAGGGGCACATTTCATCTGCCATGCCTATCTAACATGCCTCTGGGACCCACGTGGTGTGCAACTCATCCTGAGACATTAGGAGTCATATTTTATGATCACGTCATGACAGTAAATACATTAGATGAGCCTTTTGGGATAATTATTTTGCAAAATTATAGTTTTTCTTAACAGATAGAACCTGAGTTTAACATGCTGATTTCTGCTGAAATTAAGTAACTCAATCTTTACCCTGCCTTTAGCAGTAATCCAGCAAGCCTTCAAAGCCATGTTCTCCCTGGCTTGCTCGCCCATCCAGTCATGCAATCCAAAGGGCCCTTGGTGCAGCTGCTGGCCTCAGTGCCATGGCCTGGATCAGATTACTCCTGCCTCCTTCTCTAACTTGGCTCCCTCCCAAGAAGAACTTTGATTTAAATATTCTATTACTGATCTACCAGGCACTCTCTGACTCCCATCTGTCTCTCAGGCAATTCCAAATCTCTGTGCTTATGTGGATGTGCCTTCAAGAGCATCTAATAGACAGATGCACATTGTTCTTCCAGTGTTCCAAAAAAGTTTGTGCTTCAGTGAATGTCCTTCAGTATTTGCACACAGTAAAACAAAAGGCATAATGGATGCGGCCAGGGTAAATATTGCATTTCTAAATGACTTTTCTGGGCATTTGAAGAGACGGCCTAAATGCACTGGCTTGTGAGAAACTTGAGCCTCTGCAATGGGGTCAGCTATCTTGTTACCTTTTAACCCTATTAGCTGATGTTCCACTAGCTAAGCAATACTTACTAAATGCAACCCTCAAGGATGGTTGAGAAGTAAGGGAAGAGAAGCAGAAAGAGTCAATGAACAGGAAAAAGGAATTAAGTCCATTTTGGGGGAGAAAGTACATCTCTGATGATACTTGTCTCCATAACATGCTGTACTAAATCAGTTGGCATTTTCTACTTATCTTAGTGCCCAGTGTGAAATGTCATTAATTTTCACTAAGGGAAGGGACATGTAATCCTAACAGGTATAATAAAGATGCACAATTGTTTATCACCATACATAACTCTGTATTTGTAACATGTAAGCATTCATAAGTCTCACTGGGAGTCTTCAATGCTGCATAATGATAATTAGGATAATTTTATGTCGTCAAAGTGCATTAGTATTCATTTTAGTGTCTTTGTTTTTGAATCAACCTTAAGTGTATGTACCACGGTTTTACTAAAAATACCTAGTTTAGGACAGCCAAAGAAAGCAAAGGAGAAAATAGAAATATTTTATACTTCTGTTCCTCTGCTGACAGTAGGAAATGTTTTGATTGCATGTGTTGGAATTCTGGAGGTAAAGAGGGACACAGGAGGCAAGCGTAATACAGCAGGAAAGAGGAGGAATTCAGCAGGAACAAACTGCCACTTATTCAGTATCTATTATAGAGCTACAGAATAATGTCCATGACCTCTAATCTTTATCACAGTACAAAAATGTGAAACCGTTACCCCTACTTCTTAGATAAGCATACTAAGTCTTTAGTTATTTGTTTAAGATCACACAGTCACTAGGATGTGGAGACAAAAGTCAAACCCAAAAGTGAATTCCAAGTCTTTGCTTATTCCATTACACAACGTATAAAATTACAATAATCACCATGGCCTCACTCTGGTTTCATAGCACCATGGGAATATGGAATTAAAGAAAGAAAAACAAGAATAGGGTGGAAAATCCTGAGAAAATTTTTCAGACAGATACAGAAAATTTAGAAAAAGAAAATGCATTTATAATAGTTAATCCTTGATGCTAGATATCTGGTACGGTGTTAATATCTTTACACAGACCATCTCATTTAACTCTAGTAAGGAAGGACAGCAAGTTTCCTATTCCCTTGTTATTTTTGAGGAGATAGTGACTCATAGCAGTTTAAATCGCATTGAAATATCTATATGACTATCAAGTTTTACTCAGAGGGAAACACTTGCCTTCCAAATGACAAGATTTCTCATGAGAATCTGAAATTTCTGGGATTGGATTTTACTATGTGAAAGTAGGTGCTCAATAATATTTCTTAAATCAGTACATTCTAAATCCCAAATGGCCATGATTCTCCCCAGCATGTCATTCTTGATTTACCTATTTATATTTGCTAATATTTTAAAAATACTGTTGGCTACTAGAAGAAAGTTATATATGAATTGAAATGGGAGTATTTTAGGAATGGGTTAAACTATTTTCTTTGTATAAACCTAAGTGCTACACTGCTATGTTAACTTAATTAAACAAGTTGATTTAATAATTGACATCAAGCTTTTTCTGAGTATGTTTAGTGAGTGACTGAGACAAAATTTCACTTGAAAAAGTATCTCACTGGCCCCCTTCGTGCACATCCAAGTGTTCTGGCTTCTGATTCCAGCACTACCAACACCTTGCCAGGGAAATGATAAACAGCCTGCCTGCTGGGGTTTTATGACTTTCTAGCCTTAGAACAGCTCTTTCTATCCAAGTCGAGCCTTAGATTTAACATCAAGCTTTGCCAAAGCCACATCAAGAAGAATCATTTAACCTGAATTATTTTCCATCTCTGTCTGCTGCATCACCATGAAAGGGCTCTTGGGACTTTCTTGAAGGGAGCATTTGATGGATCCTTATATTCAGCAGCCAAAGTTTCCCTAAGGTAAAATATGATCAAAACTGTTTGGATTTAGTTTGCTTTATTATTTGAACATTTCTAATAATGACATGACACTTCTAGCTTTCATTCAGTAGGCAGATAAGGGTGTTGAGCAAGAATTCTGCAGGACTTTCTGGGCAGGCTGAGAAGACAAAGACATGAGACCCAGTGATATCACTGAAATTGATCTTGAGGCTCTTGCTACACTCAGTTGAACCACTAGATAGAATTTTCTTTTTAAAAACTACCTATGATTATGTTTTATTTTTCCTTATAAAGTTTGCTAAAGTGGTGACTGCACATTTGCATCCAAGAATTTAGGAAATGGCAACAAGACATAGAAAGTTGGAAATATAGAGGAACATAGAAAAGGAGCAGCTCATTAACAAAATAGCAGGGTCATCCCATACTGCTCTCATGGCCTTGGGTAAGGAACCAACTGTCTCTTATGAAATGACTCCCCAGCAGAATAACCTATGTGGGGTTCTATACTCCAGCAAAAAAGTGTAAGTATATACCTGACATGTCTATTATTCAATATAATAAGCAAAGAGGTGTCTCTGATGAATTTAAAAAATAAAAAATGGAAACAACCTAAGCTTGCTCAAAACACCATTAGTCACGAAATTCAAACATTATCAGAAAGTCCTACAAGTATACATGTAATGATTTAGGAAAATGGTGTATTGGTTCCAGAAACTGTCCTAAGCTCTCTGGGAATAGATGCTTTGCTGCTACACTTCCCAAGTGATGTCAGGGTGCCCTTAATCCCTCTTAGATGGTCTTTTCCAGTTTTATGTGCACACACTATAGGACACTGACACTATTGTTGTTGCTTGCATGAGAATAATTTGCTGAATAAGAAAAAAACAGGCAACCCTAATTTTCACTACTTGAGGACTCTGAAAAGTTACTCTCAGGACACAGATTATCTTTAAGTGGTAATTCACTTTCCAGTTAACGTAAGAAATACTGAATTTGAAGTCAGAAGACCAAGGTTTAGTTCTAGATACCCACTGACCATTTGATAACCTTCTTGGGTCCCAAGTTTTTCTTGAGAGTAAGTAGCTCAACATTTCATAAAACACAAATCTCTGTATGCTAGTTTCCTGGAATAGTGAAGAATTCTATAACCAGATAAATTAAGTCAACCAGGGTTAAAGAGAGCTATAGAAACTTCTTTTCAGAAAGACTTAAGTGTGACTAATGTGATATGTGAGTCTCTAAAAGAGCATTATAGTGTGCAGAATTTCCTGAATTCACAGACAATGGAAAAGTTTAGTGTTATAAGCAGAGGTCATACTTTGAGACCTGCCAAGAAAGATGATTTCTGAGACTCTTTCCTGTTCTAAATTCTCTAATAATCTTTGGGACACACACACACACACACACACACACACACAAGCTATTCTCCAGATACTTCTATGTACCTAGCACTCCACATTCAAAGATAAGACTCTTTACTCAAGTTAAGATCAAAAGGATCACATGTGGCGTGAGAAGAAAGATACCTTAAAATTACAATGTATAAAATATGCAATTCTGGGGGGAAACATTACATTCAGCTTTATTAATAATGGTTTTCATCACTAACTACTATGAAGTAGAACAATCCTAAGTGAAATCACTCTTTTAGGAAATAAAATGTTCAATAGTATATAAATTAGTGCAGTGATAAACTACCAAAAAGTCCAGGAATTCTGAATATGGTCACTGTGTATAAAAGACTCCAAACCATATGCTATTCTTTTATATTTTCCCTTGAATATAATGGACAAAGATAGGGCTGTGCAGTTTAGAGAATCATTTACTTTGTCTAGCAATAAAATTCTTATGAACAATAGTAAAAAGTGAATGAATTGAATGGAAAAACACAATAACCTTGCTGTTTAAAAGAAATTTCAGAGCATAAATAGACAATTATATAAACTTTGAAATGATGACAGACATCTAGGAGCCTATCTTATTAAGGGCTATATTTTATTCAGTTAAGTCTTCCATCAGATTTGGTGACAAATAATTGGAATAACTGAACTTCTTACCAAGAAACTCATGAAACTAGGAAACTCCCTTAGCCAAGGAAGATTCATTTATACACTAATGCTCAGATTCCCAGGAGAGGAAGAAATATCCTCAGCCACACAACATTTTTCCTCCTTTTTCTGGAAAAAACTGATATTTTTATTTCATGTTCTTTTAATTTTCTCCATTTCTGTTTGTGGATATTTCTTTACCCCAGCCCACAAGAGTACCTCAAACAAATTAGTGATATAATTAAAATTTTGATTTTCCTGAGAGATCACTTAGTAAGAGAAAGACAACACAGCTAAAGCTAGACAGAAATGGTGAGATTAAACATGATCACAGCTACATGCCAGCCCTGGGAAACGTGTCTTCCTCAACTCAGCGTTTACACTCACTGTAATTTTAATCAGATTTGCATGTAATAGGATTTCCTAATTTTCCACTGAGCTCTTTTTCCCTTCTTTGGAAATGATAAAACCTTCCAAACAAAGGAAATTAAGAAAGAGAAGAGCACAGTTGGTGTGGTTATGTGACGAGACCACTTCATCTTCCTGCTCCCTGGCATGGGCTCACAGCACCTTAGCATGGAGTCACACGCCCTTGTTTTTCTTAAGATCTCATTGTCAATGAGTTTCTTTAATCCGAGTAACTGAAAATGGCAGCCAGGGTTAGATACTTTAGTTCTAATCCTGATGGTTATCAACTAACCTACACCTTAAACATTTAGACCACTGTTTACCTATGTGAAAGGTGAGGGCTTTGATTTAAATAATCTTTATTGTCACTTCCATCTCTATAAATCGATGAGTCTTGAATGCAATGACAATTTCCCAAAGTTAACCCAAGTTATACCATGGATCTTCATTTTTGTAATGACCTCTAAGTAAAAGACTAATCAATTAAAAGGACAGTTTAAAGCAATGTGACAGATGTGGGGAGAAATAGCGATAAGTGACATTAACCACAGAGCAATCTTATGTCAAGTGCTGTAATAACCACTTTATATATGTTACATTGATTCATCCTTGCAAGAATCACCTCAGGTATTGTTTGTCATCATCGTCACTGTTACGTATTATAAGTAAGGAAAAACTGCATAGAGAAGTCAAGCACCTGTCTAAATAGAAACAGTGAGTCGGCAAGTAGTAGTCAAACCCAGGTTCTTTAGTCTCTAAGGCCATTCTAAGGTGAGGCAGTTTACTGCTTATAGCATTTGTCTTTGAGGTGTATCCTTGTTCGCTTAATTCTCCCCAAATCATTACATTTTGAGCTTTATTTGTATTCACTCATTTATTCAACCAGCAGCAACTAAGTACTTATAGATAGCAGGTGCTACAATCGGTACTATGATGAAGAGGTCGCAACGTAGAACGCACCCGGGAAGAACTTAGATGTTTTTAGGAGTAATACTTAGACTACAAAATGGTAGGCAACACGAGGTATAAAGATAGATATGGAGAAAAGAGACGTGGGAGTAGACATCAGGGGATAAAAACTGGTTCCAATAGGAGTAAGAGTGGAATTCTGCACTGGCACTGTGAGAACTAGTAGAAATGAGCTGGCTGTGAAGAGGCTGGGAAAGGGAAAGGGACTCTACACGAAGAGCGCAGGTGGCTTGAGGGACTTACGAGGGCTTCAGAGCTGAAGTACAGAGTGCAGGACAAAAACTTAGAGATGAATCTGGAAAACTGTAATTTGGAAGTCCTTGGTTTCCACACTAAAGATAATGGATCTCTATGCTGAAGCTGCTAGGGAGTCCTTCGAGAATTTTAAACATAATGTAGTTGTGCAATAGGAGGTCTATTTGATAGCAGGGAAGTGGTACAACCAGGGCTTTTGGAGTAAATGGACCTGTCTACAAGTAGGAAGAAGATATGGAATCTATTGCAGTACATGTAGCCCTTCCTGAAAGTTGAACTGGAATCAACTTGGGATATGGAGATATAGAGAAGGAGCAGGATTTGAGAGCTACTTGCAGGATGGATAGGCAGGATAGAAAGGATTTCGGTGGTTGAACACATATTGGCTACGGGGAGGGTATATGATTGGCTATACCTCCAGGGTTTTTGACATGGCCAACAGGGTGAGTGGGAGGGCTCCATTCTTGGCAGGCTGGTCTACAGAAAGAGTAAAAACCTTAAAGAGATGCTCAACTCAGTCTGGAAGATGTATTCTTGAGTTGCCCATGAATTTTAGTCCAGATGGATAAATGTTCCTACTATATGCCAAATAAGACATGATGCTAATCTTTAATAGTGTACATTTGTAGGAAAGATGGATTTGTAAACATAGATAACTGGAATCAAATGTGGAAAATTCACCAATGTATTTATTTATGGACTGGGCTGCAAAGGGCAATTAGCAAAATCTTATGGTGTTGAGTAGACTCAGGGCAAACCTGAGTAGGATCTTAAATAATATAAAAGAGCAATAAGGGATGTCAGTGTTGGGGAGGGGGCAGCATAAATAATGAGATGGGGCATAAAATCCAGTGACTGAGGATGAAACAAGATGAAAGGGAAAGCAATGACTAGGTCATGGCCAGGTCTGCATGTGCCATACTCAATAGCTTGGATTTTCTGTGAATCATTAGGAGACATAAGAGTGTTTTGTTCCAAGAAGTGAGAAGAGAAAGTTTTCAGTTAAAAAGTGCAATAATATAGAAGATAGATTGATACGGAGAAAATCTGAAATGAAGGAAACTATGCCAATCACCCAATTGAGAGAAAACGAGGACCTCAGTAGGATACGTGGGTGAGACAAAGGACCGGAAGTATGCTTACAATGTCAGAAACTTTGTGTTTGGAAACTGTGAATCCCGACCTCAGTTATTGGCTGAGGAAGGCAGTGTGGCAGCATGAGTGCCTCTTGGTATGAGGGGAAAGGTGACCTGTTGGCTTCAGTGTTGGCTTTACCTGAGCAAAGACCTCCAGCAGTTATAATATCAACCTAAATGCCGGGGACAGGGACTAGCTGAAACTGATGAATTTTGAGTCTATAACCAAAACAGACTTAGTTCAACATAATTGTATCAGAAAAATAATACTAAAACTGTACGCATTTATTACATGCAGACGTTACTGTATTCTTTACATTAATGCACATTTGCTCTCCATTATTACTTGTGACAGTAGTCTGAGAAGATACCAACTTTTCTCATTACAATGAGGATAACTAAACCCAGTGAGATTGTATGACTTATCCAGAGTTATATTTTAGTAAAAGTAACTGTAAGAGCTGAGATTCCAACTCAGGTTATGCCTAGGTCCCCAAAATTAGTGTTGTGTTTGCTTTTTAACTGTACCAATTCTTTGAATTTGTAAAGAAGGAATATTATAAAAATGAAGGATTGTAAAAGGTAGAACAAAGGACCAAGAATGACATCCTTGGGAAGCCATTGTCTAAAGGATATTAAACATTTATCAAAGAAACTCTAGATAGAAAGATCGAAAGTAAAGCCTCCTCAAGGCCTCTCTGCAAATATGAGAAAGAAAATTTTAAGCAAGAAGTAGGGAGCAATCTGTAGTCCAGCTACGGGCAGAGGAAGATAAATACTAAAGGGAATCTTTGAGTTTGGAAACATGAAGGATATAAGTGGTCTTACAGCAGTGCCACTCCAGCATGTGTAACAGAAACTGAGTTGTAAAAAGCCAAAGATTGATAAAAATGTGAGGAACTGAGGCCATAATACAAGATATATTCTTAAGAAAACTGATTAACAAGGGAAAGCAAAAACTTGGGCTTCAGCTAAAGGAAGGGAGCCCCAGTGGAGATCATTTGTTATTTATTCACCTGTTCACCAACTTATTCGAGTGGGAGTATATTCAAGTATACATTTAAAGCTAAGCAGGAAAAAGTATCAGGAAGTGTGAAGTGAAGTTTAAATCATATGAACATACAACAATAAGAGCATGTAACGAATCCTAAAGCAAGGTCTACAATGAAATGGGAAAGAAGGGGCATGTTGTCTAGTGCACAGGAAGATATGGTCACCTTAAAATGGGCAATGGTTAATTTATCTTTGACCCTAGAGGAAATGTGCAGGGATGAAATAGTAAATTTGTAAATTAGTATGAAGACAGGTAAGCAGTTGATGCTTTCAGTATGGGAGAGGGTAAGGCAATATTTCCTAGGATGGAGGAGTTTAAGATGTTAAAAATATGGGTTGGGAGTTTAAGAGAAAATGTCGACTGGGGCCATGGATCTGGAAATCATCTGTAATTATGTGTGTGTGGATAAAATCTCTTAGGAATAAGGTGAATTTTAACAGAGCTAACTAAGCAGTGAACCTTGGAGAACTGATACTTTGGGAGAGCAGAAGTTAGGAAACTTTCAAAGGAGATGAAAAAGTATCAAAGGAGGAGCACCAGAGAATCCAAGCAAGCAAGAATACCAAGGCACTGAGTGCTAAACAAATTGACAAGCCACAGCACATTAAAGAAGATGGAATTGAAATGACCAGTCCATTCATACCAATTACATCCCTTTGTTACAGCACTTTTGATTATGCAGTAGGAGAGAAAGTAAACACAGGAGTTTGTTTTTTTGTTTTATCTCAGAAGCTAGAAATTGTAATCTTCCTCCTCTTTTCCTCCTGTCCCTTTTCTCCATCCTTCCCTCTCTCCCTCTTTCCCTTCCTTCTTTTATCCCTTGTTCCTTTCCTTCTTTCCTTCTTTAATTTTAAATTTGAAGTACAAGCTATTTAAATATATTTAAACATTTAGAGAAAAAAGAAAGAAAGAAAAGAGGAAGGAAGAAGAAAATAGGGGAGGATAAATAGGGAAAAGAAAGAAAATGTTGGACAAGTTAGCCAGTCCATCCCCTGAAATGAAAACTAAGGAGAAAAATAATTGTAGCAAATGTTAAGTTGTAAGGATGAGGGAATTCAAGCTCCTCTGTACTTTGAAGCTGTCTCTCAAAAGTCCACAGAGAGGGAAATGGTCCATCTCTGCAAGCTCAAGAAGCAGAGTTCACTCTGGTACTGATAAGAAAGAGGGCAAGAGGCCACTGTCTAAAGACATAACACAGGAAGTTCAGTAGCCCCTGCAAAAAGTGAGGATGTGGTGCTCTGTTACAAAAATAGAAATCATCGATGATATAAATCCTGCAAAATGCCCATGATTTAATGAATGATTTTCATGATGCTGTAGAACTTTGATTCATACATGGGACCCCAGTACCACCAACAGAAAACCAACCCCCCATAAAAATATAGCACTTTGATGAAAACTAAAAAAACATTAAGCCTCAGTATATTTCATATATTTGAAACAGCAGAACTCAAAGTAGTGGAAGTCAGTAAATAGAGGAGCAAGTTGAAGTAGGATTGTCTGGAAGGTAAGATTTCTTTGATGTGTTGACTTTTAAATTTACTCTTATTGTTTATAAACTTCCCTAAAAAGTTCGGGGGATCAAACTGGATGCTTTCTTTAAATGCTATTTCCTATAGCTCTGTCTTGATGCTCAAACTCTTTGAAGATGCTTCTCCTTGACTCTTTTATTAGTAGTTATATTCCTAACAATGCCAACCTCTTCAAGTCAAATTAATATCAAATATCTTTCTTAGGTTTGGTAGCCTGGAAAAAAATTTTTAAAGCATGGACTCATCTAATGATTTCCCTTGCCTGCATTTGTATTAAAGACATGTAAAAACTTTTTAAAAATAGCGTTTGGTAGAAAGAATGTATTCAATTAATACTAGCCATTCACAAAATGTTAAATTGAGCAAAATACTATGTGTGTGCTTCTCCAAAATGAACCCCAAACTTGGCACAGTGGCTCAAAATACTTTGAAACATCTCTCCAATGAACCATTTTAGATACTGCATTTTAGAAATGAAATAACAGTATCAGATCATTGGCAGCCAAGTCATTTTCCCAAGTACTGATGCCAAGCACATGGCAGACGTCCACTATGGTTGATGTAGATCAGAAGGGGCGGAAACACCATCTCATGCTTACAGAATTTCAGAATTAGAGACATTCTAAAGGGGAAAGTTAGCATCGTTTGCCATGAGAAAGCCAAGCCATGTGCACTGCACTCCTCTCCTTTCCTCGCTAGCCAGGCGCGAGTCATTCCAGCTTTATTTACCCCTCTGGATTCCTTAGAACAGTCTGATGCATGTCAAATTGGTCAAAGCCAAATGCCTCACTCCAGTTACAGCTACGACTTAGGGCCTTCCTGTTGGTAATACTTCCTCTTTCTATGTCCCTGATCACTTGGGATTTTGGCGCTGTTCTCCAGATCTATTCTCTGAACTTGCTTGAGTGAACCATCCACCTACTACTACTACAAAAATATCTACCTACTACTTTCAGAGCAGAGAAGAACTGTATATCCCTCTCTTCTTCAACCCCCATTCCCAAAGTCCAACCTTTTCCTATATGATTAGATTTTACTATATCCTCTGATCATTCAGAATGTGGGGATTCTTAACAAAATGAATATGTGGATTGATACATAGTTTAAAAACTGTGCAGGAGAACTTCCAGGACTTTGAAAGACTCTCTTGGAATAATGTATTCAGTTTCTCTGGAACACACAATCCATACACACACGGTGAAGAAATGACTTGGAGCTAATAGCAGGCTTGGGAGACTGCAAGGAGGTAAAGGGCAATTGGCTCCCCATGTTAAATTCTGTGTAACACGGATGGAGTGGAGCTTTTTAGACGGCAATGTTATTGTAAATTTTCCAGTAAGCTAGATCTCTGAATTGCAAGTACTGGAAACCAACTCTGCCTTCCTGCTTCACACTGACAGCGACACTTTGCTTGCCCACATCTGAGATCCTGTGGCTTTTGATTCATTCTGTTGTTGATGCCTCCTCTTTTGTTTTCCCAAAATGTAAATATTTGTTCTGTCTGCATTCTAATTGCTAGTCTTGGTGTCTTATTGAGTATGAGGGCTGTGGTAACTCAGATGCCTCAGGATCCCTTGCTATGGGCTGGGATTTCATGTCTTATGACATTAGCTTGGCAGAGCTGACAGCCACCCTGTTCCTATGCCCCTGACTAAATTGCAGTTACGTCTCTAATTGAAACCCAGTATTATTTTATTCCTTTCTACAGAGAGGAAAACCAGAACTATCATTCTGTACACAAACCAAACCACAGGAGCCTGGGTGAGGGTCTGTAATGACAGGGCCTCCTACACAGCACATTTGTAAGCTTTCTACTAATTACTTTAATTTTCTTTGTCTAGACTAACGTATTGCATTGAAGGGCTGCTTTTCTAGAAGGGGACCAGGGGACAAAGAAACGTCCTTAGTGCTTCAACCCCTACCAAGCAAGGAAGGGTGAAAAACATGACTAAAACCAAAAGCAAAACAAAACAAAAATCAATACACACCCACACCCACGCACAAACACACACACACACACACACACACACAGATTTGTCTTCAAATGGGTTAACAGGCTGTTTCTTGAAGCTCATCTTGGTTTCAAATTGCCCAGCTGGGATGTTATGTTCTAGTAAGATTGGGATTACTACCATTAACAGCAAAGAACCATTAAACAATGTATGTCAAAAAAAAAAAAAAAAAAAAAAAAAAGGTATTTTTTTCAAAGAAGTCTATGACTAAGGATGGAAGTGCTGCTTCTCGATTCACAGCCTCTTGGCACTCTGGATGTTACCCAGTGAAGATAACTCTTCTCTGTTTGCTCCTCTGTTTTTGTGGCACCTCCCTCATTTGGCTCTCCTGAGTGAAAGAAAATGAGCTTGTACGGAACACCCTCTTTGGCTAGTATTTGTACAGAGCACTAAGAGAAATTCAGTATCTCAGCTATAAACCCTTTTAAAACTTTCCCTGGATAAAAGGGTAGGATACACTTCAATAAGAGCAGAAGTACATTTTCACCATTCTTAAAAGCCTGAGAACAATGTGAGCACTGACGTTTCCAGATAGCACGGCCCGAAGACTGGTGACAGGAACTCTGAAGGGGGCTGTAGACTGAAAGACCACAGGGCAAGTCTACCCCATTCTCTGCTGGAACTGCCTCTTTGGTTCCACACACTAAAGCCCTGGGAACAGTGGGACGGGCTTGGGCCTTAGAAATACTTATCCTGTGGGACACCCTCTTTGGCCAAATCCTCTAGTCCTGGTTGGCTCACTCATTTTCCAGCCCTCATCTGCTTACTGTGTACATCTTCCCTGCCCCACTTCCCATATTCAAAGACTGTTTTCCCAAGATGTGAAACCATGTGTTTCATTTTACTCCTGTCTTTTGCTTCCCTTACGTTTCCCTTTTCAGTTTGGTTGAACTGATTCTTGGTGGTCCAAAAACTCAAAGGTGTTTGTTTGTTTGTTTGTTTGTTTGTTTAAGGTTTTGTCTTATTTATTACCACTTTACACATTCTTTATGCATGGTAAGAATTTTTCTTTTTTAGAGAAAATATACTTATAAACTCTCAAACTGTATACAAATTGATGAAGTAATGCAGCATGTTTTGTTTGTTTTCATTTTCCTTTTTGATACTGGATCTTGCTATGTTACATAGACTAGGCTCAAACTCCTGGGCTCAAGTGATTGTCCTGCCTCAGCCTCCCAAGAAGCTGGGTTGGCAAGCATGTGCCACCACACCCCGCTCTGATGCAGTGTATTTTTTCCAGCAGGGCAAGGAGCTGACTTGGGATTCAGTTTCTAAATCTGAGGAAACCTTCGAGAAAAAAGTCACAGAAGGCCCAGGTTCTCTTTTGTAGAACTGGCCCTAGGTTTGCAGATAATGTGGGCTTGGGCAGGCACACAGTTGGCAGTGATTAGTGCTGCTACTGTCCCCGTTGCTCAGTCTCCACATGGCTACTCTATTTTGTGGGGAGAGAAAATTACATATTGATTAGTTCTATGGTTTTCAGTTGGGGATGATGCTTCCCTGTTCCCCAGAAGATATCTGTCAATATTCTCAGGCAATTTCAACTATCACTACTAGGATGGCTGCTAATTAAATATAGAAGGTAGAGGCCAGAGATGGTGCAAAACATTCTACAATGGGCCAGACAGTCCTCCAGCAATAAAGAGTCAGCTTACCCCAGGTTAGTGGGATCTAGATGGAGAAACGATGGGTCAGACTGACTGCTCTGCAACCTATTCAGACCTGTGGCACTCAGAGCTCCAACCACTCCAACCACTTTACAACAACCAATTCAACATTTTACTTTTTAAAGAGTTAATGCATTTTTCTTATAATGCTGGATAATGCTTGGATTTTTTTCACTTTGTTTTGAGACAATTGGAATCATCTGATGATTTGGCACAAGACGATTTATGAACCAAGCTAATCTGCCAGAAAACTTTGCTTATGCTTCTTTGGGCTACTTCCCTTTTGTTTTCCAAAGTGTATTGTAGATCACAGCATCCTGAGCTGTAATTTTACTTCCCAGCCTTGGTTCCCCCGGGATGTTCTGTAGTCGAGGAGAGTAAGCAGGGGCAGTGCACTGCAGAATGTGCTAGCTGATGAGCCTAGCATCTAACACACACAAAATGTTCATGTTAGTTTTAGGACCAAGTGTACCTTTTTTAAAAAGTGTGTGATACAAGCACAGACTACATCATTAAAGGAAACTTACTATAATATTAAATCTATTCTAACATTGATCTTTCACGGGAATTACTAAATAATTACATTTCAAAGGGATTGATATGTGGGCTTCACATTTTTTCTGAGATTTGGTGTCTATCTAAGAAATACTATAGATGACGTGAGGCTATAATAAGTTTGAAAATATGTCACTTGCTTTTCTTTGGAAACAAGAATAGAATTAAAGGCAACTCATATAGTCAAATGTTATATGATTTTAAAAGCTACATCAAACAGTTATGTGGCTTCTGTTATTATAAGAAAAGTGATTTCATTCCTATATTTTTTGTCACTTTCAAGGTCACCTATATTCTTTTCAGATCTCTTTTGTTTGATTTGTTTTGTGATCCTCAAAGCTTCAACATATGCACTTTCAGTATCTCAAATATGATCCTCTATTCTTTCCTCCTATCTATAGAACCAGTGCTGTTTTTCATGATTTATACATGTGTTATAAAGAATTAAACTATTAGAACTCTCTGGATGTTCATCAAGCCTATAAAAAGTTATACAATTCTCAGAGTTCAAAACTAACATTATCCACATTAAATAATTTCATAAAAAGATAATAAGACTAAATGTTATATATCACCGTATTACATCTTGAGCGTGACAACTTTGCATAAACCAGAGAGTTGTACACTTAACCAAGTGATGCTTATTAATTTGTTATTATTGTCAGCATCAATAAATAGTGTTTACCACAGAACAAATCAATTTAACTGCTCCCACTGACTCCACAGACACCTCCAATTTCCCTAAGTGCTATTCGCTGCTTAGTCATTTGCATTACCCACTTTGTGCACGTTTTACAGCTCCATCCCAGCAATCTGTAGAGTAGGAACATAAACACGACATTCCAAGACTAGAGGTCTTCAATGGGAGGACTTTATTTTATTTCTCTCTGCCTCTTCTCTCCCACAGTACCCACCATAGATTTTGCTCATAACAATTAATCCATAAGTGTTAGATTGAAATCAATTCAGTAGAGATAGTGACTACAGAGAAGCTTACAAATGATGCTATTTTTATCTGTGTCACAGATTGTACATCTTTTTTTGTAGATTTTAAAAATATACTGCACTATACTGTTGGTACAGTCCCTGGTATTTTTGGGGAGTGAGAAATAATTTAAAATTTTCATTTTATTAAAAGAAAAGGTTACCAACCCATAAGTATTAAACACCTGCCATGTCTGCTTATTGTTTTAGAGTATCATCTTACATGTCAGAATCACAAAGAGATAACTTGTCTTTCATGTGCTTATAATAGAGTTAGGAAGAGAGAATGCATGCAAACATATATACTAATGCACAATGACATGGACTATCACAAAAATTGCCAAAAGAAAGGAATAGACAATGAGTGCTGCGGGAACTGGAATAAGAGAATTGACACGGAAAAGCACTGTGGGCAGCCTAATGTGGGAACGTGCTGATTTTCCAGACTTAAAAGGAAGGAAGGAATTTAAGAGGGGTCTGCTGGAGCAGGTATTCCTGGCCAGAAATGAGGAAGTTGGAATGCACCTAGCATAAGTGCAAACTGAAAAATAGATGGGGAAAAGTTTCTTGATGAAGAAAAGTGAAAGAAGGTCAGAAAGATGCAGATGAGGAAGGAGTACAGATAGAAATGGAAGGAATTAGACTTAAGAATTTCAAACACCAAAGAAATTTAGATTTGATCTTCATGAATGAGAAATTTTTCAGCCTAGCACTGATGTTCATGAAGAGGTGTTTTGGGAAGATTAATACAGTAGTTCAGGGGAAAACACTAGGAACAGAAAGATCCTTGGGAGAAAATCATAACTACCTATTTATTATATTTAAAAAACACCCACAAGAGACTAGGCACCCGCATAGAAAATGCTAACTTGCCAGCTATTGAAAACATGAGAATATGAAATGTGTTATTTGTTTGGAGAAGAAAGAAAAAGAGGTAGGAATGATAAGTTGTTGTAAAGACTCATCAGGATTTGCGATGAATACATTTTTTTTAAAGACAGGACTACATATGTATTTTTGGTTTTGTTTATATAAAAGGCATAGAATTAGGATCTTGCCTTTAAATCTTAGAAAACCTCTAAGATTTTCTTTTTAAACTCCCCAATTCTTTCCAAATTCATTAGGTTTAATTTCTTAGCCAATTGAAATTCTATACAATTTGGATGTAGTTCTCTTAAAGCACTTACTATACACAGGTCCATATTGTATTATTTTTGTACAGAATTCAAAAGCTGTAGGTTAGTATTGATGGGAAAATGATGTTTCCAATAATACACATTTTAAGGTTAAGTTGGTTTTGATAAAAAATATATATGAATCTAGGTTAAGATATAGGCAAGCTGAAGTAATTGCAGGGGTCTCAGGAAGAGGCATCTAATTGTTAAGTAAAGAAGACTGCAGTTTCAGGAAAGGTGCCTTTTTAGGTCATGAGAATGGATAAGATCCTCAAGAGAAAAGTAAAATGACTGTGAATCATGAATGCTCAGATTCAACAATGGAATTAGGGGAAAAGATAAAATGAATGATCTTTGTTTAGAAGGAAAACTTCAAAGGTAAAAAGAGAACTACTTCCATGAAGAATAATGACCAAACACCACACTTTTAGATTTGGTGTTTACAAGGTCATTGGTAATCACTTAAAAAGATCCAAGGAGAAATCAAGGGTATGATTAAAGTCAGATCCAACTGTTAAGAAGTAAAACAAGAAGTGTGTGGAGAAAGAAGTAGGGTGAAGATATTATGTCAATTATTCGGTGAAACTAAAGAAATAAATCACAACAGGGCTAAGGAAAGGGATTTTTAAAAGATAGGGATGGGAGATTTATGAGGTTAAAACCAGGATGAAGTCAAAGATTTCAGATACCAAAAAAAAAAAAAATGTGTGCATCAGAAAATATCAAATTTGGGCCAGTGATATAGCTTAGCAGCATAAGCACCTGCCTGGCAAGAGCGAGGTCCTGAGTTCAGCTCCTGGTACCCGCATAAAGGAAAAAAAAAAAAAAAAGAAAATATCAAATTCAAGAGAAGACAGCAGGACTGAGATGACTAGGAAGGTTTTGGCCATGGCAATTAGGAGATATGGCTCTGTGAGATAAGTTGCAAGAGTAAGCAATCCATGAAGCTATGGATACATGCTTAGATGCTCATAGGAAGAGGTCACTCTGAGTCATGCATAGAAGGCAAGCGACAAAGAAGGTCCAGATTGCCATGTATGGACGGAACTATGGCCACCAGAGAAGACTCACTTACGACAGACTCTGTAAGCAAAATAAGGAACGATTAAAGGACAAATTAAAACTACATGAACACAAGCGAGTTTAGACATTTGTAATTTGCAAAGAAATTAATAGCACAATTTCCTACATTTCTCCAGCAATGCTCAGAAGACTGAATGAATGTGGGTCTGACCCAGGACGGGGAAAAGCATAAGTAAAGGCCAAATAATGAGATTTTGTGTGGGAGGACTTGGGGAGTCACGGGAAAAAGGAACAGGACGAAGTGCAGTGTTAAGTAGAAAGCTAGAAAGGATTACTCTGGTTAAAAACGAGAAGTGGAAATAGACCAGCAAATATCTTCAGTGGTTTATACTCTGACTCTCTTCCTTTGTAACGCCATTTCCTTTTCCACATCGACATTGAAGACTGATCTGTTGAATCAGATTGAAAATATTTTAGTATTTTTGTTATAAGTTTATTAATTGAAAAGTTTTCATGGCACAAAACAATGTGGTGAATAATCCACAGCAGATATTACACTGACATATGCAATAAATGGACATTTGAAACATCTCCAATCAATATCACTTAAATTCCATCCTTATACATTTGGACAAACTGAAATTACTATAGCAGAACCATGAAGATCAATTAGATTGGAAACTTGGAATTTAAAATGAATAATAATTTTGGAAAAAAAACTCTCATGGCCAAAAGAACCCACTAAAATTCTTCTAAAAAGGACTAAATATTTCTGAACGTTCTTTAATTTGATTTATTCTGTTGTATGCTGAAATTAGGCTAGTTTCTTGTCTTCTTTATGCTTTCTGTGAAGCTAATCCAAGCATTCCTTCTTAGGCATTACAAGGAATTTTGCATTTGGATCTCTTCCATGAGAGTTCACAGTTAGATCAAATATTGGTTCTTAGGGATGAAATGATTGTGGATCTGAAATGACTGTGAGAGGAAATCTGATTTTTGTTGAAAATTGAGTTTACTAAACACAATATTTTGAGTATGGGGATCTAATTGTCAACTTTAAAAAAAATAGAAACAATGAGATGTACTTATAGTACGCAATAAAAAATAAGAATAAGAAAGAAAACCCACAGGAATAAGATTTTCTGTTTCTTTTTTCCTCCTTCTTACATACTGAGTCCAGCATTAGGTGAAGATATTGAAGAGAAATATTTGTTGAATTGATGAAGAAAGGACAAAAAATATCAGAAGGTCACTTTTGTGGAGCAATATGATTATAGATTATGTTACCTTCTTACAGATGCTGTAGATCAAAAAACTGTGACATTATGCAAATAACAGGATATATCTAAGACTGCATATATATTTAGTGACTAAAACAGAACTATAACTCCCTCTCTCTGGTACTGTGGTGTCTCTCATAAATGTCTCCTAATTGTCATAATTCATTAACTGGATGACCTTCTGCAGAGAGCATAGATTTTTTTTTCTAGTTAATAGTGCTAGGATCCTAGGGTATAAGTGACTGTGAAATGAGATGTAATTCAGTCCTCTGATTTAAGAACCTGTGGAACTAAAAATGCTCCACTAACAGAGTTTCTGACTCTTATCTCTGAAAACAATTCCAGTTTTTAGGAGCTTTCATTTTTAAAAATGCACACTTTCTGATGTAGAAGGGCAGATTGTGGTAGAGCATGAAGTGTCAGTGGTCTTGTCACAGACTTGTGACCCAGAAGCTGTGTGATACAAGAGCCAATCTTTCTGACCTCAGATCTTCAGCTTGTAACTGCAGAACAGTAATGTCCTTCCAGCCTACCTGGATGTGGGGGATGTGCCTCATGAGATGCTGCCTTTGAAAGTTCTTGAAAAATGCATATGTAAGGTGATATACCATTAAAACATCCTTTCCCAATTATTAATCTCTTTTCTTGTGTGCTTTTTCATGGCTATTAATAATGATTGGTGACCATATTCTATATATCTGAAGATTCTTAAGCTCGTTTTAAGCATTTCTTTGTATCTTTTGCATTGTTTGCCTTAAGTACCAGGAAAATATCTTCTAAGAAAGAAATTCAGTGGCATTTCTGGAGACTCTATTGGAAATTATGTATGGCCACCTGATCTCAAAATGTTTGATGCCAAAAAGCATCCGAAGACTATCGGAAATCATGAAGTCTTTGCAATATCTATATCCTGACACTGAACCAAAGTGAGCCTGAAAGACAAGGGAGACAACTGGTCTTTTCAGGTATCATTTAAAGCTATACAAACCCAGTGGGTTTGGTCAGCATATAGCGTAAGTAAAAGGAAAGGTACTTTGCATCTTGACTCTTCTATTGCCTAAAAGGGGAAAGCAGCCTGAGTGTGGGAGGCTAAATTATTCTTCAGTTCTCTTGCATTTGGTGTATGTGCAGCTTCAAGATCACAGGACAAATGATAAATGAAAATTTCATTGCCATTTCCTCACTCCCAAGAAATTAAGTTATAAAAATCTATTTTGATATCTTTATGAGGACACCCACATACCCACCAACCAGTCAGATGCATCAAAATCTATTCCACTCACCATGAAATACAGATGTTGACAAAATAGAACAGGTTTCCACATTTAATGAAGCATAAGTTCCCAGTTAGGAATCATAAACAAGCTCACACACTTCAGGCCTTTAACACTCCATGTTTAATGTAATGTAAGGTCTCAGGACTGCCACCATTTATTTATAAAAGGAACACTTTGGAGAAGAATTGAACTTAAATGCATATGGGGATATATGAAGAATCCTGTGCAAAAGTCTATGTAATCCAGAGCACAATTTATATTCCTCAGTGGACAACATCTAAATTCTTATCTTTACAGGGTTTGGTTTCATAATTTTCCTCATAAAACTCCATGGGAAAAATCTCCACAGGTGTATAGAGAAAATATAGTAACCAAGAAGGAAAACACGAAAAAAGAAAAGAGAATCCCAAATGTGTGAATGAACCCACAGCCAAGACTGAGCATTCAGTCCTGACTGGTTGAAGAAGGCCCTGCCTCAATCCAGGAGCCCAGTGGAGTCCTCATCTTCTAGGATTAACGGGGCCAGGGGCTACTGATTTAGAGGCCACATGCAATCGAGACTTGCCTTCTCCTTTCTATCACTGCGTTTAATTTCATTGTGGAATAAAACAGTGACCTACGATCCATCACTTTCTAGGTTGTTTGGACAAGTCCCTAGAGTTGGCAGCTCTTCCTCCAGTACTACTTGTGGCCCAAAAGGAAGCTGATGTTCTTTGTAACTAGCTAAAAGTATCTTCCATAGCAGATGGCTATCAGTGCTTCATACAAAGGAAACTACTGTGATCTCCTGCTACTCTCACGTCCAATAAAACCTGATGATACCGCGAATTGGAGTTGTGAATTGGAGGGGCTTTAAAATTCATTTATTTTGATTCAAGTGAAAGAGAGAAAAAGGAATGGTTTTATATGATTTTCATTTTGCAAATGAGAAGGCAGAAAATTGTTTTTCTTTTTAAATATCTTCTAAACTTGAGTTTTCATTGATACTCAATACATTTGTAAAGAGATTTAGTTAGGAGTAAATGATAAATGTGGAAACGACGTAAAGTGAAAATTACATATTAGGAAAGCTGTTCTTTTTAGTTGTGTCCCTCTTTCTTTGGGGTCCCTATCTGGGCTCCTTTCCAAAAAAGGCTGTTTGTTGGCCAGCTAGTGTTGCATTCTGCAGTAATCTTTCTTGGAGCATACACCTTTTGTTAAGAAAAAAAAAAAAAAAACAACAACACCTAAGTTCCTCCATGTTATCTGCATAAGAATCAAACTTTGGGGCCCCACTGGCACATTTTTCTCTGCAACAGGTGTCCTCATATAAACTGTGATCTCCCCTTCCTAGTACTATTGCAATCTTTACCAATAATTTCTGAGCTGATTAATCAAGATCTCACTAGTGAAAATTTACTGAATCTGGAAGAGAAATAAGAAAAATGTAAAAGATTGAATAGATGAATGAAAGAATAAGTTCATTGGTTAAATAAAAAGTATTTTTCTGCCACTTTCTATGCATGAAAATGGTGCCAGGCACCAGAACTACAAAAAAAGAAACAAAACATATGGTCTTGCTTCAGAGAGCACATAGTCTACATGAAGGCAAATAATTCCCAAAAAGGCAAACAATTTCTCTACCTAGGAAAACCAAAGAAACCAAGGCAATTGTCTTTTTCCAATCACATATGCGATTCTCTCACATTCACATACCGTAGAGTTTATCATCTTGCGCCTTTTACTATAACTATTGATACATATATTTTAACCTTTCTCCATCTTATTTTTCTTCCACTTCACTTGATTTCAGGTCCTTTTTAGAGCAGTGACGAGGTCTGATTTGTCTTAATCTCCCATAATAAGTATTAGTATATATTATGAAGTACCACAATATGATATATATGCTTTTAATTTGAATGTGTTTCTTTTTTCTGACTCAGAAAATGATAAAGAATTAGAATTATAGAGAAGGTGAAGTGGAAAGAATATATATATTTTTTAATTTAGAAGCTTTCTGCAACTAAAATTAACGTTCAGATTTTAAAATCTCTAATCGATTTTTTAAAAAGTAGGATTGTAGGTGATTATCACATAAATTGTGTAAAAGGAATGCATTAATGTTTTATAATTTTCAAATGATCTATAGTCTGTGAGTTCTATTTATTCAATTTCCAATGTCAAGTTGGCATACTTGTAAGAATGTTCAGAATTCAGCCCAGGAACCCCAGGCAGGTGAACAGGAGAAAAGATGAATGTTGGATTAGTTCAGGCTCCTTCAGTTTATTCTAGGGTAGTCTTTCCAGGACATGGCTATAGGCATATATATAATTTATTGTGTGTGTCAAGTGTTTGTGGTAGAACCTACATTATTTGGTTCTAATTAGCTCCCAAGCCCAGTTGATTTTAAGTAAGCAGTGATGTCCATGAGTGGATGCTGACAAGGGCAAACACATTTGCATAGGCAGTGTACCAGCAATTATGAAATTATTACAGAAAAAATGCTTTTTTTTACTTTTGTCACAGAATCAACAGAACTGGGATTTAAATTTCACAATTCGCACAATAGTTTTCGTGTATTCTTAACAATTTTTATCTCATTCCAATAATTATGGCATGTGTCCCTTCTCTGGGAGTTTGGGTTGGCATATTTTGTTCCCTTTTTCCCACTTCTCCCCACCAGTTATGCTAATACTAAGAATATTTTGTAACCTAAGAATTGTTATTATATACTGGGGGGGGGCTTATTTTGTGAAGTTGAAGAATGCAAGATTTGGGGACAGACGGACCTGGGTTCAAGTCTTAATTTTATTACTCACTGATTATATGATCTTGAGCCAGTCATTTTGCCCCTTGGGACCTTAATTTTCATACCTGTAATACTGGCTTGTTGCAAGGATTCAGTATATTTGATATACCTAAAACACTTTGCCTGGGGCCTGGTGCAAAGTTTGAGACCAAAAAATATGAGATGTGACTTTTGGCAATGTGGAATAAACGGGCATGTGTGGCCTCTAAAACTGACCTAGATAATTTACATATTTGTAAAAACTCGAAATGCTTAGGACCAAGTCAACTCAGAGCTGAAATATATGCAATGAAACACAACAGTGTCTGGTGTGTGCTCTGACTCTCTCTGAGGATAAAAATGAAAATCCTACATTAACTAGAATCGAGGGTGCACACCAAGGAATGTTGGTGTCATATATATTTTGGGTGAAGATGATATCGTTAGGAGAAACTTATCAGATCAAGAGATAGTGTAAAATGGGCCTTCAATGATTTGAGAGTTTAAAAATTTTGTACTGGAAAGATATTTAAAGCATGTTATCCATTAGCCACTCACCCTAGCTATCCTTGGAGAATAGCATGATTGAAAACAGATGCAAAAACTGCACTTAATTCATAATTCCCACAGAGTAGACAGATTTTAATTGCCAGGATATTTTAGTCACCTTTGATTTAATAGCCTTTGGCTCTTATTTTTCCTGTTGAATTTATTTTTCTAAGATAGACAAAAATTAACTTTGTGACATCTCCTTGCAGTTTATGTTTCCAGTAGAGCACATCCCGATAATGTAGACTTGGTAAGTACTGAAAATGCTAAGGCTGGTGCTAGATGTCAGTTATTATTGAACTCACCACTCTTCCCTGTCTTTAGTTTCCAATACCCTCTAGTAGCCTTAAATAATATATTCACCTACATTATGTTTGATGTTTGAAAACTAAAATTACAGCCAAAGTTATAAATCGAATCCTTTAAAATGTTATTCTTTGTAAATTCTGTACTATGAAATCTCTAACAGTTTCTGGAAATTTTGCTAAATAAATAAACAAAAGAAATTAAAGTAGTGCTTTATTTAAAGAAAATAAATTGAAGTATATAAAAACTGTCACTGCATTCTAAAAAGGCACTTAAATAACTGTAAAGATATTAAGAAAAGGAAGGAGAGAGAGAGAGAAAGAGGAACCCAAATGAATAAACAGAATAGACAATAGCAATAAAATTTTGGAGGCTACAAGGATGGCCTTGGGAAATTCTTTACAGAGCATGCACCAACAGGGGACAGTCAAAAGGAAATTGGGTACTTTGCTGTGAAGAAGGATGTATTTGAGGCGATCAACTAGGAGATCGATTGACAATCTGTTTGGGAAGAAACATTTAATACCCCATCTTCTTGTGAGGAAGGGGACTGCTCACTCCAGAGAATTCATTTATCTATTTGCTGGATATATTCATATATATTACACACATGCACATATATGTACATACATATTTCTATGCATATTTACATATATAAGTGTATTCATTCTTTGGAAATGGTCAAAGCAGAAGATCTCTGGAACGTGAGATGCAATTAAAAAGTAAGGTCAAGCCACACACACTAGCACAAGCTTACAGTCCCAGCACTTTGGGAGGCTGAGACAGGAGAGTGACTTAGCAAGACCCTGCCTCAAACAAACAAACAAATAAACAGAAAGAGACGTAGCCTTGTGCTAAAAAGAGTGCAGCTGAGTGCAAGTTTGAATACAGAAATCCACAGGCTCCTTCCCCAACTCAGCTCTCAGAAGTCTGCAGCCAGCGTTGGGAGACTCCCAGGCCAAGGGAGAATGAGTGCTCCCTGGGAAATCATCAGCACAGTGAGGAAGGAAAGGCCTAATGCTGGCTTGGGAGCTTCCCATAACAAAGAGCCAAATTAGATCACTCTGAGTATAGACCACAATCAGCAGAAGTCTACTCATTAGATTCGTGCTTCAAATCAGTTTTAGTGCTCTAAATACAAGCCACAAACTGCCAAGCATCAATTAACAGACATCCGAGAAAACCCTCTAACGTTAGAGACAAAGCCTCACCCAAGCCAACCAAAAGGCAAAAACAATTCAAAGGAGAGAGGGCAATATTCAGGGAGAAGAAAACTTCAAAATCTCCAAATCTCTATTGGTGTGCCTTTGGGGAAAATGAAAAAGATACTAAGGAAGAATTATTCAAAGAGCGAAAAAGAGTTCTTGGGTATACAAAAATATAAAATAAAAATTAAAAAAGAAGAATAACCGAAATAGGAAAAATCATATAAATTGGAAAATAACATTGAAAAATATTCTAAAAACCAAAATGACACAAGATGGATAGTAGAGTTAAAAAAAAAATAAAAAAGAATTCAAAGGACACTCCAAGAGCTTCAAGGTCCTACATTTGAATAAAAGGACTTACAGGGCCGGTGAGTTAGCTCAGCAGCATAAGCACTTGCCTGGCAAGTGCCAGGTCCTGAGTTTGACTCCTGGTACCCACATTAAAAAAAAAAAAAAAAAAAAAAAAAAAGGACTTACAAAAGAGGAGACCTGAGAAAGCCGAAGGGAGGAAATCATCAGCAAAATCATTAGAGAGTGTTTAAGCACACAATAATCGACCAGCACCCAGCACAGTAAGTTAATACATCCCCAAAGCACATTGCTATTATTTTCAAAAATAGGATCAAGAAGATCCCAAATTATTTCAGCAAAGAAAAACAAGCAAAAACACAAACAAAAATAGTTTTTACACAAGGAACCAAGAGTAAACCAACACGGAACTTGTCAACAGCTATAATGAAGGCAGAAGACAATGGGTATAAACTACAAAATTCTGAGGCAAAATGATTTTCACACAGAAATTCTCTTTCAAATTACTAAATATACTTATTTATTTATGCATTTATAAATTTTTTATTCATAATATTTAAACCTGTACATCCTAGAAAATTTAATCTTCCATGTTCCCTTTCTGGGGAAGCTACCAGAGTGTTATACCATGGTAAGGAAGAAAACAAGGAAGGAAAGATGGGGGATCCACAGCACCACTGGGAGCACCAGTGAAGAGACTCCAAGACTGCCGCCAGGCAGCTGCTGGACAGCATCCACCATGCTGGAGGTCAGAAGGCACCACAGAGATTAGCTCAGGAAAAGAAAACAAGAGAATAGCTTTCCAGTGACTAAGGAAATACACAATGGAAAATTTGAGGTGGAAAAGGTAGTAAAATAGAAAGAAAAATGAAAACTGAGGAGAATTATTCATCCAGGGAATATCAAAAGTTGTTCCTTAAATAAAAATGAATACTACATTGGTTTTGTTGTGAATTGTGTATACATATTCATAAATATGTAAATTTAAACAAAATTTTAGTATTAAGAGGCTGAGGGCATATGGAGTGTATGTGTGTTTGGCTGGTGATAGTGACTAATATAAAGTGAAGAGTTCAATTCTCATCTTTCGCAGTAGAGAGAGAGTAGATAATGCCGACCCTGGAAAAGTTAATGTCTTAATATAAATCTTATATAGAGAGATAGAAGTAAATACCAAAAGAATTTTCTGGAAATAGAGAATAATTGCTTTTGGGAGCAGAACATTTGAAGGTGGATTGGCAGCTAAGGGAGATCTGATTTCAAGTTTTGTAGAAAAGACTGTCTGCAAACTATGCCAGAACAACTTTGATAAAATTGAAAAAATAATCTTGAAAAGAAACAAAAACCTGAAAAGCATATATGACATTCAAATTGCACAAATTACCAACTATGGAAAGGAATATATGATATGAAAACAGCAGACAGAAGAAGGCAAGTTCTGCGTTACAATTGTACCTATAATAATTAGTGAGTTACACTGATTTCCATTCTTCAGATGGTAATGGGAGCAACTGAAAAGTGGGAAATGGACACCTCATTACTGGCTGGACCAGTGGTTTTCAAGCTTGTTAGTCTCAGAATCCATTTTGCTCTTGAAAAATTATTAAGGACTCCAAGGAGTTTTTGTTTGTATCATTTATAGCTGTCATATTTTTCATTGGAAATTAATGTTGAGAACAATTTTGAATATTTATTCATGAATTCTTTATAAAAAGTTAAATTCATCCCATGTTTTGTGAAAACTATATTTCTTAAAACAACAAAAATTAAAGAGAATAATACCATTCTTTTACATTTTGGCAAACCACTTTTAATATCTGACTTAATAGAAAACAGCTGCTTATCATAGCTGATTCAGCTTTCAATCTGTTATGTTATTTTGATTGAGGAATATGCAGGAAATCTGGCCTCACACATATATAATAATCTATCCTTTTCAGTAATTATTGTGAATATTCCTTTGGTAAAACACCAAAACTTGACATAAAATAGTTTGTTAAGTTTGAGTTCAAATATAGAATGTAAAATGCTACCAGTGAACTTCATCCATTGGTCTATCATGCACTTTGAATGAGTCTTTCACTCAAGTATGATTTTTTAACTGCCAGCATTGATCATCTCATTGAGTCATACAGATTTTCAAAATGATGACATATTTCATACACACTATGAAAAAAATCAGTCATTAATATTACCACCAATCTCATCAGAATTTTTTAACTAGTGACAAGCTGTTAACCTACTAGTAGCAGACAAAAGTTTTCAAAATTCTAGAATTTTCTTGAAAGCTTGAAAATGTTATTGTGAATACTGTCAGTTGCTTTTTTAAAGTGATAGGTTTTGATAATTTTGAGAAAATTTCTCTTAGGAGCCCATGTCATTGGCAACATGACAAAAAGACAAATAATATCTTAGTATTTACGAAATTATGAATGCTCAGAAGATGTCTGATGACTTTTGGACTAAACTGTAAGCTCCTTAAGAGAGGAGATTTATCCTTACTCGCTTTGTTTCTCTAGGACTGTGTTTAGTTCCTTAAAGGTGGTCAAGAAATAGAATGAAATGAACAAAACTATGAGGGTTGCTGAATCAAACAATAATTTGTGTGGCAAAGCAGTGGGTAAATTAGTGGAGGACCAAGATAATTTTGAGTACAAGTTAAAATTTCTATATATTATTACTGTGTGTACTGTTCTTAAAACTCGTCTTTTGCTTTCACCCTACCTCCCCCAAATGGCATCAGATTGTCCCACAGAATAAAATAGCATAAAGCTAAGCTTCGCATTCCAGCTCTCCCACCCAGCTCAAACCAGTGTCTCTATCCGTATCGTCCAAGTTAACTGTCCAGCTTCTTTCACTTTTCTGGTGATCCAGTCCCCGCCCCAGGTAACTTCCTTCACTGTCCCATAGCCTATTTTTCCCCTTGCTTCACATCCAGATGGCCTGATCCCCTAATGATACATCCCTTCTCTAACCAACTATTTAAGAAAGGTTAAGTCATATGGCTTATCGTTTTTTTTTTGTGTGTGTGTGGGTCGACCTCAGGGGACCTCAGGACCTCAGGACCTCGCGTGCCAGCAGGCGCCCATGCCGCTGAGCGATATCACCGGCCCTTTTTTCATATGTGGGTACCAGGAGTCGAACTCGGGCCCTCGCGCTTGCCAGGCAGGTGCTTATGCCGCTGAGCCATCTCACCGGCCCCGTTATCATTTTATAAGTAGGCAATCAATTGCTTGCTAATTGATTCATATGTGATAAATTTATTTGCTTAGATTTTAATTTCTTGCAGTGTGGAAATTATCTCTTTCAAAGTGAGACTAAGAAATAAGGAGATGGGTTCTCTGTGTGTCTTGTGGGCTAATAATTACTCTACAATCTGTTGCTATTTATTTTTCTTACAGATCTCACGCTCATAATGGTCCACGCTCAGTGTAGGTCTTTAATAAATACTTGTGGGATAATGGAAGGCAGAGAGCAAGGGCGGTTATTTAGGAAAATGGTTACTTACAAGAGAGTTAAATTGAAGGATTACATGTGGTAAGTTTGAACAGCAAAGCCAAGTAAAGTATGCTGAATTCCAATTTTCAAAATCATTTCCATTACATTTGATTCGTCCCATGATAGGTCCAGGTAAAAGGTAGAAATAAAGAATTCAGTTAATGCAAATAAAACCTTTGGTTCCATAAACAGATGATTTCACATTGTATAGTTCCTTAATAACAAATGAAATTTTCTCAGGATCAATCATTTCAGTGCCCTGATAAGAAATTTCCTGGAAAGAATTTTTTGAGATATTTGTTGAAAAGCAAGGCAATTCTGTCACCAGTCACACAAAATAATCCTCACTTAAAAAATGAAACAATGGCCGGGACATAGTTCAGCGGCACAGCATCTGCCTGGCAAGAGCAAGATCCTGAGTTCGATTCCCAGTACAACCCCCCAGAAAAGAAACAAAACAAAAAACTGCTGTAGGAACTGCAAAATGGAAAAATGTATTGGATTACTTGTCAAATATATGGATAATTTTAACTTTTTCATCTTCCCAAAAATCTTCAACACAGATATTAATATCTTTGTTTAGAGAAAAAGTAACTGATATTTTAGAAGAATAAGAAGCTTATCCAAAATCACAAAGCCTAAACTATGGATTCTGTTTTGGGAATTATTGTGGTCCGAATCTCAAAGCCACACTAGTTTTGCTTTACTTCGTAAGGCCACTTCCTAATTTCATAAGATGTCAGATAAATAGCCTGATGAAAAATTAACTAATTAAATGCATTAACAGGGCTATGCTCCTTCTCATTAATGCAAAGGAAAGAAATGACTCTCCTGGATGGAGTGTGTGTTTGGGGGAGGGTGGTAACTTGGGAGGCAGGTGATGCAATCCTGGGCTGTTTGCTGACTCAGAAATGTCCAGGAATGGTAACTATAAACAAATGGTCCCAACTCTATTCCTTTTGTGAACTATATGACCTCATCTCAACCAATCCACAGGTGTGGAACCAGATGCCCTTTTACCTTGTCAGCCTGATAAAATGGCTGAAATAAAAAAATGACAGCTTCACTTGTAAATGTTAGAGGCAACCCTGCCTCTGAGACATAGCCATTTTGTGCTCCCAGGGATTACAACTCCAGTGCTAACCGGTGGTGTCAGAACTCAAAACCTGATCCTCCAGGAGCTGCTTGGTGTTCAGTTTCCCCTTTCACTGTAGGTGTAACGCACACCCTCAGTTTAGTATTTCTCTATGGGAAAGACACCAAGAGACATAATCCTGGAGAATGTCCTGGGATTTCCAAAATCACTAGAGGAAATTATTTAATCTGTTTTAGGGCTTTCCTTTTAGGATTTACTCTCCAGACAATTGGGGAACTATCAGGATTCGGTGTGTGTATGTATTTGCAGGCACAGAAATATATTTGTTTTTAATGTAATGTCTCTTTACACATCCACTGCAGTGTACTTAAATGTTCGAAGACTCGTGACTGAAGAACACAATGGTCCTCAGGCTAAATTCACAGTGGATGGCTTCTGTCTATTACTGCATATTAAGGTACAAAGTTAACAAAAATCACTGCACAAATACATTGTGTAACATAATGGCGTAACAAATTGATTTAAACAAGAACAGAATAGCTGAGGATAGAAAAAAATGTTCTGTGTGCCCAACTATTAATCCAAGTATGGGATAGGGTTGCTACCTTTTGTCTGAGTTTTCCAGGATGCTAGCCAAGGGCGATCCACGTGAGTCTTAGGTGGTTTCCACAGCAACTGCCTAAGGTGCTTGATGCTGACAGTCATGGATGGAGTTAGCGTGACCAGGTAGACCATTTCATAAATCTCTGTGCCAGCAGGACCATATATCTTGATGACATTTTTTAGCCCATCTCTCCATCTCCCACCAACCTGTTTCCTTTATCCCTGCTTCTTTTTTATGTTCCTTGTTAAATCAAACCTATCAGCAGACATATTCAATGGCCCTTCAACTTTCAATGTTTAGAAATATATTAAAGGCAAGATCCCTATGAGTACCCAGTGTTACGGTTTTGAAAGTTACCTATTTGGAGAGATGTGGATGTTTTACAATTTTAATATCAGCCTGTACATCCATTATGTTCTCTTCGTTCCTTCTTCGAGAGGTGGACTTAGGATAAAGCTAGTGAAACTCTACCTCAGGGACCCTAGGCACTTAGCAACACATGCACATGAGCAGACGTTGTAAAGATAAGGTACATTAACTGTAATTGATTAATACTGAGTGTCCATCCACTTCAATTTGCCCTGGTCCATGTTTTCCCTTGGATTAGATGGCCCCGTGTGACCACTGGAGCATTTTGTATTTTTCTTCTCTATGGCACTTGAGTTGGAGATATATTGGTTTGGGTTTGGTAGAGTGTATTTATGTGGTTCACAGTCAATCCTGCCCATGAGTGAGTTAGTCTTCCAGCATTAGAAAGCCTTTCAGGAATACTATGTTGATTTCTTTTTTGCAAGAGCTACATGTTTGTAATTTTGTATTTTGTTCTTTAAACAGGATCCCCAAATTGTATAAATTTTAGGCTCTACCAAATCCTAATATGCCCTTGACTTTGTTTTATATGTCTTTTGATATTTACCTTATGCTAATATTTTTTACTACATGGTAAATGATACCTTTTTGAGAGTGTACAATTGTAGGATTTGGGGATTAGCTTTATAGAACCTTCTGTCATGATCACACCTTTCTTTTTTAAGGTCAAGACAAAACTCTACCAAAGAGTTATATGTATTCTAATCCCATATTGTTATTTGCTTATGAAATGATAACATCAAATTAGCAATATGAATCATTAAAATTTTTTTGTCTTTTTGAGGCAGGTTTTCCCTATGTAGTTCATGCTAGCCTTGAACTCACTTTGTAATCCAGGCTGGTCTTGAACTCACAGAGATCCTCCTGCCTCAGCCTTCCAAGTGCTCGAATTACAGGCATGCACCACCATGCCCAGCTGAATCATTAAAATTGAGAGCACCCTTAATTTGCCAAAATTTGACTATAATATCATTTCACTGTATTTCTTCTTTCTCATTTATATCATACAAATGTTAAGATGGTACAATCACTTTGGAAAACATTTGGGTAGTTTAAAAAAAAATTAAACCAACACTTAACATATAACCTTCTCACTCCACTCCTAGGTATTTAATTAAGTGAGAAGAGAGTATTCTTCTAATTAGATTTATACCAAAATATTTGTAGCATCTTTATGTGTAACAAATGTCCATTAAGAGATGAATGGATAAACAAATTGTAATAGAGGCATCTAGTGGACTAATACTCAGGGGAAAAAAGGAATGAAATACGGGTGCACAACAACATGGGTGAATCTCAAAATATTCACGTTAAGTTAAAGAAGCCAAACATACTGGATGATTCCATTTCTGTACGATTTTAGAAACTGCAGTGGACAGTGGTGGGGAGATGCCAAATATGCAAGAGGAAAATTCTGTGAGTGATGGCCACTGTCTTAGTTGTGGTGATATGTGTCAAAATTGTACTTCTTAACTAAGCATAGTTTCTGTTTATAAATTATATGTCATTAAGGCTTTTAAAAAATGCAACTGAAATTTTTGTCATTCCTGAAATGGGATGTTATTTGCTCCCTGTTGGATTCATGGCAGGTACACTGACACACATTCCACTATGTATTTATAATTCAGTGGGGAATCTCTTGTATTCTTTGGATGCTTCAAGTGACAGCCATTGATTTTGTTGATTTTCATAGGCATTAAATTTTACTGGAAACTTCGCTGCTGTTGTGTCCATGCTATTGTCATTTTAAAACTAAATTAAGAAGTGGAGTTTTTGTGAACAACTCACTCAAAAAACTTTTTTAAAATTAAATTAATAAGGATGTAGTGGTTTTGTGAACAAGTCTCAGCAAGTCCAGGAAGCTAGTGAAGAACAAATATGACTCCTTTTAATAAAAGGCCTAAGGTACTTCTTGTCCACATACATTTGTGTATTGATCAAATTCTTCTCTGTTACAGAGAAGTCTTGCCAGAGAAGAGACCCCATTTGACATGGAGGATTCTGTTTGTAATTTCACTTTTTGTTCCTTACCTACATAAGGTCATTCCAAGAAAATGACAGTGTCAAGTGACTGTGATCTAAGTAATCTGGTAATCTGTAGGTAACATCACATCACAAATTCTTTTCGAACAAGTATGTGAGCTAAATAATATGTACTTAGATGTGGTAATCTGCACACAGTCTTGCTCTCTTTTTATAGTTTTACATCACTGTACTGAGAGTAGTGCTCCACACCCTATGGCTATAATGATTAGAAATTGACAGTGATTTAAGCAGGAAATAGAGCATATGTTAAAGAACTGGGACAGCCAGGTTAAATACCTATATGCCACCGTTTTCATTCACATAATATTTCAACATTCAGAACATTTTAAATTATTATCTTTGGTAAAGATGATTCTGATACTGAACCAGTGCATCTATAAGACAAAAACTGAGGCTCTTTTTAAATCTAAAATCCGTGTGAATATTTTCTCCACTTTATGGGAAAAAATGTGTTATTCATTGATATTCTAATTATATTAAACTCAATGAACAGCAGAATCTAGCAGTAGAAAAATTTCTGGAATAGGAAACTTTGGGTTTATTCTAAAAGATTAGGTGATTTTGTGCATGTTTCATCCTCTGCAAAGCAAGAGCTGTTTGAACGGGTTGATTTTTAAGATCCCTTCCCAAGTGAAAATGTCTGCTCTGAACTATCAATAGAGAAAGATTTAGGTCAATTTCTCCTTCAGAACGTATGATAATTCTTGTCTTGTGATAAACGTTTTAGGGCCGCTAACTGGGTCCTCGTGTGATACCACCAATCACTTCCCAATTTTCAAATGGAGAAGTCTGAAGTTACTGGTTTACTTAGGCAGTAGAATATAAGGAAGCTAAATGCCAGCACTGGGCCCCCATCAATCGTCTCACTGTGGAGACATTCTGACTGCCAGGACCAGCCACCTACGTCAGCATGGCCACCTGGAACTGGCTGGTTCCAGAAAGGAGTCTGGTTACACCCACAGGGCCCCAGGAGGATTTTGGCACCTTTGGATCCAAGATGTAACTGACACTGAACTAATGATAAATGCACATCTTCTTCCTTTCCTCCTGTCTTCTCTAGCTTTAATTATAGCTGGAATATTTCAACAAATTTATTAAGAACAAACGAAGTCCAGCACTTTTATATTACAAAAGATATGTTTGTGCCTTTGGTTATTTAAACAAATCTTGTGATTTGCAGAATCTTATGCAAAGTATGTTGTACATAGTTTATAGAAAAGCTTCAAGCAGTAGCTAACCAGAAAATCAAGTTTATCCTATTGGTCTGATCCCCTCATTTTAACTGTGAGATACTGTGAATCGGTAGTACTGAAACAATAATAAAAGCCGTTGGCACTACCTGGCAGATTAGACATAGAATGACCTCTCAGCTTTATTATTCTGCATTCTATGATTTTGGATAAACCACTAGTAACTCAAATTACCTTAAAGAGTACAAAATCTTCCCCATATGCTGACAAGTTACATTCCCATGTCAACAAAAGGGAAACACTGCATATATCTAGTCCATTTGTCTCCTGCTGCACTTTACCTTTGAACTAATGATTACACAGAGTTAAAACCAAACTATTTTCTACCAGTTTTGAGATATGCACTACCCATAATTATTTTTTCTTGTAGAAAATGCCTTTATTTTCGTAGTGAATTAGCCAAAAAAGAAAGTTCGAGTTCAAAATTTTTGATGGAAAAGCATAAATATCTCACGCAAGCAAATGATTGAAGTAGCTGGAGAGCGTGATTGGATTAAGCATTCGTTTTACCTACTTGTCAGTAAGGTATGTGCAAGAAAATGCTCTGGAAAAGGAAAGCATTTTATCAGTGTGATAACACAGATAACTGATGTTTATCTTACCTAAATAATAAACTCTTGAATCTTATAATTACTCATATCAAAACAATGTTAAAAAGAGCTGGGGCAAAGAGAGGCAAAGTGAGGCACTAGCCTTCAATTCAAAATTCGGGTGGGAGTAAAAAATAGTAATTAATTAATAAATAAATACTAAAGAAGAGAGAAAAGACAAAGGACACAAGACAAAGGAAGTAAATGTGAAAAAAAAGTTCATGGTGAATGAAATAGCAAAATTATAGAAATTTTTTTTTGGGGGGTACTGGGAGTGGACCTCAGGACCTTGCGCTTGCCAGCAAGCACTTGCACCATTGAGTGATATCACCAGCCCTTTTTTTTCCTTTATGTGGGTTCCGGGAGTCGAACTCAGGACCTCGCACTTGCCGGGCAGGCGCTTATGCCGCTGAGCCTTCTCACCGGCCCCAAATTATAGACTTAGTATTACTGGTTTTTGTTTTTTGTTGTTTTTTGCTTCAAGCTTAGGATATATATCTCTATATAGCATTGTTGCTGACATTTTTCTTATTTAAAATTATGATATTTTGTTCATCATGCATGTTTTCCATTAATTTTGATTTTAAAATATTGCATTAAATTTTATTTATCTCGGTTACTTAAGTTCTGGCACTGTTTTAAGTCTTATGTGAGAAGTTCTGGTCTTGCCCTTGTCCCTACCCTGACTTTCTACAATCTCAATGTCTAATGTGAGTTATGAAATTCCAAAGCCACACAAAATAAGAGTGGTGATGTCTGGATTCAGCCCCTGGGTCTCACTAAGCCCTTTTTTGAGGACCATGCTCTTAGGCTTTCCAAGAGGCTGAGGAATCTAACAGCTCTAGAGAAAGGTCCTTTCCAGTCTGGGAGCTTCTGTAGCCTGACCTAAACATCTCAAAACTGGCATTAAACTTTAACCAGCATCCAGGAATAAGTCAAGGACCACAAATCAGAGATATGTTTAAACTTTTTTTGTTGCTGTAGAGTAAGATCCGATCCTAAAGCAACAGGATAAAAGGAACTGGTAATGAAAAATAAAATTTATCTAAGGAGTAAGTTTTCAGAAAGGAACCCACTTTTGCCTAACCTAATGATGCAGGTTTTCTTACATAGCACGTGTCTTTTTTCTTATAGCATTTCACCTATTTATTTGTGTGATGCAATCAAGAATTCCGAGATACAAGTGTAGACTCTGGAAGAGGAAGCGATGCTTTTCATTTGAGCCAGGCCAGAAGGAGAAGAAAATGTACAGTAGTAAGGAGAAATGTTTACTTGCAGAACAGGAATACTGCAATCAAGTATTTCCAGGTACATTTAGAAAGGTTACAAAAGAGCTCACGCCGGAGAGCTTAGAATTTAAGAATTCAGTGAAGTAGGACCTTGGGACTGAAAGTGGTGTGTGTGTGCGTGTGTGTGTGTCTGTGTGTAGGGTGGATAAGAAGAGGGAAAAGATGAGTAGATGGTTTTGTAATAATCTTTGTGGGCATTGTGTACTATGGTTTAGGTAAGTGTCCCCTGAAGGCCCATATATTAAAAGCTTGGTCCCTTCGTCCCCAGCCTGTGGTGCTGTTGGAGGATAGTGGAGCCTACTTTGAAGTCCTCCGTCAAAGAGTGCATTTCATCAAAGGGAATATCGACATCCTGTCACTTCCTGGCTCTCCTTTTGCTTCCCAGCCTCCATAAGATGAGCAGCCTCTCTACCATGTACTCCCATTATGATGTGCTGCCTCACAACAGGTCAAGGCAATAGGGCCAACCAAACATGGACTGAAACCCCCAAAATTGTGAACAAAAATAAACCTTCTCTCTTTTTACATTTATTTTTCTCACATCTTTGTTATAGTAACACAAAGGCAACTAACACAGTATGTCCTCTAGTCAACAAAATAAGGACACAGACAGGAGTCCTCTAAATACAAGATCTATTGATAGACATGTCAAACATTAAAGTAATAGTTTGACCATTATGCTGCTATAAAACTCCTTGACCTGTCGTCTTCTTCTTCTTCTTCTTCTTCTTCTTCTTCTTCTTCTTCTTCTTCTTCTTCTTCTTCTTCTTCTTCTTTTAGTTTAACTATAACAATATTCACCCCTCTGCATTAGCTAGGCATCTCAGGGTCAATATTACATCTGCGCTTTACTTTTATCTTTTAGCTAAGAGTCAGCCACAAGTTTTATCTCTTCTGTTTCTAAAGTGGAGGATGAAAAGCCAAATGGTTTCCAAGAATCATGCAGGTCCAGGTAAGCAAGCTGGTAATGGGGATCATGGTTAAAATGGAAAAAAAATACTGGCATAATTAAAGCTGTCTGTTACCCCTGACTTCCAGAAAATGAGGAAAAGTAGGTCTAATTTTGCTAGAACTACTGTTGGGTGGGAAATCTTCATGTCTGCCAAAATATAATGTCTAGAATTTCCCATGTGTATTCTATTTTTTTCTACACAAACCAACTCCATGAGAACATCCCACTAATGGGAATAAATCTGAGATTGCATAGTGGAAATGAATATGCATCTAAGATTTACTTTATAAAAATTTAGTTTTTAATAACTTACTGGGAATTTTCTGAAGGATAACTCTTCTGTTACATTTTATGTGCTGTTGCACTTAGTGTTAATATGTTGTTCACTCCAAATATCATGACATCAAGCTTGTTCATTAAAACCTTTTCAAAAGCTTACATAGGAGAATCAAGAACAATATCAGAGCTTGGAAATTATGTTGTGCTATGTTGGAGAAAAGGAAAGAACAAAACTATATCTAAGAGAATCACAGAACACTATGGATGGAAAACCCAAGAAAGGATATTTGAGCAAAATAAGAAGATTAATTAATCAAATTGCTATGTGCCCTATGAAAACAACTTTCAAAATATTTCTTCTAACTTCCTCCAGTGGCAAACAACCGCACACCCTGCACAAAGTAAATCCTCTAGAGAACACAGGCAACAAAGGAAATCCATAAGCTCAATGGCACATGAGATGGCATGGAAGTTTCACTAGAAATTTGAACTCATAGGTAACTCACTTTAATTTACTGGAGCCAAGAGGAGAATGTCTGGTTTTTGCATGGTAGGTGACTGCTCTACTTCATTTGTCCTAAATGCAGATTTTTACTAATACTGTAAGTGAACCTGCCTTCTCTTTTCTGACTGAGCTTCCTAGTTTCATTTGGAGAACGTAATGAGGCCTTTTTGATATTTAGTCACGTTATTTAGTATTATCAGTCATACTCCTGTTTGGGTTTCAGGCAAGCCACAAACCCTCCAGAATTATAGCTTTTATTTGGTTTGCTTTGGTTTGCTGACAAAAAAAAAAAAAAAAAAAAAAAAAAAGCAAGCATGCAGCCACACTGAGCATAGCCCTATTGGCTGCCAAGCAACCCTGGTTGACCTATTTATTATTGTGATGGGACAATAGAACACAGGGGAGGGGAAGCAGTAAAAGAACATAATTCTAACTGAAATAATTAGACTAAATGTTTTTTAAATTAACTTTTTGAAGTAAAAACAACTAAATATTTGAGCCAGATAGAGAAAAACTTAGACATTAAAGCAAATTCTTCCTTAAATTTCAGATACCTCAATTAGAATGAGGTATTCTAATTAAACTCAGTGAGTTTAAACCGAGTTAAATTTAGATTTTATGAGCTGAGTTTATTAAGCTTTGCCATTTGCCTTTTCATTAGTTTATAATATTTTATTTTTAAACAGCCATATGTTAATATTGTAAAAGGCACTACTTGATAAAAATTTACTTGGACAGATTTTTAAATTTTGTTTCCTATGTCTGTTTCATAGTAAAGTGCTACATGATTCTCCTTGCTCATTTCTATTACTTATTTAATAAGCAGATCAATGAAATTCATATTTGAAATATTTACACAAACTATGGTTTGTCTCTAGTCACAGTAGTTGCCAAAATAAGTTTTTGGTTTAGAGTAGGTCTTGTATTTTCTTTTACAGGGTCATGCAAAGCAAGGATATCTTCTTTAACTGAGCTTTAAAAACAATCCTGGCAGTGACAATATCAAAATCAATAGAAGTTCCGCTCCTGAAAACGAACATGGAATGAGTCGACTATAAAAGTGATGCTGTAGCAACTTATTTCAACAAAGAGAAGTCCTAAAATTAAAAACATGTTTCTTTTGTCACGTGTCATACAAGAAAAAAATGGGAATAAAAAGGAAATCTTAATGTGTTCCTAATTTAGATTCCTTTTCTTTACTATAAACATAACTTTCTCCAACAATGACACACACAAATATATTGTGCCACTCTTGGGTATTGAGGACATTTCTTTTTTCTGCTTTGGTTCCCACCATTTGGACATTAAAAAGTGAAGGATATATATATACACATATATACATATATATACATATATATATTAATATATATATATATATATGATGGTGGACATTTCTTTTTTCTGCTTTGGTTCCCACCATTTGGATATTAAAAAGTGAAAGATATATATATACATACATATATATATATATATATATATATATATATATATATATGATAATGGAAAGTTGATCTGCTATTTAGCTATTTATGCGCATGTTTTTTGAACATAGATTTTATCTTAACTTGAAAACCAGATCATAAAACATTGTTTTTGAGAAATTAGAGTTTGCGATATTAGTCTTAGTGTCAAGATGATAGATGTTTCCATTAATTCACAAACTAGTGAATTGCCTAGTTAACAATATTCACAACTTTTAAATCATAACTTTTGGTTACTTACATGTGTATTTTAGTCAACAAGTTTATGGAAATTCACAATGAAAATGAATCAAGTACAGATTAAATCTATGCAAACAAATCCACAATTTTAGAATAATTGGACTGAGTAAGTCACTTACTCCAAAAGACAAAATACACAAGAATTTAGTCTCATTTCTCAAGAGTAATTTGTAATATGTGGCACTAAATTTAACTCACAGGAAGCTGTTGGGAGATGTGTTTCACTCTTCATGCTCTGACCTTTGGCATGGCTATTCTCTTTCTCTTAGCTTGTTCATCTTAAAAATGGGTGTACAAACACTTGCCACTCCAACTGTTTTGCCTCACGGGATTTTTTGAACAATGCTCCTGATTAATACGTCATATTTCCCAGCCAATTATTTTGTTTTGATTTATTTCCAACTTGCCTCCACCCAAGCTCTGAGGCCTCAATTTCACTGCTGGTAGAATAAATGAAATTTGAATTATTAACAGATGCTATGCCATAAATCCCTGTGGGTTCCAGCCAAAGGCATGGCAAACTTTAAGACTGCTTATGAGAGTTAATAAGATAGCCATCTATTAAAAAAGATCTTGGGGGTAAGCAGCAGGGTGAGAATGACCACACAAATACTCCACCTGCCTACTCACAGGGCCACAAGACACTTCATTACCTTTAAAATTGTGAGGTACTAATCACCCTTATCAGCATTACCTGTGAGTTTATTTGAAATGCAGATTTTGACTTTTTAATAGACCCTAATGAATGAGAAGGCCTAGGGTAGAAGTTGGGAATCTGTATTTTTAAATAAGCTGGGGGAATGATGAACCTGATTTGTGAATTTTATATGTCAGATTTTCTCTATGACACAGATATGGAGGATCAGCTTAAGCAAGAGTTGGGGAGCTGGAATGTGTGACTGCCCTCACCCATGCTTCCTCTCAGCTCCCTCGTTGCCCCATTTGGACAGCTAGTTTACAGTCCTCAGCTGAGACACCCAACTACAATAATATCAAAGGATTAGTGGGGCAATGGTCTCTAGAATACAATAAATAGCATGTGTCCTGGCCTGTGAGAAAGATTGGGATTGGAGTGAAAAATACCCCTCACACTCAGGTAGGGGTTCGTTATGGTTGGGATAGGGCTTTGCTTGCCAGCTGATGGGCTTTGGGAAGGTGACTCATGAGGGCTCCAGCTGCACCAGTGCATTAATCAGGGCTCTAGGAAGTGATGGAGACAGGAGTTGGAGCCTAGTTGAAGGGCGTGGGCCGTGGGGGTTATACCCTTGGGGACGATGCCTTGCTCCCAGCCCCTTTCTCTCTGGCTCTTTCTTGCTGTCTTTGTTTCCTGGCTGTCATGAGGACAGCAGTCTCCTCTGCACACACTCCTGTCGCCATGATGTTTGGCCTCGCTTCAGGTCCAAAGTAGTGAAGCCAACACACCATGAGCTGAAACATCTGAAACCACAAGATAAAATAAATCTTTCCTCTTTTAAATTGATTTTCTCAGGTATTTTGTCACAGTGACAGAAAACCAACACAGGACCTATCTGCTTTTTTTTTTTTGGCACTTCTGCTAGCTTAGCAGATTCTCTTTTCCTCAGACACTCATTGTCAGGTTATTATGCTTAAACCTTCAAGGGCAGAATCATGATTTCCTCAGGCCACATCTGTCAGATTCTATGAGGCTGTGATATTATAAATGCGTTCTCCACTGCAACCGCTGTCTATGGAGAAGGTTAGAGACAGGCGAAGTCAGCAGGTTGTGGAGAAGCCGTGGAAGGTTATAACACTGACTTTACAGTAGGATACCTGGTCCCTGACTAATATCAGAATTGACTAATTCATTTTAAATTTGCCTTTACTGAACAAACATTTAAGGACAGATGTGCATTAGAAAGAGCACAAATTTGGTGTCAGAAGACCCCGGTGACATTAGCCAGAACACTTCTGAAGCTTATTCTCAGTTCTTCACATAGAATAGCAGGATCGTAATCATACCTACTTCACAGGGTCAATGTGAAGATAAGGGGAGCTGTGCAATGAAAGCACCTGGAAGAGCAAACATTCTTATTTTCATATGCAAGATGTTGTGATAGAGGTTATGGAAATGCACAGTCTTTAAGACACTGTTTCTCTCTCTATGAATGTACAATCTCACAAGGGGTTGACCTCTATAGGAATAACCAGTGAATGTCACTACTGCATGAGACCCTCAAGGAGTTCTGAAGGATTGGTTTGGGGTCATCGGGAAAGGTTCATGGCACAGCATGGTGGCATGCCATTTTGCCTTTGAACTCTGGCTAGGATTTCAGCTGACAAGTTCCACTAGAACAAGAGGGTATTTTCTGGGAGAGAGAAGGACATGAGAAGTCACATAAGGTTTAAAGGGTGGAAGAGGTGTTTTGTGAAGGGTGCATGTCATTTTACCCTCCATTCTGTCTCTTCATTGAGAACACACACTTACATGCGGCAGTGTGGAGGCACAAATAGGAAAGTAGAGTGACTTGTGGCAGACATACATATTTGTTTGTCTTCAATGATACTCCTATAAATCTAAAGCCCAGAATATCCCTGGAAATATAGTCTCCTCCAAGATGCTAGAATTGGAGCAGCTTTAAAACTGTGTGTGTGTGTGTGTGTGTGTGTGTGTGTGTGTGTGTGTATATATATATGTATATATATATATATATATATATATATATATATATAAAGTACATGTTGATGCTAAAATATTTCACAGTAATATGTACATAAGAATGAAATGTATATAGCTAAGTTGGAATTTTTAAATTTCTGTTCTCAGTCTGTTGAAAATAAAAGTGGCTTGGGCTGGTGAGACGGCTCAGCGGCTTAAGCGCCTGCCTTGCAAGCGCGAAGGCCCGAGTTCGACTCCCGGAACCCACATACGAAAAAGGGGCCGGTGATATCGCTCAGCGGCACGGGTGCCTGCTGGCGCGCGAGGTCCTGAGGTCGTCCCCCCGGTACCCACAAAAAAAAAAAAAAAAAGAAAAGAAAAGTGGCTTGAATTTTCACAACCTTTTTTTTAAATAACAATGATCAAATAATACTTTCACCTGCTGACATGCCTCCTGAAGATATAAATTCTTTAAATACTTAAAGACTTGCTTTGACAAAAAGTTTATAAAAACAGTGCATTGACTTGTGAATTACTACTGCAAACATAACTTTCAGAGCAAAATTGTACCATAGCTATAACATATTCAAGGTATTATCTACCTTAGGTAAACATTTGTACTTAAGAAACTGGAAAAATTGGTCTGCAGATCTAGCCGAGTGGTAAAGCACTTCCCTAACCTGTGTGAGACCTTGAGTTTGAGTGAGTACTAGCATCAAATTTTCAAAACAGATATTTCTGCCTCTTTAAAGAAACTGAATTATGAGATACACTATTAGGAACAGAAACCTTGGTGTTGGTGGTTCTCTAAAACATAGCACAGTTGGTTCTCTGTATCTCCAGGCTCCAAATCTGCTGATCCAACCAAACCATTTCCAAACTATGCAGAAAATAATTGAATCTGTACTGAACATGTGTAGGTCTTTTCTTGTCATTTTTATCTCGATAAAAAAGCATAACAATGACTTACATAGCATTTGCATAGTATTAGGTATTATACATATAGTCTATAGAGCATTTAAAATATATGGGAAGTTGTGTGTAGTTTCTATGAATATAATATGCCATTCTGTGTAAGGACTCCATGGATTTTGGTATCCACTGAGGTTCCTGGAACCAATCCACCAGGGATGCCAAAGCACAACTATATTTACTTTAATAATTTAGTAAGCTCTTCAAAGCTTTCTACTTGAAGCCAGCAAGGTGATTCTAGAAAACAGTAGTTCTCAAACTTCAGAATCACTTAAAGATTCATTAAATCACGTACTGCTGGGCTCCACCTTAAGAATGACTGTAGCAGGAAGTCTCCTCATACCAATAATTTCTCTCTCTCTCTCTCTCTCTCTCTCTCTCTCTCTTTCTGTCTGGCAAGGTCCCACTATGTTGCCTAGCTGGTATTGAGCTCCTGGACCTCAGTGATCCACCTAAGAATTTGGAACTACAGATGAGCACCATTGTGGCCAGCTAGATTTGCCTTTTTTACAAGTGTTTGGGTGATGCTCATTATGTTATTCATAGAACAACACTTTGAGAACCACTGGTATAATTCATTACATGAGTAAAAAAATTGCGTTCTTCTTTTCTTCTTACTTTTTTTAATACACATATTTTTATTGAGATGGGTTATTTTCTGATTTGAGTAAAATTGCATTAAGAAATCTGATATATATCTGATATCTATATATATCTATATATATGATATATATATGAATATATATCTGATATATATATACAGAACAACTAGTTTTTCAAAAATTACTTGGTTTTTAGAATCCAAAAGACAAACAAAATCTACTTCTCAAAAAGCTATTTCTGGATCTCTCTTGCGTGCATGCACATTTTCTTTCTCCTGCTTCCCACACCTTCTTATTCTCCTTATTCTCCTTTTATGAGATTTTAAAATTTCATTTTACTTGAGTGAACCCTAAGAAACATCATTTCTTATATCTACCTGGACCTTGCCTTGTAATCTATAATTACATTCAATCACCATTTGAAAGTACAATTTCTGGAATGTGACACTTTGGAAATAATTCTTAATTGCAAAAAACAAGTTGCTTATCTGGTATAATATGCATTAATCTTATAGAGAAAAAGGAGGGCAAAAAGAGAATGAGAATATTTTCAGCCTCAGTACACATCACAGTTATCCAACCACATAAAAATGCAGCCATGCTTTAGGGAAAATATAAAAATATGATGAATAGCCAATGACAGATTAGCAGGTTCCCTGCCTTATCAAGCCATGCAGCTCGTTTTCTCTGCACGCAGTGGCACCAAATGTATCAGTGCCTCTTTTGAAGGCAGAGCTGCATTATCCTCTGTGATTTGATTCTCCTCTATTATTGTGCTCTGATGACCAAATATGTTCTATATAAATTCTACTTTCAAAGTCAGCTTCTTCCATTCTCTTCTTCCCTGTATCTTTCCCATTTCCATTTTCTTTTCTGTGCCTACCTCATTTTGAAGCTGACCTCTGCCTTGCACCCTTCTGAGTGATGCCTTCTCCCTGCCACACACAGAAATCTGTGATGAGAACTGTGGTGTTTGTCATGATTGTCATCCTTTTTTCACCATCCCTTCTCATTTGTGTGGTTTTTCTTTCATTTGGAAAAAAGAGCAGAGGATGGCATTAAAATGAAGCTCTGGAGCTGGGAGTATAGCTCTTTGAGGGTAGGGAACTTATCTCACATGAGTGAGGCCCTGGGTTCAACCCCTAGCTACTCCCCTGCCTTATCCTCAAAAAAGCTCTGGGTCTCAGTCCAGCTTTTAGCCACAAATCTTTATTCGAAGATTTCCTGTTTGCAGTGAGACTCAAATTAGACACTGTAGGTAAAATGTTCTGTCAGCCTAACCTACATGTCAGGGCTGGGGCCTGGGTGACTCAAGGGAGGTATGAAGGGTGACAAGTTTCAGGAGACAAACACTCCCACAGGCTTGCCAGTGCAGGGCTGTGTGAAAGTTGCTTTTCATATTTTGCCTGTGACTAATTGTCATCTGCAACTCAGCTGTGACCAAAGGGTTAAATTCTTAGCATGAAGGACTGTATTAAATGGATAAAATACTCTAGTTTTTCCCAAAGTAGATAGAATTAACACAGACTGAAGTCTCAAGATTAAAGAAATAAAGTTCTTAGTGGAGGACCTGATCAAAATTTGCAATGGACACGGAGTAACCTACTCTTCCTAGAAAAGAGGCCAGTCCTTGGTTTGAAGAATCCTGTGCCCAGAGTGCAGGAACTTGCACTTTTAAAAAGAATTTGCATCTAATGAGCTCGTTATCAGAACATTTTCCCACTAGGGCCCTCAAAATTAGTTTTAAAGAAATTTTACTATATTTAAGTCGGAATGCACACTAAAAAAAGCAAACAAAACCTACAAAATATTACGGCGAAAAGCCCTTTCTACAAGTTACTTTAGAAACTGTTATACTTCACGAGTAGATTTCAAGAAAATTTTTTCTCTGCCTAAACATAACATTAAGACAAAGATTACTACATAGTGACAAAGCTAAATCATCTCCAGAGGATAGAGTTACTTGCTCACTAATGACTATCATGTGCCAAGAACTAGTATGCTATTAATACTTGTAAAGCTGCCTGGACTAGAAATCCATTACTAGCAAAAGTACAAGTTCATTTTTATTCTAGGTAATTAATCTAATTTGACTTTCTCCTGATCACTGCTTAGCAGAAATGGATACTGACTCCCTTCCCTGTGAAGTACAAACAGATCTTAGAGAGACTTCTCACTGAGTGACCTTAAGGCAAGAGTCCTCCTGCTTCTTCATGCTTCTTTGGTGTTTAGTGAATTCTCCAAGTGCAGATGCTTGTCTAGGACAAGCTCATTAGCAGAGAACACGCCTAGTACCTGATGCTGATGTGTAAGGAAGGAGTTGGAGCTGGGGAGAAGAGCCAGGAAAGATGAGCCAGTCTCCCCAAACCCAAAAGAAAACAACAAATAACCACACTGCACACCCACATGGTGATTATACACAGAGATTACAGAACTGTGATCAGTTAGGTTTCACTCTCACCCCTCAGCTGCTTCCTTCCAGGACAGCGAAAAAGGCATTTATGTTGCTATGAATAAGATGGCTCTTACAGAGTAAGTTCAAAAATGTTGCTTTCAGTTCATTATCCAATCTCTACTTAAGATACCTCTAGCCAGGAAACTACATGGTTGGAGATGCCTTTCCAAGGTTCCAGGAGGTCTTTCTTTTCTACTAAAAGTGCATTAAGCTGGAAAAATGACAGACTACAGCAGCAAAACAAAGAAAGAACTTAATATATCTCAGGCAGCAAAGCAATCAGTGGACAATTCTTGAAAACATACGTGACAAAAAGACATTTCTGGATCTGTTAGATTACATTCTAACAGGATTATTTCACTGACCCTATGCTCAGGTTTGATTATTTTTTTCCTATTCTGAAGCTAATACTTTCTTAATTATATAGATCGATTAGAGAAAAATTAGAATAAATCAGAACAAATGAAAATCGCTGAGAAGCCTACCACCCAAAGATAACTCCTGTTAAAATTTGCACTGTATGTGTAAATATCTTCTTCTAGACTTTTAAGCATATTTATGTAACTCAGTTTCATAAGTTTTTTCTTTGTAAATACAATATTCTTATCTGTATTATATTATTTCGTGTAGATATAATCTATGGATTAATTAGATTAGGTTGAAATATACTATCATAAATGGCATCCTTGTCAATCCAGATATATTGCAAAATGCTTGACTTTCTTTTTATTGTTAATGAAAAACTCTACCCATGCTTAATTTTGAACCATTCAGGTAGTATTGGAGCGGAAGTTGTCAGTCTTTGGCCTGACTTGTACATGCGTTGGAACGGAAGTTGTCAGTTTCCGCCATATTCCCTCTATCTCTTCACCCTTCCTGTGCATTCTGCCCTGGCTCTCTAGGACCAGCGCCTTCCTCTTTGATGGAAGACAGCTGTCAAACTGCCATCTGGAACCACTGTGCCTGTGAGCATAGGTTTCTGGAAGCGCCTGGGCGTTCATTTCCTCCCAGGAGCACTCTTATCCAATGATTGACAGGTGGGGGTGGATCAGTATCTCAGCTTCTTCACATCTAGGCAGGGATGTGTACAGAGTGCAGTGTACAGTGCCCTGTGTTTCAATGATGGCCCACTGGATTCAGACCCATTTGCCAACTGTTTGCTGGTTTCAAACGCAACATTTACTAACTACTTTCCTTCCTTGATCATTTCTTCCTTCAGCTATCTTTGTTTCCTGCACTTTCCACTGCCTGCACTGAAGTCTTGGCTCAGTGTTAGCTTCGGGGACGTTCAGACTCTGACACCCGTTGTGGTCACTGTGACAGCAGAGATTCTGAGGGTGTGGCCTGTGGTTGTTACTGAGGTATTGTGGGGCATCATCTCATCATCAAATGGAAATGCATTCACGTACCACATAACAATGTTTCAGGGAACAATGATCCCATATATTACAACCCTAAGACTATAATAAAGCTAAAAAATGCTTATTTCCTAGTGAGGATGTTGCTGTCCTACTTTCTTAGAGTATCAAATTACTCATGTTTGTTGTGATGATGGCGTCAACAAACCTACTGTGCTGTCAGTCATATAAAAGTATACCACATACACTTAGGTACAGTAAAAACACTTGATAATGATTATAAATGACTATAATTTACTTATGTATTTATTATATTTTTCATCATTATTTTAGAATGTACTTCTACTTATTAAAAAAAAAGCTTAAAAACAGCACATTGATGTTATGTCAACATCTCATGCTTACCTCACCTCTTGACTGCATCAGCGCACCACGTGGAGCCAATGACCTGACCGTCCAGCTTTGTGAAAGTGCTCTCTGTGATGTCACACAATGACAAAGTCACTTGATTGTGCATTTCTCAGAGGTGCCCCCGTAGTACAACTGACTGTACTACTCGCATTTCACGTCAGCATGGCACTTCATACATTCACGTGGAAACACAGCATCACAGGCCCTCTTTACTTCCACATGGGAAAACTGTAGACTTTTTGAGTTTAAGATTTTTTTGTGTGTGCAAGATCATAAGCTAATTAGAAACATAAGCAGTCTCAGAACCTCAGAACCGATGCTTTCTGACTAGATAACCATACCTCTAAAAAGTGGCACTAATGTGCCAAAAATGAAGTTGAGTTGGGATGAAAACATTGCCTGAATTAATTATAGGAAGTCTAAACTTTACAATGTAGAGTACAGTAGTCCCTCCTTATCTGCAGGAGATATGATCCAAGACTCCCACTCTCTGTCCGAAAAGTCAGACAGTACTACACCCTATATATGTTATGCTTTTTATACATGCATTCCTATAGTAAAGTTTAATATATAAATTAGCCACAATATGAGCATAACAGTTATACTAAAACAGAACACTTTCAAAAATATACTTCCATAAATTTATGTGAATGTGATCACTTCTCTTGAAAGAAAACAAATGCTATTATTTTTGGACTGCAGTTACTTTTAATACCTATGTTTCCTCCCTGATCTTACTTTCTGCCTTTCATCCTCTTTCCGTTACTTTCCAATTGTTTCTACAAGGCCCTACAGGGGATGATAAATTTAGCAATTGCCATCTAGTGGAACTTTGGTAGGTTGTATTTATGGAGGAGAGTGATGTGCAGAAACAAGTATGGTTCAAACAGAGTGTGGTAAGCATTCTAAGACAGGTGCCAAGTCCTTTGGGGGGACAGAGGAAGGAAAGATAAATTCTGGCAGAGGGAGAAGGGAAGGCTTGTTGCAACAGGTGGCCTTTAAGCTGGGTCTGGAAGGGTGGGTAGGATTTCAACAGGCGGATGTTGATAATGGGGGAGGAGGAGCAGCAGCAGCACAAGCACAGAAAATGCTTTTTTTTTTTTTTTTTTGCAGAAAAATAGAAATGCAGAACACTCCGCAGAGTGCAGGGGATTGTTTCACAGGCACGTGGGCCAAGGTGGAAGAGATGTGCATATGGTTACATAGGAAAGAACTCTCCTCTAATGCCTGGGAGTTCCTTTGACTTGATGAACAATGCTCTGTGAGCAGGAAAGTATCATTGTTACATCTGCATTTTAAGAACGTATATCTGAAGATACTTATTATTATTTGCTCTTCATTGGGTTGTACTCAGCCATACAATTAATACAGAACAGAATTTATACAGAGTAACACAGGGGAATGGTTCCGATATATCATCCAGTCCTTGCCTTCTTTCTGGCCTCAAAGTGGGTCATCAAATTGTCCCACTGCCATTTGTACATTAAGCTCTGAGCACACTTGTCTTCTATAAGTTCCTAAAACACACCTGGTCCTGTACTTTTTTGGAGCAAGGATTTTGTGCTTGTTCTTCCACTAGGCTCTTGTATGAGATTTCTTTACTGGACAGTTCCTCCATGGAGATTTCTCTGCCCACCCTGTCTAAAGTGACATGCGTGCTCTTCTCTACAGAGCCACCAGCAACATTAAATATTGTTAATTAAGTATTTACTTTTCATTCTTTGCCACTGTCATTGGTTCCATGAGAGTATGGATCACATAGTTACCATCCTCTCAGGTCTGCCCAGAGCTTGGCAGAGTGACCAACATATAAGGGATCACTATGTACTTGTTCGAATGAATAAACTAATGAAGGAGAAATAATTTGTTAGAAAACTGGAAGGATGTTACATTGTTAGAGATACACCTGAATAATCAACATCTGTTGATGGAGATTGGGGTTGAGGACTCTGGAACCTATAAGTCCATGTATATAGAATAACTTACATCTTTGGCATTTTTTACTTACTCATATTAGTTGGTATATCATTTTTAGGTGGAATTTCTTATTGGCTCATTTGTTCTTTCTTCTCCACATCTCCTACCTCCAACATTTTCTAGGCATTATTTCAACTAAGTCCTAGGCTTGGTGATTTTCCTAGTGACCTGGAAATGGATTGTTCTTTTGCAGATGGTTATGGATTGGGTTGCCCAAGAGCCGGTCATAAGTCACAATTTGCTGAAAAATGAGGAAGTTTTTGAAGTAGAAGGGGCCTTTGGAGGTCATCCAGCAGCTTGTGAAACAGCTCCAGCAGCCAACTAGTAAGCCAGTACCTTTCCTGACGGTCTGGTTTCCTGATTTACTCCAAGGTATGGCACTGTTTATGATGATTCTGATGGAAAATAAATGCCTTTTAATTCTACTGTAGGATGAAGTGCATATTTGAAATGCTTGAATATGGTTTTCAGGCCATGGTTCTTCAATTGGCTATAAAATTTTATAGTCTTATTCCAATGATATAAAAGCCAGTGATAGGAATCTCCACTTAGGCTACAACTGAAAGAATTTGAAAGGCTGAGGCTACAGCTGAGAGGCTCTCTTTTTAACATGGGGACCAAAAACACCTTTAAATAATCTATAAATTATTTATACAATACTAATGTATAAACTTAGTGAGGTATGATTTGAGATGACTTTTAAAGTTAAATCTCACCTGGAAGATGAATAAAATATTATTAATTATCACATCCCATTATTTATAGAGTGAAATGCAATCAGAACTGTGAGATTACGCTCCATCACCTTGGTTCACATTTTAAGAAATCGTCTTATAATTTTTTATTGTGCCATTGAACACCATGAGATATCATCATAACAACAGTTTTGTATATTTGGGAGATTTCCCTATGTTTTGAAAATATTTGCACCAAAACTATTGACTTAATAGTCAAAATTATGCTTTTTAGTTACCTTCAAAATTCAAATATGTGGAACTTCTATATCTGCTGTTATCTGACAAACAGGATTTGCTGACATCTTTCTTGATGTATTCCTCGACTGGATGCTTAACATGGAAAATTTACAACAACTCTGAGATGCGATACAAACTGCTTCCTAGGAACAGCACAACTCCACATATGATTGTAATTATTTATGTGCCTCAAAAATGTTGACAACTTTGGGCCCTCTCCTGGTCTCTGCTGCAGAGCCTTCAACACACTGCTCCGTTGCTGTCCCTTACATATTGGTGTTGTAGAGGTGAAATTTGCTCCCCTAGCCCATGTGCCAAGCTGTAAGGCTTGGCATTTTGCCTGTCATGCTTCCACCTGCTTCTCTGCTCCCTGAGGAAATTCTGGGTATTTATTAAGACCCATCTGAATTGTCACTTCCTTTGAGAAGTTTCCTTCCTCTTGGGCTCCCCATGCATGACTGGGAAGAGTATGGGGCTCCTTTGTGGTTCACTGTCCCTTGGCTCCAGTTTCTTCCAGGCATAGATTTTGGTCTCCTCTCCCTGGAAGCAGTAAAGTATGGTGCTGTGAGCCCAAGCTTTGGCACTTGAACCCAGGACAAGCTCACCTAGCTGAGTCTCAGTATTCTGATTTGAAAACCCAGCACAGTTACACTACTAGTGTAATTTGTGGGATTTGGTGAACAGTGAATGAGATAATGAACAAAAATCAGTTAGAAAAATGTGTGTCAATTAGCAGAAAGTTCTTGATGTGTGTTGGTTAGTACTATTACTATTACTAATGTATATCACCTATGTGTCTTTTTGTGCTACACCGTGAGCTTCCTTGGGGAAGCTTTAACAGAGCCCAGACTCATCCTGGTGCTCAGTGGATTCTCAGTGCTTGTACATGAATAGATGTGATTGTTCTTGATGTCTGTTAAATGATATATGCGATTTGATGAAGACTTGTACCTGAAAGGGCAGATGCTACCATAGTGACCAGACTTGTCCCTTGTTCTGCGTCCTTGTTTGCCCTGCGGTGGCCTAGCCACTGCCTGCCCTCCAGTGTGATTATAAATAGTGCTCTCTTTCACTCTCTGAAAAGCAGTCTAGTTTGGATGATGAATGTATGGTCACCAGGGTTTTGAGAGGAGTTTCATCAGCTTGATTCCCAGAAATTAAACTTCGTGCTAGGCAATGCACATACCACATTCAGCAGGCATTGCTGGGAACAGCCAATTTCTGCACAGAATTGAAGGCCTTTGTACAGAGAAAATGTTCCATCAATATAGCTGATAAATGGTGAAAATTGGCTCATTCTTTATTCTCTCTTTTTTTTTTAAATAAACTAGGGGCGAATGTTGTATATGAGTCTAAAAGGATAGGAAAATTGAATGGGAAACTCTGCGTCCCATATACAATGAGTGTTGGAATAATCCTAGATGATAGAAGAGATGGGAATTTAGTAATAAATCCAAACCAAGGCATAAGAGAAAGAGCCTAAAAAAAGAAAAGATTGTATATGTTCTTGACATACAACTAATAAATCATATCTTCAGGAAACACTACAGTAAAATTCCATATGTAGATTCTGAAAAATATATATATATGTAGCATATATTGTATATATATGGCATAACCTATAATATATATGAGATTAAATAGAATATATAATACATTATGTATCATATATCCATAATATTTATGTGGCATAATCTATTTATCTATTATCCACACACATATGAGATTTTAATATGCACTGTTATCCCCTAACAATGGTGAAGTCGATGTTTACATCATCACCTCTACTCTCTTTTTCTTAACTTCCTTTCCTTTCCTAAGTCTGTGCCTTTCCCTTCTCCATGTACACTTTCACTGGTACCCGCTTCCTCCTCTGCAGATCTTGGCAATCTGAAGCTCTTTGGGCCAGTGTTCAAATATCCCAGCAGCATGTTCTTTTCAGGTCATATTCCAAATTTTGGAACGAAGGTGTTATTCCCTATTAAGGGAATTTCAGGCACCAGAAAGCCCACTAGGGAGGCAATCTGGGAATGAGGATAAAATCCTGGAATTGTCTGGAGGTGGCACATGGAGTGGATGGAAAGCACAAGCTTTGGAGTCAGGCCAAATCAAGTCCAAATTGGGCTCCTTACTATTGGCAGTGTGGCTTTGGGTTTTCATTTGTATGAAGGGGGTAATAATAATACCCAGCTCTCAGGCCTGCTTTGAGAATTAAATGAGATTGTGTTTATAAAACACCCAATGGACTGGGCATGGTGGTGCACGCCTGAAATCACAGCACTCCAGAGGCTGAGCCCAGAGGATCGTTGTGAGTTCAAGGCCAGCCTGTACTACACAGTGAGAGCCTACCTCAAAAACAAAACAAAAACAAAAACAAAACAAAACAAAAATACCCAATGGCCTGCCCGGGTCACAGGGTAGCATGAAGGTGAAGAGTAAAAGCTTTGGTGGCAGACAGACAAAGGACCTCATTTTGCTTAAGGGGAAATAACTTGACACCCTGTCTTCTGAAGAACACGGATAATAAAGCTTTGCTTACAGGATTGTTGTTAAGGTTTACATAACTTAAAAGATTTACCTCAGTTCTTGGTATCATAAACACTAAATATGTTTTGGCTACTATGACAACAGTTATTATTAGGTTGCTTTCTGCTCTCTGACTTGATGATAGGCGTTACTTTTGTTGTCTTTGTCACTATTACATCAACGACATTCCTGAATTCATTCGGGAGATGGATAGTTTTTAAATTCGAATACAAGGTAGAATCCTGAATGTAATCAATTATTTCATATAATATTCGTCATGTGGGAAAAGCTTAGTCAATGTTTGAGAGATACATTTTTTCCCCCAATGGAAAATTAGGGAAATGCAAAACCATAGAAAGATAACTTAACTTTTATTGTCCCATTTTCTACTTACCAAAGGTCACCTGCCCAATATAGCAAGGTGATAACCTATTTTTAATGCCATCTCAGGCTGTTGAGCACAGTTTAAAGCACTCAGGTAAGCCCCTGTTGTGAAATAGGATTTCAATTCTGTCGCCTCTAGTCACGTAGATGTACCCAAACTTATGCTCTGATTGGAAAACAAACATTTGGTTATCTCCTTGTGCATATTTGGAGGAGAGAAAAAGACAAAAAGACAGGGACCTGACCTTTTGGTAGTCACTTTCTCCATCCTGCATTCTGGCTGGTGACTACAAAGACTGGAAACTACAAGCCTACTCCGCCATTCCTTCTTGTGACCTTAAAATTTAACCATTGCCAGATATGAAACCAGAAACAAAGAGTATTACTACTCTACTGTGGCACATTCCCTTGCTCAGATTCTATTTTTCCAAAGAACAACACCTGAATGTGACTTGCCTGAATTCCAAGATTATTTTTTTATGATTGTGGTTACAATCCTTCAGGAAAATCCAGAAATGAGACCAGCGTCTCTGGTATGCAACAAAACACAGAAGCCAAAGCTTGCAGGGTGCAGTGCCAAAGGCAACTCCTGAGCCACAGGCAAGCAAATTAGGATATTTTAGTTGCCACCTACTGTATGCATTTACTAATACTTCAAGGAACAGGGAGAAAACTACACAGCAGAGCTGCTGTACTCTCACAAGAACCAAAACACTTGACTGCTGAAAAGATGATGTGTGACAGCTGTAAACTTCTAAGGATAACAAGCATGGCGTGTCTTCCAGGACGACGTGTGCGTCACAGTCCCTGCTAAACTAAATGAGTGATTCAGATGCCTGTTTTCACTCTGTTCTCCCTTCGTTGCTCAGAGGAGGACCTCATTATTAAATGTTGCTGTTGCTTGTTTACATGTTTATTTCTCCTACTGGTCTGGGAACTGTTGGAAGGAAGGGGCTATACCTTATTCTTTTTTTAATTCCCAGCACCAGGCTCAAGGTAGAAACTCAATAAACGTTTGTTGAATGTACAGAAATCAGAACTCCGACAAAATAGGAAATATTCTAAGCTGATGACCAATACATGGGCATCACCTCTGACTTAGTTATAGTTAAATAATTAGAGATCCTTATTTTCGAATCTACATGCTTTAAGTTTATCACTGTGTGTGTGTGTGTGTGTGTGTGTCCCTCAAAATGTTATTTAGGCAATTACCCTGTGCCAGCTATCGAGGGAATTACATAGATGGAAAAAAATCTTTCCTGTCCGTTAGTGCCATTCCTGAGTCTGAGTTATGCATCACATTAATATAGTCAGAAGCCACCTCGATAAATATTTGGGAGTTTATTTGATAGTTCTGGCTGTCATTTGCAACCAAAAATCAATTCGAAACCCCTGCAGTTAATGTTAGCTATACAGCTCCAAGCCTCAGCCAGCCAATGTTTTAATTGTATGATACAATCTGAGTTTTACTGCCATCAGGAAACAACAGGAATATCTAATGCAAGAATTAGGAACATGTACCAATTTTCACAGTGCAATTTGGAGTTAATGAAAGTGCACCTCTGCGTTGTCATGAAAAGGACTTCTGGTCACCAAACTATTGTTCTAATATGTGGTAAGTCTAAAGATCCCAATGGGCTCTGCGACTTCGATCTTGTGAATTTCTAAAGTTGTGGGATTTTGCATGCTACACTGATAATCTGGAAAAATGTACAATCCCTATAAAAGGAAATTTTCTACTAGCCCAAGAATAATCATTTATGGCAAAACCACTTGTGAGTATGTATAACCCTTATGAAGACCAAAGATAATTTTACAACTGAGGATTATTTTCTTTCCTCTCTATAAATCCATATACGTATGGTGTCTATTCAGACATCAGTCATCAATAGTGCTCTTTCATTGAACTCTAAGAATAGAGTTCAGAATTTTTGCTCCAAATTTGGATAAACAGAGCTTGATATTAGAAGTTGTTTTTATCTCCTACTGTCCAATTACTTGAACTCAGGGACACATAAACTCAACTGGACTAGGCTGGCAAGCAAAAATGAAGTACCCATGGAATATAGCTTTTCTGCCGTGGATACTCCTTGCTTGATGTATGCCCTGCTCCCTGCTGCCTTCTCCTCTGGAGGCACATGTCTGATTATCTCTGTAAGGAATAATACTTGCTCCGTAGTGAATAGTCCATCTGGCCCCTGACTTTTGTAGTCCTCTAGGGACACCATTTGTGAAGATACTGTCATCCATCCATGCATCCATCCCTCCAACCATCCATCCATCCCTCCAACCATCTGTCCATCCACCCATCCAATAGAGAGTAGTTGAAGGATGTATCTATAATTTATTAGGGAATCTGTCCCAGGTAAAATAGCTGGTTATGTGGATGTATAATTCTAGAAATAAAAGGGGGAAAGAGTGTTCAGAAGGAGCACTAGACCAACATGATCTGGCCAGGGCAGGATGTTTCCAAGGAATGACTTTCCAAGGAATGGAGAGGGAAAGTTCTGGATGTGTTTTGATACAGTCTCATTTCTATCCCTGAATATTTTCCAGAGGCTGCATTTACTGGTTAAAGGAATTCAGAGCATGACCAAATGAACCACTCCAAATGTGGCATCTGGACTAGAAGAGACACTAGTTTGGGGGTAGGGGGAAATCTGAGCACATGTATCACAGCAACGATCCATCCTAACTCCATACCAATCTCTTGTTCCAAACGGTAGGAAAGGAGAGTCATTGCTATTACATAGGTAAGTCAAAATACACCACAATACTTGGAAATCAGGGAAGGAGAGTCAAAGGCTACACTGCTACTTTATCAGCGACACAAACTAGATCATGCTGGGCTTCTAGAAGTGATTCAGACTATTTTAATGGACCTCAGTCACAGACTTCCAAGCTCTGGGATAATTTGGCATTTCAGTGAGCTATAGAAAAAATTATTCAAATTAAACAACAACAAACTTTGCTGCATTCATATGAAATTGTTCTGTTGTCCCAAAAACAAGTGATTTCTCCCCCAGTTTGGTACATATCCTGTAGCCTGTACCTTGGACCTTTGTGAAATCCGTCTTGCAACAGGTTATGTACTATTGATTTAGGCTCAGCCTCAGGGCAGATGATTTAAAGGAGCATGGCATAGCAGAAAGGCTTGAGGAGGAATTAGGAAACCTGGTTCTAATGCTAGTTCAACAAACTAGTTTGCAGTCTTGAAACACATGCAGCTTTTTGTGCTATCGCTTTTACATCTGTAAAATAAGGATATTAAATAAGTTACTTCTTTAGACCTTTGACACTCTAGGAGTTAGAAGACATCAAACACATAACAAGTGTCAGGGGATGAAGAAGCCAGAAAGAAAATCACGAAAAATGGCATATTGTGATCGCCCAGGCCCTACAGAAGCATGTTGGGATCCTCCTTGGAAGTAACATTTTCCTCCTCTGACACTCAAGGCATCTTATGTATCCACATTTTTACTTGTGTTATCTAGTGTTTCCCTTGCGTTCTTATTGTTTACATATCCCTCTTGCTTTTCCCTTGAGCTTTAAGCCACTTAATGGCTGTGTGAATTTAGAAATTTTACTGACCCACAGTGAGCCTCAGTTTGTTGGTAAAATGTGGACAGTAGAACTTACTTCCCAAAGATGTAAAAATGTAATAAAATGTATTAAAATACCTACGCTAATAGTATGTGATCATAAGTCCTCTCTTACCTCCTACCTCACTCTCCCTTCTAGCATAACCAATATCTTTCAAAACAAATTCCATGACGAGAGCAGAATAAAGGAGACATTTGTAGGAAATTCTTAGCAGCCTTTAATAAGATGTTCTCTCCACCTCACCATAAGTCCCAAATAAAACACTTTACCTACCTAGAGATCCTCAGAGCCTGCCAAGACTCCAGAAATGCTGAAAGCTACTTGCTGTCAACGCTTCCATGGAGTTGAATGGGAGAGAGCCTGCTTGTTTTATCATCAATGGGATTCTTTCCTGAGGTTCTTATTGGTGTACTTGGTAGTCTGGAATGTAACGTTATGGCATAGGATTAATGCTGTCCTTCACCCCATCCCATGATGACATTTAAACTGAGTAAAGTCTGAACTATTCTTCCTTACATCTTTCTTCCTTAATTTGTCTAAAAATGTATAAATCCATTGATTTCTTAATAGTGATGACCTCCACAGAGTCATTCATTCATTTATTCACCAAACATTAAGCACCTCACAGCACAGAAGAGAAGAAAAGAACATGGAAAGAGAATTCCAACGCAGCATGAAGCTATGAATGGAATACCATGCAGGCAGGTTCTGACTCTTCAAGCCACCATCCAACCTTGATCCACTGTGGCCTTCAGCCATTCAACAAGAAGTACTGATGTTTAGGACCAACCAGTTACAGAAATGCGTGGCATGAGGCATGCCATGAGGGACTCTTCCTTCCTTAGGAAGCCATGTGTCTCAAACCAATGCAAATTCAAGCCCTTTTTCTCGTTGTCATGACCAGAGATAACCTCAGTGTTGGGTAGTACCATAAGGGCTCACTTTATAGCAGATGGACAACTCTCTTCAACTCGATCCCACTCATCTGATTCTCTAGCACAAACTTTATTGACTTACATGGTGGCCCGTTCCATTCGGGGCAACTTCAGGTATTATAAAGGTTGCCATCTAACAAGCCAAATTCACTGCCCTGTTGAGTGAGGCTTTTTACATTTTATACCTCATGGATGGACCACTTCTGGGTGTGATGAAAACTATGAATTTCTTTCTTTTTTTTTTAATTAATTAATTAATTTTTTTAAAGACAACAAGTAAACATTCTCGAATATTAACAAACTCAAGAATTAGAGAATGTACAAATACCTTTTGGAGAAAAACATTACTCAGTATAAGATTAAGCCATGTAAAAGCTAGGTAAAAACAGAAGACTAAGGAATGGAATAGTTACAGTGAAATTGCATTTTCATACTAGGGAGACAATACGATGTTTACAAATGTGCATCTGAATTTCTCAAAATAATGTTTTTATTTGTTTCGTTTTATGGTACTGGGGATTGCTCATGCTAGCACGGGCTCTTCCACTGAGCTACATCATCAACCCTCAAAATAATGCCTTTTGAAAAAAAATTAAACAGCATATCATATTACAAAGGTATAGATGTACATATATATAAGAATAAGAATTTTTTATATATGTATTGCAAAAGTATGATATAGAATTGTGTGGGTTTTTTAATGTAATAAATAATAAAATCTAGAAACAATGTGATAACTACCATAATTTTGAAGTAGTGATAACTGTTAAGTGATATTTTGAGATAGCTGTATAAACTGGAATGTGATACAAACATAGCTTTGGTTTCTATTGATGACAAAGCCACAGTTCTGCTAATACTACGGTAGTTTGTTTCATTTATGACTGCAGGGAAAGTGACATTTCAGTTACAGGTTAGTAGAACCAGCAACATGCATTTTTTTCCCCATCTAAGTTCACAGATTCTCCTAAATTCTCATAGACCTCCACCCTCAAAATAAAGAAATTTAGAGAGATTTTTTTAAAAATCTGCCTTCTGAAAACCACATAGAGGAAACCTCAGTTCTGTTAAACTCTCCTACTTCTCAAATAACCTTAACACTTTCCTCTGCATGAGCAGGAATTTGTTGATTTTCAATGATCCCAGAAAGTTAGCATACATTCCAGATTGTTGTGACCAGACCACATAATCTCATAGGAATGAAAAATAAACTTGCAGGGACACTTTGCAATCCTCTAATAATGAATATGTTTTCTTTTACTCGGGAAAAAAGTCTGTCAACATAGTTGATTGGGTATTTTAAAGCCTAAACAATATGACTTTTAAAAGAGAATTGATTTTAACAAATTGACTTTCTTACCAAAACAACCATTTAAAATAGTGAAGGAGATATGGCACAAGAGATAAGTAATACAAGGCAAAAAGAAAAAAAATTCTTAGGATAAATGATTGAGTTCATCATTTGTTTAGCCTCAGATAGGTGTGTGTGTGTATGTGTGTGTGTGTGTGTGTGTGTGTGTGTGTGTGTGTTTAAAGCTTGTTGAAGACCATGTCTTCCAGCAGGTAATAACAGTCTCCAATTTTAGCTCTAAATTAGGTGTAGTTGGATATCAGCAGATTCAAATCAGATAAAGTTCCTTATCTACTAATTTTGTGCTGAGCAGTAAAAATATGACTATGAAGCAGTCTGTCCTCAAGGGAAAGTTTGAAATGTAGTGAAAGATCTAAAAATAATTAGACAAGGAAGAGTAAAACTGCACCAAACTGAAGGGGGAAAGTTCATGAAATGATGTAAAGAAGATTTTGGCCATTGTAATAAACAGATTTATGGTGTCAAATAGCTTTGATAGTAGGGTAAAAATAATAATTTGGATTTCAAACATCATTTTAATTATTAGGTTATTGTTGGTGTTTCCAGCTAGTATTGAGCTCTTTAAAGTAGCCTATCCGTCTTCTTCACTACTATAATTATAATATTGCACAGTACTTTGCACACTGTACAATATTTTCTCAATAAATATTTATGAATAAGTGAATGAAGGCACAACATATTATAGAAAGGATAGAGGAGGTGGATTTGAAACTCACTTCTGATTCCTCAAAGGACTAATATCTAGAATATATAAAGAACTAAAAAACAAAAGAAGTCTCCCAATCAAGTGAAATAAATAGACACTTCACAGAACAAGAAGTACAATTGGCTAATGAGTGCATGAAGAAATGCTCAATATCACTGCCCATTAGAGAAATGCAAATTAAACAACACCAAGATTCCATCTTACTCCAGAAAGAATGGTCATTATGAAATGTCAAATAATAAAAAATGCTAGTGAGACTGCAGGGAAAAAGAAACTCTTCTATGTTGTTGGTGGGAATGTAAACTAGTAAATCCTCTATGGAAATCAGTATGGAGATTCTTCAAAAAATAAAGATAGAAATTCCATTTGACCCAGCTATTATCCTTATAGGTATCTTCCTGAAATAGTTAAAGTCATCATATTACAGTGATACATACATATCCACATTTATAACAGCATAATTCATATTAGCTAACTTTTGGAAGCAGACTATATATGTCCATCAACAGATGAATGGATAAAGAAAATTTGATATTTACACACACTGGAGTACTACTCTGCCATAAAGAAAAATGAGTCATTTGTAGGAAAATGGATTCACCTTGAGACCTTGAGATAATGTTAAGTTAAATAAATCAGACACACAAGCTGAAATATTACATGGTTTCTCTTTTATGAGAAACCCAAATTAATAGTGGGTAAAGTAAAAGATAGATAATAGGAAGTAAGGAGATAGATCTCTCTCAAATGGGAAGGAAATCAAGAGACAGAGGGGGTGGGAGGGGAGGAAAAGGGGATGAAAAAAAGAATTAAGATGTGTTATGTACATGTACCAACTCCACATGTACAAGAAAGAAAGAAAGAAAAAGAAAGAAAGAAAGAAAGAAAGAAAGAAAGAAAGAAAGAAAGAAAGAAAGAAAGAAAGAAAGAAAGAAAGGAAGGAAGGAAGGAAGGAAGGAAGGAAGGAAGGAAGGAAGGAAGAAAAGAAACCCACTTCTGCAACATACTTGGCTGTGTGACTTTTTGAAAACTCTAAATCTTAGTAACCTCATCTGTAAAGCAGGGATAATCATGATATCAGTTAGGATTTTTGTAAAGATTAGATAATACTTATAAATGTTTAGCAAATAGTCTCCCTTGAATCACCTGTTTTCACACATGAAAGTATATAGAACAGATGCTCAGGGCTGGAAAGAAGCACGTGATCTGCTCCCACCTCCTCACTGTGAAGAGTGAACTGGGGAGAGAATAAGGCACCAGGAGGGTGAGAGATATGGAAACAGGTCCTGGTCTCCTGAGTTTCTTACGTTCAGAGTTTTCCATAATAATCAGATAACTCTCTTCTAGGTAAAAAATATCTTAGTAATGTTTCAGTCTCTGAAACAAAGCAATGTTTCTACTCCGCTTCCTCTAAAGTTTATATCATCTGAGTTGACGGAAATGAGATACCTTAAGTGTATTTTCCGTATTATTTTTTGGGTCGAGACTTGAATATGTACGTTGAACCTCCACATTTCTGTATTGCTCAAAAATTTTCATAAGGATCAATTAGGGGTGTGTCTTTGGGTGGGGGATATGGCTTCTAGACATCAAGCATGCCATTATCAGTGGCACAAAAACTGATGCGGACTTACTTTGCTCTCAAGGAGAAGGCTTGAGGGTACATTTTATGTGTCTATAGTCTATCATATGGATGAAAAACAACCGGTCATTTATACTCCTCTGAATATGAATTTAAATCAAACAATAGTCAATCAATCAGGATTGAAATCACATACATAATTTTAATCACTTTGTGATGGGTTTCTGTGTTATTTGTGCATATGTGAATGACTGGATTACTCTGGGATTAAATGCAAGAGTGATTATGAATATACTTTTGTATATTATGCTAGCAATAACCACAATATTATTATTACACAAAAAAGAGGCTCAACAATATTAATGTTAGTGTATGCTTGTATGATTGAATGATTATATTCTCAGCTATGCAATGTTATGGTTATAACAAAGTCTCAAAACAAAACTTTCAAGGTTGTGGTGAAGACTGAAACAAATAATAATAAAAAACGTGTCTACTATAATTTGGTACATGGAATGCATTCAACAAATGCTAGATGAATCTTAATTTTTCAAATGATTGATGAGATAATTAAGGATCACTTGAAAATTTGATAAAATTTAGATTACTCGTAAAGGCAGTTGGTAGAGAAATCTCATTATAGAGCTGCTGGATTTTTATTAACTCAACATAACTATGTCTCACATCTATCATCTTTCCCAAAATGTGGCTACTATAATTAGAAAATATACCACATTAACCAGTGTTCATGTTATAATTGCATTCAAGCAGAGAGACACAGCTAGTGTTCCATGGATGATAAGATTAGCTTCCTCTCAGCCCTTACAGTCCCAGCTGTACAGCCAGGTTGAATAATATTTTTAATGCAGACAATGTTTGTACTAGCAAAGTCAACTTAGCATTTCTCATGAGCTAGGCAAGTGTTCCCCTGTGCAGCATGCTGTCTTTCTCCCCTTCTTGCATTGTTTAAATAAATTGTAGGAGAGCAGAATTTTAGCTTGGAACTCCTACTAATCCAAACCATGAAAGTCATTTTTGAGAATACTTGTGTTCTTAGCCTCAAGTCCTTCAAAACTCCCCATTCGAGAGAACTTTTCCAGAAGTCATTTATTTCCTTTGTTTCTAATTCTCTTGCATTCATAATTCAGAAATGGCTTCTGAGTGAAACATGCCTTCAAGTTTATCTTCTTATAAAGGTTATTGTATCAGCCAGAACACAATGATCTAACTTACCCTGTTTTACTTCTCCAACAGTGACATACCTTCCAAAGGATTTCCCCTTTACTTTATATGATTTTTTTTATTGGAAAGTAATCTTTAAAAAAAAAAAGGGAGATAGAATCTGAAGTTTCTCTGATTATGGGAAAAGAGTTGAGAAGTACTACAACAAAAGCTGAAAACTAGCAATGGAGAGGCTTGGCCTTATACTTTAGATGATACGTTGTACAATTCCCAACCTCTCCCCGCCCCCCCAGCCTCAAGGACTTATTTCTCTCTTTCTTGTTTGCTAAAATCTTGCAATCACAGCATAGTGTTGGTTCTGTGGTGACCTTGGGTGAATCTCTCACATTCATCCCAGCTTTCCCAGTACTGGGGCCTGTGCAGTTCTAGATAGTGAATGGGAGGGCAGAGGAGGCCAATCTGGCTGAAAATGAGGGGGACATACCAGCCTCCCTTTCCTTCCAGACACCAAAGAATCTTGACTTTGTCCTGGGGGGAAAAAAAAAAAAAAACTTTTCTTTGATTCAAGGACACTACACTTCCCAGCAGAGTACAGTAGCTCCAGAGAAAGTAGAGATCGGAGCTTTCAAGGCCTCATTCATGCAGACAAGCTGCTGACCGACCAGGGCAGCTCCCTAAGCCTCCTGGAATCCACCACCCTGTAAACCTCAGAATCACTCCTTTTCTTGACAAAGTCTTTTTTGGTCTCCAGCTCCCCTCAGTGACCACCCGCAGCCCAACGTCCCTTTGGCCTCCTCCTCTCTCAGGTGTAACCTCAGCTCTCCCTCCCCCAGAAAGCTGTTGCTGTGGGTCTCTCAGATGCGGTTTCCAGAGCCCAGCTCTGAGCACTTTCCTAGGGCCCTCACATTCAATAGCGTGTAGTGAGGCTGTGGAACTGCAGACAGCAGAGTCCTGCGTGCTCCTGAAGCGAGCATCTCTAACCTAGCGAAGTGAGGATGAACCTCTCAGAAGTTACCACTGCCACTTTAAGGACTTGTCCTTTAAGAGTGATAATTTTCACTTCTGTGAACAGTACAGTTCGTACTTCAGAGACTCGCCTCTCTCAATGGTATGAGAACACAGCCTTTTAGCCATGAGTTTTAAAAGAGTTGGACTGGATTGAGGATGGACTACGTTCAATCATCTATGAGCTCCTAAGAGGTAGACTTGTTATTCTTATGACTCCAGATACCACTAGGAGAGGCTATGCCAGCCCTCCTCTTTTGAAATCCAATTTGCTAGGATTCTGAAGGTATAATTGATAGTCAGTGGATAAAATGTATTCTTGTGTCCGTAAATTTGCATGTGAGACATGCTTAAAGGCTAGGCTTACTGGCAAAGTAGAGCATAAACATTTCCCCTGGGGAACCAACTAAAAAAATCCCAGTATTTCTTTTCTTGTTTTGCCTGTATTCCATCTCCCTTTCTCTCACCCATCGCCTGACAAAGATGAAGACCACTTGAATAGAGTCAAACTGTGAAGCTCGTTAAAAAGAATGGGAAATAGAGTTCAGTATTAAATAGGTTGCTGTTTTCCTTATTTTGCCAGGCAAAAACTAGTAATAAATCCTTCTGGCTGGCGTATCCCTTTTTAAGACCCCGGACTCTGCTTTGCACAGGGAGGAGGTTACATGCAGTTGGACAAACATTTTTGAATCATTTGAAGATTGGAGTCGCCTCATGGTCAAGGAGAGGCATCACTTTTTCAGAGTCTCCATGCTGCCCTCTACTGGCCCATATGTGCAGGAGCGTGACATCACATCAAATGCATTTATTTTAATACTACACCTCTGTGCGATGTACCTGTGAACACAGAGGAATGTATTTAAAATGTCCTGGCCATCTCAGCAAAAGTTTGTAATGGAAGCTAATTTGAGGAAGTCAATTCATTATTCTTTTGGCGCCAGGATTTAGGGATACCCATCCATCATGACACCATCCCACTTTAGATCTTTGTGCACCAAACCTCTCATAACTGCCCCATGATTCTGAGAACCATCTGTACAAACCAGTGCCCCACCGAGGGCTGGGTCCTGACAACGTGCTGGCCAATCAAAGATACCTTCCCTTCCAGAAATGGTGGCGATAGGAATTATTCTGAAATTATGCGTCAGTGTTGAGACAAAGGGTCTAAAGACTTTATTTTAGCTTAATCAAAATTAATTCTACACACTATTTGGTCGGTGTGTCCTAGTCACAAAGAGAAGGGAACTGTGTGGTAGGAAAAGAAGCAGCTAATCGAAGAAGCAGATGACGCCATAGGTATAATTTACAAATGTGCATCTTTTCTTCTGAACAATTTGTCTTATGTTAGTCCTGTTGGGACTTGTCTTAAACTCAGTACTGGGCACACTTTTCCTGGTTGAAATAATTCATCATTATTCTCCTAAATCCTTAAAGGGCTGTCATACTGAGATCATGTCTCCAACCTGGCACGACTGCTGGAGTACAAATGTGGCTGGCCCAGTCTGCAATCTCCCAGTGTCTGCCCTTGACCCAGGAAGACCAGTCCTTTCCATATCAGTAAGAACTCAGGGTCCAGACTCAGGCTTCCACCATTCCTTTTCATTAGAAGAGGGCTAAGGAAGAGATATTTACCTTAAAGAGCTTTAAAGGCATGTACCTTGTTTAAACTTTGCCAAACTTATAGCCCTAAAGCTCTGGCTGGCCACAGTAAGATTTGTAAAGAATGAACCTACTTCTGTCCATGATGAATGACACCACTATACATGTATAATTATTGTTTATGTTTACCCTTGTGACCCTTCTGTGACTGATAATCTGTACAAAGTGAATATATGAGCCTTACAATCACTCAGTTAATATCAACGTGCCCAACGTTGCTTCAGAGTTTGGATGGTAAGAGAGAAATAGGTTCCAATTTACTTCAGATATTTATAGAAGATTGGCAACTACTCATAATAATACAAAACTACTCTTGTTACTACTAATAAAATTTAGTAGGGCCAATTGATTTATATTTATTTGAATAGGTAAATGCATTACAAGCAGTTTCCTTTCTGCTGTAAAAAAATATTCATTTATAAAATTAAAACACTCTCTCCTAAATATAATATTGTATTTGTCATGTCTCTTCTTCCCAAAGATTGAACTTCTTTGACACAATTTTTAAAAATACTCTGCTAAATAATTCACACCTGTGAACAGGCAAAAAACGATGTTTTCATGACTCCACGTATCTAGCTACTTTTACCTTTTTTGCATTTCCTTTAATGACAAAAGAACATATTAATCTGGCAAAAAAATCAACATAAATCCTCCATTGTGATACTTTATTTTCCTTGGCCAGGTACAAAATCGCTCTGGAAATCTGGTACTATTGAATGGTGAGTTGATTGTGAATCAATGAATGGTGTGGGTTCGATCCACTGAGAACAATGTTATGTAGACTGAAGGTACCATACATGATTCTCCTGCACCTGCTGCAGGGAAATTCTCTTGTTGAACTAGAATCCCAGTCTACGCACCGTCCCCACTGTAGAAAAAGCATAGTTTACAGGTATTCAGAGCAATTGAATACAGCACATGGGGACTGTCCAAAGCAATACCAATCTTTGAGCTTTACTCAGCCTCCTCTGGCTTTTCCAAGGGAAAGATCAATCTCATTAAGCAATATTAATTTAATCACAAGTAATTATCAGGGGAGAAACGTTATATAACTGTCTTCGAAATTGTGAATCGAACATGGTGAAATCTCATGGAAAACAGATATGCTTTTCTTTCCTTTTTTTTAAATTTTTTTAACAAAATCTTCACCTCAAAAATAAAAGAAATAAAGAAACAGGCAGAACTCTACCAGTTTAACAAAATCAAACTAAAAATTGACATTTCCTTACAAGCATCAAATTTACTACATAGTTCTCCAATTCTTAACTTTTTAACAGAGCAGTGTATGAGATCTTGAAACTCATCCTGTTTGGGGATGAACAATGAAAATGCATTTTTAACTCATATAAAAAGGGAAAAAATAAAGTACACAGGGAAAATCGCCGACAGTCACTTTGAAATATATCTATGTCCCTTGTCTCTTGTCCGCCTTCAACCGCAGCAAAATGATCCAGTGATATTAGCCCACGTTGGCCTTATGCCTTAAAAATCAAAACCATGCCCAAGTCCGCAGTAGCTGCATTCCTAAAGGAAAGCATTACCCTGTTAGGTGGGTGGGAAATGTTTGAAGACTGCTTTCTAACAATCAGGTGGTGTCGGATTTGCTATAGGTCCTCGTTATTAACGGAAGTCAGCAGGAGGTATTTCTAGGTCGCATGACAACATGCAGGTATTGGTGTCATTGGAAAGAGAGAGAACACAGTCAAGTTTAAAGGTCCCTGCTTTCCACCTACGCAAAATCCAATAGGTGCATAAACCTTGTGGGCCCAAGAACACACGCTAGCAGGTATAATTTCCCGAGGAGAACCCGGCGAGCCCTTCCCTGAGTGCTTTCAACCCGGACCAGCCAGGGAACAATGTCAATTCATTCGGACGCCTGCGCGAGGCAGCAGTCAGAAACCGTGCCTGTGTCAGATCAGTCCTGATAAGCTTCGTACCTGCAGTGACGTGATGGAGCCTCCTCCTCGGGTCCCTGCTCGCTCCCTCTCCCTCTCCTCGGGGCGAGATAGTCCACAGCGGGCTCCAGGTGGGGTCCCCCGCGGCCGCGCTCCGTGGCACCGCAGACGGACTCCGGCAAACGCCCATAGGAGAAGCGCGGGGTGCGGAGCGCGGGGCGGCGCGCGGGCCCGGCCTGGCCGCGCCTGCAGATGCGAGCGCAGCCGGGAGACTTCGCTCTGACTGGGCTCGCCGCTGCACGGGGATGTTATCACGGCCTGGGATTTCTATTGGCTCTGAACACCAAACAAATCACACCAGCCTCCCCCTCCTTCTCTGTTTCACTCAGCGCTTGTTTCTCATCTAACCCACAAACATTGCAGCCACACACACTTCAGTCGCTTGCAATGTTTCTCTTTTCCTCCTTCCAGTCTGTGGATTTACAACCTTGTGGTCAGCTCTTAACATTTTTTTTAGCAGACTTCCAATCCAAACCTTCTTGTTTATGTAGAGAAATTCTCCATTTCCTAAACCCGCAAAAACCACTCATTCCCTTCAGATCTTCTTCCTCCTTGTGTAGATGGGCTTGTAAAGTGGAGAATGCTGAAAACCTGTGTGTGATATCACACACACACACACACGCCCCAGGTTCCTTTTGTTGTAAATAACTGAGACCAGTAAAATTAAAGGCAAGCTGAGCCTCTTAACCTAAGTGAGAGTTTAGCTAATAAAATCTTGAATGAATTCAGGGCAAAACAGTCATTGCTTGGGTTCGTCCTCTGTTCCAAATAGCGTTTCAGTCATTATTATCCTTATTTTTGTTTATTGAATGCAGAGGCTTCTAATGCAAATCAGATTCCTCGGTGTCCAGAGAACATGGGACAATGACGTGGGACCAGTTCTTGTGTTCCAGCAGGCTTGATGTGTTCTATCAGAACACAGCGACACCTGCTTGCTGCCCCGTTTTCTTTTTTTTTTTTTTTTTTTTTTTTTTGTGGGTACCGGGGGTCGACCTCAGGACCTCGCGCACCAGCAGGTGCCCGTGCCGTTGAGCAATATCACCGGCCCCTTTTTCATATGTGGGATACGGGAGTCAAACTCGGGCCCTCACGCTTGTCAGGCAGGCGCTTACACTGCTGAGCCATCTCACCGGCCCTGCCCCGTTTTCTTATTTTCTGGTCTTCACTCTTCCCTGGCTCTCTCTGGACTGGGACTCCCACTGTCATGCAGTAGCTGAAGGGGACCGTTCATACTCTGCTTGATAAAGGCTCCTGGGTGCTAACTTGTCATCTGCACATGTCAACACAGATAAACACTTGGCCCCTCAGCGGGGAAAGGACCCAAGAAAAATGTTCTGAGACCTTACCTACATGGCAGGGAAAATTCAGAATACAACAAAGTTTCACTGTATTTTACAAAGCAGACCCTCCCTTAGTCCACCACCCCCCCAAAATCAATCTCGCTGGTTTGCATGGCAACTTTAATGACAGTTCTTCTTGAGCAGAAGCCATTGCTTCTGAAATCACAGAGCTCTGTTATGATATTTCACTTGAATTTTTTTCCAGCATTATGCCTTTTGTGTCCTACTTTTCATTTGATACTCTGGTTCCAGCCAACCCATGGCACATTTTGTTACAAAATCACGAGACATAATAATTAGTTTTTGAAATTTCTTATCACCAAACAGACTACCTGTTTTATTTTCTTACTTGGACACATTCCAGAAATTCTGAAATGTGGTCTTAGTTCCAAAATGGATCATCCTGAGATCAGCTGAAGTTGACAAAAGAAATGCAAAGCAAAACCACATTTGGCTCTTGGTTCCTGCTAACCACAAGCGACTTCAAATGGCACGTCCTTATCACGTAACAATTCTAGTCTCTTCTCTTTCTTAGGTAGGCTACTAAAAACTGATGGTACTCTCGTATATCTTTGGAAATGTAGAGTGCACTTCTTCTAACCAGTCTAATAGTTCTAGAAGGAAAGGATTCACGGGTAAGATCTTCCACATTTTACATGTGGAGAATCATAGTCGGAGAATAATAAAGTGACTTGCTGAAGGTAGACAGCAAACAAAGCCAGGATGACTGCCCTCCTTATCTTTTCGAGATTACCTTTTTCATATGAACTATTCAAATCAAAGGAAAGAAAAGAGTTTAAAACAGCAGATTCTGATTCCTACCTCCTTTGCACAGAAAAGCTAACAATTCACAAAATCATCTGTCCAACCTGGTGAATAGTCATTTTAAATATTATTTCAGAACTAACCATTTTATTTTCAAATAAATTACCAATAATTTGCCTTAGAATTACCTTTCCAGAAAAAAGACAGTGACTGGTTAAAATAAAGTATAACCAGCCAGGTCATTATATTTTCTGTTTCTTATTTTCAGGGCTCATTATAGCTTTCCGTATCTCTGCAAAGACAATGTAAGTACAGACATGAATAACTTAAAGTCCCAGATAAATCTTACACTTTGTTTTAGGTAATAACTCAAGTTCTTTCCTCCAGTTAATGAAGCTCAAACCTAGATGATTTAAGAGACAGTTTCTTATACCCAATCAGTTGCATGATTAGGGTGGAATAAATCATGGTTATACATTCTATATCCTTTTGATCATTTACTACTTTAAAAATACTTTTTCAGAGACATTTCTGAAATGCTATGTATCATTCATTAAGCCCTTCATAAATGACATAGACGTTGGTAATAATAAAAACTCTTGCATCTAAAAATGTATAATAATGGACTGCAATACAACTTAATGACAAAACAATCTTATTTTATTTTCAGCTTATTCAGTCACATCACTATTACCTTGTTTCCTTCTATGTAGCAGTTTTACAGGAGACAGTTACAAATTAACATGTATCTAGCGGAGCTGGTAAGACAGTAATTCTAAATATTAAAATTTCTGGGGCCAGTGAGATAGCTCAGTGGCATAAGCGCCTGCCTGGCAGGCACGAGGTCCTGAGTTCAACTCCCGGTACCCACATAAAGGAAAATAAGGGCCGGTGATATCGCTCAGCGGCACAAGCACCTGCTGGCAAGCACAAGGTCCTGAGGTCAACTCCCCACATAAAAGAAAAAAATTTCTGAGAGTTGCTGGAGAAAATTGGTCTTGGAAAAAGAACCTGGGATGAAGACAGTTACATACTGTCAAATATTAAATGTGGAGAAGAAAATATGTTTTATATCCATACAAAGCTTCAAGTATTGGTCATTTTCATCAATACTGTCACAATTCAGTCTTTAAATGGCTATAGGAGAACCAGAGGATATTAATATTATTGATAAAGGTAAAATTATTTATTATTATTGATAAATTAATATTATTGATAAAGAAAATTTGACTAATAAAGTCACCTGATTTAGTTGTATTCACGGTGCGAGAGACTAAGAAGAACTTGAAATGGATTCTGAACCTTGAATTTTTGTAAGGAGAAGATAAAGTAGGTGGAAAAAATTCACCATGGAAAGGACTTCTTACCATTAAATTTTGTCAGCAATTGAAATGATTTCCTGGCAAACTGATATTTGGAGGTTTAACATAAGTTACCAAAGTGGTCGAGAAAATACAGTCATCTAAAGAGATTATTAAAGCAGTGGTATAGAGGTCAGACTAAATGGCACAGGATTTACTTAAATTTCAAAGCATCTTTGATTTTATTATTGTCCTTTAAAATATGATAAAAGAATTTCTAATTTTATTGACTGATCTTCAATAAAGTATAAAAAGTTCACAGTTATGATTTTAGTGTGGGCTATGGATGTTTATAGATGATTCTTTGCCCTTGTTTTGACATGTCTATAGTCTATCATGAGTACACACAATTTGTAATTCTGACTCTCTATACAAAGATATGAGATTTCCACATGACTATTAGGCTGAAGATCAACTGTTGTAAGCATTTCCACTGTTATAAGCAACATCTTCTTGATCTTGTCTGCATCCATTCATTTATTTCCTTTCCAATCTAAATGAGATGCCATCGTAATGCTAATATCTTCCCTCATCTACCTCTTTATTCATCTAAGTGTCTTCCTTCTAACTTATCTGTATGTTGAAAACCTATAATTTCTCTCTGAAAACCTATAATTTCTTAGTCCTTTTATAGCTGTAATTGTCTTCCTAAGATCATCATAGCAGTTTAAATTTAAAATTGTTGAATGACTTTGATATATACAGTTTAAAATTCTTCAATTTACTGGTTATTAATTTTTCCTCCATCAGCTATTAACCTTTATTTTAGAAAAAGCCAGAAACTTTGTTGTTCTATATTCACACCAGAGTCTCCAAATGGAATATTTATAATTCATTGATATATGTTAATCTATACTCTTACCATTCACAAATATCAACTGTTCGTTTGTATGGAATAATATTTATTTCCCTCGTGTTACAACAGTCCTGCCCAAAATGTATAAGAATGATTTATAAGAATTTTACAGGAAGAAATATGGCCCTTACTGTGTTGCAGAATAAACTCCTTGCCATGAGAGTGCCATCTGTCATGTTTGTGTCACCCCAGTGGAGCAGAGAGCACGGCCCACAGATGAGCTTGGGAAATTAATAGGAAGGGGAATGACCACATATTCAGCTCAAGCCCCATGTTTTCCCTTAAGACCCAGGGAGCAGGTGGTGGCGAGATTTTGTGATTCATTAGCCCGTGCTTATTAGATATCAGCGAGGCCTCTGCACTGTACTCTTAGCTCTGAGACATGGATAGAAAGATGTGAAGAAGGTGAAATCAGAGCAGAGGGAAGTCGAAGCCTAAAATCTCAGCACTCCGGGAGGCTGAGGCAGGAGGACTGCAAGTTTGAGCTCAGCCTGGCAACTTAGTGAGACCTTGACCCAAAAAAAAAAAAAAAGTAAAAAGGACAGTGAGAAGGCTCTAGGTGATTCAGTCCTCAACACTGCCAAAAGAAAAATAAAGGATTATAATCATCGCCTTCTCTTTGTGAAGGATTGGTTTTAAGACCCCTGTGGATACTAAAATCTGAGGTTGCTCAAACCCTTATACAAAATGGGACATTATCTGCATATTACCCATTTGCGTCATTCTCCTGGACACTTTCAATCATCACCAGATTACTTGTAATACTGAAAAAAAACATAAATGCTATGAAAATAGCTACTATAGTGCATCATGTATGAAGTCATGACAAGAAGGAAATGTCTGTACATATTCATTACAGATGTAATCTTTAAACAAATACTTTGTATCAGTCCTTGGTTGAATCCACAGATGCAGAGCGCAAATACAGAAGGCTGGCCGAGTCCACCTCCCCTGACTGAGGTTGGCAATCTGCCTTACTCTGGCCATTAGAGTAAGCCCAAAATTTACATGTGTGCTTCCAAAGCAAAGCTTTTAGAGCCCTTGTGTGGTCTACCACATCCTGTCTTCTTCTCTTTCAGGAGTTCAGCAAGGTCCTGGGGTCTCCGAACGAGGACACAGAAGCAGAGCTTTAGTCCACCTGAGACCAAAATAATATAAGGGGAGGGGTGAGTAGGCCACAGAGATTTCTGGTCATTTCTTGACTGCACTGCAACACCACCTAAGCTGAGTGAAAGCACATATTTCTACGATCACTTGTCAGGAACTAGAGTGCTTTTGCAAAGATAAGATCCAACATGATTGTTAATAGTAAATATCCACTCTCCTTAGTTACACTGGGTATACTACTGTACATGCCATGCAATGAAATTCCCATTCAAACGTGAACAAAAAATATTTTGAATTTGGCTCCTAAGTCTCTCTTCCATGGCCAGTCTTTCTTCATCTTAGACCCATAGCTTTCTGCACTAATATGCACCTGTTAATCTCTTGGCTACTGTTGTTAGAGTTAATTTCCCAAAAAGTACTCACAGAGGACACTCTGGGCTGATAACACAAAGGTGTGAGACAGTGGAGGAGCCTGTGGCTGGCAGAATGTCCAGCCCTTTGATCCCTCTGGGTATGTCTTGCTTCACCCCCTTCTTTCCTCGGATGACTTATCCAAATAGACTTTTACACCCCTTGGAACAGTAACAAAAGTAGACTCATGTTTATCAGTCTGTTTAGCTTCCTCCTACAAATCAATTTCCACATCTGTAAGATGGGAGCATGGTTACAAATATGTACCATCTAACTGTGTTAAAGAATTAGCCATAATCCATAAGCAAAATGTTGAACAGTGGCACACACAGCTACGTGTATTTATGCCTCCGTGTTTTCCGATATGCACTTCCTTTCTTTTTTGTTGTGGTTTTTTACTTTGAAAATATATCATTCCTTCTAGGCTTAACCCAGCACCACCATTCCCTGTACCTTACCGTGTCTCCAGCGAGACAGCCATTCCCTCTTTCCACGATCCTCCTCATGGACAATCTCCCTTGTCCTGTTATTCTTAGGGAACTTCATCTGTTTGTCCCCATCTGTTTGTCAGCTCCCTAGGAAACAGGGTTGATACCACCACTGGAGACAGAGGAGCTGTGCAATTCAATCAGAGGGTTCCAGACTCAGAAGGCCCAGGTTCAAAGCCTGACTCCGTCAATGTCTCTTTGCCTCTCTTCCCCGCAGTTTGTATTTCTGTAAATTAGGGTTATCAGGGTTTCTTAATGATGTTTAAATGGGGCATTTTTAAATGGCACCACTATTTTATTCAGCATAGTTTTTGGCACTGGATATGAAAATAGGTTTTGTTAAGTGAAAGAAGGTTTGGTGGTACCATTGCAGTGAGAAACACTACTCTCCTCTCTCCTAATATATTCTGTATAACAGTCAAATCATCTGATCGTTGCAGACCATCCACTGATTGTATCTCAAAGCAGTTTTCGTATATGTGGGAAGATGCTCTGGAGAGAATTTTTTTACCATTTGTGCTTTTGCGTAATAGGAAATATAAATTTTTAATCAACTCTTGTAAATAATGACAGCACATAATGCTACCATTTCTTAAACTCTGGCCCAGGTTATTTATCAAGTAGGTCAGGTCGCCCGTCTCCAGCGCAGGGCCAGGGTTAAAATAAAACAATCCTCAGTGCAGCTTCTGGTCTCCCACACACACATTCCCGCCGTCTGGAAGAACCCAAAGCAAACGTTCCTGATATATTTGGAAGAGAACAAAAGTTAGTACGGAACAGCATTTGACCTCTGTCTTGTACTAATGTGAGTCTTAGGCTGTCCTGCACGAACTTCCGAAAGCGACGTATCTCCCTGTGAGATCAGTGACAGGGGGACAGCTGGCCAGCCTCAGAGCGAGCTTGGCCCCATAAGGACTGCAAGGCTGTCCTTTTAGAAAAGCAAGGGTGAGGGGCTCCTCCCCAGCTGGTGCCTTTGTAGGCCCTTTCTCATCAAGCTATGTTGCATAGCCAGGGTCACAGAGTCAAGGATCCATGGGGATTTTGTAACAATAAGATTATGCCCTGTTAGTCTCATGACTAACTAATATTCAGAAATTCATGAATATTAAAGAAATGCATGTGGCTCACCATAGGAAAATATTGATTAAGCTTCTGTAACCAAGTGTCAGCATATTAGGAGTTAATAAAGTGAACTAAATTGATAGGTAACATTGATTTCTAACTCAGGCAGCAGAATGAGACCTTGCATGGATAAAGAAATCAAAACCAGTAGAAACACCCTGCGACCCCGAATAGCTCTGAAGTTAGAGTTTTCTTTGGTTCCATGGTTTCAAGAAGATGCTTTAATATTTACTCATTTGCATAGATAGGTATGTTTTTATTGACAATCATCCTTAGAAGATATAAGACACAGTCCAGATTAAGGAGAAATTCCCAGGTCTTCATTTAAGCCACATGAGATACCCGAGTACCGTGGTGCCTCACCATTCTGCATCATTTTAAACACAGAGAAATATTCTAGTTCCTTTCCAAGCCCTAGCTTATGTCTGTGCAGACTTTCTTAAATATTCTAGGCCTTACTGGTCTCCCTACTCTGGACTCATTGTTTATATGTATGCATGGCGTTTCACTATTTCCTGTACCTTGGTATTATTGTACTTTAAAATATTTGCTATTGCATAAATCCGATATTAATATGCAACCCCCACCTGCCTTATTATCCCAGTATACCATGACCCCCAGAAGGCCATGGCCTCATGTGCCAGGTGGAGTCTCCATGACACAAATTATTAAGTGTATTCCCTAAGCATGAGACTATACCAGCTGCCATGGGATGCTGAGCACAGCGGCACTAAATCAATCCCAGAGATCCATCTTCCCTTCTCCATCGAATCTGTTCCCTAGCTTCCCTAACAAAATAACACAAACTGGGTGGTTGAACAACAAAGCTTTATTTGCTCACAGTTCTGGTGAATAGGAATCCAAAATCAAGGTGCTGGCAGGGCCACCCTGCCTCTGAAATCTCCAGCGGAATCCTTCCATGCCTCTCTCTGCATTCAGGTGGTTGTTGGCAGTCGTTGATGCTCCTTGGTTTTCACTGCAGCACTTCATTCTCTGTCTCTGTGGCCATACCGCATTCTGCTCTCCCCGTGTTACTGTCTTCTCCTCTGCTTTGAAGAACCCCGATCGTATTAGATTCTGATCCACTCAAATGACCTCCTCTTAACTGGATCACATCTGCAAAGACCCTGTTCTCATACAAGGTCACATTCACAGTAACCATGGGTTAGGACTTCAACATGTGTTTCAGGGGACATAATTCAACCTTAACCCCCAGTATCTGCTGTTCTGTTACCATGTCTCCCTGGCTCTTCCCAAGGCCTTTTCCAGTGGCCTCCCATCCTTCACTTGTGTCTGCTCCCATACCTTCGGTTTTTGTACCACAAAGGAAATGCAAATCCACTACCTTGTTTACCTTGTTTGTCTAAGATGCATCTTAGACAATGTCTGGGAAGAGAAACTAGATGACTATAACAAAGGTAACTCCACCAGCAGGGCTAGAAATGTAGGATGGGATGAAGCAAAGGAGGTAATGGTGAGGAGAAGAGTTCTGACACCCAGCCTAACAGTCATCATCGTGGTCACAAAGAGCCACTGACAGTACATCTTTAAATGAGAGATTTTCTTTCCTTGGTTATTAGAGAAATGCAAATAAAAACAACACCGAGATCCCATCTTACTCCAGAAAGAACAGCCATCATCAAGAAAGAAAATAATAAGAAATGCTGGTGAGGCTGCAGGGGGAAAGGAACCCTTCTACATTGTTGGTTGGAATGTAAACTAGTACGCCATTATGGAAATCAGTATGAAGAGTCCTCAAAAAACTAAAAATAGAAATTCCATTTTAACAAGCTACTCCCCTTCTCAGAGTCTCCCTGAGAGAGTTAAAGTCATCATATTACAGTGATACATGCATGCTCGTGTTTATTGAAGCATAATTTATAATAGCTAAATCTTGGAAAGAGCCTATATGTCCATCAACAGATGAATGGAAAAGAAAATGTAGCATTTATACACAATGGAGTACTACCCTGCCATAAAGAAGGATAAACTTGAGGCATTTGTAAGAAAATAGATGCATCTCAAGACCATAATGTTAAGTAAAATATATCAGATGCACAAGTTTAAATATCACATAATTTCTTTTGTATGAGAAATCCAAAATATAAGGAAAGGGCAAAATAAAGGATAGATAATAGGAAGCAGGGAGATCTTTTTCCAAGGAGAAGGGGGAAAAAAGAGTTGGAGAGGGAGGAGGGAAGGAAGGGGAAAATTTTTTAAAAAGAATGAAAGAAAAAAAATGAAAGTAGAGCTTTTTCAAATGTGAAGGGGATTAAGAGTTGGAGGAAGCAGGGAAGGATGAGAGAAGAAAGGGACAAAAAATAAGATGTGTTGTGTATAAACTCCCCACAATAAATGTAATCATTATGTACTGCAAACATGTACTAATAAAAATATATTAGCAAAAACACAAAGATTTTCTTTTTTCTAAGCCTGTTATAATGTGAGATTATTTTATGTTAACGGAGTGCCTAAAGATGCTATCTTTAGATTTGTCAGCCCTGTGTTGATTCCAGTGTGTTTCTCTGACGTCCCGAGAGCTGTGTTCGGTTTGTAGTATCTCCAGTTTCAAAAACATTCAAACAGACAGCTGGAGACGTCCAATGAGTGTGTTTGACTTTGATATTTAGCAGGCATTTTCACTGTCACCATTCTTATATCAAATGCCCAGCAGGGTATTTTGTTAACAAAGTGCATTTTAAACCTAGAGTTTAACAGCTGGAAAACAGAATTTAACTTCTTATTTCCATCTCTAGCTGATATTTACCTGGACTCAGTGTCTATTGAAGTTTTACGTTATGGGACATTTATGGAATAATATCTCACTGCACAGTTGTTCGAATGGGAGTAAATTAAAAGAAAGAAATAACATGATTAAGAAAAAGAAATAACATCTTTTTAATGGGTCTATTGAGCCCCATTTGTTTTCAATGGATGAGCTCACTTAAGCTCAACACATAAGCCTACATGTAATTCTTCCCATTTTATAGGCAAAGAAATGAAGTTACATTCAAACTATAAATTGAGGAACTATAAATTCAAGATTTCCATTCTCTGGAACTCATACTTCCTATTTTATGATAAACTTTTTTTGTTAGAAAAATAAAGCATTCTTACTGTTAAGCACTATATGTTATAGAAATGTAAAGTGAAAATAAAGCATAACAGTCGTTTTTAAAAAAAAAATATATTGGGCCGGGGATATAGCTCAGTGGCACAGTGTCTGCCTGGCAAGGTCATGAATTCGATTTCTGGTACCAAAATAAATTAAAATAAAAGGAAAAAATTTAGGCACATTCTGTTAAGAGTTTATTCAAGCAAAGAGCTAACTGGCCAATACTCAGAGCCAGGAGATGTATGGAAATTTTTGTTCTGACACGTGGGCAGGACTTACCAATAGAACATGGAAGTAAAGAACCAAAATGGCTTGATTGGTTACTGCAAGGTGCAGCTTAATTGGACAGGGTGTGATCAGCTGGCGACCATCATTGGCTAAAGCTTGGCTACTTGTGACATTCAGATGTTTTCGTATTCCCATGTTAGGTTTTCAGTTTGTTTACACACTAAAACAGCTTGTAGTTCTTAGGTAAGAACTCTATGTATGGATGTAAGCTCGGCTCAAATTTAATTTTAAAGACACAATTCCACCACTGTTAACTTTCTAGTATTAGCTTTTCTGCCTGCTCATTTGTGCTTAGTTGAGGCTATACTAAGTATAAAATTTCCACATTGCTTTTTATTTCATATAATTGAACATTTCAATGACATGTAAATGAAATCATTTATAAATATATTAGTGATGATACAATTATGGATACTTTTTTTCTTTCTTTTGGTGTACTGGGGATTCAACCCAGGGCCTTCACACTGAGCTATATCCTCAGTTTTTTAACTAATCAATTAATTTTTTTGACTCAGTGTCTCTCTCAGTCACTAAGTCGCCCAGGTGGGGATAGAAACGACAATCCTCCTGCCTCAGCCTCCTACAGTGCTGGGATTATAGGCTTGTGCCACCACACTTGGAAAATCATGGACACATTTATCCAACTCCTCTCATTAGATACTTAAATTATTGTCATAATTCTGGTACTATAAATGTTACTGTTCGGATCTAGAATGTCCCCCCAGATTCTTACATGTTTGGAAGGTGATTGAATCGCAGGGGTTCTATGCTCATCAGGGGATTCACCTACTAATGAGCTCAGCAGTGGAATGTGCTGTTAGGAGGTGCAGGCTGTTTGGAGGGAGGTCTGGGGCTCGCCCTCCCTTCTCTCTGTGCTTCCTGGCTGCTGCGGGTTGAACACCTTGTCGTCCACCACGCCCCTCTGCCAGCCTGTTCCTGCCTTGGAGCCAGCGGAGCATGAACCAACCATGAGACCAAAACAAACCTCTCCTCCTTTTAGTTCTGGTGTTGAGTATTTTATCCTAGTGAGGTGGTGACTAAGACAATAATGTTTAAAATTTTTCACCATGGAAAGTATGCATATTAAAGACATTCTTAAAGATAAATTAGGAGAGGTGGCTGTAGATTCTTGCACATTCAACTTTGAGATAATACTAATTTCTCATGCTGAGATTCTTAATCACTCATTATAAACAAAAGTCAGGATTTCATACATCAACTGGCAAATTTTCCAAGCACTAGTTCTTGGCAATGTCTTCTTTAACATTTATTTCTTTTGTTTTCTTGTTCATTTATTAATTGCTGGTCAACATCAGAAGAATGCTCAAGACAGAGCCAACACACTGAGAAACCCCAAGTGCTTCTATAAATCACCTATTGGCATCTGTACTTTGTTTTACAGTCCTGAATGATTGTACCATTCCTCATCTTCTTTGCTCTGAAAAGAAAACTCCAGGTATTTTCCAAACTCCAGCTTATTTCTGTGAAAGATTTTAGTTTTTTATAACAGGAAGTTTTGTGAGCAACATAAATATTTTATGGCATTTATCCTCATTATTTTACTAAAATGAATATACAAGAATGAATACCGATCACTGGGAAATAGAAAATGGAAATTATCAGATACAGCCAAAGTTGCAAAATTTGCCCTTATTCTCATCCTTCCCATGTTCCACTTATCTGTGTTTAATAAGAAAGGAAAAAATTAAAACACATGTGTGAAAAGATTAAAATGCATTATAAAAGATAGTATCTAAAAACTGAAGTGCAGTTGGAGATATTTCACAGTCTAATGATTAAATTAACAGAAACTTCCTCTTACAGCTGTTTGTTAACACGTGGTCTGTGGCCTGTCTGCCTCAGAGAAAACTGGAATGCTTTGCAGTAAGGTAAGTTTCTCTGCCTCAACCAGAGATAACGGTTGGAAATAGTAACGGCATTGAAGCAAATTCTTTGGAAGAAACTTAGCCACTTTAAAATTTAAGAACAACTGCCCTTAATACTTATTTTCCTCCTGGTCAGCCTTTGTATGTTTGGCAACTAAGTGGGTTTTTAAAAATGTGTGATAATGTCAAGGAAAGGCTCTGGTAGAAAATGCCATTAAGGGCTAGTCCTGTACATATCCAGTGCTCTACATAACAATGTGTTATTTCCACACATTTCCACTCCATAATATAGGAGACAACATTTCTTATTAGCCGTGCCCTTCACTGAATGGCAGTTTCCTGTGCCCAGGTTGGATTTCTTGTTTGTTTGTTGTTTCCTGTTTTTATTGAGAATGACTTGACAATTAAGAGTGTGTTTTTTAAAAAAAGTTATGGGTGTGTCCTACCATTTGAGGCATTATAGTTGCCTCTTGCCATCTGGGGAGGAGGGGAGCGTGGGGCCCTGAGGGTCAGATGCACGTACACTCCAAGGGGAGACTCTGGCTTGACGCCCCAAGTTAGCTGGTGTTTCTGTCAGCATTGTTGGTGCATTTTCTCCAATGTTTGTTGGAACTATCTGTGCTTGTTCTATGAACTGTTTATTTGTATATCTTCTACTTCTTTAACTTTTAAGATCTTAGTATTTTTTCTGAATCTAATTCCATAGCTCTGCATATTATTTATTTTTATATGCGGGTACCAGGAGTCGAACTCAGGACCTCGCGCTTGCCAGGCAGACGTTTATGCCGCTGAGCAATATCACCGGCCCTGCATATTGAAATATTAACTCTTTGTCACATTGCTCATAAATACTTTCTCAGTGTATTGTTTTCCTACAAACTTACCTGCGCTATCTTGGAAATATAGCATTCATGTTTTAAAGTATATGTTGTCAATATATTAACATTTTTCTTTATTTCTTTTATCGCTTTACAATTTTAAATCTGTTTTCCATTTACAGATGGAGCTGATTTTTACTGAATTTTCTTCTAATAAGAATAGTAGGGCCGTTGAGATAGCTGGCCTGCCTGGCAAGCATGAGGTCCTGAGTTCGACTCCTGGTACCCACATAAAGGGAAAAAAAGGGCCAGTGATATCGTTCAGTGGCACAAGTGCTTGCTGGCAAGAACGAGGTCCTGAGTTCGATTCCCAGTACCCACATAAAAAAAAAAAAAAAGAATAGTAAAAATTGTAAGCCGGGTGTGGTGGTGCACGCCTGTAATCCCAGCCCTCAGGAGGCTGAGGCAGGAAGATTTCTGTGAGTTCGAGGCCAACTTAGGCTACATAGTGAGTTCAAGGCCAGCCTGAACTACATAGCAAGACCCTGTCTCAAAAAACAAAACAGAACAAAAGAATAGTAAAAACTGTAAAATTTAGCACTTTAACTTTATAAAAGTAGTTTATTAATGCAAAGTAAATTTGTGACATTAAGTACACATTGGCTAAATTTAATTTAGATGAGACGTATTTTATTATATAGTAAGGAGGGTGGTGTATGGTGGATAATATTTCACCACTGATTGAAGTTACATTTTGCATATATTTAGATTTTATATATAGCTCTCTATATATACATGTATACATACATATGTAACATATTGTGCATACATGATTCTCTGGTTTAATCAACTCTTGACTAACAAAGTTCTGGTCCTGATCTTACTGCCCATGGTGACTTTCACAGCAACACTGACATTAGTAAACAACTTTGGTTATTTTCTTCCTGATTTAATGGTAATAATCCATTATCATTAGTGTTTCCCCATTTAGTGTAGAATGGGTTGTCGGTTAATACAAGTAGTACTTGTAGGAAAACTGCTTCCATGGGTAAAAAATTGTTTGGAGATTTAGTCAATGTCTTTTTCTCATACTCATCATGTATAGTCGTAACAACAAGATAAGGAGAGAAAGAACTGATTCAGTGCTCAGCTTTTGAGTTTCAAATTAGACTTTCATTTGTCTTCCAAATCAAGACATTTCTGATTGGGAAGGGAGGCACCAATAATAATTATGATGGGCTGAGCATGGTGATGCACACCTGTAATTCCAGCATTCCAGAGACTGAGGCAGGAGGATCCCCACAAATTCAAGGTCATCCTGGGGTCCACAGTGAGTTCGAGTCTAGCCTGGATTACATAGCAAGACCCTGTTTCAAAAAACAAAAACAAAACAAAGCAAAATAAAAAAAAAATTATGCTGGGACAGCGGGCATAAACCTGGATTGTCTCCAGATAAACTGAGAGGCTTATAGTGACCCTAGCCGTGATTAATAAAGTTGGAACAATATGAGAAAATGTAAGAGAATTTTTTTTTTCTGTTGAAGGAGAGAAAAATGTTCTCCAAGCTGGCAAGAGGCAGGCTTAGTCTGAAGGAAAGCAGTGAAGTTAGGAACTGTTCAGTATCCTTCAGAACAGGTCCAGAGCAGATGCCTCAATTCCCTTTCAAGGCTAAATGGCCTGAGGACAGAGGGAGCTGTGCTTCATCCCGATGCGTGCAGGAAAACAAACAGTGTGGAGCGTTCATCTTATCCTGTGAGTGGCAGCTTGCATGGCTGTGCCCACCCCTGGGTAACATGGAGAGCAGGTGAAAGAGTGAGGGCTGCATGTGGAGAGCAAAGCACCTTGGTTAGAGACCAGGAGGATAAGGCAGCAAATGACAGGGGGCACAGCCACCTGGAGTGAGCAAGAAAAACTAGCTTCAGGCAGTAACAAGCAGGGGACAACCATGAAGCAAGAATGTGTGTCACAGAATTCCACTGTATTTAGACAATAACTCTGATCAAGTTGTAGATGTATTAGGGGAGGAATGTGCATGGCGTCTTCAACCACCCACTTACCCTTAAGATATACTTATCACCTTTGCCTTCTCTCTCCCTCAGTTTAACTTCCTATATAGCTGATGACCAAGTCCAATTGTGATGCTTTTGAATCTTTTTTCTGATTCTGTCCTCTGACTAGCTCTCTCATACACTTTTAAAATAACTCTTTCAGCCACTCCTGTCCCCCACTTCGGTGGTCCTTAATCTTTTGGTGACCACAAACCCCTTCAAGAGTTGACTAAGTAGGCAGCCATGAGCTGCCCAACATGGCAGCTGCTTGCCACTCATGGCTCTAGGGCCTTTGAACCATGGCTCATCCAAATGGAGGTCTACTGTAAGTGTGCACGCCTGATTTCAAAGGGGAAAACAGAATGTAAAGCCAATCATTAACTTTTAAATGATAATGTTGAAATGATAATGCCTTGAATAGACTGGGTTAAACAAATTATTAAAATGTTATTAAAATTAATTCCACCTATTTTTTTTAGTTTCTAAGTGGCTCACAGGAAGTTAAAGATGACACGTGTGACTCACATTATATTTTTATTGGACAGTGTTGGCATTCATCCTTTTTTACCTATATAACATAAATATATATTTCAGTGTTGGTGTCCATTACCATATTCAGGACCGGTAGAATTGCGGTAGAAAACTATAGCTTTAGTCTGTTCAGCAGCTCTCTGACAAGTCTTTCAAAAAACAAATATAAAAATGTCATGGCCACAGCTTAAAATATTGAATGAATATGTCATTGCTTACAGATGAGGTATATGTTTCTGTAATATTATACTCAAGGCTCGTCTCAATATCACCTAACTTACTTTTCCAGCCCTTTTTCCTGACATATCCTGACCACACACATCCATCTGTTCTCCAGCTCCTCCAAACAATTTGACCTCCTCTCACACAGGCACACACATGGTTTCCACCCTTTCCTCATCCTCTGCTCTCAGCTAGGTATGCCCTCCATTTAATTTTTCACCTGTCTAAAACCTCCTCATTCAACAAAGCCCTGTTCAAATATCATTTCCGCTCTTAATCCTTTTCTGTCATCGAAGATTGAATTGGTTGCTCCTCTATGGTGGGTCCCATTGCAGTTCACTCACGTAACTGTTGTGTCAGTTTGCTTCACGTTGTGCCACGTAGACACTGAAATGCGGGTACTTCACATAGGCACATGCACTGCCTCCCACACTGCAATATGAGCTCCTTTAGGCCATGATCCTATATATTTCATTTTTGCTTCTGCTGTTTTTTACATATGATGGTTATGCCATAAATGTTTGCCCACTGAATGAAAAGAGAAACCCTAGAACAAGTATAACACATGAGATCCTCAGTAAGTTAATGAAAATGCAAACCGTGTCAATAGAATAGTAGAAATGGAAAAGGAGACCTAGTTCAGGATTTACATAGAGGAAATGAGAAAACAGAAGACCAAAGAGCCTTTTGAGTATATCTGATGGAAATAAATGGTGATCCTGGACATAGCGGGGTGAGGTAGAATTGTCAAGAAAATTGAGATGAAGTAGGGAAAGAGAGATGCTGAAATTAGTTAGGTCTCAGGTGACGGTAGTGTCTATAGGAGGAGGTTCCAGCAGGTAACAAACATTTGACTTTAGAGCTTGAATAATACTCGGAAACTATTACTTAAAATTTGTGAATGAAGCCAAGGAAGAAGATGAGATCAACAGAGAGAATATGTGGGGGAAAAGATAACCATATTAGCCTGCTTTTTGTTACCATGATAAAATACTAGAGGTTGAGTAAGTTATAAAGAAAAGAGGTTAATATAGCTCACAGTTTCAGAGGCTGAAAGTCCAAACAGCATGGTATCAATTTTGGTGAAGACCTTGTGTAAAAGAGAGAAGTAACATTATGAGAGTGGAAGCCAGAGACCTAGAATGGGTCAGTCTTGCTCTTTTACAATGCAATCTCAGAGGAACTAACTGAGGGTCCCCTGAGAACTACCTTAATCCCTTCCAAAGGTAGCACCCCCAAGCAAGACCTAACCATCTCCCACTGGACTCCACATCTTCAAGGTTCTCCCACTGCCTCTCAATGTCATGACACTGGATATCAAGTCTGTAACACATGAAACCTTGGGGGATAAATCACATCCCAGCCACAGCACTAACCAAGGTCAGAGACTTGGGTGACACATTTAAAGGTTGGAAGCAAGAAGTGAACCCAACAAATGAGATAAAGTCAAAGAGGTCAAAGACAAAGTATTCCTCATAGTATACCTAGATCTCTAACGCAATGAACACTGGGGATTATAGTTTTAATCCTTTTATCCCTTGCAATACTGAAGGGGCAGCAGAGAAGAGAGAAGGAATGTACATCAAGGGTCGTTGGACCTTACCCAGTGCTTTGGAGTCAAGAGGTTGCATTGGATTCTTACTAGTTTTAGTAAGGTAGTAAGATCTAAATGCGGACTGAAAAGGAAAGAAATGAAGAACAGGAAGAGTAACTATATATATATTCATATTCTTTCCTTTTGGGAGCACTTTTTTCTTGAAGACTCTAGAGACTCTCCCAATGATTAGGCCTCTGGAAGCTAATTCTAATTCTACACCTTGTTAGCCGTGTAATTCTAAGCAACTGTTACAAGCTCTTGCATTCTCTGTTTTCTCACTTGGATAGTGAGGATAATGAGGATAACACCAGTATTTATAGGATCTACTGTGATCTCTTTTCTTAGAGTTCACAATAGTGCTTGGCCGACTGCAACATACAGGGGGAGCTACTCTTAGCCTTAATCCAGCTTCACGACTTTTTAAATACGACTCCCCTGGTTATTGGTGACACTAATTTCTTAATGGAGCGAGATGTATTAGTTTTCTAGCACTCCCATAACAAAGTACTAGAGACTGAGTGGTTTAAACAGCAGGAATTTATTTTCTCCCAATTCCGGAGGCAGATGTCTGAGTTCAAGGTGTCAACAGGCCTGCTTCCTCTCAAGCCTCTCTTCTTGGCTTGTAGATAGCTGTCTTCTCCTTACATCTTCGCATAGTGTTCGCTCTGTGCGTGTCTGTGTCCCAGTTTCCTCTTCCTATGATGACATCAGTCATACTGGATGGTGATCCTAATGATTTCATTTTAATGTAATTGCCTCTTTAACAACCCAAATGCAGTCACATTATGAGATATTTCAAGTTAGGGCTTCAACATATGAGTATGGGGGACAAAATTCATCCCATAGCAATGGCCAAAAACAAACAAAAAACCACTACTTATATTTTATTCATTAGGGAGACAAATTTTGAAGCATGGTAAAGGAGTAAAAGTAAAGTCCCATCAGAGGAAGAACTCAGAAACTCAGATGTGTGAACTGCTTCCTCATTAGATTAGCTAATGCAGACACCGTGCCTCCTGGAAACTGTGAGTCCTAGATATTCATCCTAAGCACTTCTCCCCCAACCCTACACTCCCTGGGCCCATATGTGGGCAGGAGTATATGCACTACCCAGAATGTTAACCCTCTGAGAGCCAAACTCCAACCATAGTGACCCTCGTGTCCTCCAGTCCTTCTGCTGCCCACTGACTTTCCAAGTTAGTGTGCACAAAGAGTGCATTTCACTAAAGGCTTGTGTTTTCAGGATACCTGGCCAATAAAGGATTCCAAAAGCTCTAACCTAATGTTCTTGTCTACTTGACACACCCCTCACACAAACTCCTCAACACCTCTTTTTATGTCATTCTGAACCTCAATACCTCTCCCTATACCAGAATGACTCTTACAGATGCTGGTATTTGGATATTCGATTGAATTTGTTCTCTTACTTCACTGGGGCTGAAAGCCAAAGAAGTAGGTGGTTTTATAATAGAAACTGAAAAATAAAAACACCAGAGGGTGAGGCTGTCCCACAAGGACAACTTGCTACTGTGTACTTGCTCCAATTCTCCACCAACTCCTTGTAAAACCTGGGGCTGGAATCTTCCAGCCTTGGCCTTACAGCTGCTATCACAGCAGCCCATACCACACATATGCCTGACATATGCGGCTGGTTAATAACGACTCTCAGTTTCGCTGACTGTCTAGAAGATGCCAGATTTCCCCATCTCCTCTATCTGCTGGACTCTCCCTTACCAAGTCTCCAGGGGCTATGAACACTGCCTTCTCTGTCTGACTCCTTAATGACCAGGGGTGAAAGATTCTGAAGGTGGAATGCACTCATTCTCCGCAGGTGATCTGTCAGAACAAGGGCCCGAGTTAAACAGTAAATCGCTTCTTTCATCGTTGTCTTCTGGGAGGCAGTGGAAGTTAAGGGAAAAGCTGTGAATTTGATCCCTGCCTCTGTCTGTCATTCCTGGGTACATAAAGTTGCTTAAGTTACCTGACAATCCCGCTGCTATTTTTCTTACCTGTACAGTGGGGAAAATAGCAACATTAAAGGTTGGTATGCTGATGAAGTAAGAAAATGTAGGTGACACTATTTATGTAATCTGTGACACATAATGTGTACTTGACACATATTGGCTATTATTAGTATTATATTAGTATTATTAGCTACTATTATACATCTTGGATGAGGGTGGGAATGAATGTGGGAAAAATAACTGAGAAATAAGCTTTTGGTTCCCGTAAAGTAACTGGTGTTTGGGTCTTAAGCTTCCAAATTGATATACTGCACATAAAATTCTTCAGATGTCTCGTTCCCCTTTCAGAGCTCATCCTTATTATATAAATGCACTCAATGTTTTCCCCATTTTTCCATTTGTGTTTTATTATGAAATAATTCTTCCATATTAAAAGTGTAGAGAATAATACAATGAGTACCGTGTACCTACAAGTCACATTCCAAAGCATAGCTAAAGCCTGATGTATAAATGTGCACAGTTCCCTAAATTCTCAGTCTCACTTTCAGTCCTTCAATTTTAAATACTACAAACATTTATTCTACACTATAAAAATTCTGGGTAGAGTTCACTATTCAGATAAAACTTCACCGAAATCGTAGTTGGATTTAATACCTGGTAAAGGAAGGAGGTAAAGAATAGCAGCTAGGCCTCAAACTCTGAAAGCTTTATATTTTCCTGTTTTATATTAGGATTGTCCATTTATTCTTTAGTTAGAGAGAAAATTGCCATTAGTTTTCTCTCTCCCACTGTATTCAGAGCAATATTTTTTAAACTCTATTCTAACCCATTAGCGAATCATGAAACCAATTTATGAGTTATGACCAGCATGATTTAAACTAATGAAACAGAAAAAAGTAGAACCAGAGAAGCATGGAGAAAATATAAAAACCTGCACAGTAAGGCTAAATTTTATGGGAAGCTTGTTTCATACTTGTTGATGATTTTATATTTATATATGTATACACCTTTGATGTATAAAATTACATTTCTTCCCATAGGACCTAGCTGGGGGAACACCCTGAGATTTACCACTGTAAAATGCTTCACACTGTCGCAGCAGAGCAGCTATCTAGTCTTGACTTCTGGGGAGAAGGAAATAATGAAGCCAGAGAACAATATTAAAGCAGTGCTTCAAGATCAAAGACAGAGCGCTGGAAACTGGAAGCCCTACATGTACATCCTAAGCACTTCTCCCCACAACCCCACAGGCCACTCACTCCCTGGGCCTACACAGGGGCAGAAATACATGCACGAGCCAGAATGTTAACCCTTTGAGAGCCAAATTCCAGTCCCAGTAAACCTTCTGTCCTCCAGCCCTTCTGCTGCCTAGTGACTTTCCAAGTTAGTATGCACAAAACCTGCACCTCACTAAAGGCTTGCGTTTTAAGGAAATCTTGGATTTGTTTTAATCAGGTGTCATAGGACAAGCAGACATAGACACAATTGTCATACAGGAAAACTTTGTCATATTTACAAATCTCTAAGAACAGGGGACAACACCCACCATGCAGGGCCACACAGGAAAGCACTGAGAGGTCCATCAAGAGACACAGAGGAAACATCGTGTTTCCACAGGCAGTGGAAGCTAAGCAGGTTTAGAATTTGCTGGTTTGAAAAATTTCAGTGAACTCTGGGATATCAGGGCTCTTCCTGGTTGCCTGTACAAGTTTCTGGGGTGATTAGGACAGTGGATAGTGGCTCAGTGTGAGAGCCCTATAAAAGAAGTGGGTGGGTGCTGTGGAGTCGGATTCACTGGTGTGCATATGAAAAGCAGGCTCTGGGAATACCTGTGTCTACAGCTGGGAATTGGTTAGCCCTGAGTCAGCAATGCCAAATGATGTTCAAGCATCCAAAACACAGGAAAAAAATGATTAATATGATTTGTGAAATAGGGATGGAGTATCTGCTGACAAAGTAGTTACTCTGCGAGACAAAGTAGACTGCCTCCTGTGGATATGCCTACCTTGGTATTTGGTATACAGTAGATGCTCAAAAGTGTGCAATTTCTTCCCTTTACATTAAAATATAATGTGAATTTTGAATTACTAGATATAAACTAGAGTAGTTCGTATAGAAAGATGATTCGTTAGGACATAATTTTCATCACACCCAAAAGCTGTAATATTATTTAATGAATGTTCCTGCACATGTGAAAACAAGCTTTTTTGGCTTAATAAAGCAAAGAAATATTAATGGTTTACACTTGCTAAGATTGCCAGGTAAAATATAGAATACTCAACTCAATTTTAACTTCAGATGAACAACATAAATTTTTAGTACAACTATGTCCAGGTATAGAGAAAAAGAATGAAAGAAAAGAAAAAATGCTGTTTTCTTAAAATTCAAATTTAACTGAGTAGCCTATACTTTTATTTGTTAAGCCTGACACGTTAGCAGTGGAGGGAGAAGTCTAAAAATGACCCCCATGTTTCTACACTCTCATCTCAGGAACCCGGGAGCTGCCACTTCTGTGGCATGTATTATACACAGCTTTGTAGGCCACAGTTATCTTAAGGCAGGAAGGTTTCCCAGTGGGCCTGATCTAAGCACGTGAGCCTTTAGGAGCAGAGAGTTTTCTCTGGCTAATAGAAAAGGAAAGCCAAAAACAGGATGGAAGAGAAAGTCAGAGATTTGGAATGTTCACAAGGACTCCAGGCTCCATGGCTGGCTTTGAAGATCAAGAAAGCCCAAAAAGAAGGAATGTAGGCAACTTGGAAGAACTAAGGACACCCTTTAGCTGACACCCGGCAAGGGAAAAAGGACTACAGCACCAAAATTGCAAGGACCCAAATTCTGCTGGAACTGAAATGAGCTTAGAAATGGATTCTTTCCCAGAGTCTCCAGATAAGAATTGAGCCCAGCCAACCTGCTGGTTTTGGCCTTTTGATATCTTGTGTGTAGTACCCAACTGAGCCTGGGTGGACTTCAGACCTACAGAACTAGGAGCTAATATTTTGTGTTGCTTTCAGCTGCTGTGTTTGTGATATTTTCCTAAAGCAGCAAGAGAACATGAATACACCTAGTATTTATACACAGTATTTTTCTCAAAGCACCACACATATGTATTTTTCAACTTCATTTTCAAATGCTAAAATGGACAGAGTGGATCAAATTGCAATTTTTTGAATTATATTCATTGATATTCAGACAAATTAAATGACTTGCCTGAAGTCCTCTAGCTGTGGAACCACAAATAGAAACCAGGCTACCAGTAAGGTTTTTTAAACCAATAAATGTTGAAATAAAATACTTGAATGGAGGCACGGATGTCTGTAAAAACTTAAAGGACTTTCCTGCTCCTTTATTCCTTTTTCTTTTCTTTCACTTTCTGCATATGAAGTCATCCTTTTATAGAGGGGATTCCCGTGCTCAGAGACTTTTTTAAAAAAAAAATTGAACTTTCACAGAGATTGAAGACTAAAGAGAAAGTCAGCTTGAAATCCCAAAGTTGAAGAGATATAGAGCATTAAAGTCTATATACAAATATAACCAGAATATTTCCAAAATTATTCTGTCACTTTGGTTACAGAGATAGCCAAAAGTTTGTATGCGTCCTACAGAGTCTTACTGAAGTAAATTTCAAAAGCAGCCTACTCCACTTTTCAATCTGTGCTACAGTTAGAGTCTCAAGTGTCCTCCAAAGGCCCCTGTGCTAAAGGCTTAGTCTGCAAGGCGATGACATTGGGAGGTAGTGGCACCTTTAGGAGGCGGAGCTTAGTGAGAGGTCTTTAGGTCATTTGGGGTGTGTCCTTGAAAGGGATTGGGAGACCTTGGCCTCTTTCTCTTTCTTTTCACTCTGGGACCACAAAGCAATGGGGCCAAGCTATCATGGCTTGGAGCCTTTAAAACTGTGAGCCAAAGTAAATCTTTTCTCTTTCTAAGTTGATTTATCTCAGGTACTTGTTATGGTAGTGGAAAGTTGACTAAGTCTACATCTGTGCATGGCTGAGGAATGGGACGAGGAGGTAAGCTGCAACTAATACTCTAGCCTTTGAGGCACTGAGAATATAATCTGTGCTTTCATGGAGAAAGTGGACAGTCTAAAGTCTGCTGGTGTTTGTCTAAGGCTTCACCCTGCTCAGACATAGTGTCACCTGCCACACCATAGCACATCATAGCATGTGGCTCAGACACAGTGCAGCCTGGTGACCCAAAAGAGCCACATCAAGTGGCTTCTCAGAAGGAACTTCACACCATTTACCATGACCCAACTTCCTCTGATTCAACAAGCAAACTTCTGCTAATTCGAAGATCCGGTTCATGATCTAGAGGGTCAGAACCCTTTTTTTTCTGTGCTTCTTTTGACTTCATATTTAAAATCATAAGCTCCAGTGGTCTCTAGAACATAGGTTGATATGCTCATCTAGAATTAACTATCTCTAATTTTTAGAAAGATGCTTAACTTCTCCAAGCCTTAGTTTCCACATTTGTAAAATTGGAATTACACCTAAATTCATAGGGCATTGGGCAAGAATTAAATAATGCATAGATAAGGTTAGTATTATGCCTGGTATGTGTTATATTTTCAATAATTGCTACTCACTCTCTTTATGGATATTATTATGACTTTGTTGTAATTATCTGCTTATCAACATTTCTTTCCACACAGGCCAGGAGCAAACTTTGGAGAGCAAGGGCCATATCTCATTTCTATGAATTTCCCTTAGCATTTGTCATGATATCTGGAACATTATAAACCCTCCATAACTGTTTGCTAAATAAATGGATCTATGAATGAGCAATTGCTTTGAAGTTTCCCTACTGGAAAATATGTTTGCGTGTGTTTTTTTAAAAGGGAAAGTATGCAGTGGGTTTGGGGTAAGGCCAGAGGGTTTTTTTTGTTGTTGTTTTGTTTTGTTTTCTTCTTTAAATACAAGTCCAGACATCATGTCGTCAGAATCTACAAGAACTTCAGGAAAAATGATTTGATGGCATGCCTTCTAGATATAGCACATTAAGTGACAGAAGACCAGCTGCACTCCATCTTATCCCTGTGTACAGTGTTTTATTGACCAGCTCTGGCAACTGCCCTGTCCAATGCCTTTTCACCTTCTCTCTGCCCAAAGTCTGTTTCCTTAATTTTATCTCCACCACCAACACAAGAAAAATTGTTGCCAAACTCCTGGCCTTGTGGACATGCCAGCATGGTGTTAGCTGATATTTTGCCTGAGGTGTTAGAGCCATGTGGATGCACTTGAACAACAGGAAAGCCAAAATGATTCTCAAAAGATCCAGAAATTACTTTTGGAAGCACATTTTAAAAATTTCCAATTGGATGTACATGGGAAAAGAAAAGCCTGCAAGCATGTTCACCCATCCTCAATGTTAGTCTCTCTTCTCTCAACTGTGTGCTTGTGACAGGGTTTATGGCTTCCAAGTGTCTGGTGTGATGTCCCAAATTATATGTGTACTACCACACATTTCTACATACTTCAGTGAAATTTTGTTTTATGTCTTTATCTTTGAAAAGTGTTTTTATGTGCGTGTACACTCGCATGGCTCTACATAGGAAGATGTGGTACTCGTGGTTGACCTATCAAAATATTTCACCAGCTTTTTTACTGATTTCTAGAAGTGATTCATGTATCTTATGATCTTCATGTTGAAAAGATTCATTTGGTTCCTGAAAAACCAATCACTTATGCCTAGAAACGATACTTAGGGATATTTGGTCAATAAATGTTCATTGAGCATTTCTGTGCACAAGACCATTATGAGAATTTTAGACAAATGTACAGGGCTATGGAGGAATATGAGTCCAGTTGTGTACAATTATCCAAAATGCAAGCAAAGACAGAAATTATGCAAGATACATAGCTTAACAGACAGTGATAATTTCTGGCTCAAATGAACTAAAAAGGCACCAGGCAGAAGTAAAACTTGAACTCAGTCTTTTTTTTTTAGACTTGGTGTTGAACTTGTGATCTAACAGGCATATGCTACCATACCTTATATTGAACTCAGTATTGAAATAGGGTGAGTATTTAACTGATGGAATAGAAAAGATATGGTGGAAGAACATTCGCACAAGGTCAATCAACAAAGAACAGAGGCAAAGCTGGCACATTAGCAGAATGGCTCAGGGATACCTGCAGGCTTGTTTGTCCAGGGTAGACCTTTTATGTTGGGAAGTAACAAGGGGAATATTTACAAAGTGGATGAGGGTCACTAGGAAAGGACAAGAATGACAACTGTAATAATAAAGCCTCATTACTTTGTAAGTGACTAAAAAGAAAACAATGACTTAGGGCCTTTCAGGGAAACCAAAACCAAAACAAAACAAAAACAATACCCAAAAGTTTCAGAAAAATAAGTTGGGGGGTTTCATTCAGCTTGGAAACATCCTGAGGCAGTTCAAAGAATCAAAAGAAGAGCCCAGAGCCAGAAGAAAAGAACAGGGATTCAGTGACTCTAGGACTTCAAATCCCCATCCATTTCTTTTGCATTTTATCTTTGTCTAGTTGTACTATTTGCTTCTAGTGTGTAAATCTTTGCAGATTAGAATCGGAAACCATTGTAATCCCAACTATTCCTTAGTATCATGGTATTAGTAGGACAATTGCTTGTTGTTCAGCTCCAAATGAAGGAATGCAAGTGTTGGGCTCTGAGTTACTTGGCTTCAATCACATGACCATCCTAGACCAATCACATAAAAATGAGAAAGGTCTTTATGATTGGCCAGACCTGTGTCACATGCCCACTTTGTGAGAACTGAGAAAGCTGTCTGGCCAAAAAAATACAATAACTTTTATGATTCATTGCATTGCACTGAGATCTTTATTCACTCATGAATAAATAATTTATTTCTTTGCCTTTCATCAGATAGACAATGGAGAACTATAAGAGTTTTCAGCTACTAAGTAACCCAAGCAAAGCAGAGATTGTAGTGCTCTCTAGGATGAATTGGATAGAAAAGAGACTGCTATGTGACTACTGAACAAAACGTGACAAAATATATCAGGAATGGAACAATATGATGAAAGAGAAAGAAAGCAACAAACTGGATACTGAGAAGGTAGACCAATCACAGAATGGATAAGAAGGAGATTGCTAGGAGGAACTGAGGAGTAAAAGATGACCCGGTTAGCCAAGATGGAAAAGACGAGTAAGGTAGTATTAACAGAAATTGGAAAGTCAAAATGAAAGTGAGATTGGATAAGAGCATAGCATTGCAAAATAATCCTGCCCTGGAAATGATGGGCTTGAATTGGTGACAGTGAGACTTCTTGCAGACAGTTGCAGCTTGCTCAAGAGGAAATTAAAACTGAGAATTTCCACTGGAATCATCAGAATAAAAGATGCAGTTTGAAAATATAAGAGGGGATGGAAATTCCATGGAAAAGGGTGTAGAAAAAGAGAAACAACAACAGCAACAGAACATGGAACATGTGGCAGAAAGAAGAAAAAAAATTGTTTTTGCAGCGCTGAAGATGGATCCTAGGACCTCATGCAAGCTAGACCAGTTCTCAACTACTAAGATACACCCTAGCACTAAAAATTCTTAGCCAATTATATTCCTTGTTACAGGTTGAATTATGTTCTCCCCAAAGAAGAGAGAGAAACTCTTGTTATGCTGCCCAGGCTGGTCTTGAACTTCTAGGCTCAAGGAATCCTCCTGCCTCAGTCTCCTGAATATCTGGGACTACATGCATGGGCCCCTAACCCTTGGTATCTGTGAGTGAGATATTACTCAGAAATAGGGTTTTTGCAGATGAAATCAGGTTAGGATGAGGTCTTTAGTGTGTAACTTTAATCCAATATGACTGGTTTCCTTACAATAAAAAGAAGTATGGCACAGACTCTGACAAAGAGGAATGATAGCCCTATATAGAGGCAGAGATTGGAGTTATGCTGCCACAATCTGAGGAACATCTGGAGCCACCAGAACCTGGAAAAGACAAGGAAGGATGCTTGCCTAGAGTCTTCTTAGGGAGCATGGGCCCTACCACCTTGATTTCAGACTCCGGCCTCCAGAACTGGGATACAGTGTGTTTCTGTTGTTTTAAGCCACCCTGTTTGTAGTAGTTGGTTATTGCAGCCCCAGCAAAGTAATACAGCTGGTTTCATACACTGTACCCCCTCCTTTTCCACCTTCAGAGCTCTACCTATACTTCAGAGAAGTAGGAAAAGGAGAAACTCTCCCTCCAGAAAGTGGATTCTGTTGCCCTAGTCAGCATCTTCCCATCCCTGGGCAACCAGTGCCTGCTGCTGTGTGGATGGGTGACAGCCCAGAGGTCCAGATGTCTATCTGGGTTTTCTATTTTCTACATACAAGTTCAAGGTAAATGAAGCCCTTTTTCCTTCCTTTTTATTTCTACATTCAGTAATGCAGACCCTGAAAATGACCTATGTGTTCCAGGAATATCCCGTGTGTGCATACTATCATAGATGGGGTTACTTTCTTGCTAACACATAAAGTCCTCATGGTGTACAGAATGGAGGACCCATTTGCTTGAGAAGGATGTGGTCACCAGCTTCAGTGTTGCTAAACTCATTTTGTTTTTCAGGTTTTTTTTGTTTTTGTTTTTGTTTTTATAACAAGGTCTGACTATATAGTTCAGTCTGGCCTTGAACTCAATATATAGCCCAGGGCGGCCTTGAACTTGTGGTGATCCCCCTGCCTCAACCTCCCAAGTGCGGGGATTATGGGCTTGCAGTACAGCACCCAGCTAAAGTCATTTTTAATGCAAGTAAGTTAGGAGATATTCCAGGTGCTTCTGAGCTCCTATAAAAGTTTAGAAAAAGGACACAGAAATCCTGTTGTGGAACGGTTCAAAACCACAAAGTTTGGAAATTAGTTTTCATCTACCATAGGATAGGTCAGCAAAGGATAGGATAGGATAGGTACAGCAAGCTGTAATAGCTCAGACAAGTATGAAGATTCAGAAGAGAGAAGTCTTCAAATTGGTAGGAATCATTATGGGATTGTGACATATTCAATGACAAACTGTAAGTGGAATTTAAAAGGCCAAGCGAGAAAAACTTCCTGGTCTCCTATGTCCATCATAAACTGCACAGTTTTGTTCCAGTGTGCCCTTCTGCCAGGATGTTCCTGCTTTGGAGCCTTCTGCCTATGGACTGAATCCCCTTAAAATGTGAGCCAAATTAAACTGCCCCTCCCTTAAGTTGTAAGTTTTAAGTGTTTGTGTCCAGCAACAGGAAAGTTTACAAATACAGTCAGTGAAGCTGTCATGTATTGCTTATGAATTTTTTATCTTTCCCTGAACTCCAAAATTTAAATTCTGTTCTAAGTTGTAGGGACCAAAATATTATGTAGCAAGAAATGGGAAGTGTTTTGTACAAATCATTTTTTAAATGTCTGTAAATGTCTAATACACTCCTACAGATGAATTCAGCATCAGCAAATTAATGAAGGCCCTGGAACCAGAACACCACACAACTAGGGATTTGATAAGCCAATTCTAGTACTTTGCTGTACAGAGAGTAGTGTTCAAAACTTCTGCAGTGAAAATTGTGTTCATATAGCATTGTCTTTTATTTATGGCAATGATAGCCATGAATCTTACATCAGTATGCTTTTTTTTTTCTTTAGGTGGGTACCAGGAACCGAACTCAGGACCTCGCGCTTGCCAGGCAGGCACTTATGGTGCTGAGCCATATCACTGGCCCTAGTATGCTTAGCATTGGAGGAATTACTGGAGTTTGAAAGGAACCTAAGAACCACTTTCCTTTTGTTACCTGTATATTGGAGGTAGGAGTTGTAATTTTCAATACATGACCTACCTATTTCACTTACTTATGACTATATTAATTCAGTAAAAATACTGAATAGTAAAAATACTTAGTGCTTAAGTACCAAACATGGTATAGGAGATCCAGTATAGACTGGAAAATAGAGAAGTGAAATAAGTGGTAAATCAACAATTACACTAGAACATTATAGATGATGGAATAGAAAATCTCAACAAAACAATAGAAGAATACACACTATATTAGTTACTTTCTGGTCACTGTGGCAAAATAGCTGACATAGGCAATTTAAGAGAGGAGAGGTTTATTGAGGTCACGGTTCCAGTGGGTTTAGTCCAAGGTTGGCTGGCTCCAAGGCAAAAATGGCATATTGGAAGGGCATGGAGGTAGAAAGCTTCTCACCTCATGGCAACCAGGAAGCAGAGAGAGGGGGGCAGGGGAGTAACCAGGGACAAGAATACATCCTTAAAAGTCATACCCCCAGTGACCTACCCCTCCAACCAGGCTCTACTTCCTAACAGCAGATGAACTCTCAAACTCATCCATGAATGAATCCACTGATACATTTAACACCCACATGATTCTATCACCTTCCAAACACATGAGACTTACGGTGGAACTTTTATATCTAAACCATAACACACATTTTGTGAAATGTTTCTTATTTTTGTCCTTAAAGTGTTTTTCCCATCTGAATCATTTGAATTACTTCAGTTCATAGAAATGCAGTTCATTATCCCTCTTGTCATCCAGTTCCACCACGCTTTACAAACAGAAGAGTTATCCTGGACTAAGAATGAATCTCTTATTGGTAGCATTGGATCTACATGCAATGTAGTTATACCAGAGTGACATCATCTGTATAGAAATCCCTTTTTGCTGGAAAGAATCTCAGTTTCATCCATATTTTTTCTCCCCTCTCATTTCTTTCATTTATTTTCCTTTTCTGTTCTTTCACACACACTTAGTCACACACATGGTGCCACTCTGCAACACATATCAATCCCATCTACTCTCTCACATGCTCACTGTCACGGGCACAAGCACATCTGCATCATTCATTCTGTCATAGTCCCTTTCACACTGAGTTTCTCACTCCTAAGTACACACGACCTCAAATTTGTAATTTTTTACAGATGCACGATGTCCCTGGAGATGCATTCTCCTTCCTCTGAGCACATAGCCTTTCTCCAACAGTCTCACTCTTGGGCGCACACACCCACATCTGCAGGCACTCAGGCTTTTGTTGTAGGCCTCTCCCACACCTCGGGCATCTCACTGGTGATCCAGTAGGGACAGGAGACAGGAAGGGTGGGGGAGATACCAGTAAGTCATCTGTCGTCCACCCACATTTGCTTTGTAATTTGTTTTCTTGAATTTCTTTCTTTCTTTCTGGTAAGCAGAGAGAGAACTTGCTGAGTAGTTTGGTGTGGCTCTAAGTGTAGTTGGGGTGGTACAATGAATGGGCATGAAAAGGTATTCCAGGGACCCTCAGAGTGAGGTCACCGGGAGGGTCAGAGAAACATTTCATTACCCCCGAAGAGAAAGACCTGTCTCACTAAACAGCTGCTCTTCTAGGAATTCTTACCACTGGGAATACGTTTTGAGCTAAGGTACTGTGACTTTACAAAACAAACTGGATCTCTAGGAGAGAGAACATACCAAGTTATTAGAAATGATTATTAAGTATTGATCTATGCGAGAGGTTGGTAAACCCTTTGAGGAAAGGACCAAATAGAAAATATTTTTAGGCTTTGAGGACTCTATAATCTCTGCTGCTATTATTCAACTTGACTATTACAGTGTGAAAGCAGCCATGGATAACACATATGTAAACATGAAGCTGTGTTCCAATAAAACTTTATTCATAATAATGAAACAGATAATTCTGTACAAAGTGAGCTTGTGGTCACACAACATTGAAGAATGAATTTGTGAACCAAAAGGAGAAGGTTAGGAGAGTTTTAGTGGAAGTAAGGAGAAGAAAAAAGGCTCCTGGTTTCTCTAGGGAGGAATCGGAAAAGTGGAAATTCCACACTGCCCCTCGCTTCAGAACTTTTTATGGATAAGTGGAGCATGGGAATCACTCAGTTGTTCAGTGGTCACCTTGATATAGGACCTCCAAATGATATAGGGGAGGTATTATAACTCCCAACCAGCTAGACGTCTGATATGCCGAGTTCGTGTTCCCCAAAATTGAAGAATGAATTCTGAGGAACAACGGAGGTTAAGAGTAGGACATTTTATTGAGGGAGAGACAGGACCTGGAAAGTGGGTTGCCCACAAGCCCACTTCTCAAAGGGCGTTTTATGGAGCAAAATCACAAGATGGATACAAAATCACGAGATGGGTACAAGGTGGGACAAAGCTATGATCAACCAATTAGATTATAAGCATAGTTGCTTAGGTAATATTGATCCAATGGAGAAGCAAGTCATGTAGCAAGTGCACACTGAAAGAACAAGGACTTTTTTGGAAAAGATGGGTCAGGAGGTCCTAGTCACCCACCCGGGTGACTGATGCCTGTTTAGAATATCAATCATTATTGTTTATCCCCCAGGGAACTATGTAGGTGTAGTCATTCCATCTTTTTCTTGAGGCCTGGCCTTCAATGAACGCACCTTTAGCCACAGTTGTAATGTGTTTTCATCTTCTGCGCTGACTCTTTGGAGGGCCTAGACCTGCCTGACTCCCTATAATATTTCTACCTAACTTAGCTGTCTATAATAACCTGTCAGAGGGGGCTCTGTAAATTTAAAATAATCAATTTGAACTCGGGTTCTCTAAACCTACTCAGCATGTAAAGTTTAAAGGAAACTGGAATTTTAAAGAAAAACTGGTTATTTTGCATTGTAAATTCCTGAAAACTCAGGTGTTTAGTAGGGAGGTGCTGGAACTCCCTGTAGTAGGTAGAGGGCTGGACCTCGTGCTGCCTGAGAAAGTTCAATCTTGGTCCAAAGTCCTAGTTCACTCTCTATTCTTACTTTAATTCTTATCCATATGGCTGATCACCCAACTCTGTCTCAGACATTTCCCTACGTAGCTGCCTTATTTATAAACTAGCTAAATAACCTTTTTTATTTATTTATTTTTTTACAAAGACAGACAGGGTCGGATTTGGACAGTGGTCTGTAGTTTGCAGGCTCCTTATCTATGCAGATAATACTGTGTTTTCCTCTAATTATTTCTTTCTTTGGATTACCATCTTTCGTGAAAATGGCTAGATGCATTTTTCATCAAGTTTGGAAGATTTATGATGGGCAGATAAAAAAAAGTCAGCTATACATCTTGAAAAAACTATATTTTGGTGGCCTTACAGCCACGCTAAAAAGATAAGAGATCATTTTCTGAAATAGTGACTGTATCACCCCACAGCAACCGACAAATGGTTTATTCAAATATAAGTCTCTAATAGATTTTCACGAGAATCAGGATGCTGCTTCTTATGTATGCAACTCTGCAGGGTACTCCTAGTGTATTAGAAGAAAATGTAGCAAGGTAACTAGGACATTGGGAGTAGGTGAGGCCATAGTGGTGTGTCTAAGAGGGACACACTATCACAATGTGATGTGGGGACTAGGGATTAACACAAGGTATATGGAAGACACAAAGAGAGGGACCAGTTCTGACCCCAGCAAAAGATATCCCAATTAGTTTTCTTTCCTGCTCCAAGAAAATTTCACCTGAATGTGGTTTTTGAACCAACTCGCTGTATGGCAAGAAATGGGCACTAGAGAACAAAAGTACTAGAAGCAGTCTCTATGGGTAAGTGCAGATTTGAATACTGTTGTACTCTTTATTAGCTTTCTTTTGCTCTTGAAATGCTATTGGAGTTTGGCAACCGTTTCTGAATAATAGAATACAGCAAAGCTGTTGTAAATAAGGTTTATGCATAATGACATATTTGCACAATATATTGTAAAAGGAAAGAGAAATGCAAATTTGTAGAGATGTTTTTACAGAAAATAACACATTTGTGTGTATATATGCATATGTATGTGAATGTGCCTGTATGCATACATGACATAAAATACATTTGCCTAGAAAGTATATACAAATTTTAAATAGTGATAATTTCTGGGCTGTTTGGGACTCCCACGCTAATGAACTTTTTAAAATCCATTTCTCTTTTTCTCTGTCTCTTTCACTTTTTCTACACGGAAAGTATCAGATTTATAATTTAACAGATCAATGAAGATATTTCCATTTAAAATAGTTACTACTTGGGTAAGGTGATGTGCAACAGTAAAACCCAGCAACTTGAGAGACTGAGGAGGATCACAAGTTCTAGGACAGCCTAGGCAACTTAGTGAGTCCCTTTCCCAAAATAAAATAAAAAGGGCTGGGGATGTGTAATGTTTGATAAATTGTGTCAACTTGAAAAGTCTAGAAGCTTAACTAACTAAATCAGCAGTTCTACATCCTAGGGTGTAAAGGACATGGTCTTACTGCTCTAGGATGTTGTTCATTGTGTCAACTTGAGAAGTTTAGAAGTTTAAGTGACTCAGCAGGGGGCCAGGGTCCTCATTTTGTAAGCATCCCGAGCCTGTGCAAGAGGAGGGTAGGGAGATGGGTAACCTGCATACAATACAAGAGAGGAAAAGAGGCTTGCTCTCCCTCAAACCCTGCCACACACCATGCTCTTGTTACTTTTGCTGTCTTCTGTCATCTTGAACTATTGCCCCTCATCATGCCACCCTGCCTTGGAGCTAGCTGATTACGGACTGAAGCCATCACAAACTGTGAGCTGCATAAACCTCTCCTTCTTTAATTTGGGTGTCGGGTATTTTGTCCCAGCAATGAGAGAAAAGTAACCAAGACAGAATGTAACTTAGGGGTAGAGTGCTTTCCTAGCATGTGCAAGGCCCTGTGTTCCATCCTCCATACTACAAAATAAATAAAATAAAATAGTTACTAAAAGTTTAACAGGCATGACTTCAGTTCTGAAAAGAGGAATGTACATGGAGACCAAAGAAGAAAAAGTCCTACTCTTATTTACCTTACCTTACCTTCTTTGCCCCTTTTCAGGCGGGTTGTTTGGACTATAGCTCGCTTCCAGTCATGATGCAAGAATGTGTTTTATCAAGCACAGGCGTAACCTTGTCTGTGCAAATGACATAGACTATGGGTGTACAGTTTACAGTTAAGGAAAAAGAAAGCTGACTTTGGAAGCAATGTCTTGTGCAATTTTAGGCAAATTACTTATCCTTTATGAAAACTTGCTTCCTCATTTCTGTTACCGAATTAATAATACATACTTTACCAGCGTGTAAAGATTAAATGATAGTTTATAGAAAATATCTAGCAAAGCCTGGCATATAGTAAGTGCTAAAAAGTTAACTCTCCCATTGTCACTTGTTAATTCACCTCCAGCACAGCTTTATTAAGTAAGAAGAGAACAAATGGGCTAAGATGCCATCATCAATATTTCCCATTCTGTATTTTTCTCCAATCCTAAGCCATTTGCCTTTTCTTTCTCTTTCTCTGAAAGGGCAAATACCCAGACGTCAAGAATATCCTGGAGTAGGAAACAGATGGCAATCCCTTCTGTACTTTGAAAGGTCAATATAATTTTATTTTAAAATGAAACTCTAGAAACATTTGAAATAATCCAATTACTCTTGATAATATCATATTTAAGAAGGAAACTTGGTTCAGGCAGGTTTCATTTTAAACCAGAAATTTGGCTTACTGCATGTGATATCATTTCCTCTTATTCACATTTCCTATGAATCACCACCCCCATCCCTGCCTTCTTATACTCAAAAGACCACCAATATTTACATATGATCCAGTTTCCTCCTCTGGAAGACTGCCAATCTAATGTGAGCGTATTCCCTGATTCTTGGTTCTCGACACATCACTGTGCGTTGGTTTGCTCACTGTGTAATGTGTCATATCCCGACAAGGGGTACCAGGATTTTAATTGTAGACATAGGTATTAATACAGATTACATAATTTTTTTTTCATATCAAGGAGAAGCATTTTCAGACTCAACACAACCCAAGCTGAGCTTTAAACTTTCTTTTCCTCTATGTATTTTCTTTTGTGGTATCACATTCCATCAAATAACCCAGTGTTATGGTTTGGGTCAAGAATGTCCCCCAAAGGCCTCCTGAGGGGCATTTGAAAGGTGACTGAATCATGGGGCAATATAGCTCCCTGCCGTTAGGAGGTGAGTCACTGGAGGTGTGACCTGGAAAGTTATATCTCCCTCTCCAGTACCCCTTCCTTCTCTGCTTCCAGACCTCCATGATATGAGCAGTTTTCCTCCACTGGGCTCCACCGTGCTCCTCTGCCATGCTGTTCTGCCTGGAAGCCAGCCAACCGTGGCTTGAACCAAAATAAACCTCTCCACCTTTAAATTGTGGGTGTCAGGTGTTTGTCCCAGAAATGCAACAGTAACTAAGATACCCAGGAATGAAACTGAGCATGGTCCTTTGTTCTTTCTCTGCTCTTCTCCATATCCAAATAGTCACTCTGTCCTCTATCTCTGTTACCTTTGCCTAATTCAGACTCTTTTCATCTTCTATCTGACAACTTCAAGATCAGCCTCCCAACTAGTGTCCTTGCTTCTGGCCTTTACGCCTTCAAATTCATCCTTCAAGTCCATTCTTTTACCAAATGCAAATTTGTTGGTGACAGCTTGACAGCTGGGTGGCTTATGGCTCAGAATCTCTCATGAGATGACAGTCAAGCTGTCAGTTGGGGTTGCAGTCATCTGAAGGCTGGGCCAGGGCTAGAGTATCTACTTCCAGGCTCACTCATGTGGCAGGAGACTTCAGTTCATTTCGTAGGGTGTACCCATGATGGGGCAGCTGGCTTGCCCCAGAGTGAACGATCTGAGAAACTGGGAGAATGGGATCCAGGTGAAGACGTGGTGTCTTTTATAACTTAATTCCAGCAGTGACATACCATCATTTCTGCTGTATTCTATTGGACACAGTGACCAGTCCTGCTGCAGTATGGGAAGGGTTCTACATGAGGGTGTGACTATCAGGAAGAGAGGATCCCTGGCATCATCTTGGAGTCTGGCTAGCACAGGGAGAGGCATTCTCAATGTTCCTAATTTCTTCCTCAGTAAATGTTTTCTTTTGCCCCTTCTTTCCTTCCTCCATTTTTTCCTTCCTTCCTACTTTCCTTCCTTTCTCCCTTTCTTCCTTCCTCTCTCCCTTCCTCCCTTCCTTCCTAAGATCAAACCCAGGGTCTTGTGCATGCTAGGCAAGCACTCTACTGCTGAGCTACATCAGTAGCCCCATGACTCACATTTCTAACAAGGGTTAGAAACACTCTCCCCTCCAAAAGAGGAAGGTGTCTTCCATTCATTTGCTCTCTGCATTCTTTACTGCCTTCTCTCCCCAGGAGGAGTGACTTACTTGAGCGAATACTTTGGTGAAAGGATGACTGAGTGTGGAGCTCCTTGCCTCTGGCTTTCTCTCATGTGGCTGACCACTCGTGAGTTATATCTGTTAAACATTTCTATTTCCTTTAGCAACAAGGCCTTACATAGGAGGCTCTTGTTTAGCATGTCTGTTTTGACTAGGTGGGTAAATGCAATTTGGAATGAGCAGGAGTGGGAAGTCATTTTGCCTTGGAGTCCAAGCCAATGTCTCTTAACCATTTTAAGTAGGAATAAAGCTGACGCATCGAAATCTATCCGATTGCTGAGTCTGTCCCTCACGAGTCCCGATGCCCTAGAGAAGCCAAGGTCCAGTTGGATCCCAGAGTTACACACTCTCATTACACCACAATTCTTCATGACTCTCTTACTCTTTTACAATGTCCCTCGCTCTTTCTGACAGAAGAGCAGTCGACCTTAAAAGTAAGGAAAAGTGGAGCCAGAAATTCTGGATTTAAATGCCAGCTGTGCCATTTACTACATATATAAATTTTGGCAAGTTACTTAAACTTTTCATTTTATTTTTCATTCCTTTCTATTTATTTATTTTTGTTTTTTTGAGACAGTCTTGCTATGCAGTTCAGGCTGGCCTTGAACTCTCTGTGTAGCACCCAGGCTGGCCTTCAATTTGTGGCAATCCTCGTGTACCCGCCGCCTGATTTCCAGGGTTACAGGCTTGTGCCACCACACTCAGCTACTTAACCTTTAAAAAAATAGTTTACAGAAAGATTGAATAGAAAGTAGTTACTACCTACTCCTTCATGTCCCCCACCTTCTGCATTAATGTGGATCATTTCATTTAGGATTTACTCTGTGTGTTGTACAGTTCTTTGGGTTTTCCCGAGTGCATAATTTCATGTGTCTGCCATGAAAGTATAGGCAAAATGCTTTCCTAACTCTAAACCTCTCTTATGCTCCTCCTACTAATGCCCCCACTTTGCCTCCCTCAAACCCTGGCAATAACTGGTCTTTTAAATGTCTCCATAGTTTTGTGTTTTCCAGAATATTATATAGTCAGAATCATACAGTAAATAGTATTTTCAGACTGTTTCTTTTCACTTATTAACAAGATGCACTTAAAGTTCCTTAAAGTCTTAGTGGCTAGATTATTTCTTTTAGTACTGAATAATATTCTATCATATGAATGTAGCACAGTATTTATCCACTTACCACTGAATAACATCTTGACTGCTTCCAAGTTTGGGAGATTGTAAATACAGCTGCTATAAATATTCACGTGTAGACTTTTGTGTGGACATAAGTTTTTGGCATATTTGTATAAATATCCAAGAGAGTGATTATCGGAATGTATGACTATAAGAGCATATTTAGCTGTCAAACTGTCATCCAAAGTGGTTGTTACCATTTTGCATTCCCATGAACAGAGAATGAGAGTCCTTATACTGTAATCATTGTCAATATTTACTGTAGCCAGTGTTTTAGATTTTAAACAATCTGAGAGGTGTGTAGTGACATCTTATTGTTGTTTAAATTTGCAATTCTTTAATAACATTTGATGTTGAGCATTTTATATGCTTATTTGCCATTTGTATATATATATATTTTTTTTGTGGGTACCGGGGGGTCGACCTCAGGACCTCGCGTGCCAGCAGGCGCCCGTGCCGCTGAGCGATATCACCGGCCCCTTTTTCGTATGTGGGTTCCGGGAGTCGAACTCGGGCCCTCACGCTTGCCGGGCAGGTGCTTAAGCCACTGAGCCATCTCACCGGCCCTGTATATGTTATTGGTGAGGTGTCTGTTCATGTTTTCTTTCTTTATATTCATATTTCTTTCTTTCTTTCTTCTTTCTTTCCTTCTTTCTTTCTTTCCTTTCTTTCTTTTGTCTACAGCTGTCCAGTTGTTCCAGCACGATTTGTTGTAAAGAATATTCTTTCTTCTTTTGATTGCTTTTGCTCTTTTTCAGACCTCACTGGAGTATATTGAGAGGTTGAATTCTGTGCCCTCCACTCAAGCACACTGATGTATTTCTCCCTTCTGTGAGCAATATCACACTGGCTTGATTAGTGTAGCACTTTATAAAATTTCTCAGTCAGGTGGCTTTAGTCCATCAACTTCTTTCTTCTATGATATGGAATTGGGTATTTATGCTCTTTTGCTTTTTGGTACAAATTTAAAAAACAATTTATCAATACTCACAAAGAAACTAGAGATTTTAATTTGAATTGCACTGAATCTACAGATCAACTTGAAAAAAACTGATGTGTTAGCAATAAACATGGACTATCAAATTAGTTTTTCTGTTTGATTTACTTCAATAAAATTATGCAATTCTCCTCACATTTTCTTAGAGTTATTTTCTTGGACTTATGCCTATACTCTGTTTTCTTAGAGTTATGCCTGTTCATTCATTCATTCGTTCGTTCGTTCGTTCATTCATTCATTCTTGGTGCCAGTATAAATTGTGTGCTCATGTATGTGTTTGCAGTACTGGGAACTGAACCCAAGGGTATTGTAACACTAAGATATATCTGAGACCTTTTTCTATTCTTATTTTGAGACAGAATTTCACTAAATTGCCCAGGCTAGTATCAAACTTTCAATCCTCCTGCTTCAGCCTCCTTTGTAGCTGTTATTACAGATATGCATCACCGTGCGCAGCTGTGCTGTGTTTTTAGTTTCAAATTCAAATGTTTATTGCTAGCATATAATAAAGTAATTCACTTTTGTGTATTAAGCCTGTATCCTAAAAAATTGCTATAATTGCTTATTAGTTCCAGGAGTTGTCAATTAAAAAAAAATTCTACATAGTAATTTCAGCTGTAAACAAGATAGCTTTATTTTTGTTGTAAAAACAACTTTTATTTTCATTTTATCTTATTGTATTAACTAAGATTTCTAGTCCAATGTCACAGAGGAGTGATGAGAGGGAACATTTTGTCATGTCCCTATTAGGAGAAAGCATCCAGTTGCTCATAATTAAGTGTATTGTCAGCTGTAGGCTTTGTTTTTGTTTTTTCTTTTTTGGTAAAATGTTTTCTATCAAGTCGAAGGGGTTCAATGTATTCTTGCTGTATCTGTTGATAATGATCAAGTGAATTTCTTCTTTAGTCTATTGATATAATGGATTACATTAATTAATTTTTGAATGTTGACTGAACCTAGCATACCTGAGATAGTTTTCATTTTACTGTAGTATGTGATTCTTTTCATAGATATAATATTTTGTTGATGATTTCGTATCTCTATAACAGGAGATATTGGTCTAGAGGCTTCCTCTCTTATGATATCTACCTCGTTTTGGTATTATGGTAGTGCTGACCCTATAGAATGAATTGGGAATTATTCCCTTTATTTTCCAAATTAGTTGATAGTAAATTGGTGTAATTGTTCCTTAAATATTTGATAGAATGTACTAATAAACTATGTAGATCTGAAGTTTTCTGTTTTGAAAGGTTATTAATTATTGACTCAATTTCTTAAAAAGATATGGGCCTATTGAAATGATATATTATGTAGCCTGTGTCTAGATTAAAATCATGGGCATATAATCACAATATTCTTTTTTTATCATTTTAACGTCTATGCAGTAGTTAATGATTACCTCTTTTATTTCTGATATTATTAATTTTTCTCTTCATCAAATTTTGGTTTCATTTATTCTTCTCTATCATTTTCTTGTTTTTAGTTCCATTCATTTTTGCTCTAATTTTTATTATTTTCATTTATTTTGGATATAACATGGTCATCTTCTAATTTTCTAAGGTGAAAACTAACATTATTAATGTTTAGAATTTTCTCCTTTTCTAATATATTAATTCAGCGTTATAAACTTTCCTGTAAGCTCTGTTTTCACAGAAGTCCATAAATTTTCATATTTTTTATTTTAATTTAGTTCAAATATTTTAAGAATTTCTCTAGAAGTTTGTTTTTTTTAGAAGTGCATTTTTTTTATTATTTATTTATTTATTTATTTATTTTGTGGGTACCAGGGGTCTACCTCAGGACCTCGTGCGCCAGCAGGCGCCCGTGCCGCTGAGCGATATCACCGGCCCTTTTTTCATATGTGGGATACCGGGAGTTGAACTCTGGACCTTGCGCTTGCCAGGCAGGCGCTTATGCCACTGAGCTATCTCACCGGCCCCAGAAGTGCATTTTTTAGACATAATGCATTTGGCATGTTCATGGGTATCTCTCTGTTATTGATTTCTACTTTAATCCCATTGTCATGTGGAAACATATTTTGTATGATGTCTAAAATTTTAAATTTGCTAAGATTGGGTTTGTGGCTCAGAATGTAATCTATCATGATAAATATTCCATGTGAACTTAAAAAGAATGTGTATTATGCTGCTGTGTGAAGTAGTCTACAAATGTCAATTAGATCAAGGTGATTGATGATACTTTCCAATTCCACTGTATCCTTATAATTTTCTGCCTGCTGAATCTGCCAATTAATGATAGAACAATGTTGAAATCTACAACAAAATAGTGGATTTGTCCTTCTATCCTTGCATTTGTATTAGTTTATGCCTCATAGGTTTTCGTATACACAAAGGATTATATCTTCTTTATAAAGTGATCTCTTTATCACTATGTAATGCCTGTCTTTATTCATAATAATTTTCCTTTCTGTGAGGTTGGCTTGATCTGAAATGAATATGACTGCTCCAGCTGTCTTTGATTATTGGTAACCTAAGTTATCTTTCTCTGTACTGTTGCTTTTTAATTTAGTTGTGTCTTTATGCTTACTATAAGTTTGTTGTACAAAATATATAGTTTCATTTTATTTTTTAATCCATCCAATCTATCTTTTAATTGATGTATTGAGTCTATTCCTATTCAAAATGATTATCATATATTTCTATCTCCACCATATTTGTAATTATCTATTTATACCTTCTTTTCTTTGCCTCCACCCCATTTGTCTTCCACTCCTTTTCTATCATCTTTAGTATTAATTGAGCATTTTATGTAAGTCTATTTTCTCCCCTTTTCTAGAATATCAAAGATATCTTTGTAAAGATTTTGAGTGTGTGATTGTATTAGAGTTTGAAGCATTAATTTACATTTAATCCAAGTCCATTTTCTTTTCTTTTTTCTTTCTTTCTTTTTTTCTTTTTGGTATCAGGAATCGAACTCAGGACCTTGTACTTATTTTCAAATAACACTATTGTACTTCATGATAGTACAAATATTTGATAACAGATTATTCATTATTGTCATTCATTTTTCAGGTCCATAAGCTGTAATTGTTAAACACATTGTTGCTATGTATTATTTTGAACACACTTTTATCTGTTAGATCTAGTACAAAAATTTCGGTTGTATCTTCATTTATTTCTTCTGAAATAGTCTTTCATTATATGGAAGTAAGTTTCCAAGCTATATCTTCTTCCTCCTCACTGAAGAATTCTTACATCTTTACTTGCAAGAAAGTTTAACCAGCAACACATTTTCTCAATTATCATTTGTCTAAGAAATTCTTTTAAGATAGATACACTACCAATTTTACTTAGTTCATTGAAGAGTAAGGTTTGTGCCAATAATGTTTGGACAATTGAATGCTAATGTCTGGTATCCTGAATAACTAACTTAAAGATAGTAATACGTAATGTATTAACCATTGTTACCCTCCTATTATGTTGTTTTGAAAATTTGTTCTTCTTTTGATTTGTTTTGTTTTTTCTTCTCTTTAAAAAAAAAAGAAAAAAGAAATTCTTTATTTCTCATCCACTTTTGAAGAATAATTTCACTAGATACACAATTCTAGGTTAGCAATTTTTTTCCCCAACACATTATTTCCCCACTCTCTTTGGCTTGCACGGTGTTTGAAAAGTCTGATCCACTGCTTGTACTTATCCCTCCATCAGTATGTTTTATTTTCCTCTGGCCTCTTTCAAGGTTTTTATTTTTCTTTGCTTTTCTGCCATTTGGATATGTCTATAGATACTTAATGAGTTTAGTACCCTCTGAGCTAGCCTGGTGGACTAATGTCTGTTATCAACTTCTCAGTCATTATTACTTCAAGTATTTCTTCTTTTCCTTTTTCGCTTTCTTCTACTAGTATTCCATTATGAATGCTTGTGTATTTTGTAATTGTAGTTATATATCTTATAATTTGTAACTCTTGGATATTCTATTTTTTTCCTATGAAGAGGATGGAAATGATAATTTTTCTGTACTTTGGATCTTAACCTCCCAAAGCTCATGTGCTAAAGGCTTGGTCATTAGCCTGTGGGATAAAGGGAGCTGCTAACCTTTAAAATGTGGGGCTTATTTAGAGGAAATTAGTTCATTGTGAATGTGCCCTGGAAGGGTATATTGGGACCTCAGCCCCTTTGTCTATCTCTGTTTGTGCCCTGGTCACTATGAAGCGAGCAGCTACTCTGTCACCCGCTCTCACTATGATGTTCTGACCTGCCATGGACTGACCAACCATGGACTGAAACCTCCAAAACTTTGAGCCCAAATAAATGTTTCATTTTTTAAAGTTGATTTCCCCAGGTATTTCATCACAGCGATGAAAAGTTAACACAATTTAAACTGTCTTATGTTTGGGAATGGAAAATGGAACTCAAAGTTATCTTTTTTTCTTTTTTTGTGCTTTTCTTTCTTTACCTCTGACATGAAGGTAGTCCTAACATCTACTTCATAGGATGGTATGACGTTGAAATGAGTGAAGTAAGCTATAGTGATAAGAACAGAGCTTGACATGTAGTAAATTCACAGTAAGTATTGTTAACAGGAATGAGAGCAGGACCCAAGTCTCTTGTTCTTCACTCCTCCCAAGTCTAAAGCACATAGAAGGCCACAAATATTTGTTGACTAAATGACCTTGAAGCTGGGTTAAAATATTAGTATCTCTATCATATTGCATATTTTATCTAACTTCCAGACTCATAGAACTGTGCTTATGTCTGTGGCCTTTTGACTTTGCATTGCAGCACATGGAAAAACACCTCGAACAAGAAGAGAGGTCATCATGGCTAGTTTCTTGTTTTGTTTTGTTTTTGAGACAGTGTCTTGCTATGTAGTTTAGGCTAGCTTTGAACTCACTATATAGCCCAAGCTGGCCTTGAACTCGTGGCAATCCTCCTGCCTCAGCCACCCGAGGGCTGGGATTACAGGCATGCACCACCATGCCCGACTGTGGCTAGTTTTTATATCTGTTCATTAGGGGTACAGGAGAAAAAAATGACTAAAGAGACTCACGTTGTAATATTTTATATTTTTTATGAATTCAACAGAGTATATAATACAGATCTGAATCCACTATTAACACATTGTGTAGTATAATGGCTTCCTTCATCAGCTCTGTCATGATTTCCCATGGGATCATGGGTTGTCTTCGTATCTTGCTATGTGATATCACTGGAACAATAGAGAATATCACATAATTCTTATACAAATGCCCTGTCAGTCCAGGAAATTATGAACACAACAGGAAACATATCTAGAATTCCTTATATGAATGATTTTACCATGTCAGTGTGAACACTGTACTATACTGAAAAAGGGTTACTCTCACCATTTCATTACCAAGCACATATTTTTGGCACTACTCCATCTAGTGGTTAGAATCAGAAATTTTTAAACAGGATGTTTCACATTTTCCTCCTTCTAGGCTTATTTTGGTTCTAGTTGCTTTTAAAATTAATTTCACTTATGTTGTACAATATTCTTTATTACCTTCTACAAATGGTAAAAGTTGTCTGAAATTGTATATCTTTGGTTTTACAATTTTGGCCTTTTGTTGAGGTGTTTTCAAAATGGCAGACATAAAATAAATGGCAACACAATCTATGGTTTTTTTAAAATTAGATTTTGCTTCTGTAAATTTACCTTTAAAATTCCTTTCCATGATGAGTAACAGGAAAGGCAGCTTAGAAGAAAAGTAATTAAGAATTACTTAGCATCTCATTCTGTTCACTTAATTATACTGTTACTTGTTCTAGAAACTAGTGTGTTTACAAAGCATTACAAGCTACAGGAAGATTTTATGCAATAAGTAAAGGAAAAGCAGAAAGAGCAAAGATTTAAAAGGGCATAATGTGGAGGTTAAGACACAAAAGTACTTAATAAATATGGATGCACTTACTATAAGGGCACAAATTGGCCCTAAATTTTCCAGTAGGAATTCCTGAAAGATAAACTTGAGTAGTCACCAGCTTCATACTTATCTGTCAGAATAACACAAACCAAACACTCTGAAGAAGCACACCATTACGAATATTGCTAAGAAACTAGAACAAGACACCTGCCCAAGATTACCCTAAAGATGGTCCACTGTGACTCACAAATACTCTTAGTATCTAACACAGTGGTGCAGGACACCAGGTTCCCTCACTATCATCAGTGGTATCAAGTGGAAGTTCACGCCCTTTGCCTGGAGGTCAGGATGTCATCCTCAGAATGATACCTTCTGGCTGGTCCTCCTCCTTTTTAGTATATGTGATGCTGAAGCGAGCACATGGTCCTCCTCCTTAAAGGGATGAATTTTAGAGTAACCAGAGAAATGGTGTGTGTACTCTTATAACTGTCTTTCCTGAATTGCTTCTCTCTACAGTCATTCATAGATGTCGCATGGCACTGAGTTTAGATCAGTGACTAGTGACAATATGGTGGTCTCTATTTTCCTGGCCTCACATGCACTTCCCTGTACTACCCCTGTATAGACCCTAATCTGCTGGACTTCTGTTCTATTGCATTGGCTTTCTCATCAGTATCTTTCCCTCCAAACTGTCTCACATATTCCTCCTAACGAGCTCTAAAACTTTCCTTTGGTCATACTGCTATCTGTCTATGATGCTTAAGTGGTTTTTTTGTTGCTTGAATAAGAGGACTCACGAACCTCATATTACTATCTATGATGTTTCACAGACTCACCATTACAAATCACAACTCCCTGCACAAACATTTGAATTATCTCTGATTATTTGCCACTGTTGAGTTTTTATTTCTTTTTTTGATGTCAGCCTCATTCATCCCCTTTGAACAATTCATGATCTACAGAAAGCACATCATAACTTCAAATCCCATTTCAGATACCAGCTCCTTCATGAGTCCTGTTTCATCCTTCATCATCTGCAGTCTGATATAGCTTGCACCTTTCAAGTGCTTGCTCTCACGCCACTTTTCCTTTCACCACATTTCAAGCGGCCTGCTCCATGCTCAGTGTGTACCAGCCACTTCTGCCACCACCACCACCTCACTCTTTGCTATCTTGGAGCTTTGCCCCAGCCTTTCCCATCTGCTGGGATGGTTGGACCTTGACTACAAGGTTGTAGCTCTCTCAACTCTCAGCATATCCTTCTAATAATCCTCCTTTAATAAATCTCATCTAGGTAGATGTCCTCCATCATTCTCCAGTAAAGAGGATTCTTTATACGTTTGCCTATATCACCCGTCTTTCTTCTCTCGATTGTGAATAACAAAAGGCAATCTTGTTCAATGAATGAATAACATATATCATGTATGCTGTGTGTTGAAATTGTTTTATTAGACATTACAACTCTTCTATGCCTAATATAGTATGATAAATCAAAGATAATTGATAAATAAAGATGATTGTTGAATTCAATTGACTGGCTTTTTCCTCTTCATAGTTTATAAGAATTTTGAGGGCAGTGATAGTGCTTTTTATGCCCTTCACTAATTTCACAAAACATTGCACATTATAGTGCTAATTATTTTTATTGAATCAATAGATGTAACATTTTTAATTAAGTTTATTGGTATATTTTAGATATATGTAATTATCACATTCATCATGAGGCATTTGTACCTGTACATGATATATCTTGATTATTTTATTAAATTATGGAAAATACTTAGCTTTTTTTTTCTTTGAGGAAACTAATATATTAAATATATAAATTAAAAGTATGATATTTTAGGATAGATTACTACAGTGAGTCATAATACTACCCATGTACAGTGGAAGTAATGAATTTTAATGCATGTATAAATGATAATGTTTATGTAATAGTGTACATTCTTTGGCAATAACTCTTAGTTACTTTTCTCTCATTGCTGAGACAAAATACCTGACACCCAAAGTTAAGGGAGGAAAGGTTTATTCAGCTCACAGTTTGTAGAGGTTTCAGTCCATAATCAGCTGGCTCCAAGGCAGGGTGGCATGGCAGACAGGCATCGCAGAGGAGAAACAGTCACAGAGGGCAGAAAGTAGCAAAGCAACAAGGGACTTTAGCAGCTTTTTTCTGCCCCTTTTATACTCTAGGCTACTGGGATTAGGGCAGTGCCAAACCAATCAGTGGACTGATTTAGTAATCACATACCCTTTATCCCAGCATTGCACCATGAATCGATCACACACTCTAGATCCAGCCACCTCTGAAAAGGCCCCACCTATGACCACATGAGGCCTTGGGGGGACATCTCGACACAAGCCATAACGAACTCTATAAAATTGTTAGATCAATCATCTTCATTTTCTTCTCAAAGGAGCATGTTGTCATTGCTACTCCTTTTTTGGGAATTCAATGAGTATTATAATTTTTGGCCTTGTATATCACACCCACAAAGTGTCCATATTAAAAGGCATTATTTCGTAGTTCAGTTACCACAAAGTCCAAATTCGAACATCAGTGTAGTTAACAGATCAATTAAACGATGTCGTAGAAAGATTTGGAGTGGGGAAACAACTGAAGTAGATTTAAATTGAGACTTCACAGTATCCAAGTTTTGACTCCAAGAAAATGACATGAATCTTTTCACCCAGTTTCCTTCTTCCTCACTCTTAGACTTGTAGAGAAGATCAGATATTTTAAAGAGTATCGTGGGTATTGTCTGACTTGCAAGTATTTAGTACTAATTTCTCATAAATTTCCTCAGTAGGAAAATAAGTCATTATTTCATAATACTTTCACAATTATCAGAAATGAACTAACTTATATGACTCAAGAAGTAACTCTGTTCTATCTGCTGATTTTTTTTGCCTGAAGACCCAGTTTTGTCTGGTTTGATCTTTTTTCTCAAACCTCCTCTCTAGCAATACACTTGAGTGTACAACTCCATTTCAAATCAATCGAGTATCAGGTAAAGAGCCATCCACACCTCTGTTCTCATCTCAGATAGAATATATTTTGAGTCTATCGAACACACCTGGAGCACATTTGATCTACACACTGAAAAATCCACTTGATTTTTAAAAATAGCTCTCCGTGATACGATCAATTATTCGGAATGGCCTGCAAATGTCAGATATGTGTTCTAAGCTCCACCCAAATGGAGTGAGTAATTTTCAGTCACTTGTCCAGCAGTTGAGCCAAGAAGATAGTAAATATTTATAGGCTTATCCCAGGGTGCTAGCTAACAGAGGGCCTGGGCCGCCTCTCAGAGAAAATAAACAAGGCTCTCCCACAGTTTAAACCTGTCCAGTCTTTCTCAGCCAGCTTCTCTTTCCTCTCCACAGTGATTATACAGCACTCATGTCTAGCCACGTTTAGATTGCCCTGATGTTAAGTTATAACAAAATTTTTAGAGGACACAAGAGTTGTTTCCCTTCCTTTTGACCGCATGTTTAGGTTATATGAATCATTTTGTTTAGGCCATCTTTTGCTCCACTATTTGCTTATCCCAACTCAAGAGGCCACTGCATTATTTGCTTTTGTTCATTAAGCTTTTTGGACATTTGCAAAGCATTAGAACAGAAAAGTATTTAAACAGTGGAATAGATAAAGCCGTGACAAGTAATTTCATCTGAAATCAAATGTGTAACTTTCAAGACTTGATGTTGAGAGATAATAGATTTTATGAGATTCTGAGAACTTGCAGTTTGATTTTTCTTTAAATACCTCATTGATTATGTCAATAAAATCATATCTGTTGTGATGATTTTCTAACTGAGTGTGTTGTTTGTTTATTTTATTGTTTTAAAGTTTATATGAGTCCCTGTGACTTGTCTAACAGTTTGACAGCTGGGAGTAATCTTAGAATTATCCCTGTAGTATAAACTCCTCAAGGTACAAATAAGGAAACTAAGGCTTTGGGGGGTTCGGAAGGGACATATCTTGGACCCCAGAGATTGTTAGTGATACTGTGGTGTGTTTTTCCCCAGAGGAGCCTCCCGGCTTTCCTCATAACATTCAAATCTGTTTCATGGCGTTGGGGTCATCATTTCTAAGTAATGTGGAGCAGGAAAGAAAACTACTATCAACAAAAAAAATTTTTTTTCTTGAAAACCTTAAGGGATAGTTTTAATCTTCTTTTAAAATAAGTTTGATTTGGGCCGGTGAGATGGCTCAGCGGCTTAAGCGCCTGCCCGGCAAGCGCGAGGGCCCGAGTTCGACTCCCGGAACCCACATACGAAAAAGGGGCCGGTGATATCGCTCAGCAGCACGGGCGCCTGCTGGCGCACCAGGTCCTGAGGTCGACCCCCCGGTACCCACAAAAAAAAAAAAAAAAAAGTTTGATTTTTGTTTTTAACCTTCTTTTGGTCATAAATACCATCTGAGAATCTGTTAAAAAAAAAAAAACTCTGGGGCCGGTGAGATGGCTCAGCGGCATAAGCGCCTACCTGGCAAGCGCGAGGGCCTGAGTTCGACTCCCGGAACCGACATACGAAAAAGGGCCGGTGATATCACTCAGCAGCATGGGCGCCTCCTGGAATGCAGGTCCTGAGGTCGACCCCCGGTACCCACAAAAAAAAAAAAAAAAAAACTCTGGACAATCTTGATAGAAAAACCTACATATACATGCAGAAACTCACCATCAACTTCATGGAGTCCATAGACTTCAATTTTAGGTTCATTTATACATTGGATCAGAAGTGTTTATCCGAACAATGATTGTCTAATTATATGTCTATATTTGAATCAATTTAGATATTTACTGCAATTTGCAGTAATGTGATAGCTATCCAATAAATGGTAGCTGTTATCACTAAGAAGAATATTACAAAGTAAAACAACAGACTTAAGAGGAAACTGGATGCACTCTGCACAAAATTAGTTTTGATTCCTATGATTCCACTGTCAGAAACGAGCCAACTACTTCGTGTCAACTTCAGCTCATCCAAGTAAACAGATTTTGTTTGACATGATGGGATGCATTGTAGACAACACAGAATAAAGTTTCTAGTAATTCCCTAACATGTATCTAAAAGATAACGATAGCGAATGTTGTTGACCAATAGGTGGGAATAAGACATTATAGCAATGTGTGTTTTCTGGTATTCAAATGAAATTTTTGTCAAATTGTGAGTTGACTTCTTGGGGCGGGAAGCTGATTTGACTCTTTCGCACTGAGGCTGGGTAAATCAAGTTTGTATTGACTACAGATTTATACTTTAAATCTCAGAGCAGCCATAGGGGAACCATTCACACTTAAGGACAGAAAGAGGTGTGATAGATCAAAAGTACCCAAATTGGCAATCTCTGGTCTATCCTCTGCTAGTATTTGTCCCATCATGATACTAAGGGAGACAGGAAAACCAGCATACTAGCAAATAAAAAAATCCAGATGGCAGTTTTACTACCTAAAGAGCCAGTTGAGTTTAATTTATGGATGTCTAATTAAAAAATTGAGGTGGCAGAAGGAGTCCACCAAAACAGAGCAAGACTAGTTGCCAGGAATTAGGTAGGAAAACATTTCATCTTTCAAAACACCAGTTCCTCTCTTCCTGTGTCCTAGAGACTAGCTCCGAAAAGACACAGATAGGAAGAGGAAGGCAGAGCAGGTGTTAAAGCATTGTTACCTCAAGGGGATATTCTCACACATGAAGAAGAATGAATGAAGGCAAAAGCCAATGGAAGTATTTGTCAATAATTGTGGTTTGCGAGTGCTTAGTTTTCTTTGTCACCAGGTAGTATAACCGAAGATCCGTTGTCACTGCTGGCTGAGTGATACTAGGTGAGAGAGAGCCTCCCAGACTTTGCAACTGGTTGAGGGGAGTTCACATCAGTTCAGCTTATTTTCATAAACAGGAAGAGTAGATTTAACCCAAATCAACATGCATAGAAAAAGCCAAGAGTGACCCAGGTAAGGAAATGGTGAGATTGATCTTCTGTCGTACTACAGTAAAGTAAAAAAGAGCAGTATGTAATAAAATATTACAGAGCCAGAGCACAGGACTCTCTGCATGTTATAGAATCTTAGTAAGAGCTGCTGTGGTTCTGGGAAAAGGTTTTGGACAATGCCTGAACAGTATTGAAGGATGTAAGGTACAACCTGATATAACAAAAGCAGAAAATCGTAAGAAGAAAGTGATTTGAAGCACAGAGCTGCAGAAGATTAAAAAGGAGACTAGGTGAAAGAAATGAGTGACAAGCAACTAAAGAGCCAATTCTGGATTCCATTTGTATGGCAAATAGAAAAATAGAAACAAGAATCCAGAAAAACAAGTCAGTGATGTAGAGGAACACCCTTTCCCCTTTCAGGAGTTTAAGAAGAATAAAATGCATGAAAATGATCTGGGAAAAGATGTTGTGGTAGAATGGTAGGTAGTATAGGCCAGAGTATGCCTCCCACCAATCATGGGCTAAGGACCACCTTCCATCCATCTTTAATGGCCTGGGTCCTGCCCAGGGATCCGTCTTTCTCCCAATAGCCACAGTGGAATTAGAAGCCATAAATCAGTTCTTGGGGAAAACTCCAATTCAGGGCACAGGTGCAGAAACACCTCAAAGTGTCCAAAAGTTACCTCCAGCCACCTACAAACTTGTTCTCTATTCACCCACATGGGATGCATCTCATAGATACAATTAGAGTGAATTATAGGAAATGACCTGGGCAGTTACCCCAGAGCATGTGACAGCATTAGCTGTCAAACACGCCGGAGACAGCCCTCTGTCTGGAAGGAACTTCGACTGGTGACCAGAAATAAAAGATCCCTTTGCCCTACTCTGGAGGCCCCCGTGAACCTTTTCACCTGTCCACAGAGCGTACTTCTCTTCTGCCTTCAGTAAATGCACACTTCGCTGCCTTTCCTGTGTGTCTTATCCAGTTCTTTGTTGGGGACACCAAGAACCAGGAAAGAAGCCTCACGGCGCTCTCCAGAGAATAAAGAGAAAATGGTGATGTTGAGCGTCCTGCAGGAAAATATCCCCACGAATCATAAGCAAAAGTCACAGATGAATTTGAGAAAGACATCTGTGCTCCCTGAAAATCTGTATTAGTAGCCTGAAAAACTGACATTTCTTGGAGGAAAAAATACATCATAAGGGAAGCACACTAGGCAAATTCAGGAAATGGTATAAAAATAAGACAAAGCGAAAAATTTTCCAAGTGTTCAGGCAGAGATAAAAAACTGTTTACTTTGAGAGGTGCATGTATCAGACTGACTTCAAACTTCTCTATGCAGTAGAGGGACTTGCACATTTTTAATCAAGAAACACTGTGATTTAGAATTTCATTTCAAACCGAATTGACTTTTATGTAGGTAGGACCCAGAAATATATTTTCAAATATACTACCATTATATTTGAAGAATACTTGAAGAAGTTGAAGATGTTAAGACACAGAAATAACTCCAGTCAGAGTAGCTATCATCAAGAACACACAAAAATAAATGCTGAAGAATGTGGGATGGAATGTGCCCTAAAACAATGCAAATGGGAATATAAATCAGTACAGCCACTATGGAAGTCAATATGGAAGTTTCTCAAAAAATTGAAATTAGGAATAATACATGGTCTAGCTATACTAGTTGATATACCCAAAGGGATGGAAGTTGGAGATAATAAAGTGAGCAGATATCAGTGAAACAGCAAACATAATAGAGAGAAAAATCGATAAAGCCAAACATTGATTTTTTGGAAGTCCTAACAAGATACATGAACCACTAGGAAGATTGATAGCATTTAAAAGTATAAAATTTAAGTACAATTACAGGTCCCATAGATGTTAAAGAAGTTAATAAAAATATTCTACACATGCTAGATAGTTGAACATTCAGAGAAGAATGGAATTCACCTTATTAAGAGACCTAAGTACCAAAATAAAACAAAAAATCCCAGCTTTTCACTGATTTAGTAAGGCATTTGATAAATTTGATATATCATAGCAAACTAGGAAAAAACTTGAAGATGGAGCAAGTCTTGTAAAATTATAAAACATTATTGAAAGAAATTTTACATGTATTATGTGTAAAATAAGTGTAATATATTTACATATAGTGTAATACAATTATACTAATACATATAGTATAAATTATACAAGGAAAATTATTAAACTTAGAGAAATTTTAAACAATTGAAATAAATATGAAGATAAATCATGTTCATATTATAAAAATATAGATTCTTAATTGGTTTATAGATCAAATACAATCTGTAAATTCCTGTACTTTGTTCACATGTGTGAAAAATTCTTATTAAAATGAAAAGGGCAAGCATAGATAAGTCAGTTTTGAAAGACAAAAAACAAAGTGAAAGGACTTGTACCAACAGATATAAAATCTTCTAAAACTATAATAATTAAAACAGTACTGTACTGTTGAAAGTACAGATAAAGAGAGCAATGTAACAGTATAGAGTACAGAAATTGTTCTGCTCACATTTAGTCATTTACTTTCCAGTAAAAGTGCCACTGCAACGTGAGTAGGAAGGAGAATCATTTAAAATACATGTTGTTGAGTAAATCATCTTTTTTTTTTACTCTTATCTCGCCCAATATAAACTCAAATGGAGGTGGATCATCAGTGTAAATATCTTTATAACTTTGGTGATAGGTAATCGTTTCTTGAATATCAATGAGTATAAAATTAAAACTTGATGGATTGGACTTTATTAAAATGCAGAACTGTTCATTGAGTAATGCCACCCAGTAAAGGGAAGCCACAGTGTGGGAAATGACACTTGTAACACGTGTAAAAAAAGAACTCACATGGAGGCTATATAATGCAATTTATGAAGAAACAAAATGACAACCCAATAGAAAGGCAAGGAAAAGACTGAAATGGCTACTTTACAAAAGAGGATTTTCACATGGGAGATTTTGAAAAGGCCTACTGTATCATTTCTGACCAGGAAAAAGCAAAGGGAACACTGGCAATGATTCCCCGGCACATCTACCACAGTGACTAAAATACAAAGGAGCAACAGCAAGCACTGGCAAAGATATGGAGCGGTTGGGATTAGCGCACCTGTTGGAGGGCATGAAAATCAACACCATCGCTCTGTAACACGTTTTGAAGCATCTGAGTCTCCTGAAGGCCCATGTGTTAAAGATTTGATTCCCCGGCCTGTGGTGCTACTGGGAGGTAATGAAACCAATAAGAGGTGAGGCTTAGATAAAGTTTGGCTGTGTGGGAGGGGTCCATGGAAGGGATTGTGGGTCACTGACACCCAGCCTTGCTTCCCGGCTACCATGAAGTGGTAGCCTCCTCCAATAAATGTTCTTGCCATGATGTACTTTGTCTTCACAAGCCCAAAGTAACAGGGCCAATAGCCATGGGTTGCAACCTCTAAAATAGAAGCCAAAATAAACCTTTCCTTCTTCGAAGTTGGTTACCTCAGGTATTTTGTTATAGTGATAGAAGGTAGACCAACACAGTATCTATTGCAATTCATATAGTATATACAATTCATATCACACTTGAATAGCCTCCGAAAATGTTGTCTGATTAGAGTCTAAACATAAAAATGTGATCCTCTATTCTGAGACATAGCTGGAATCAGTGAGGGTGAGGGTGCTCTTTGGCTTACACAAGTAATCTGCATGTGCAGATCAACTCAGATGTTGGTAACGGCCATTGTGCAAAGATAAGCTTGAAGATAAGTGTCAGTAACAATGTTTGGGATTGTTCCACAAAAAAAGTTATTCATGCTGAAAGCTTCACTAGAAGACAAACAGCTTACAGAAATTCTCCTACTGTAAAATACATCACTCTCTCTGAAATCAAGAGCAACATTTGTTGATACCTGAATTGTTCATTCACCTTTTAAAAAAACACGAAGGTCACAATTTTATTGTAGTTTTGAAAGCAAATGAGGGACAGTACGTTTCCTAAGGGCAGATCACCTCCGCATTCTGTTCAGAAAGCAAGGGCAAGGAGGCCTTTCCAATATGCAAAGAGATTCGGTGCCAAAATAATTTCCTTGTTTCATACTGGAAGAAACAGATTGGGGAAAAGTGCACATGCTGAGGGTGGTACTTGGAATTCACATCAGATGCCTTGCTCTTGGGTAATTTATACCACTTGTGATAAATTAAAATTGTAACAACTTCAAATCCAATACTTTCTTTAGCTGGTACAAGGAGAAAAGATTAGAAAATACCTCAGTTGGCAGTCGGAACAGGTATCGGGCTTGACCATGTTTCCTTTAATTTCCAGCCAAACAAAAGAGAGCTTCGGTTGTTGTTTTGTCCTTTTTGCAAGCCATATCTGATATCAGCTATCTGAATCTACCACACTAACCTGTAATTAGACCTTGTCCTCGGATTCAACTCCACAAAATGTCAAGGAATCAGACACAACTCTCTTGGTCTCTGTTTTAACATGGAATCTGTACTCACAAAATGCCATTCTCACTTAAATCTAGTTTTAGGCTGGCTGTTTTGAATCTTTGCACCAACCTACAAATGGTAAATGCTCAGACCTCTTTTCCTTCCTTGTGTCACAAAGCCTTGTGATCTGGGCGAGGAAGAGTGGATTGTTCAACAGTGTTTCTCTTTGACTTTGTTATTTGGTCAGTTAAGGTAAGGGAACTTTGAGAATCTACCAGTTGAGATTAAATTGATTACACAGATCATTTTAGGGTACTTCTCCCTGATCATCACTGAGGAACCCAGTGTCACGAGGGTTCAACTATTTTGTATTTTCAAGGCACAGGCAGCTGATGCCAGCATGAGCACATTGATCCCCTGGTGCCCTGCAGTCAGGCTCACTACCGTTCAGTTCTGAGGTTTACACTCGGCACTATATTCTGGCTTTCTAGCAGGGCATGTCATAGCAGAAAGACAGAAAAGCAATGCTAAGTAGTAAGTCAGCTACAAACTAAGTGGTTCTGCAGGTTTTTGCTGCTTTACCCTGAAATTTGCATCTAGAAAAAAGTGGATCCATGCTCCAGGCTCAGCATATATTTCGTATTTGCTGAATAATGTTTCGGTACACCTGCTTCTTGTTCACTGATTTACCACCTGGGATGCGAGTCTCTTCCTTTTCTCTGAACAACAGTAGTAAGTCACTGGGCTTTTCCTGTTCAGATTACCATCTTCAAGCCACTCAAACTCACTGGCTTGGGGATCATTCTTATATTTTGTTTTTCTTCTTGTTCCTGGAATGTGGCCAGATAACTAGACCATTCCCACTGCAAAATATGATTGAGAAAATAGTTTAGAGGCTGGGAGGTGTTGCTTTGTGCCATGTCAGGTAACTTAAGTAAAAACCATAGGAGTGACGCAGTTATGTAATACTTTTCCAAGATCTCAATGATTAAAAAATAATGCCACCAATAAATAGAGATAGAAGAAAAATGCCTATGTGCTTCAATGCAAGTTCACAATGGATAATATTTAGAATTTATCGCTTCTTGGTATGTCACCCACTGTCGTTTCTTCGCCGTGTTATTTATCTATATTTTTCTTTGAGGCAAGTTGGAAAGTACAGCAATGAGCCACCATCAATATCTCCATGGGAAGCAGCTGATTATGTTTCCTCGCTAATAACTTTGCTTCACTCTACCTTTACAAAGATTTGCAAAACTCATTATAAGAAAGAGAAGAAAGAAAGAAAGAAAGAAAGAAAGAAAGAAAGGAGAGAGAGAGAGAGAAAGAAAGAAAGAAGAGAAAGAGAGAAAGAAAGAAAGAAAGAAAGAAAGAAAGAAAGAAAGAAAGAAAGAAAGAAAGAAAGAAAGAAAGAAAGAAAGAAAGAAAGAAAGAAAGAAAGAAAGAAAGAAAGAAAGAAAGAAAGAAAGAGAAAGAAAGAAAAAGAAAGAAAGAGAAAACAAGAACACAGAAACTGTTCTATGTAGGAGGTACTAACCTGTTGTGCAGGCCCAATAATAATATTATCAATGAAATTTAAGGAACCAAAAGCAAAACCATGTATAGGTGCATGTGTTTATAATTCTGGGAAGATTAATAGCTTTCCTCACATTCTCAAAGTAATTCCAGGCTCCCTAAAGCTTAAGAGCCACTGTGACAGCAACTGCATTTTCTTCAGAACACACCCATTCTCTGTTTTTTAAATAAAGGACTGATGTTTTAAATCTCTGCTGCTTGCCCAGGCTACTATCCTTTCTGATCCGGCCCGCGGATCAACTCGTGGGTCCCACCTGGAGGAGAAATGGGATGGGGGGACAGGGCAAGAGGAGAGAGAAACGGAGACAAGATGAAGGGTTCCAATCAAGTCTCGTTTATTGAGGAAGTGTCTAAGGCACTTATAGAAATGGAGGCAGAAGCTCTCATCTCACGGGGAATGTAGTGAGCACGGATAGGTCGTCATTTCCGGATTAGGCTGGAGAGGATCATGGGGGATGTAGGCTGGCGCACCAGATGCCCTCAGGAGGGGGAGGCGGGGTGGCAACCGTGAAATTGTCTCATCGCTCCCTACATCTCCTCCCTTATTATTTTATAAGATCAGGAGTATGGCAGGCCCTGTGAGGACAGCGCCTGTCTTAGGTCAAGGACTCTCCATATGAATCCAATCATGCCTTACCCGTCATGGGCATACAGGACAGCAATTGGTCCTGTGCCTGTCTTAGGCGGCCGATGGTGTAACATATGTGTCCTAGTTTACCGTCTCTGGCTGCCTGTCCGGTGCCTCAGGACAGTTGGCCTCTATCATCATATGGGCCATTTGTGGAGATTGTCTCTCGATAAGTTTGTTGATCTGCCATCTCCAACTGGTGATAATGTACCTGAATGGGCTTGGCCAGGAGCGTGTCAACCCTGTTGTTAAGGAGCATCTTTAAATCAGAAATCCTCATTGTCTTGTTGACGATGACCAATGTAAACATATTACAATAATATATTTTGTATAACAATTTTTGATGACCTATGAAAACCAGATCATTTAACACATTACTTTGAAAAACAAGAAACTCTCAAATCATAATACAACAATAAACAATAAACAAAACATGTATTACATTTATAGAACCAATTTTAACATCATTTTGGCCAGCTGGCAACTTTTGGTAGAGGCATACCAGACAAACGTTTTAAAAATCCAAAAATGCAAAAAGAAAATTTGTTGAGCTCAAATAGAACAGCTGTTTACAGGTTGGGCACGCAGAAAAACAAAACATACAGACAAATTTATTTAAAAATCAGAGTGCAGTCATATATATATATATATATTGGCCAAATTAAATTATAGTAACTCTTTTATAATTTTAGAAGTTTGTAATTACAAATAGACTAGTCAGAATTATTTGTAGGTCAATAGCAGAGATCTCTTATAAGAATTTGGAAGAAACAAAAATAAAATTTCTTTATAAAAATATTGACAACTTTTATGTTTTTTCTTTATGTAGCTTTTAGCTCAGTCATCTCCATACTCTCTGTCACATACTCAAACCTTTATTTTTTACTCTATCAGTATTTTTTCTGTAAGAATATCATTTATGTAAATTTTCTTTGATATATCTTTGTCGAAGCTTATTTTGACCCCTTGTTTCTGGGTTGTTACAATTTTGCCCAGTTTCCCGCTAGCTGCAAATGTTGCAGCCATTTGTGATTTAAGAGCAGAGGCCCTCTTTGTGTGTGGAGAAAGAGAAAAGCACGCTTTAGGATAAGGTTTTTGTCCCAGGTGTTTTGAGCCAGGGCACCCAGCTTGTGTTTTTTATTGTGGCTTACTCAGCTTACTCGATGTTTTGACAAAGCAGGCATTTACATTTTTCCTGTAAAACTTTCCTAGATGCTTGTAGGCAGCGCCAGGCTGGCGACGTCCAGACTGGCCATTGGGGCAGCACTGGCACCGCATACAACCAGGAGTTTATATATGGAAACTAATTTGGGTGCTCAGGCTTTTCGGTGACAATATTTTATACTCTATTGATTACCTGGGGGTGGTGCGACCCTTTAGCTAATCATTCCACATTGAATGTGGGCTACTCAAGCTCACAGAAGTTTTGGAGCTTTACTTTTTATTTTAATTTTATAATCCCCTTTGAACTCATCAAAATTGTTAAGCATACATTTCAAAACAGTTGGCTTATTATCAGCACAACCCATTATATCAATTACTTGGACAATATAGCAACCCACAGTTACAATTTATCTAAGCAAGTCCTGTCTCCCCCACTCAATCTGAAATGCAAACGAAATTTGAGACTAACAAATGGTCTCTCGCGGGCAGGTTGAATTCCTCTGGTAACAGTGACGTGGAAGCGCAGGCACAGGGGCGTGACATAGATGTAACACGGGAGAAATACACAAACAGACAATCCCGGGAACAATAACCACACCGCTCCCGACCTCAAATTTAGAGCCTTGCGTCCTGCCTTGCAGCCGATCTGGGGGGGCCAGCTGAAGATCAGCTTTTTGGCGCCTTGGCCCCCCAAGGGTTAGCTGCCAGGCAAGGAGGCACTGAGGCCCCCTCCTTAAATACACTTTTGGAGGCCTTACAAAGTCCTTGGTTGCCATGGAAACTGCATTCTTTACCTTATCACCTCTCCGAAATAGCCCTCTGTTTTTTCTGTTCAAGGTGGACCTGTTCTTTTAGATCATTAATTTTATCCTTTAAGGTTAGAAGGGCCGGGCGGCTTTTGGGTGTCAGACTGGGGCTTAGTTGTTAAGGTGGGAGCCACAAAAGGAGGGTTATGATAGGTAGTAGCCTCCTCTGCCAGCTGAGACCAGTCAATCTCTTGGAAGTCAGAAAGGTCAGGGTATATAGAAGGGTATTGAGGAGGAGGCGTGGCGGCGCCAAGTTCTAGGGAGCCATTTTGAGAGGGGTCGCCATTTTGAGGGTCCTCGTGAGCCTCAGAAAGAGGAAGTGGCAGTGGGTCACCATTTTGAGGGGGCTCCAGAATATCAAGAATCACAGAGCCAGGGGAACTGGGCTTAGGGGTAGGACTATGGGAGGAGTGCAATGCAGCCTCACCTTGAGAAAGCATCTCAGCAACTTGGGGATCTGAATAGCATTGAGTTAGCAGTTCCAAAATTAAAGTCCAATAGGCAAAAGCAGTCACCGGAACCTTTTCAGAACCAAAGACGCTATAAAAATCTTTGAGGGCATCTCCCACCCTGTTCCATCGATTAATGTCAATGGAACCCTCTAGAGGGAACCAAGGGCAGACTTTATGTATGAATTGAAAATATAGAAATAAATCTTTAGTCGTAACCTTAATTTCTCTCACCTTGAGGGCCTTACTGAGGCCATTAACGAACAACTCATGTTCACTTAATGCTTGACCCAAGAAATAAATTTTTAGTCATAACCTTTATTTCTCTCACCTTGAGGGCCTTACTGAGGCCATTAATGAACAACTCATGTTCACTTAATGCTTGACCCATGTCGAGGGGGAAAAGGAAGTAGATGCCGTTCACTTACCGTGACTCAGGAGAGACGTAAGGTGGCCGTCTGCACGGATCACAGGGATGGAGTCCCGGAAAGAGTACCTTGGCCAAGGCTTTAATGGCGAACGGTCCCATTGGAAGGCGTCCTCTCTGGGTGGGCCCCATGTTGGGCGCCACTTGATCCGGCCCACAGATCAACTCGTGGGTCCCACCTGGAGGAGAAATGGGATGGGGGGACAGGGCAAGAGGAGAGAGAAATGGAGACAAGATGAAGGGTTCCAATCAAGTCTCGTTTATTGAGGAAGTGTCTAAGGCACTTATAGAAACGGGGGTGGAAGCTCTCATCTCACGGGAATGTAGTGAGCACGGATAGGTCGTCATTTCCGGATTAGGCTGGAGAGGATCATGGGGGATGTAGGCTGGCGCACCGGATGCCCTCAGGAGGGGGAGGCGGGGCGGCAACCGTGAAATTGTCTCATCGCTCCCTACACCTTTCCTTTTATTCTCTAAGTTATTTAAGGTAAAGGAATCATGGTGTTCTACATTTGATGTTTTTTACTTATTCTTGCCTGAGCAGAAATCAGTGTCTGGCCTCTCATCGTACTCTTCTAGGGCTGGCAGTGTCTGCCCACTCCAGCTTTTATAGGATTTTTTCTTTTTTCTCAACATTTATCTGTTTCTGGGAAGCTTTTAAAATATTCATTTCCCCTTCTCTCTCAAATACCCTCAGGTTCCCTAGTTCAGACAAATTCTTACAGATTGTGTCTTCCCTGAGAATTGCACAAGTTCCTCCTCTACTTTTACTCTCCCGTTCTCATATATGATAATAGTTTTGAAGTTACTTTAAGGGATATTTGTTTCCATAATTCTCTTTCATTAAAGAAGCAAAATATCCTTTCATGTACAGAGAACATTAAATGTATGAAGAATTTGCTCTCCACTTCCAGAGAGCTTTTCTGGATGCCAGTAATTTCTATATTTCATTTACAGAAGAAATATCTAGTTCCCTTCACCTAGCTCCTACATTTGATTGAAGCAAGAACACAAAGCCAGTTAGGTATTTACCAAGCTCATACTGGGTTTAGACAAAGTATCAGCTGAGTGTCATTCATGGTTTTTCTGCCAGTTCTCCTGGGATGATTCCTTGTCAATAATTGGGCCAGAGTAAAATTAAAAGTTTGAAAATTAGACTTTTCAAAGTGCTTTAAAGTGTTTTGAAAGACTACTGAGCAATATCTCTCAGTGATTTTGCTTTTTTCTTTTTTGACAATAGGTTCACATTTTTACTATTTCATAATGTGTCCACTGGAAGAGATGGAAATCAATTATTTAACTAAGACCATTCATTTTCCTAATCAGTTAATTTTGCTGCTGGGAAAACAGAGATTTTGCCAAACAGCTCATCCTGCTAGTGAGGCAGGGCAGAAAAGTTCCGTAGAAAAATGTTCCTCACTTCCAGCCTTTGCTAAAACTCTGAGTGGCTCCAAACACCTTAACTTTGCTTCACTCAAAATTGTATTTAAAAGTGTTTTATTCAGACCATTTTCCCTATTTAGTGTTCTTTCTATGAACCCAAAATTTGGAAATCCATTAGCTGGGTTTTTGGTAAGATGATTGCCCTGATAGTCAAAGATAGTTAAGGCCAACTGCATGTGAAAGTCTGAACTTCAAGTCAGTGAAGCAGTTAGGAACACGCAAAGGATACAGATGCTGTTCAGTAATGAAGTTATATTAAACAATTTGAACCCAGGGAGTTAGTGTTAGGCTCTGTGCTTCTAATATTTGTTCAGGCTCAGTCTCATAGAGAATTTAATATTAAAATACCCAACTTTGCATGGTCTGATAAAAAAAAAGCCTGAATGATCAGCCAAAGCTTTATGTTGGTTGTGAAAATTAAACTGGGCTGTCAGTCCACTGAATATAGAAACCACAAAAGAAGAAATTCACCTTCTAGATTTTAGCACAAAGGAGGAAGGATACAAGTTATCTAATAACCCGCAAAGATAAGAGAAACTGTCTCATCTCGCACCGGTTGTTCCTGTTGGTAACTTGAAATCTAAACTTAATCAAATCCTCAAATCCCAACATCACTGACAGTGCTTACAGTTTACTGATCTACATAGATAAATGGCCCCATTAAGGTCAGGGCAGTTATGTTTGTCTGAAGAATATACGTCTGTATTTTAAGTTGCATTATCAAGTTTATCCATGGGATAAGGGTTGTTTACCTTCACAAATTCCAGGCTTCTGAGCTGAACTAAACAGGGCAAGTTGAAAGGCAGGAGCTCAGAGCAGTATGCAGCCTTTTAACAGCTTGTGGTCTGCCAAGGATGAATTAGTAAAATCTAGACTTATCTCTCAGCTCTTGGGCTGAGGGCAGGGGGGCCCTCAGGTCTTGCCTGCTACCTGCAGCCTCAGTTGAAGCCCCTGCAAAGCTGATAGTTGCAAAGTGCAGAGAATAATGCTGCAAAGTATCTTGTGTTGGATTAGCATCTACAGATGTGGGTCCAAGAAATTGCTCAACAACCCACAAAGGCCAAGGTCGATCTGCCACGACATGAGCGCCCCACCCTTACTAGGTCACTTCGGGCTCGAGGCCAGTTTAGTCTGTACAGCCAAATTCAAATTTTCTCCTATCCTCTTGTTTCCAGTTTGTTGTGCTTCTGTGAAGTGAGATGCTTCTTCATCACTGGATCAGGCAGAAAGGTAGTGACGGAATAAGACATGGAGAACACAGAACTCTAACAGATCAGCACCCATTTTTGCCTGTGCTGTCTTGAACGTGATCAGCCAACCGGCATTTGCACAGCGCAGCAGCTGCTTGCTGCCACCTGCTGTACTCCCTGTTGCTGGCAATCATGGGACCAAAGCTTACCACACAGGGACAGAAAGGAAAGCAGAGGAAGCCAGAGATTGGCAGGATTCTCATTACCCAGGAGATCCCCTCAGGAGTGTAGTTATGAATTCACATCACAAAAGCATCCACCTTTTCCATCATGAATAGACAACAGAAAGTTTTTCAGGGCTGAGAATAGGTTTTCCTTTATCCTGACACATGATTATGTCTTCCACATTGTAATTGTGGAGGGAAAAAGAAACTGAGTTGTACAAATTCAGGTTTAATAGAATTTAAAGTGTCTGCCCACTAAAACTTCTTCTGGATAAACACTGGATCAAAATAATGAATTAATGGTGTGCAAGATACTTGGAATAAGGCTTGAAGATACATATTTCAAGGTGATCAAGACTTTCTGAAAAAACTGTCACATCATTCTCCTTCCCTTCCCAATCTCTTTTCTTTCTTTCATTATCAGATTCCTTAAGTGACCCAATTTCCTTTTGGTAAACTAACTTCCAGATGCCCGCTCTAATGTGTCTTCCATACTAACTCTCAAATGAAATGAGTAAAGTGAAATTCACTGATGGTCTTTGACTTCGAAGTTCTCCTCTTTGGCTTACTCCAAATCCATTTTCCACGGTCTGCTTTCAGTCTATTCACAACTCATCTCTGTCTTATTTCCTTCACGGCCCTTTGTCTTTTTCCCCCTCTGCCTACTACTTTTGAAATTCAAAAGGAATACTTAGTTTTATTTACTTTTATTGTTGGCAGTAGGAAGGAATCTAAATTTGGGCACGAATAGGTTGCTTTTCTAACTCTGAACTGATTTTTTCTCTTTCATTAATTTATTGATTCATCAGTAATAACTTTGCTAGTGACTTACCTAGAAAATCTTAATTTTGCCTAAGTGTTGGACTCTTCTCTTCTTAGCGCTTTTTCATGAGATAGAAAGGTTTTATTCCATAATGCTTATGGCATAAGCTATACAAATTCTATAATAGAGGTTACAGAGTAAGTAGACACGCATAACCATGCAGTGGTAACATTTGCCTTTGGAAAATAATGATTTGTATGACTTTTACTATGGGGTTAACATCCTCTGGCCACATTTTCAGGATCTGGTAGTATGTTTTTAAAGAACCATACCGTCTTCAGAGATTTAACTTATATACCTGGATATAAGCTCAGTCTCACATAGGATAGCATTAAATATTTCTTTTACAGCATGTTTCTAGCATAGGTCAATCCTCTAAAGGTTGGCTTGTTAGCTTGCCAACATCAGGAAAACAGAGGTCAAGATACCAGTGACTTGAGAAGTTAATCCCTTTATGAAGTTTAAAAGACAGTGTTATGGAATAGAAATGAGAAAGCGTGCATGCTTGGCAGGCTCTTGTGACGTATGCATCTACTAATAATATGTGGACCTCTGCAGGAAAACACGTAGCCAAACGTAAGATATGTCTTTTTTTTTTTTTTTGTGGGTACCAGGGGTCGACCTCAGGGCCTCGTGTGCCAGCAGGCGCCCGTGCCGCTGAGCGTTGTCACCGGCCCTTTTTTTGTATGTGGGTTCCGGGAGTCGAACTCGGGCCCTTGCGCTTGCCAGGCAGGCGCGTGCGCCGCTGAACCATCTCACCTACCCCCAAGACACGTCTTTAAAGACAATATTTTGAAAATTCCTATCAAGTATCTCCTTGTTTTATAAGTGCCCAACATTGTAAAACAGACTGATAGAAATAGAATGATAAATAAAATCAAAACAATGTTTACTTCCATCATGAAAGTTTCACCGAGCACTGCTATCTGATAATATAAGCTGTTTCTTATTTTCTTGCACTGTTACTGTATTCCCTATAGACTTTTAGGGTGGATACATAATATTTATTGAACATTTTGTTTACACATCTCCCTTACCATGAGGCCATAATCTCATAAAAGAGAGACTATGCTTCTATCTCTGTGAATTTACAAGTCATACTGCTTTGTGCATGGCATATGCTTTGTAAATGTTCAGTGAATAAATGAATTAAGAGATTCTTACCTCAAAATAGATGGCAGAAAACACACGAATCTGAATTTTAAGAGAGGACAGCAAGAGTTGTGCTGAATCCTAGTGTAGACATTATATGTCAAGATTGGAATCTCAAACTGGACATGCAGATGCACAGGTGTAATCTTATCTGCTCAGGAGGCTGAAACAGGAGGATTGCAAGTTCAAGGCCATCCTGGGTAAATAAGTGAGGCCCTGTCTCAAAATAAAATTGAAAGGGCTGAGGGTGTAGTTCACTGCCAAAGCATTTACCTTACATGTGTAAGGCCCTGGGTTCAATGCCCAGTACCACAAAAAAATAAAAAAAATAAAATAAAAAAGAATCCCAAAGCAATTTTTATTGTATTTTCACCCTTTGTCTTAGGGTCAATTTTTAAGCACAAAGAGATCCTCTGGTCTAATATCTCTAATTTTCAGAAAGTGGATGAAGTCAAACAAATAATGTTTCCCCAAATGTCAAATATGCTGCATGGTCATTCTTCATTAAGGTTAAAAAACTTGTCTAAGACAAACAGAAGCTTTATCTGCTTAGAATTAACACCAAAGTCTCCTCATGCTCTGAAAATTCCATGTATTTTTCATGTTGCTAGTTGTATATTTATGCTGCTATATTTATTATAGCATTGCCTGAGTTATCTTTTACACATTTGTGTGATGTGTGAATATATGTCATTACTAATTAAAATTTGAAGCATTTATTGATTTAAATTAAAAATAATAAAACATTACTATGCCATTCATCACCATTTATGAAGAGAAATAATAATAATAACTTACCTTTATTGAGAGCTTATATCTTACCATATATATTTAATCCTCTTAACAACCATGCTAATACATAAAGATGAGGAAACTGAGGCACTACAGGCTAATATCACAATCTAGTAAATGTCCAAGAAGAATTGAAATCCAAACAATCTAGAGGCCAAATCACTGACTCCTAGAATGTACTTTCCTTCAAATCTGACATCGTCCTAACCAGCCAAGTGGAGAAGGTGGTATGATAACACAAAAACACAGTGTAAAGCCAAAAGTACCAACGTTTAGATATTTGAGAAGCCAGAGGGAGGGATAGGAAGAGCAGTGTATGCATTGCCATCCACGAAACTCAGGGTGATGAGGCCTATCACTTGACCACTCTCACTGGAAGCCCACTTTCTCTTCCTTGGTTTCTCTCCCATTTCACCAGCGCTGGTGTTGAATGTCTCTATATCCTGATGGAGATGCGTCCCCTTTCCTAACTCTTTGTCATACAGGCATGTACATTGGTGAGGAGCTCTGGCACTTGGGAACAAGCAAGAAGAGATTTGAGTATTGCTATTTCTTTCTGGGTATTTCTATTTATGAGTTTCTCTACCCTCTATTTGCCCTTTCCTACCTATTTTTTTTTTGAAGTGATTTGTCCTTTTCAAAACTGTCAACATATCACATTTATTAAGAAATCTTCTTGGCAGGAGATCAATCAGTATTTATAGGATTTTGATTTAGTGTTCATTGAGTCTACCATCAATACTAATGTATTCTAACACATCTCAGAATTACTGTGTAATGTAGTTCAGGCCTAGGTAATATATTTAACATGAAGTTGATATGGAATATGTCCCTAAATTCTCTCATCAGCCAATATCTTTGTCTATTTCTCCTTCATTTGAATTTGTCCAATAGATTTTATACCTTTCATAAAATTTTGAAATATGTTGTTGAAATTACTTTGCATATCATAACTTCCCCTATGTTTAAAGAGCAGAGCCATATTATTGAAAAAAAATCATATTTGCTTGCTTTTTCTGGTATTCTCTAACTACCCTGGAAAGGAACAGTGTCAGGAATAAGGTCAAGCTGAAGAGATTGGGCTTGCAGAAGTTGGGCTAAATGTATTCTAATGAGGTAAACCAAGAATTGAAATTGAAATCAACCTATAAAATCAAAGCACCTCATAGTAGTCATATTTCCTTATTTTAGATCAGTGTTACACTTAAACAAATAATCAATTAATTTAATAGATACTTTAAATTTGCATTTTATATTAAAATAGCATGGATGGGCCAAGTAAGTCCTTCTTTGATGTGCTACTAAGAGGGTATATGGCTTTAAATATATTAATTTCACTGTATATTATTTCACTTTCTGATAGCTAAGGGGGTTGGTAAGAAAATTCTAACTCTAAGACTCTGTATCCAATGATGCAGAGAATTTAATAAAAGTTCTGACAGTGAAATAATTAAGAAATTATGATGCTCTGCAAAAGACAAAAAATCAAGTAACATGGATATTGTGAATTATTCTCATTAATCCAAAAAATAATGAAAGTAAGGGAATGAGGGTCTACAACTTTGAGTCAAACAGTCATGGGTTTAAACCTAACTTTGCCACTTCCTACCTGTGTGATCTTGGGTTACTTAAAATCCCTGAGGCACAGTTACCTCATCTGTAGAATAGAGTGAGCCCCTTACCAAACCGAATTGTTGTGTATATTAAATTAGAGAGTGTACGCTTAGCCACTAACAGAGGATCACATATACAATCAATTCCTAATAAATGATTATTCCTATCTCATAAGGCTTAAGGCAGATTTGTGCTCTTTAAAAAATAGCAAATAATAGGGTCATCATTAAATTTTATTCCCATTGACTAGAAAACATTTTTTCTCAAGATTGTGTCGTCCATTACTTTTAATTAAAGAATTCCACGACATCTGAACCAAGGTATAACTAGAACAGAACTGAAAGCTGTTACATAAGTAATACCATGTTTGATTAGAATTTGATTTCTATATTAGATTATTATAAATTTAAAGCAACACAGATATTCAAATAGCTGCATAAAAAATATCTGCATACTAACCACCAAAATCTACACTGAATATTTTAATATATTTGCTTTATCACATTTCTTTCTACCCACTTCTCTCTCCATCCATCTTTATTGCTAAATTAAAGTGCATTATTTTTATTAAAATTTCAAGACTAAAAACAATAAGAATTAGAAATATACTTTTCCCTACAGCCAGGCCAAAAGAAACGGTGAATTTTCAAAACCCATTTTAAAAAATTATGTTCCATGTCTTACAAAATTTGTAAATTATATTCTTTCTTTGACAACTATTTTATTATAACTGTCTTTCACAATGAAGAATAGTTAGAATTGCAGAACTTAATTATATTGCAAAATTAGAGGGCTAAGCAGTCACAGCAGAATACACATATGCGACTTATTTTTCTATCTTGAGAATAAAGCTAATGAATCACATATTCTGTATTCTATAAAAATTATCTCCAAAAATATTTTCATAAATTGAAAATACCATCTTTCGGGCCGGTGAGATGGCTCAGCGGCGTAAGCGCCTGCCTTGCAAGCGCGAAGGCCCGAGTTCGACTCCCGAAACCCACATACGAAAAAAGGGGCCGGTGATATCGCTCAGCGGCACGGGCACCTGTTGGCGCGCGAGGTCCTGAGGTCGTTCCCCCGGTACCCACAAAAAAAAAAAAAAAAAAAAAAAAAAAAGAAAATACCATCTTTCAAATGACATACTTTGATATTTAGGTAATTCAAACATTAGGTGAAAACATCTTCTGGAGAAAGCCTTTCTCTGCCAAGTTCAAGTCCAAAAGCATCTTTCTGCTAAACTACCCTATTTTAACCAATTAAAATGAGCACTCTTAATGAAAATCCCTATGGTCATTCTGTTAAGACACAGAGTTGACTATGGCACTCTTAACATTTCATCTTGCTCTATCGAAAAACGCACTTTGCGGCACCCTGGTAATCCTTCTAGGAGTCAAATGTCCAAGGGCATCTTTCATTTCAGTTAAAGCTATCTTCGTGCGCACCCTGCTCTCTACAGTATTTCTATGCAAGCTCTACCCTCTGTAAGTAAAATCCTCTGGGATCTGAGCTTTTTCTCCAACTAGGCTCAATTTCATGGAACCCATTCTTCCTTCTCTCATTACAGGGCCATTAAGACTGACACTTGCTTGTTACTGCCTTGCTCCCTCTGAAGGCTCTGCTATGCAGAGAGGCCTCTGTTTCTTCAGAGACGCTGACCCAGCATTTCCCCGCTTAACATCACCTTCAGTGGGAGTTGGTCTATTGTAGTAGAAATAATACAGGTTTTTGAGTCAGTTATGCAAAAATGTTCACCAGGTTCTTATACGATGCTAGGCTCTGCTCAAGGAGCTGGGGTCACAGCAGACTAAGGTGCATGCTTGCCCATGTATAGTTCACTTTCATTCAAATGTGAGAGACAATAATTATAATAAGAAACAGATGAGTGAAATGTCTAGGAAACAAGACCTCCAAACAAGAGTGTAAACAATGACTAGGATAATCTCCAGTGCTGATAAATGCAGTGAAGAAGATAAGACCATGTCATGGAGGGAGGACTTCAGCACAGCAGGCAACGCTACCCATTTGGATAGCTAGCGTTTGAAGTTTTAGCTGGATGATGAGAAAAATGCAGTTGCGAAATGCACTTATCAAACAGTTAATGAGGAGATAACTGTTAGCATACTGGTCTTAGGAAGGTGACAAAGGTTCCAGTCCAGGGAGTGGTGAGACTGACCTTCATCAGGACTAGTGAAGTCCATTCCACTGGATAGCAAGCAGAAGGAAAGACAGGCGTAGGTGCTGACTCTGGTGGGGTAAAGGATGGGGTGGGGTAACAGGAAAGGAGTTCTGGATGAAGCATGAGGTGTGGTCCACATCTGATAGTAAGGAGAATGAAGGTACTGAAGAAAGGAGGAGAGAGGAGGAGAGAAGTGACCAGGGCAGTGTGTAAGGACTGAATGACTACGTTGAATACCTGTTTTGTAACTGTGGTCTTAAGTTTCAGGTACCTCCTGGTTGAGTTATCCTGGTGTAACTCTTACCAGGCCATTTTCAGCTCCTCTGCCAAAGGTATGGAGTGAGTAAATACTTCTAGGGAGATTCTAGCCCAGTGTGACTGTGGGAAGGATGACCTACTGGAACAAAGGGTGTCTGTGAAGAAATGGTTGTTGAACTGGGTCTTGGGAATTAAGCTTGGTAAAGAAGGGAGGATGGGTAGGTTTAGGGTAGTAAATGGTAAAAAATGATAGAGCAAATGGACCAGATGGTTCAATGTGGATGGAGATTTGATAAAAGGTGAGAAATACACTGCTAGCAGAAATGAGTGTAATGTAATATTCAGATACAAGACATTTAGAATGGAAGAATTTTTAGGTAGCAGTGAAGCAGAACTTAAAGAACAATCCCTCTCAAACTCCCCCACCCCCACCCTGTAGCTATAACTTTTTGTTTTGGAACGGATAAAGATTAACAACTATGCTCTGTAAACAGGATTTATGTCATCTTGTTCTCACAGGATTCATAAAGCTCTGTCTTCTTTCAAGGTGAAGTTATTAATTGCTTTGCCTTGCTTCTGTACCCTCACTTACCTCCACCTCCAGTTTCTAAAGACCAACCCTCTAAGCCAAATGTACAAAACTTGAACCTTTCCTTTGTTCTAATGCCCAGCACTTTGGACACTATTTTGGCTGGGTCGATGTGCATCTAAAATCCTGGAAATAAATACCTTTTCCCCATTGGTCTCTCTGATCTCCTGGATTCTGCAATAGCAATAGGAATAACAATAACAGTAACAATTACTGGGTACTTATGTGCAGGTGCTTACTAGGCAGTTCATACTCATTCAAACTCTATTTCAGCTCTCTGAGTTAGGAACCACAGTTACATCCATTTCGCAGAAGGAACTGCAGAACAAGACATTATGCAATATGTTCCAGACCCATAGATAGACTGTAGCTGGGTTACTTTATAAAATGATAAGCAAACTAAGATGTGACAATGTGAGTAAATGACTGTTGTGGTCAGAGTTTGAAAGGAAATAGATTTAATACAGGACACATAATTTGTAGGATTATTTTATAATATTCACCCAAAAAGTCAAATGTAGAGAAGTGCAACAGATCTGTCCACATACTAGAGACCTAAAGAATCCATCTAAGGGCCTGGATCCCTCAGCAATGTCCTGCACAAGTCCAGCTGAAGACCTAGAGCCCATGGCAATGTCCTCCATGAGTCCAACTGGAGGTCTAGAGCCCAGGACAATGTCTCATGCAAGTCCGTATCAAGGATCAGCACTGGAAAGACCCAAAGGTCAGTGGTAGAAGCTAGAAAGTCTGCACTAGAAGCCAGGAGATGATGTCCAAGGTGAACGTGAAGACTGGAGCTCCTCCAAAGAACAGAAGCAAGTCATTCCTTCCTTATTTCCCCTTTATACCCTCCAGGCAACGAGCCACCCTGGGGTGGGTCTTCCACACCCTAGGGTGTAGAATTGCTGAGCCAATTTCGTTAAACTTCTCAAGTTGACACAATCAACCAACCATTACAGTCCACCCCTTGTCAACTTGGCAACCAGACACATTTCTTTAAACCAGTTTCCAGATATAGACACACTCATAATGATGCCTAATGTGTTATAACTATCCTGCCTACAAACAGAAATGCACTAATTGCCTCCCCAGAATAAAGGTAAGTTTTCTTTGGGTGATGCTTACTTTTATCATTTCATAATTTGAATATTATAACACAGGTTTAACAGTCCTTAAGAACCAGTGTTAGGTCTATCAACATTATATCACATTAGAAACATATCAGGAAAGAAACAGTACAATTACAATCCTCTTTTCTGTAGCTAATCACAGGGTCATAGCTGGTATTTAGAACTACCTTTTTCTACTACCCATTCTGTATTCCCTTGTCCATCAGCAACCACTTCATCAGGTCTTGATTCTTTCCCCGGGGGAGTGACACATACCTTTGTTCCCGAAGGTTTGCACTAGGAAGCACAATGATACCATTGAACTGGAAGCTAAGACCTCCCTTGGTCATTTGTTCTTATACCTCTGAGGAGACAAGCTAAAAAGGGAGTTGCAGTGTTGTTAGTGGTGACTGACCAGACTCTTAAGGGGAAATTGGATTACTACTTCACAATGGAGGAAAGAAAGAATATACTTGGAGTGTAGGAGATTCCTTATGGCGCCTCTTAGTATTACCATGCCCTGTTATTAAAGTCAATGGGAAACTACAACAACCTAACCCGAGCAGAATGACAAATGGTCCAGAGCCTTCAGGAATGAAGGTATGGGTCACTCTACCAAGGAAAGAACCAAGACCTGCTGCAGTGGTATGACCAAAGTAGGGTGAAACAATTACTGGTATGAAGGAAGAGGACAAGACCAAAAACCAGGTGGAGAAGAATTCATCCATATAGATCTTAGAGTCAACAAGAATTATGAGAGGAATAGTAGCAGAAAAAAAGACAACCAGGCACAAACATTCACCAATACTGACAGCAATTAACTGGAATACCAACAAATTATAACACCTAGGGGCTAATGAATGGTGACATCTGATCATCCAAGATTCAAGGGACCTGGGTGCTTTGAAGGGCAAATGGTAAGTACATTAGAAGTAGCAATGAAGAGCAAGTGAAGCCTGTCCTTCTCTACGGCCTAAGAGTGGGAGTACAAGCAGCTTCCTTTTGAAATGGTCATAGAGGAAGCAGCAATTTCAGGGACAGCAAGGTTTAGGCTAGTGCAAGGAAGCGAAGGAATGTTCGAAGAAGAGTTTGAGGATATTGAGGGTTTCCGAAGGACACCATAGAGAAACTAGGGAGGGTGATTGATCGGGTCAGATTGGAGGAAGGATGCATGTGTGTGGATGGACAGATGGGGATGTCTGTGTAATGATATGGAGGGCCTGAAGCTTGGACTTCTGATGGAGCAGAGAAGAATGAAGTTGGAGATGTATTGGAGAAGGACAGAGCCACATGAATGAAGAGAAGCAAATGTGTCTTTGTTATGGCTGGCATTTGAAGTATGAGGCTAAGCTCTACCCTAGATCAAATGGTTGATTTTGACTAGACCATTTAAATTTTCTCATTCTTAAACTGCATAATAATACTTAGATTTCAAAGGAATAATTAGGAATATCTATATATTATTGTTATTATATATAGTTATGTATTATTTATATATCTAATATATAATATTAGATATAAATAATATTATATATAATAATAATATTATTATTTATATATATATATATATCAGCATAGAGTAGGTACACTAAAAAATGAACTGTGATTATGATGATAAGCACAATTATGATGAATTATGACATAATATTCTCAAAAATCATCACTTTCTCCTCATTTTCTGGAACTTTTTTACTATTACATCCAACTTTGTGGAACTACCTTGAGCTAGGAGTTGGAAGTAGGATAGCCTTAGAAAATTGTTCAGGAAAAATTGTGTAGTTGAGCAGTAAGAATATGGGAATGACAAATAAAGTTGATATGAGAAAATAGTAGGCCATTCTGAGGGACAGGAAATCTGACAAATAAAGCTAGAAAAGCCCTTACTCTGGAATCAGAATGAGCAGTATATTAAAAGCATTTGCACCAAACATATGGTTCCAGCACAGTATTCTGAAGCCCTTAGCTACAGAGATGCTCAGAAAGAGCAACTAAAAGACAAGCATATATATATATATGAAGCATATATATATATATATATATATATATATATATATATATGTAAAGAAGGAGCTACCTTCCTGTTGCCATGGTCTTGCTTTTTCACATTTTCCTGATGGCAATAGTTACAGACCAAATTGGAAGGTCGCCTTTAGCCCTCTGCACCCTTGTCCTCTCTGGCACATGCATGTTTTATGTTTGAAATATTAATTACAAGTCAAAGAAGTAATTTTTCCTTTAGGAGATTATTGATATTTTTGCTCGTCTTACGTAGCAATTTTTCTTTTTCAGAAACATTTTCTTTATGCATTGCTTAAATATCCCATTAAGCATGATGTCGATAACAATAGAAGTAGAGGTAGCAAGATATATAGGGTTTATAAGGGAGAATACCATGGTTTCAATTCTGTCTTGGAGATTGTTGTTCTTGGAAAAGTTTTTTAACCCTTCTGAGCTTCAATTCGTGTAACAAGGGAGTACGTACATACCTGAGAATCTGTTGTGAACATTAACAGAGATAAAGAGTAAGGGGATATCTAGAAATTTCCTAGCACATAACAGATATTTGAAAACATTTACTATTTATACACACGCATACAGGTGAATAAATACTGTCACCCCATGGTATTGGTGGGACTGGTTCCAGAACTCACCACAGAACCAAAGGTCTTTGGATGCTCCAGTCCCTTATATAAAATGGTCCAGCTTTTCCATATCATCTACATACATTCTCCTATATACTTTAAATAATCACTAGATTACTTATGGCTTCTATTGCAATGAAAATGCTGTATGAATTGTAGCTGTATTTTGGGAATAATAACAAGAAAAACATTTGTGCATGTTCAGTACAGAATGAAATTTTTTCAAATATTTTTCATAGTGTAATGGTTGAAGAACCCACAGATGCAAAGGGCTGACTGCACGTGTGATATTGAAAAATAAATCTGTGGGTTCCGTGGGTGAGGAACCCACAAACATAGCGGATTGACTGCACATCGGATATTGAAACATAAATTGTTGAATGTAAAAATGCACTGGTAATCACTGATCCCTGAATGTCAATGATTTCTGAACAGCCTGGATGATGACAGTAGTACACATACAGTTCTTTTTATGTATTCATTAATGTATACAGTGGGAATAAAAATAGGAAAATATACACACATGCCAAAAAAAGCAAGAACAAAGTTAATATGAAAAAGATGTAAATGCAATCAAATATCCCAGAAAATAAGGAGAAGGGTAGAGAAAAATTAGAATCCTGGGAAAATTCATGGAAAAGCAGCATTAATGGTAACAGAAAAGAAGGAAGGAAATGCATACTTCAGGAAGACAAGACCACAAAACAGCCTGGCGCAATGAGAGGAGGAAGCGTGTCTAAGAGAAATGAAATAAAGCCAGTGAAAATGGGACTCATGAAAGAAAAACTACTGGAACAAAATAATTGGATAAGAATAAGAAAATCAGTGGAAGTTACTCAGAACAAATTTTAAAATCTTGTATTATTAACACAATAAACCATCTTAATGTGGAAATCAATAGATTTCTTTAAAAGACTGTCAACATCTTTTTTCATTGAGAAGCACTCTAGAGTCCCACTGATGAGGTACCTGGTATGAAAAATCAGGGCAGTGCTGTCATCCACAAATACCATTGCTATTTGGTATTTGATGGTTTTGAGGTCAGAATTCCATCAAATTTTAAATTTCAGTTTAGCTAATTTGGCTGCAGTTAGAGTATTATGAATTTGTTCAGGGTAAGTTTGCATGTTCTTGTTTAACTGTGTTGCCTGTGATTTCCAAAGCCTTTGATTGCCAAGAGGAGAAGCCACTACATTTTCTTTGGTTTGGCCTTTCCTGAGTTTATCCCACATCATAGACATAAATCTGGAACAGGGCCAAGCATGTCAGATATTTGCATCCCTTTGTGCACTCTCTCTCTCTCTCTCTCTCTCTCTGTAATATTATTTAACCACTAGACTTAGTTAAATCACCATATGAACTTACTGTGGTCACAGTGTGGAGATAGATGGCTGCTGTGAAGGGTAGCACACCGACACTTTTTTGCATGGTGTCACAAAGTACTTTGACTAATGGTAGGTTTTAAAGAAGACATTCATTCCAGACTCTACATGCACTACCTAATCACCACTCGTCTTTCAAGTTTAAGCTTAAACACCACTTCATCCAGGAAGGCTTTTCTGAACCACCTCGTCTAGTTGGGACCACCATTTTATGCTTCCTTAACACCCCATTTTGTAATGCACATTATTTTTATAATGATGTGCTCGGTATAGAACTTCTCAGCCCAACTACTGTATAAGGTGCATAATAACAGATTCCGTGAGTTGTTCAAGCCTGGAAGTCCTGCACCAACTGCCTCAGCCCACAGATGGCCAGCACTTAGTAACTATTGTTTTACTGCATGAATTAGTAAGTGAATAAGTGAATACATGTGTAGAATACAGAGACAGATTTGAAAGTGGTGTCAATCACAAGGAAAACCATCCCTGTCTTTTTAGTCGCTTGTTCTTCGTAGCTGTGCTGCAAGGCTGATGAGGCAGGCAATGTATGTCAATCTTTCACACAGAGACAGGGGGAAATCATCCCATTACAGACCTCCTGTTTTTGCCACAAGGAAAATGCTCACTTCCTTGAATTCATGTTAGTTCATTAGGAAATATTATGACTGTAAAAAATACGCATTTTAATTGAGTTTCCAACCTAAGCCTCTATCACATCAACTCCTCATGATTGGTTTCTTACTTCCTAAATTTAGGCTGATGTCAAATATGGTATGTTGGCTTCCCATCAGCACATACAGAAGGGGCTGATCGCTCAGAAATCTTGAAGGATCACGAGACTTTTTCAGGTCAGTAGAAAGAACCAAATTGTAGCAGACTTGGAAAAAACCAGAATTTATTCAATGAAGCATCTTTGAATACAAATGGAGAGGAAACTTAAGGGATTGACAAGAACTACTGCCACAAAAAAGTGTCAGTGTGCTACCCTTGACAAGAACAATCTTGGCAGATGAAAGAATTTTCAGTCACAAATAAAGATCTGATTTTTGGGGAAATCATCAACTGGCTCCCTCAACACCTGTGGAAGGAAGTCCCTAGCACAGTGTGCAAGGGCTTCCCCAGTATCCCTAGATCCCACTGCCCTCTTCTCAGTCACTTCCGAACATCCTGCAGTCAGACCACAGCACATTAACACAGCATGCGCTTACTTTTCCGTTCAGGATCTCTGCAAGATATCTTCGTTCTTCTCCAGAGGGAGGTTGTATTTGATCAGTGAATGCTATATGAGTTTATCACACAGAACTCCATTAATATGTATAAGTAGTAAATATTAATAAAAAATAAAATAAAGATAATTTTAAAAAGAATTTTCTTTTTGTGGCACCCTACTCTCCAGAGAAATTCATACTTATCTTTTAAGATCCACAAGTGCTGAAGGAATGATCAATATAGAATTATTCTAGGGGGAAATTTTAAACTGGTTTTAAAGGATATGACACATTATCAGAGGGGACAAGGCACTTCAGGTGGATAACCAACAAAGCAAGAGTCAACAAGCATCATAAGGAAGAAGGGAAAGAATGTGGGAGAGAGGACACTGAATGTTCAATTAAAGAGGAATTCTAGTTTCATAGCACAGTTTCTTAAATTGACAAAAGGAAGAAAGGAAGAAAAGAAAAGAAAAAAGAAGGAAGGAAAGAAAGAAAGAAAGAAAGAAAGAAAGAAAGAAAGAAAGAAAGAAAGAAAGAAAGAAAGACTAAACCTACCATGGCGTGACAGACCCTAAATATAGATCTTCCTTGGCACTCTGAATGTTGGTTTGGAAAATCTTAAGGAACTGAGTGCTATAACCAATAGACTCACAGTAAAAATAATTTGCCCCTTATTCCCTGGAAGTTCAATGATAACTTTCTAGGATGAAGATAATAATAACATAAAATCACCAAGTACATAAAATTTCCAGATATAAACCCAAAACCTCCAAATCACCCCACAGAAACACATAACAAGAAGTCTAACACAGGGGGGTGCCACCTGTGTGCCCTCCTTTTTCTCTCTGGCTTATTGCACAAACATCCAATTTCATCTCTTTTGTGGATGAAAGTGGCCCATCCAAAGCTGATGCTGTGGATTGAAATTCTTTGGTGACAGTCTGACACAGGGTGACATGTGACATGGACAGCTGGGCATAAATCCAAGTCATTGTGTAACAGCAGATTACCCATCCTTCCACCTGCTGTGTCTCCAAGGCTAAAATGAATTGTGTCCACAGGATTAGAAAATGCCTGAGTGAAAGCAACTGAAGTAATTTCCAGGAGGAGGAAGCTATCTGGAAGAAGATTTTTCTTCTTTTTTGGGGAAATTTTTTCTGTCTTAGAACAGACATACAAGTAAAAAAATGTATCTTTATTCGATGGTGTGTGGATAAAATGAACAAAAGACAGAGATGATTTTTTTTTTTTTGTGGGTACCAGGGGGACGACCTCAGGACCTCACGCGCCAACAGGCACCCGTGCCACTGAGCGATATCACCGGCCCCTTTTTCGTATGTGGGTTCCGGGAGTCGAACTCGGGCCCTCGCGCTTGCAAGGCAGGCGCTTACGCCGCTGAGCCATCTCACCGGCCCAAGAGATGATTTTTTAAAAGTCAGAATTTTCATTCCACTCCTTCCCAGACAGGATTACTGAAAACATTGATCATGAAGGCACCAGCCTGAGTTTGCTGAACTTGAGTTTAAAATAAACAGCTCAGTCGCCTCTCTATCTCCCTTTTTATCCTTCTTACTGAGCAAAGTTGAGTAGCACATTCCTTTCCACTCAGCCAGAAGCAACACAACAAGTAGAAAGTCTACTCACAGTTCTAAAATAAATTACTGGGTACAAAACTAACAATAACAGTCCCATAGCTCAGCCAACCAATCAAATGTTCTGGACGATTAAAATGCAGGCACAGCCCCAAATCCCAGATTTAAAAGAAATAATATTTAGATACTATTAGAATTTCTATCTCACAAAGTAAATCCAGTATGCAAGCTTTTATCTTCAATGACTGAAGCTTTTCTCAACAGCTTTCACTACATTTCTGTGCAGTCAGGTTCTCCTCGTTTCATGAGGGGCTATCGTCTTTTCATTCCGCTCTGGAGCCTTATCTCCATTCTTTCTTCACTTCCATTTTTAATCTGAATAAACAATGGCTATCTCCTTTGAACTGCATCTGATTTGGATTTCAGCAATCTTCATTCTCTATTCCCAGGCCACAGAATATCTTCGCTCCTTCCTCCTGCATCCCATACTTTTCCGTCCCACACGTCCTCTTCCACATATCCAGGGCTTACCTTTCTATATACTCTTGCTGATTGTCTTCTGAGAGGCTCTCCTGTGCCAATCTCTTCACTCAGATGTGTTCTGTAAAAAGAAATGGTTCCAACCACTCTTTTTTTACTCATCTTGTCATTGTTATTTAACGTTTTCTCTTATATTTTACTCAATATCACATTTTCCTGTTCTTGTCATTTTGTCTTATATGCTTGTCAAACTCATTAGTGCTGAAAGACCATATTGGTTTTAAAGTAGTTTCCTATCTAATTATATAGTCTGTATTCTAAATACAAATCGACTGGTTGAATCTGGTTCAGTTCAAACCTATAAACGAAACCTTTATATTCCATTACTCTCGAGTTTTACCGAACAACAACACAGCAAACTACACACTAACTTTTCTCATCTGCCTTTTCCTAACATGCACTAAAAAAGTTTCATTAAGACAAGTCAAGTGGGCCAGTGAGATAGCTCAGTGGCACGGGCGCCTGCTGGCATGCGAGGTCCTGAGTTCGACCCCTGGAACCCACCAAAAAAAAAAAAAAAAAGACAAGTCAAGTTTAAAAGAAAGCACAGCAATGCACAAGGGGAATATTAAGGAGGAGATGAATTCTCACATTCAATGTCCCAGAATAAATTAGTTCATAAGTGTTAAGAAATAACAACAAATCCTAGTCAATGAAATATTTCCCAAGTTCCAATCCTTTGGACTAGAGATTCTGACTTCCAATAGAGCAAAGGTCATTTCCGTGACTGCATACCCTGGCTCCACTCCTTCTGCCTGCTATGTTCTTCCTTCCTCTGCCCTGCTACCTCTTTGCCTCCATCATTAATGCCCTGATCAGTAAAATTCCTCCGTGCATGGAACTTGTTCAGGGACTCTACATCCAGCAATCAGAGAGATCAGAACCCCTCAGACATGAAGGGCAGGAGCAAGGGCTTTTGAGGGACTATTTTCAGTTTAGAATTGAAACACAGTCAAGCATGATGCCAACAGATACTAAGTTAAATATCTCTATACAACTAACTTTGATAATTTTGATAAAGGATATCTATTGAATTCAGATGTTTCAAACTGTCTTTGTATAACTTGCATGATGTCAAATAATTGTGATAACACCAACTTGGCTTTGGTTGGGAGGCAGGGTAATATGTTGCATACAGCAAGATTTTGGTTTAGAAACTAATCTTGCTGCTCTTCTTCAAATCATATCAGTTTATCCATTTGCAGTCTGTACTACTTCATCCATATCCCCGTATTGTTTTGAAGTCATTGTGATTTCTTATTCTTCCTCCTACTTTGTTAATTCTTCTGGAGAACTGAAGGAAGAGATAATATCTTCACTGTCACTCACAGGCTCTTAAGACTTCCAAAAACCCGTAAAAGACTTCTGTACAAGCCGCTATTTAATCATACTTCTCTCTTTCCAGACTTGCTTTCCTATATCCTTCCAGGCCCTAAGCAGGCTCTGAATCTATACCTTCTCCAAGAATTTTCAGGTCAAATAAAAGATGAATGATTACTTACTGTCATGCAATCTCACCCTGCCTCAGTGTGTGCTAGACTTTCATCTTTTAACTGAATAAAATTCTATTTTGCTTAGATATAATTTAAATGCAGCACTTATTTCTTTTGCTTAGTGATCTGTTCATAGGGCTGATGAGGCTCTCATCTGATTCAACATCAGTTCCCTGTCTTGGGTCATGGACACTCCAAAGGGAAGGGATTCTATAACAAATCTTGAAAACCAGTTACATGATGTGTGTTGTGCTTGCTGTTTTTATACGCAGTCTGACCTTAGTTTCCATTGAATGGTACTATGTTCATTTTTATTTGCACTGTACAATGTCTAGTAAATCACAATGGACAGATGTATATTCAATCCTCATTTGCAGTATGGTCAGGATGATGATATCCTTTATTAAAACAAAACAAAAAACTACTAACAACAGCAGCCAAAACAAAGCCACAGATCATGCCTCCCAGACTGGAAGGAACATCTTTCCAGAGAAAAAAGAAAAGTCTTTTTCAAGGGACTAGGGCAGTGAGTGTCCTTGGGGCACATTGTTTTCTTGTGACATAAGTAAATCTGACAGAAGCACTCAGTCTTCATGTTGATTTGTACTCCTCACTTTCTTAAGCAAAAGACTGAAGGGAGAATGAACAGAGCAATAGGCCTCTGTTCCCCAGGGGCCAGGTACCCTCAAGTCCTCTGCCTTCCTGTTTCAAGGTTAACAGAGAAATGGTTTTCTCCAAATCCTTTCCACACAGAGTTATTTACATCCTGTTCACCTTTCAACATGTCTCTCTTCCCCTTTGTGTCAGCCTCCTCCCCCACTATCCTATTCACTCCTCTCTCTGAAGTTGGCTATAAAAGACTTTGCATCTCGGTTTTGGGCTGGAGTCACATCAATTCCAGGCACAGCAGGCAGGCTCCAAGCCTGTCTAGTTCCGAGGGGAGCTGTCAGAAGCAAGGCTGTCTCTGTGTAGGAGACCAGGGCACCAGGGGAAGTCACATATTTCAGACCCCGAGGGGGAAGAGCCTTGGCTCCACAGTGACAGACACAAGATTCCTCAGTCTCTAAACAACACGAAGCTGGAGCCAGGTCGAGCTTACACCCTGCTGCTGGGAGGTGGCATTTTCTATATTTTGGCTGGACTCTGGCTCTCCCCTTCTGTAGAAATTGAAGCCAGTGATTAATGGTGGGACCCAGGGACTTGAAAGTTATGCAAGTGCTCTGTGGTCTCCAGGGAAACTGGTGTCAATTCCATTAATAGGGATACCGTGTCCTTATTAGGCACTTGTAACTGAGCTAGGTTTTTGGGGAAGAGAGGATGCAAAAGAAGCAAATGCCATCGCTCACTTTCAGAGTTGCTGTGCAAATTAGAGAGGATACATTTAAATTCCATGATAGATAACAGAGTAAAAGGAAGTTTTAAGGGTGGAATGGCATATATATCAACTAGAGAATAAATTCCCTACGTATGGGTGAAAATATTGTCATGTGTCCTACAAAATGTGTAGTTCGAAAAAGAAATAAAGAGGTAGGGAATAAATTTCACTTCCAAAAGCATGGAGTGTTGTATGTACATGTTTTTTTTAAAAAAGGTTACTCCAAATAATCCACTGGGCAGATAACAGGCGAGTGGGGGAGAAGGCTGGATAGAATTGCTTGCAGCCGACTGGAATAGTTGGGATCCAAGGCTTCGGAGTTCAATAGAATTGCTTTAGAGACTGCGTCCAAGTTACCTCATCTCTCTGAGGCTCAGTTGTGAAAGAGGATACAACAGCACCTCATGGTGCTACAGTGAGAATTAAGTGAAATAAAGGCTGCCAGAGCGTCACCCTGCCTGCCACACTGTGATTACTCTAGCAGTAACACAGCCCATGGGTGAGCCAAGGGGAGAGGACACGGGCAGAAAACACAGAACTACAGAGTCCTGTGTTCCAGAGCTCACTTGGTCACCAGCCCATTGGGTGGTGGTGAGTAACTTAGTCACAAGGTGGTGACCTTTTCAGCCCCACCATTCGATGTTCTTGAAAGTTGCTGTCACCTTTCCCGGACTTCTCCCCTCCAACCAGGTATAGACAATGTCACTGGAGAAATCACTGGAAATTTTCAGAAACTGCAATTTCCCTAACTAAGGGGAAATTAGTCCTGTTTTCCCAAGGAGAGGGATAGACTACAGTCTTTTCTAATCTCCTCACATTTTTCTGTGTGACCAGGAAACTATTATTATTCTTTGCTCTCTGCATGCTAGTAAATAGATGCCAAATTCAACTTGGCATTTCATGAAGAGAAATAAAAAGTTTCAGAAAAGCAGACTGCATTGGGATGTAAGATTTTTATGCAAATATAAAACAATACATTGAAAAACTTTTCAAGCTTCAGTCCCCAGGAGAGAATAGTTTATTTTTAGGGGCTCAATTCAGTGCTTACTTAGGAAGAATTTAAGAGCTGTGAGGTAAGTTCTCTAGCCTCTCCTTTTCTGTGTAATGGTAAGAAGCTAGATGCCAACTCTGAAAAGTTCTCTTGAGATCTTGGTGGAGAATGAGGATGGAATTAGCTTTTCTTCCACCTAGTTGTGAGGAGCTGGCTTCTACTTAATGATCCCAAGGTAAAACTCATTATGGAGTTTGTAAGACAAGGCTCCTAAGATCTGTGGTCCTACATATTACCAAGGCAACCATATATAGTCTTCTCTTCTTCCTCATCAACATTTTAATGTATACTGCCAAATTAACCCCTAGAAACACTATAGCAATTCTCTTCCCCAAAAGTAGGTGAACAGAGTGCACAAACCTGATGAAAACCTGTTATTTTCATGGGTGGGTGGGAAGGAAGAATGGAGCAAAAGTTAAATTGAATGAAAACAGAATTTTGTGTTCTCTCTAAGACCCTCCTCTATGCCCATCACCCCCAAAAAAGATTTGTGCTCATCACTAATTCATGTAGCTAAGCCCAGTGGGTTTGTGTTGGTTGGGGATGGAGGGAGATTTGCATAAACTCTGGAAATTGGATTTGGATTTAAATTGTCTAAAATAAAAATTTACCTCAGAGGAACTCATAATCGTGAAATGGTATTCTCATATAACATAGGCAGCTTATTTTTAAATAACATTTGCCATATTTTCAAAAATAATAATATATATTTATTGTAGAAAGTTTCGGTAAAATAGACAAAAGAAGGCACTGGATTGTCTCTAATACCTCAAAATAATATTTTGTTCATAGACTTCTGGTGTACTATATACATATATTTCAGGTTATAGTTAGATAATAGATTTAATATATTATATATATATATAAATTTATGCTTTTTATGTGTATTCTACTCTAATAAATTTAGTAAATTATGAACATTTACCTGGACACTAAATATTCTACTATATACATACTTAGCAACATTTTCCATCTTACAGACTCCATAATTAGTTTTACTTGGGGTCGTTAAATAGAATCCAATTTCCCCTAACTAGGTGGAAGAAAAGCTAATTCCACCCTCATTCTCCACAAGATTTCAAGAAGACAGTTTCAGAGTTAGCACCTATCTTCCTATTATGAACCAGCAAATATTTTTATCTTTTTGGACCACAAGGTCAGTTACAACTACTCAACTGTGAAGTGACTGGGAGAAAACAATCACAGACAATAAGTGAATGGTGAGCTATTTTATTCCCATAAAATTTTATTTATAAAAACAGGCAGTGAGCCAGCTGCGGTCCTTTTATTAGGAGATCATCTTAAAGGACAGCATAATAATTTCTTTTGTGGCTGGACTCAAATGAGAATATTTCTATTGCTAAGCAATAAATTTTTCAGCATATTTGCCACATGTATTTTTGTAAGTAAATCTTTTTCTGTGTCTATAAATTTCTGAGAAAAGAAAGAGAGTTTTGGGAATAGGGTTCTACAAACATGCTTATGGTACATAGGGAAGTAGCGCGCTTCAGAATGACTGTGGCATCTTTGTCCAGAAGAGAGAACAGCTGTGTGGTTGCCTAGCAGTGACAGGGTGTGGTGCGTCTGATGACAAGAAAGAGGCTATGACCAGACCCAAAAATTCAAAGACGGAAATGGCAATGAAGCTCACCAACTGTCATTTTTGCTGCAAATATTTTTTGTGATCTTTTTTTCTATTTGCAAAGCTTGAAAATATTATTCAGCCAAATTCATTCACCTCTTCCTCCACTGATTCACAGTAAGAAAGTCTTCCAGTTTGAAATGTTTAAAAATATGCTCTCTTAGCTGGGTGTGGTGGTGCACACTTGTAATCCTAGCACTCCAGGAAGAGGAGGCAGGAGGATCACAAGTTTGAGCCTAACCTGAGCAACTTAGCAATTTAGCCAGAACCTGTCTCAAAAAAAAAAAAATTTTTTTTTAAAGGGCTGGGGATGTAGCTCAGTGTGAAGGCCCAAGGTTGAATCTCTAGTGCCCACTCCATTCCCCTCCACACAGTTCACAAAATCTCTCTTAGATTTCCCTGAAATGCTCTCTCATTTTCATTGTTACAAGAAATATTTATGTCATCTAAAATTTACTTGTGGTTGGTGCTAAAGTAAATTTTTCTCTTTTTTTCCTTTTTCATTTTTACCTTCCTTCTTTCCTTCTTTATTCCTCCCTTTCCTCCTATTTTTATTCATTCTCTCCCATTTCTTTCTATCCTTCTTTCTGATAGTAATTATATAGCCAATTACGGAAGAATCCCCACCCTTTATATTGCTGAGCAAACCTACTAGATGTTAAATTCTAACTGCATAGTGATGGTACTAAGAACTGGGGCCTGTGGGAGGCGATTAGGTCAGGAGGGGTCTGCTCTCATGCATGGCATTAGCGCCCTAAGAAAGAGGCTGAGGGAATCTCTTTGCCTGTCCTACCATGTGGCGGGTACAGCAAGAAGGGGCCATGAAGATTGGGCACTTAAGCTGTTCTGCCCGTATCCTGGACTTCTTAAACTCACCTCCAGAACCGTGAGCCATAAATATCTGCTGTTCATAAATGATCCAGTGTCAGGAATTTTGTTACAGCAGTTCAGGACAAACTAAACCACCATGTTTATCATTTACACAGTGTTGCTCGTGCATGGGTCTGCCTCTGAACCGTGTATGCCATTGTGTTACTTTTTGTTTGTTAATTTCACTGTAGTAGCTATAAAGAAAAACTACTGAGGTTGGCATTTTTTTTGTGTGTGTGTGGGTACTGGGGGGTCGACCTCAGGACCTCGCGCGCCAACAGGCACCCGTGCCGCTGAGCGATATCACCGGCCCTTTTTTCGTATGTGGGTTCCGGGAGTTGAACTCGGGCCCTCGCACTTGCAAGGCAGGCGCTTACGCCACTGAGCCATCTCACTGGCCTGACATTTTAAAATAATTACACAGCCTGAGTTTTGTATTATTTATTATGACAATTTTTCAGTTGATATTTTGGGGTGTTCTATCACATCTCACTTCTTTTTATGTATAAATATTTTCCTTTTTTTCTCATTGTGTTGTAGTGTGATTTTCAGAAAAATTTTAGAGTGGTGCTGTTATGAATTATTATATCCCTTCTTATGTACTTAGATTGGCACTATTGTTTCAGTGTGAGGTTGGTTTTTTTAATGTAGATGTTTTATCACGTTAAGGAAATATTCTTCTGTTCATAATTCATGAAGAAATATTTTTAAAATTATAAGTGGATGTGGAATTCCATCAAAAGAGATTTTTCCTTCTTTCAAAGTGGGCATATGGTAAAAAAAAAAAAAGTAGGCATATGGTTTATTTGCTCTGATTTATTGATGTGATGAAAATAGTAATATATTAAATAATATCAAACCACCATTGGAATTCAAATGTTTGCATCTATGTTCATAAATAATGTATAATTCTTGAACACTGGGAAAAAGTTAAAATATCTTTTTCTTCTACTATATTAAGAAAAAGAAAAGTAAGTTGTAGAATTTTACATTTACATATAGTATGACCTTATTTTCCTTTTTCAAAAAAAACCTATATGTACATGCACATATTTGCATAAATATAGGGGAAATTATGGAAAAATCAAGTCAAACCATTAGTTTTACTTATGAAAGGGGAAAAGAATTAGAAAGTAGAAGGGGAGTCTATCTATGTACTTTATATATTTCTGTATTATTTGCATTGAACAAATGTGTGACATTGGTACTTCTGTAATAAAAGAACATACCATTTTTTCAGAAAGAAAAAAAGTAAAATAATAGGGGATGTAGCTCAGTGGTTGAGCTTACCTAGTGTTTGCAAGGTAACAAACAGACCAGAATTAAATAACATACTCATGACAACTTCATTTCTCCTAAGTAAAGTCTCCCAAGAAACTTATATTCTGGTGCTTTTGCCAAGAAAATACTTTTCTCCTTAATACAAACCCCTGAAAAATGAGATATTCCTGTCATTTTACAAGGTTTTTTCTTTGTTTATTTGTTTGTTTGTTTGTTTAAAGGCATTGTTCCCTGCGTCTCTAGCAGTTAGTGCTGCTGGTATTTGCACTGAGGGTTTTCCTATGTTGAACCCACTTTCTGCCATCCTGTACCACCTGGACCCTTCTGACGGGTTTTTTGCTGCCATGTGTAAGCCAGGTTTTGTTTCTATTAACTCTCATGTCCTGCATCTTTGTATTTTGCCTTTGTCTGACACAGGGGTCTGGTGGTTTTCAAACAATCACATCTGGCACTGCTTTATGGATAGGGGATAGAGAATTAGTCATCTTTTGCCTTCAGAACACATAGGAAGTGTATCTACTAACATAATAATAACTAAATTATAAAGATTTTTCATATTCCTTCACTTTTACCTATCCCCAGTCTCTGAGACAGTAGGGGTAACTCTAAAATATGAGGGATTCCCATTCTTTACCCATCCCCCACCCACTGCTCACTCTTCGTGGTCCCACAACTCCCAAACCTTGCGGTGTGACCCTCATTAATTGCTCTGACCTCGCAATATCCCTCATTTGTTCCCCAGAGTATTGCCTTAGATCTGTAGATCACTTTGATTACTTCCACATCTGGGATTCGTCACACGCTCGTGTTAACCATGACCATGTGCAGAATTACCCAGCAGGATTTAGGAGACACTCAGTCAGAAAAATCATCCCTACTAAGAACAACATCTGGAGAAGATTAAGAGAAGATACTTTCCATTGAGAATCTTTTGGAAATATATTTATGATGCAGAGACAGACAGACATTAGCACACAGGCAGAGCGGATGCCCTTTCTCTCCTGAGGGCTGAGGAGGAGTGATACTTCTTCAGAAGATTCCCAAATTAATTATGCACCATAAATGCAAATGTCTGGCAAAGTCACGAATAAACAAGGGATTTTCTCAGAAAAGTCTTGTTTAGAAGTAGGCGTCGTCTCCAATAGAAATGTCTCCATGGACTTTTCTGGTACCATGTGTGTGAACAAATAAAGATTCTATAAAAGGGAGAGGGGAAGTGGGCCATGTTTTCCTCAGTTGGATCATTGAATATCTCCAGCTATTTTTCCAAAGCTTAGGTTTGGCAAAAGCCAAAATGGGCTTTGCCAAGCATTTTTCTCTTAATTTTTAAATCCATGTGCATTAAGGGAAATTTAATCCGTATGTTTCTGATTCATTTACACTTAACTCATCAAAACATTGTTTAGTTAGAGTCATTTGGCCCTCAACAAGACTTAAGAGCTAGCAGCACATGGATACACACGTATATACACACAGCGGATCCACAAGCACGCACAGCCTTGGTTCCTTAGACTTAGTGATCGCTTTCTTTCCCTGCACCCATATCCAAATGGCTCTGTCTCAGTAAGGTATTCAATGGGTATTTAATGGGCATTTAATTGCGTTTAGCTGTACAATGACATTTAAACTTTTTCAACAAAAAATATTACCTGTGCAATTAAAAAACATACATTTCTTCTGAGTGTATTTGGAATGAATAATTTCAGGATTCCGCACATTATCTTCATTCACAGCCATTTTCCTGGTTAAGGAGCTGATGTTACACAACTTAGTTTTCAGTGTTTCTTCAGTGCCATATACAATGCATAAATGCATTATTGCTGTTATTATTATTATTTGTAGTGCCGGGGATGGAATCCAGGGTGTTATATTCAACAATTGAGCTATATTCCTACCCCACATTAATTTTTAAGAAATGGATTACAGGGCCGGTGAGATGGCTCAGCAGTGTAAGCGCCTGCCTGGCAAGCGCGAGGGCCTGAGTTCGACTCCCGGAACCCACATACGAAAAAAAGGGCCGGTGATATCACTCAGTGGCACGGGTGCCTGCTGGCGCACGAGGTCCTGAGGTCGACTCCTGGTACCCACCAAAAAAAAAAAAAGAAAGAAATGGATTACAATAGCTCAGAGGAGACTAATAATAATGGACATAAGCAGAAAATGGACATAAGCAACTTTATGGAGACTGGGATTGAGGAAAGCCATGTATAGAAGAGTGATGAATTTGCGAGGCTGCACTAAGATTTTGTTTTTATCCTGCCACACATGAGCCTACAGAAATGATTTACTTGCAGTCCAGACTATAGTAAACATTTCAGAGGAGTTTGTGGAATTAAACTTTGCAAACTATTAAGATGTATTGTTAAAGGAGGTAGCAAAATATGTGAAACCATCTAACAATATGCCTTGAAGTAGCACAACAAATTCCAGGGCATCTGTGAGCCTATGAAATTCTCCTCTGATACATATTTTTAATAAGTTCCATCTTCCTATCTGGAAGGTAGGAACTTGGGGATGTAATTAAGGAGGCAGAAGTGTGCTCAGATGGTCTATTAGGTGTCAATTACCTCTATTCTTTACCCAAGGCGACTACTGGAGATTTGGGAAAATCAATAGTCATGTTCGCAAACGTACATTGTCAGACATGGCCTTTTGCAAAAACATGCTTGTGACTGGTGACAGCATCTTTTACAAAGGGATCTGTTTTTCTTTCCTATTGTTAATACGACATCATCTTTCCACTCTCAATTCTCCACAACCACTTTTATCTTCTCAGAGAAAAGTCAGTTGTTTACCTGTATTTTTTAAATTTGATAGATGGTCTTCATCCCATGGGTGCCATTTTCCAATAGACAATTTTGTCAGATTCTCAGAGACTTTAATTTTTGAATGCTTGTAAGTTTTTCTAAGTATTTTTTTCCCAAGTGAAATTCTGCTGGTTTACTTCTGCTTAGGATTAAATACTATTTATATTTGTCTTCCAAATCTTGGAAACAGAGTACCACATAATGGGCTTTATAAAAGGAATACACTTAATAGCCAATTAGATTAACTATCAGATCTGTTTGTGGAAAAAAGAAGAATCCAGTAATGGTTTGATTTCACCAAACTACTTTGTATACTTTTATTTTCTTTTAAAAAATCTTATTTACAAAAGTTTAAATCCTTCAAGTTTTTCCTCCCACTTAATGGAAACCACTATTTTCAAGGGCAATGGAATTAAAGAAAGATGATATTTTCTCACTCTGTAGAAACTTGTACCACGTGAACATTGATTCTTCACTGGTATAATTTTAACCTCATTTATGATGTGTTGGGTTTGGTGGGGGAGATCCTACTTTTCTTAAAAGCAGAGACAATAAAAAATTCAGCACATTCAAGCTTCACTTCTGGTCTATCACTTTCACTCAACCCCACTCCAAGGGTAGTTATTTCTCCCATCCCAAGACACACCCCATGTCCCAGGCAGTGGGGCTGGGCTGCTGAACTTGCAGTGTCTTTCTCCCTTTTCCACCAGAATCTCTCTACTGAGCCAATCAAGGATGCTTCTAAATGTCATAAAATGATGCTTTCTCAAAACCATTCACTTGTTATTTCATCAGAAATTATAACAATAGCTACCACTAACAGAATGCCCAGCACATGCCCGCACTTTATAAAGATGGTAATATTTAAACTCCATCCTTGCATGGCCAAACACTGCATGCCTGGGGAATAAATTTAACATTTGTGTCTGGATCTATTTTCCCTAGTAGATTGGGAACTCCCTGAAATCAGGGATGACATTTTACTCAGAATTTTAAATTCTGTCCTACTACATTGACATGCTACTAAAAATATTCACCAAATACTGATAGAGGTTAATTGTTAATGTAAAAGTTATAACAATGAAGTTTTGAGATAATATCTTCTCAAATAGAAAAATGTGGTTCTAAGACCAAGACAGGTTGATTCAGTATCATACACCTGTAATATAGTACACATTACATCCCACTGTTGTTTCATTGAAGAATTGATTCTTTGCTATTCTTTTTTTTCTGGTACTGGAGATTGAACTCAGGGGAGTGCTACCACTGAGCTATATTCCCAGCCCTTTTTCATTTTTTTAATTTTGAGACAGGATCTTGCTAAGTTGCTCAGGCAGGCCTCAAACTTGTGATCCTCCTAGGATCCTACTAGGTGCCAGGCACTATTTTAGGTGCTGGAGACACAGTAGGGAACACAGAAGAAAACTTATTTGGCCTCAGAAATCTTACATTCTAATGACAGGAGACAATAAACAATTGTATAACAGATAAATCCTATGTTAAATAATAGATCCTGTAGAGAAAAATAAAATATGGTAAGAAAAAGAAATAAAAGGGGAGGGGAGGAACTTACTGTAGTGTGAACAAAGAAAGCTTCGCTGATCAAGGAATATTTGAGCTGAACAATGAGGAGAGGGGAGATGTTGGCCACGTTAATGTCTAAGGACAAGTGTTCCAGGCAGCAGGAACCGCCCTGTAGTGTCTTAGGATGGGAATCTGACTTCTCAGGAGGAGGCAGAGGACAGTGGGTGATGACTACAGAGGGGGATGGAGCTAATCAAGTAGGGATTTTACTCAAGTGGTGTGGGAGTGGGGAGGTGGAGGGCTGAGAACAAGGCAAAGAAGTTGTGCTCTGAGTCTGTTCAAAGAAATCCCAGATGCTGTGTGCAGAACGGACACAGAGGGAAGGAGAAGGGAATTAGAGGCCTTTGCAGGAAGCCGCTGCACTCTTTCTGGTGAGAGGAGTTGATGCTTGTACTGGGGTGTTGTGTTGGACAAGGTAAGAAATGGTTAGATTCTAGGTATACTTTTCAACTTGAGCCAGTAGGACTTATAATATATTTGAGAATGTGAATTGCAACAGGAAGGGAAGAAACAAAGGGAATTTCATAATTTGGGGGCTTGAAAATTAGAGTTGCAACTCCTGAGCTGGAAAAGAAAGTAAGGTAGCGAGTAGAGATCGTTGAGGTCATCCATCCAAGACCAACTTAGGCAAGGCCTGATGCCATTGATTCTACTGGTAAAGATACACTCAATTTACATCTCAGTTTACACTGAGTATGACATAGATAGTGAAAATAAAAGTGAAAGGTGCCAGTCCCCTGTGATCCCTGTCCCACACACCAAAATAATGAGCCAAGAGAAAAGGAGCTGGATGTTGAACAGGCATATGAGATGCCTTATTGCACAGGTGCCGATTCTTAACTGCAATGCTGTAGCCACAGTTTGAGGACTTCCACACTCTTGTGTTTGGGGGACCGTCAAGGTAGCTGCCAAAGCCAGGCGTGGTGGTACAAGCCTATAATCCAAGCACTCCGGATTGGCTGAGGCAGAGGATCACAAGTTGGAGCCTAGCCTAGGCAAAACTTTGTGACTTAGAGAGAATCTGTCTCAAAATTAAAAAAAAAAAAAAAATAGTAGAATGAAAACCTCCCAGCCCAGAATTTTCATGTTTCCCATTCAAAGGGGGAGTTAAATGGTAATCAGAATAGAAAGAACCTGTATAGTTGCATCCCTTCTGAGTGCACACAGGAGCAGAGAAATGAAACTACGGCTGTTTGCTCATGCAGATTCAATGGATCTCAGCTGTGATTCTGCTGTTGTGAAAATGCTTTTCTTTTCCTTCAGAGCCCCACCTTGCCAGGATCCTCAGTACCAAAGCCTCAAGGACATTTTTCTGTCCAAAGGGTCAGTCCTAGACATTACCCATGTGCTCAGAGCATTGTCAGTGCTGTCACACATATGGCTGCTGCTGTTAGATGGTTTTGCTGTGGAAGCCTGGTGGAGTCATTGTCCGCTCATGTCAGGCCACCAGTGAGCTTACTACAGTGACATTTAACCTTGGCTTTCCACAGCTTCCAAGGTCTGATCATAACAGTAATCATCTCTCTGCAGGTTGGGGACTGGTACTAAATTTAGCCAACATTGCTCAATGACACAAGCCTGGCCTTCCAAAACTTAGAGCCCCTAGTCACACAGCTCTTTGGACAAATGGATTTCACAGTCTGTCCATAAAGTCACTGCCCTGAAGTGGCTCCCCTATGAGCACAGTCATCTTCTCGTTACCCCACCCCACCCTTGTCCTGCCTTCTTGTCCTTGGTGAATTTCTGCTCCATCCTAATCTTTACTTATCTTTGAGACCATGATGCCTGCGAGTCAGAGGCCCTTCTTCAGGTGGGCTAGCTGAAATCTGCTGGGTCTAAGAGGTCTGCCAGCGTGACCACCAGACTTCATCATAATCCCATCTGCATGGTAAATGACAATCCCTCCCCCGTGAAAACTGACCATTGCTATGAGGACAACTGGGAAAAAAACTAGAAAAGTAATGAAAAGAGGTGGTACCCAAATTCACAGAAATCTCTGTTCCTTCCCAGAAAAAACACGAATATTCCTCCCTTTGATTCTCCTATCTCTCCCTCTTATTTCTTTTACCCCGTATCTGTAAACACCTAACCCCTAATGGTTGGCCAAAATGTTAATTCATGAATTTATCTCACTTTTTCTATTCTTGGGCCTCCTTCTATGCTCCGTTGGTGCTGGCTCTTGTTAGTAACCTCACAATTCTAAGAGGGAAAAGGGACCCAGTATGGAGTAAAATAATCAGCAACACTCTTGCACAAAGCAACATTTAAGCTTCATACAAAAGATAAAGCCTGATCCCAGGCCTGCCCATTTCCTGCTCTAACATTTCTTTCGACGGCAAGTGGCCCATGTTAAACACCCAATAACTGGTGTAAGCAGTGCGAGCACCACAGTTGAATGAGTCCTGGGGGCTATTCTCCCTTCCTGCACATCACACATGGGAATGCTTTTCAGGTCACTTCATAGATGTATTTTTGATCACAGGGCCCCTAGGAGCCTTACTGTAGCTCATTTGTAGCAGAGGTTCCTGCCTCAGAGGAACCTGGAAGGACATTAGAGGAAAATTCCTGAATATCTTGGAGATTCAGAAGAATTCTTCCAGAAATTACAAACTGCAACTTGAATAATGTCATAGGTTATTTAGAGTGACTCAAAATAGCCTGCCTGCAAAGCAATTTCAGGTCCAGTAATGATTATTGCTTAGACTGTATGGTCTGTAAACTTAAAATCTTAGAGCAGGTCATGGAGTCTCTAAGGGCTGGGCCTAGGTTGGAAAAATACATAGAGCATTGTTCTACTTGGAAACCATAGAGTATGGAAACTAAAATGGCATCCAAGAGTGAAGGCTGGCAACACCTCAAATGATGAGCAATCCATGCTTCATGGAATTTCTTTCATCAGAAAATGGGGATAATAAGGGAATACAGATTTCTTCCTTTGCCCTTTCTATGCTAATATAGTCTCCAGCTGGGAATTATGATGTTCTAAAAAAGAAAACAAGCAAAAACCAAAACAGAGCCAAAGAAAGTCTGGTATGATCACACATACATGTGGTGAATAACACACACACTCAAGATATCTGTATTTGGGCTTTAAAAGATAATTTTTTCAAACTATGCATTGATGACTCCATATTAATTTGTCAATTCAAACAAGGAATTGTTTTTATTCCCTCCTAGTCAATGATGGAGACAGTATGATGGGCTATTTTGGCCTACTTGGAAAGTGTAAGGCTGAGGGTAGTGATTTGGCTCTTCTAACTTTTGTTTATAGGAATTTGGCAACTCAGCTTCTGTTTCATGTATGAAATGAATATTACAATATTTATTTTTCAAGGTTGCTAGGAATATAGCAAAGCCTGAAGCATTTTGTAGAAGACTCATCATATAGTATCATGTAACATAGTCATTATTGTGATTGTTATTAAGAAATATGGACCGCCCCATGATCTGTCTCATTTTTCTGATCCCCTTTTCCCTAGTGAAGTGACTGCCTGGAACCCGTGTCTCAAGGGTGCAAAGTCAGTTAACTCAATCCCTCATAGACAAGCACCACACACCCCTGAGTGACTTCCATAATTTCCATCACTTAGCTTTTAACCTAGTCCCACTGAACCTGACAGTCAGCGGTACAGGACAACTTTCACACATTTTCTGTCTCATGAAGTTGAGCAAGGGTAGATCTGTCTCCTTTAGTTAACGTTGAACATCAATTGACCACTAGATGTCGGGCTTGTTAAATAGTTAGAAAAGTATTATCTTGCCACTCCTAGGAGTTGGAAAACACTTTTATTTTTCATTTCTTTTTAAGGAAGTTTTCAGTAACCCTGACAACATTCCATGAATTTTATATTTCCTCGTGTTTAGAATGTGCCTGTATGTGAATCAATTTTATCTGAGTTTCCCGGTTTGTGATTCATTCTGTTATAATTTGTCTTGTGTAAAGATAAAATTTCAAAAACAGGCTGCTACCTCTTCAGTAATGTAATGGAATTGCTGATGCATGTGTGTCTGTGGCCATGGATCCAGGTTACACCGAGGAAGAAGGACAACTACAATGTACTAAGGAACTCAGATGGTGGCCGTGGAGACCAGGCTCGAAGAAGGACCTGATGTCAGTGACAATAATAAGAGGTTGTATCTAAAAGAAAACACCTACTATGGTTTTCTGTTTTAAGTCAATAAATGTTCCATCTTAGCCATCAAGGGTGTTGGAATAAAGGATCTCTTCTTTTCCTTTAATCACTCTGGATGCTGAAGCTGCCAGTGAGTCTGGAATCAAGAAGGTTCCCGTTAAAGAACCAGCTCTCAGGGGATTGCTCACACAACTGCCTTTGCTTAGTCACTTTAGTGTTAACTTTAGTTCACAGTCATTTAAACACCCAGTACTGAAAAACAATATAAAATGCAGCTTTTCTTCTTACACTAAATTCTGTACTCTAAACACTTTTGCACTCTTGTCCATAATGACACAAATGAAAATAAAAAGACCCATACCAAGGACTTGAAGATACCCCCCCCACACACACACACACTCCGTTTTAACAGTGACACTGGAGCGCATCTTGCAAACACTGGCATAGGCTCTACCTGTCATTGCTGTGTATGTGGCCCTCAGTTCCTACGATGGTGTACTGGACAACTGCAACCTGCGCGAATGTGACAAGAGCATGAGTTTTGGAGTCAGACGCATCTGAGTTCCTCTTCCAGCTTTCAGCAGTTGCTAGCTGGGAGGGTAGGTTTACCAAGTAGCTAATAAAGCAAATGCTTTCTGCCACACTGTGAGTTACCTTTTTATTCTCTTAACAGTGTTGTTTTTTGGGGGCTGGTGAGATGGCTCAGCGGCATAAGCATCTGCCTGGCAAGCGCGAGGGCCCGAGTTAGACTCCCGGATCCCACATATGAAAAAAGGGCTGGTTATATTGCTCAGGGGCACAGGTGCCTGCTGGCACAAGAGGTCCTGAGATCGACCCCTGGTACCCACAAAAAAAAAATGAAATAAAAAAAAACAGTGTTTTTGAAGAGTAGAAGTCTTAAATTTTGATGAAATTCAATGTATTAATTTGTCCTTTTATGTTTCATGTTTTTGGTGTCATATCTAAGAAATGTTTGCCTAAACCAAGTCTGCAAATATTTTCTTCTATGCTTAACTTTAGATGTTTTATTGTGTATGTTTTATAGTTAGGTCTTGGACACTTATGAGTTAATTATTGTGTATGTATTGAGGTTCAGTTTTGTTTGCTTGCTTTTCAGGTGTTTTTACACATGGATATCTGATGGTTCCAGCATTTTTTTTTTGCTGTAAAGCTATCATTTCTCCATTGAATTACCTTTGCACCTTTGTCAAAAGTCAGTTGTCAATATATGTGAATCTATTTCTTCCAATTGATGAATTGGATACCTCAGTATTATGTAAGACTTCCTTACTTAACTTCATTCATGGTTGAAATTTTCAGTATATAGATCATTCAGATATTATTTTAATTTTGTCCAAATTTCATTTTTATGCCATTATAAATAGTATTTTTAAAACTTCAATTTCTGTTCATTGCTGCTATATAGAAAGATAATTGATTTTTATAACTTTACAATATACACATCATGATGTTTTTTCTTCTAACATATATAATTCAGTATTTTTCATATATTCATAGACTTGTACAACCATCACCACCCTCTAATTTAAAAAATTTTTCATTACCCATAAAATCCACCCTGCATTCCCACACTCCTTTCAACCATTGGCAACCACTAATCTAATTTCTCTATTTGCCTATTTGGGATATTTCATTCTTTATTTGGTGAAATATTATTGTCATATTTTCCTTTAATTCTTTAGTCATGGTTTCCTTTCATTATTGGCCGCATTCGTAATAGCTAAGTCCTTTAAGCCTTTGCTCAGTAAATGTAACATCTGGGCTTCTTCTGGGCAGTCTCTCTCAGCCCTGATTTTATTCGCTGTGTATGGACCATACTTTCTTGTCTGTGTGTATGTCTCATCATTTTTGGATGAAAACTGAATATTTTGAGTGCTGTGTAGCAACCCAGGAAATCAGATTCACTCCACTGCCCTCCTCAGAGTTTTTCATTGTTCGTTCTTGCTGTTCTTGTGCTGTTTGTTTCATGACTTTCTTGACTTAATACTGTATGTTTTGGCTTGGGCAGCTGCTGAAGTCTCTGAGCTGTCAGCTTAGCGGTCAGCTAAAGACAGAGATTTCCTTAAGGACTGTGTTAGTGAGCTTTCCCTCACTGTCACAAAATAGCCCAGACAGCGTTCAGGGGTCCTAGTCCATGGTTGATTGGTGCTGCTATTTGGGGGCCGCTCACAAGGTAGTGCATCACAGTAGGAGCATGTGGCAGAGGAAGCTGGTCATGGCAATTGGGAAGCAAATGAAGGACAGGCGCAGGGTCCCCATATTGCCTTTGAGAGCATGCTTTCAGGGACTTAACTCCTTCCCTCTAGGTCCCCCAACTCTTAAAGTTTCCATCACCTCCCAATAATGTCACAGGATGGAGACTAAGTTTGGGGGACTTTACCCAAACCATAGCAAATGTCTTGAACTGATAAATTTCCAAGCATTTTCTGAGCAACCGTGTGTGCGTTCCAGCAGGTAGTTTATAATTTTGCCTTCGCCTTCACTTCCTGGTCTCAGTCAGAAATGAGCGACTGGGGCTTCTTGGTTTTCTTGGTGTGTGCCAAGCCGTGTACCTGTGTATGTTCTTATAGATTCCTAGGAATATGTTACACCTTTCAAAAGCTCCTGAGAGAGATCTTATTCTTCAGTTTTTCCTTTTATGTTCATTTTTGTTGAACTCATATAAGTCCTTATTGGTATCATCACCTCAGTCCACTGTGATGTTAAACAATTTCCACTAATTATTTTTAACAAACTCCCCATCAATTGGACTATTCTCACAGAACAGAGTCAGGTCATGTCTTAGTTACTTTTCTCTCGTTGCTGAGACAAAATACCTGACACCCAAAATTAAGGAAGGAAAGGTTTATTTAGCTCACAGTTTGTGGAGGTTTCAGTCCATAACCAGCTGGCTCCAAGGCACAGTGGCATGGCAGAGGGGCAACAGTTCATGGTGGCGGAAGACAGCAAAAGCAAACAAGAGCAAAAAGGGAGGAGGAATGCAAGAGAAGACTCTTTCTGTCCCTTATATTGTATGTAGGCTACCTACCCTAGTGTGGGTGTAGCATTCACACCCATAATCCCAGCATTGGATCATAAACAAACCACAAACTCTAGAAGCCCACCCCTATGACCGCATAAGGCTTTGGGGGAACATCCGGACACAAACAATAACATTCCGCCCCTGGCCCCCCAAAGACTCGTGCACATCCTTTATGCAAAAGGCATTTAGTTCGTCTCTAATAATTGCCAAAATCCTAACAATTTCAGCATTGCTGAAAAGTCCAAGTCCCAAGTCTCCTCCGAGATCTAAGGCAAACTCTTAGCTGTAAGCCCCTGTACAAATGAAAAGAAAGTTAAATACTTCCAACCTTCAATGGCATGAGATAGATATTTCCATTCCAAAAGTTACAAACAGGGGGACACAAAGGAATGGGACCAAAGCAAGACCAACATCCAGCAGGGTGAACATTAAGTCCTGTAGTTCCATGTGGAACATCCGAAGCAATCTGTGGTAAGTTGTGAGCTCCAAAGGGCTTGGGTGGCTCTGCCCCTACGGTACTTCTGGTGGTTGTAGCTCCCGTGGTTTCGCTCTTAGGCCTGCTCTGCTCCCTCCTTGCAACTTTCCTTAGATGATCCACATTCCTGGCTTTTCCAGCATTCTGGGTTCTCCACTGCACCTTTGGCTTCACCCTCACAGCTTCACACACTGCCCTCTCGGGCCTTCTTCTGAAATCTGGGTGGAAGCCTTTTTAATCTCAGAACTATTGCATTCTGTATGCACCTAAAACTAGCCCAAGGTCCGCTTCTAGATGGAGCAGTAGCCAGGCTTTCTTCTCTCTTGGCTGTAGGGATCGATTGCCTGGATCGCTGAGCACTCTGAACCTGATTCTGAGGGACAGATTCTCTATGCTGCCACCTTTTTGGAACCTGGTGTGGCTGCCGCTGCCATTCTGGGACATAATGTGGGTGCTGCCATTCTGGAACATGGTGCTTTGTGGCTTTCTTCTCAAAGCAAAGTCTTTCACTTTTGCAGTTTTGAGGCTGCAAAGGGTGGAGCCTTGCTGCTGCTTGTGATGCCCTCAGGCCACCTGTTATATTCCCCTGTTCCTTCTCAGCAATCAAGATCTCTATCTTTGCAGTCCACAGCTTTACTGCAACTTCCTTTCTGGCCAAACTCACAATGTTTTAAATCATCTTGCTGGGCTCTTTGCTCTTGATTCGCAACATAAATCTGGCTAAAAACCCCAACAACAGCCATGCCATCGCCTCAACTTTAGATGGCCTTGAAATTTCTTCTGCCAGGTTAGTTAGTCCCCTGCCCTTAACCTCAGTCTCAGGCAAAGTCTCTGGACAGGAGCAAAATGCAGACAAACTTTTGCCAAGCCATAACATACACTGTCTGGAGTCCAACAGCCAATGCACCCCTTCTTCCCAGCAGAAACCTCCCGAGCCTGGACTTTACCGGCAGGACTTCTATCAGCCTTCTGGTCTTCTGAGCTCTGACCAGGATCTCCCATACAGAACAGCCTAAGGCGTTCCAGCTCTACTCTTTCAGGTGACATCTCTGAACCTTTCCAAACTCTTCCCACAAGCCATTCCCAAAGCCATTCTCTTGAACCACATGGTCAGGTATAGTCACAGCAATGATCCCAATTCTCTGGTACCAAATTCTGTCTTAGTTACTTTTCTCTCATTGCTGAGACAAAATACCCAGTGCCCAAAATTAAGGAAGGAAAGGTTTATTTAACTCACAGTTTGTGGAGGTTTCAGTCCATAATCAGCTTGCTTCTAGGCACAGTGGCGTGGCAGGGAGGAAACAGTTCATGGTGGCGGAAGACAGCAAAAGCAACAAGAGCAAAAAGGGAGGAGGAACAAGAGAGAAGGCTCTTTTTGTCCCTTATATTGTATGTAGGCTAGGGTGGGTGTAGCACCCACACCTGTAATCCCATCATTTGATCATGACTCAATCACAAACTCTAGAAGCCCACTCCCATGACTGCATGAGGCTTTGGGGGGACATCCAGGCACAAACCATAACAGGTCATATATGAAGATATGGGCTGGGATATGGCTCAATGTGACAGTGCTTATCTAGCACAGGAGAGGCCCTGGGCCCTGGCTTCTATCCCCAGCATGGCATTAGAAAAAGTGTAAATAAAGAGATGCTCTGAAAATGGAAACTCACAGGAAGCTACCAAACAATCCTTGACATTTCTTTTGCGGTTGGGCTGTTGGGACACTCCAAATCCACTCCATCCCATCCAGTTGCTTTTGCCCTGCTGTTTTTCACTGTAGTTATGAGACATTTGGATTTCAAGGTTACCGTGGAGCTGGCAATAGGGGAATGGGAAAAGGCTAAGTCAAAATACCAAATGCTCATTGTTCTTACCAAAATGCAGTTGGATTTCTTACATAAATGTTCTTCCAATTGTTGCAAGCCTTTGGTTAGCTTCCAGACTTCTGAAAAAAATCAATTTTGATAACTTTCGCTAGTGAGTTTTTGTTTTTAATGGAGGATCAAAATTTTTGTGGTCTTTACCATCCTGAAAGTACTACTAATACCATTGGTTTTTATATATAAATCTTTCAATGTAGAATCTTGCCAAACTCACTAATTAGTATCAATAGCTTTTTTTTTTTTTTTTTTTTTTCTCTCCTCTGGGGATTGAACCTAGGGCCTTTGCACTGAGTTATATTCCCTGCCCATCTTGAGACTCACTAAATTGAATTTGTGATCCTCTTGCCTCAGCCTTCCAGAGGGAGGGGATTATAGTCGTGTACTAACATGTACTGGTCAGTAGCTTCTTTTGTAGACTCTATCAGTCCAAAAATGTGGACCAATGAATCAGAACGATCTTGTTAACCTCCTTTCATGCTCTGGGAAGAAGAGCATCAGGGTAAACAAAGAGGCTAGATATGTTGGCAAACATTACATTGGCTCAAAAGCAAGGACCAGAGGCCCTCCTCTATTTTCTGTTCACCTGTTATAAACTCTTTTAGGCACAGTTTCCTCTCAAGGAACAAGTTCTTCATTATTTCTCTTTTATCAGTAAGTGGTTATGGGAAGCAATTTGAGATTTTAAAGTCTGGCTGGAAAAAATGCTCAGAGTCTACCCTGAAGACTCAACTCTTTTTATAGACTTGCTAGAGTAGGTCAATCTCATGGTTTGGGTTGGAATTTATAATGTCTTTGCTTTACCTAGCCCTTGTCTTCCTGTCATTTTTCTGAAAGTTTTGATTGCAGAGCATTTATCGGGGCTATTTTCTGGTTATTAGCCATCAATTCTTAATAGAAACATATGCTTTCAATTTGCATATATACAAAGATACCTGTGTTTTTCCAGAACTCAGCAGAGGACAATGAGTCATTCTGGTGATGAGACCACTGTGGGAGAGTTCCTAAGCAGAGAAAAATCTAGTTGTTATTTTTTTGAATTATTGGAACATGTTTTAATGCTCCAGTGGACTGAATGTTAGAGAGCCATGTGGCAGAGTTTTGAAATTGTGACATTCTGGGGAATGGGACTGGTGGGAGATTGGATGATAAATACCCAAATGTGGTTATATAGAAGTGATAATTTCTAATACTCTAGAGAATAATTGGATAACCAGAGTTCACAGTAAAGTGAAGAGCTCAGAGGCTCCAAACACAAAGTAATGATAAGGAAATGGAAACAATTATTTCCCTGATTTGATTAGTAAACATTGTATACAATTATTATACATGTATTGAGATATCATACCATGCCCCATAACCATGTATGATTGCTAAGTGAATAAAAATTTCTAAAATAATGTTTAAAGAGATAGAAAGTTAACTACCCTGATTTGATCATTACATGCTGTATACCCGTATCAAATTATCACACTGAGCCTCATAAACCTGTACAATTAAAATAATGATAAAAAAGAAATTATGATATCCTCATGGGTGGTCATAGAAGAAAACACTGGAGGCAGTAGTACCTTTAAGTCCCGAGGACCATCCCAGTTGTTCTTGCTTCACTTCCAAGCCTCAGAGGAACTTCTGTGATGAGAACAGCCAAGGAGCTCAAGTTAGGGATGTGTTGCTCTGAGGATGGATGGTGCTATGCAGTATTCTCCTCCAGGCATCTTCAGAGAGGAGACAATGGATCCAAGAGTCTTGAATCTTGAAATCATTTCAGAAGTAGCAACCTGTTGAAATTCAATGTGTTTTTGTTCGGTGTGCAGCAATTCATACATTTAACAGTCCTGATTTTCTGAATTTAAATACATGTTTAAATAGGTCAAATAGGTGGTGTGAACTAGCAAGAAAAATGAGGTATTAATGAAACACAGAGGAAACACATACTGTTCTCCAAGATCTTTGCCTTAGCAAAGCTCAGTGCCTAAGGAGTCCAAAAGATCAATGCTCTCCAATACATGTTCTCCCAGCAAGCGTCATGTCTTCTAGTCTCTGCTCAATTTATTTCATCACCTAGTTATTACCTATCCTCTTTTAAAGCAGGTAAATATATCAGATGTCTTCTGTTCCTTATTTGCTGAATGGGATCTTTAGTTTACTGCTGTTTTATGTCATAAATTCATCGACAGATGGCAGGATAAAGAAAATGTGGTATTTACACACAATGGACTACTACACTGCCATAAAGAAAGATAAACTAGAGTCATTTGCAGGTAAATGAATACACGTTAAAACCATTAAGTGAAATAAATCAGACACACACACTTAAATATCCCGTAGTTTCTTTTATATGAAAAACCCAAATTATAAATGAAGAGCAAAATAAAAGATAATAGGAAGTAGGGAGATAGATCTTTCTCAAATAGGAAGGGGGTCAAGAGATGGAAGGAGAAGGGGTAGGGGAGGGAAAGGGGATAAAAAAGGAATTAAGATGTGTTCTGTACATGTACCAACGGCAGTTCAAGAATGTAAACATTATGTGCTGCAAATGTGTACTTATTTTGAAGAATACAAGTTTGCTGACTCCAGGCGCAAAGAATTTTGAGCATGTGCCAGTGAGAGGCTTGACAAATAGTTTTAAACATTCTTTGGATTCTCTCAACAGATTCCTTTATCTTAGGAGCAGGTTCCTGATTTTTACTTTCGCAAGCCAATTTATGGACTGTAAGTATTCCTGAGGAATTTTGGATGTGATGGGTCTGGAAAGAAAGGAGCCTAAATTTAAGCAAAAGATGATATGGATCTCCTTGAGTGACTTCAACTGGGTTGAGAAGTTGAAGTCTTTTTAAAATTACAATTTTTTAGTTATGATTTATTTATCTTTTATTTCTTCTATGCTACCTCACTTGGAACTCAAATCTAAGCATACAAATCTGGAGCTTTCCATGTTTGGGTTATTGTTTTTTGGGGATATTGTATTTTAGTCAGTAATTAAAGAACTCAGAATTCAGGATTTAGGGTTCAAATCTCAGGGAAAACAACCAAAGGACTGAAAAGGACCCAGATTACTCTGCCTTGAGGTGTCATCCCTGGGACTAATCTACATTTCAATGCACCATGCTTACTGAAGCCCATCAGAGGCTCTGCTAGTCCTATAAGCTAATTTGTCACTCTTAAAGAGTCAGAAACAAAGATTTAGTGTATCAGCTGTTCAAGAGCTAGGCATATGCTGTAAATGAAGTAAACCCACCCTTATCTTTAATAGTTTAATTTGCTCTTCTACAGAGTACATTTACTAGGTAATTGTCTCTATCCTCTCAACTCCTCCCTTGGAAATACACCTTCTTCTTATGACAGCTGAAGAATTATTTTTATCAGTAATAATAAGGAATTCTACCTTTTCATTTTTATACCTCTTCTGAAATGCAGGGCATTTGAACACTTTAACATTCATTGATCATGTAGCATGAAAAATATGCCAGCAAGGAAAGATCTAAGTAAATCTTGGTAATTTTTTGTTTAGTGTTGGGACTTAGAGGACTTTCAGTCTCTCAGGACATGAAAGAATTTATAATATTTGAAACTAATGAAGTGTAGTAATTATGTGTTTCGATATGAGTAACTTCACTTGTAAAGGAATAGGGAAAATACATGTTGAAGTTAGACAAGAAAACGTATGCATATTCCTTGATTTGGAATTTTCCACTCTTCTTTGACCCTATTTAATTCTGAATTTTTGATATGTTTTTAAAAATTATACATGTTACAAACGTACATATGATTTTTTAAAAATTAGAATGTTATGGCTAGAAATTAATTCTCACTTTAACTTTGCTATCATGACTCATTGACTCATGTTGACAAAACCTCCAAGCGGAGACAATCACTATTGTCAGAGTTATTTTTGTACTTTCATTCCCACACACTCACATGCATATACAACCAGAAAAAAATATTACTTTATTACATTGTTATTTTTCTGAGATTTTGTTACATGAAGAATTGTACACATTATTTAATAATTTACTCTTTTGAACTAACTATATTTATATATATAGATACAGTATATCCTTATAACTATGTAGTAATAATTTACTGTTTATTTCATTTGTTTATTTGTTTAATCATGCCCCATAGGATACTGTGCTTATTTTGTTTCCCTTCCTTATTTTCTTTTATACAGAATGCTGCAATACCCACATTTACATGTCTACTTATCTATATGTACTTCAACCAGAGAATAAAGTAGAACTGCTGAGAAGTAGCAATCCCTATCAAAATTTCAATGATGTTTTTACAGTAATAGAAAAAAAATCCTAAAATTTATATGGAACCAAATAGCCAAGGCAATCATGGGAAAAAGAGCAGAGCTGGATTATCACTCTACCTGCTCTCAAAATCTACTTTAAGTTGTAGCCATCAAAACAGCATGGTACCAGTGTAGAAACAGACATAAAGACTGATGGAGAAAATAGAGGGCTCAGAAATAAATCCACACATTTACTGGAAATTGAATTTTGATTAAAAAAAAAAAAAACAAGAACATGCAGTAGAGAAAAGAGTTTCACTCCAATAAACAATGTTGGGAAAATTAGATATTTATATGCAGAAGAATTAACTTAAACCCTTATCTCATATTATTGATAAAAATCAACTCAAAATGAATTAAAAACTTAAACATTAAACTTAAGACCTAAGACGGTAAAATTACTAGTAGAAAACATCAAGTTATTTGATTTTCTTATACATTTTGGATATTATCACATCACCAGATACATGGTTTGCAAATATTTTATTCCATTCCATGGGTTGTTTCTTCACTCTGTTGCTTATTTCCTTGGCTGTGCAGGAGCTGTTTGTCTCCCCCGCTGGTTCTCAGGCCTTTGGATGAGGACTAAATTATACAACTTGGTTACCTGATTCTCCAATTTGTAGATAGCAGCCCATGAGATTTCTTTGCTTCCACAGTCACCAGAGGCAATTATACAAAGTCTCCTTTTACAGATTTACAGATATTCTATTGGTTCCGCTTCTCTGGGGAGCCCTGACTTAACACAGATAGTGCCTATCATCTTCTCCCTTGTAAATTACACACTTTCCAGTTGTAATTAATGTTTTGTGAGGGGGTTCTTCGAAAGCAGGTACATATTCCACTTCTCATAAAACTTTCATTGACTCATTTATTTACTCATTTATTTGCATCAAATTTAAACTTCAGGGTTACTATTTTATTTATTAAATCATTATTGTTATTAGGTAAAATTGGTAGTTACCATTATTTATTTTGTTTTAAATTTTTTTTTATGTGGGTACTAGGAGTCGAACTCAGGACCTCATGCTTGCCAGGCAGGCACTTATGCTGCTGAACTATATCACCAGCCCTACATTTTTTAAATTTTTCTAATTTTAAATCTTTCATTAACATATAATAGTGATACACAATTATGGGTACAGTGTGATATTTCAACATGCATATAGTGTCAGATGATATCTGATTGTGGTTTTGACTTGTATTTTTGTGTTGGCTACTGATATTGAGCTTTTTTCCATATGATCATTGAGTTTCCTTCCCTTTCAATACTTTGAGATACTTTGAGAAGGATTGGAATTAGTCTTTAAATATTTGATAAGAATTAAGCAGTGAAAATTTTCATCCCTGAGATTTTTCTTCATCAGGAAATTTTTTGTTACTGATTCAATCAAGTTGACATTTATTAATGGTCTATTCAGGTTTTCTAGATCTTTATGGTTCAATTCTGCAGGTTACGGCATGTCTAGAAATTACCTTCTTTCTTTCCATTCTTCCTTTCTTCTTTCATGTAGATACTCATTGCTGTGAAATTCCCTCTTCATGTTGCTTTTGCTATATCTCACAGTAGTTAGCATTCTATATGTATTTTCAATTTCGTTTATTTCAAGAATTTTTTAAATTTCCCATTTCATTTCTTTAGTCTCCTTGGTCATTCAAGGGAATATTATTTAATTTCCATGTATTTGTAAAACATCTAAAGTTTCTCTTGTTTATTTCTAGTGCCACTCCCTTGTGATCAGAGACGATATATGCTATATTTCAATGTTTTTTGAAAATTGATACATGTTTTATGGCTGAACATATGGTCTATCCTTGAGAACGTCCCATGTGCTGATGTAAAGAATGTGTATTCTGGAGCAATTGGATGATATGTTCTGCAGATATATCTTAGGTTGATTTGCTTTGTAGTACAGTTTAACCTTAATGTTTAAAACAATATTTTTTGGCACAATCTGCATATTCATGACACTGGGTATTGAAGTCTGACTATCATTGTATTGAAGTCTATTTCTCTTTTTAGAAGTCATATTTCCTTTATTACTGAGTGCTTCAGGATTGCATGCTACTTTATCTTGCTGAATTCATGTCCTTATCATTATATAGCTAAATTCTTTGTAGTTTCTGAGTTAGTGTTTATTTTATCCAATATATGTATAACTACTCCTGTTTGCTTTGGGTTTCTACATGCATCACACAGCATCATACATCTTTTTCTATCCATTCACTTTCAATTTTTCTGTCTTCACTGGTGGAGTCCTTTTTTTTTAATTTTAAAGAGAAAAAACAAAACAATGATACAAAATTTCTTTAACAAGATAAGAAAGTAACAATGATTAGTACATTGCTTATTGTTATGTTCAAAGTAGTTGCTCAGATTATAAGATATAGGCATGAAAAATTGATCAAATGATATAAGCACAAACCTTTCTTTTCAATGGGCTTATAGAAATTAGTACTATAGCTATCTTAACTAGCTTACATATATATACATATAAATAGTATGTATATATATAATATATACATATTACTTTTATACATATATATGTATAATATACATATTATATATATACATAATATACATACATATTATACATAATTATACATTATATATACATGATATTATACATAATTATATATAATATATATACATATTAACTTTTCCTTATATATATATTTCCATATATATATTTACTTTTCCTTTTCCCTTCCTTCTTTTCTCCTTTACCCCATCCCAGTTTCTCTTTCCTTTTGAACAGTTTCTTCCCATTTCACAATATCTATTGTACATTTTGCATCTTATTTACTCTTTCAGCTTCTTACACTAGAGAGACAATATGAGTTTACACATATGAGACTGATTTATTTCACTTATGAGTATGGTATCAAATTGCATCCATTTAACTATAAAAGTCTCAAGTTTATTCTTCTTTATGGCTAGGTAGTATTCCATTGTATAAAATACCACATCTTTTTTATCCATTCCTTGGTTGATGGGCATTTAGATTGTTTCCAAGATTTCGCTTTTACAAATTGTGCTGCTATAAACATGGGCACGTATACATCACTGTGGTATGATGTTTTTAATTCTTCTGGGAAAATACCCAGAAGGGAATAGTTAGATCAAATGGGACCTATAATCCTAGTTTATTGAGGACTCTCCACACTGATTTCCATGGTGGTTGCACCAGTCTACACTCCCACCAACAGTGGAGAAGGGTTCCTTTTTCCCCACAGCCCCGCCAGTATTTGTTATTGGTTGATTTCTTGATGACAGCCATTCTTTCTGGGGTGAGATGGAAACTCGGTGTTATTTTCATTTGCATCTCTCAAATGACCAATGATGTTAAACATTTTTTCATACATTTATTTGCTTTCTGTATTTCTTTATCTGAGAAGTGCATATTGATCTCAGATGCCCATTTTTGAATTGGGTCTTTAAATTTGGGGGGTCTGATATTTTTAAATTCCTTACATGTTCTAGATATAAGTCCTTTGTCTGAGGGACAATTGGCTAAAATTTTTCCCACTCTGTGGGTTGACTTTTCACTGTTGGTAATTTCTTTTTTTTTAATGTGGGTACCGGGAGTTGACCTCAGGACCTCGCGCTTGCCAGCAAGCACTTGTGCCACTAAGCAATATCACCAGCCCTTTTTTTCCTTTATGTGGGTACCGGGAGTTGAACTCAGGACCTCGCGCTTGCCAGGCAAGCACTTATGCCGCTGAGCTATCTCACCGGCCCCTGGTGATTTCTTTTGATGTGCAAAAGCTTCTTAATAAGATGAGATCCTAGTTGTTGATTCTTTGGGGTATTTCCCATGCAGTTTGGGTTGTGTTCATGAAGTCTCTGCCTACACCTGTGTCTTCAAGATTTCTACCTACTTTCTCTTCCAGTAGATTCAGTGTTTCTGTTTTAATATTTAGACCTTTGATCCATTTTGACTTTTGTTTAGTGCATGGTGATAGACATGGGTCTAGTTTTAGTCTTTGGCATGTAGAAAGCCAGTTTTTCCAGCACCATTTATTAAAGAGGATATCTTTCTTCCAGTGCACATTTCGCCCCTTTGTCAAAGATAAGGTGGCTGAATGTGTTTGTACTTGTGTCTGCATCTTCTAATCTGTTTCACTGATCTTCAGGTCTTTTTTTTTTTTTTTTTTTTTTTTTTTTCCAGTACCATACTGATTTTATCACAGTAGCTTTGTGGTATAATTTCAAGTCAGGCATTGTGGTGTCCCCTGCCTTGCCTTTGTTGCCCAGAATTGCTTTTGATATTGTAGGTCTCTTCTGGTTCCAAATGAATTTTAGGAATGATTTCTCTAGTTCTGTGAGGTATGCTAGTGGAATTTTGATTGGAATTGCATTAAATCTGTACAACAATTTTGGGAGTATGGCCATTTTCACTATGTTGGTTCTTCCTATCCATGAGCAAGGGATATCTTTCCATTTTCTGATATCCTCTTCAATCTCCTTTTTCAGAGTAGTGTAATTTTCAATGTATAGATCTTTTACTTCTTTGTTAGATCGATTCCTAAGTATTTCATTTTTTTGGCTGCTACTGTGAAGGGTGCGGTTCCCCTAATTTCTCTCTCAGTCAGTTTGTTATTTGTGCACAGGAATACTATTGATTTTTGAGCATTGACTTTGTATCCAGGTATGATACTGGATTTGGTTATTAAATCTAGAAGTCTTTCGGTGGTGTTTTTGGGGTCTTTTATGTAGAGTATCATGTCATCTGCAAAAAAATGGTAATTTAACTTCTTCCTTTACTATCTTTGTTCCTTTTCTCTCTCTTGTCTAATTGCTCTGGCTAATGTTTCCAGAACTATATTGAATAGGAGTGATGACCATGGACATCCTTGTCTTATTCCTGATTTTAGAGTGAAAGCTGTTTTTGTCCATTTAGCATGATGTTGGCTGTTGGTTTGTTATAGATGGCTTTTATCAAATTGAGGTAAAGACCATCTATTCTGATTTTCTGTAGGGTTTTTATCATGAATGAGAGTGTTGGACTTTGTCAAAAGCTTTGTCTGCATCTATTGAGATGATCATGTGATTTTGTCTTTGGCTCTGTTGATATGGTGTATAACATTTCTTGATTTGCATATGTTGAACCATCTCTGCATTCCTGGGATGAATCCCACTTGGTCATGGTGTATAATCTTGTTGACTTGCTGCATTCTGTTTGCTAGTATCTTATGGAGGATTTTTGCATTTATGTTCATTAGGGAGACTGGCCTGTAGTTCTCTTTTTTGGTTGGGTCTTTCTCTTGTTTTGGTATCAGGGTAATGCTTGCCTCCAGGAATGAGTTAGGGAGAACTGCTTCCTTTTCAATGTCATTAAAGAGTTTGAGGGCTATTGGCATTAAATCATCTCTAACTTTCTTGTAGAATTCAGTTGTGAATCCATCAGGACCTGGGTTTTCTTTGTTGGTAAGTTTTTAATTACATTTTCAGTCTCATTAACTAATATTGGGTTATTCAGAATTTTTATGTCTTCTTGATTCAGCTTTGGTAATTCATACATTTCTAGGAATCTGTCCATTTCTTCTGTGTTTTCCATCTTATGGGAATAAAGATTTTCAAAGTAGGTATTGATTTTCTGAATTTCCACAGGATCTGTAGTGATTTCACCCTTTTCATTCCTCAATGCATGAATTTGAGTCTTTTCTTTCCTTTTTTTTTTTTTTTTTTTGATAAGGTTGGTAAGGGCTTATCAATTTTATTTATTCTTTCAAAGAAACAACTCTTTCATTCATTAATTCTTTGCAGGTTTTCTTAGTCTCCATTGCATTAATTTCTGCTCTGATCTTTGTAATTTCCACACTTGAATGGGCTTTGGGTTTGTCTTGGTCTTCTTTTTCTAGAAGCTTGAGGTGCAACATTAGATCATTTATTTGTGCTCGCTCTGCTTTCCTGATGTGAGAATTGACTGCTATAAATTTCTCTCTTAGGACTGCTTTCTTTGCATCCCATAAGTTCAAGTATGTTGTATCTGCTTTCTCGTTTAGTTGTAGATATTGTTTAATTTCTTCTTTAATTTCATCTGTGACTCATTGGTTGTTTAGGAGGGTATTATTTAATTTCCATGTTTTTATGGAATTTTTGCAGTTTCTTTTGCCATTAATTTCCAATTTCTTTGTACTATGGTCAGATAATATGCATGGGATAATTTCAATTCCTTTGCATTTACTTACACATGTTCTGGGCTAGTATATGGTCTATTTTAGAGTATGTCCCATGTGCAGCTGAGAAGAATGTGTATTCTGATGACGTTGGGTGGAACACTCTGAAAACATCTACCAAGTCCATTTGTTCACAGGTTTGGTTCAGTTCTTATATTTCTTTGCTGATTTTTTGTCTAGTTGAACTATCTCTTTATGACAATGGGGTATTCACTTCTCCCATTACAATTGTGTTATTACTTATTTGATTTTTCATGTCTATTAATAATTTCTTATATAGTTGGGTATTCACATATTTGGTGCATACATATTTACAATTGTTATCTCTTCCTCTTGAAGTTTTACCTAACAAGTATGTAGTGACCTTCTTTATCTCTTTTGATCATTCTTGGCTTCAAGTTCCCATCGTCTACAAACAGGATAGCTACCCCTGCTTTTTTCTGGGTTCCTGTTGTATGGAAGTTTGTTTTCCATCCTTTGACTTTCAATCTATGAATTTCTTTTTGAGTTAAATGTGTTTCTTGTATACAGCATGTTGTTGGATCTTGTTTCTTGATCCATTCTGCCAATCTGTTTCTTTTGATTGGTGAATTGAGGCCATTTACATTGATGGTTATAACTGATATATATTGGCTTATCTTTGTCATGTTATTTTCCCGCTGTTGATTCCCTGCTTTTCCCTTCTGTTTAATTGCTTGCCCTGCCTGGTTGTTTCTTTCTGTTGTTGTTCTTGGAATTGTGGTCATTTTTATCTCTGTCTAGAATATCTTTCAATTCTTTGTAGGGGTGCTTTGGTGGTCATGAATTTCTTCCGTTGTTCTTTGTCAGGGAAGTATCTTATTTCTCCATTAATTTGGAAAGATAGTTTTGCAGGGTACATCAATCTGGGTTGGAAGTTGTTTTCTCTCAGGACTTGAAATACTTCACTCCAAGCTTTTCTTGACTTGAGGGTTATTGTTGAGAAGTCTGCCATGATTCTTATGGGCTTTCCTTTATAGGTGATCTGTTTCTTTTCTCTAACAGCATTTAATATTTTGTTCATGTGCTGATTTTCTGGAATCTTGATTATTATATGTCTTGGTGTAGTTTTATTTTGGTAATGGCTGTTTGGAATTCTATGTCCTTCATTTATTTGTATGTCAAATTCTTTATCCACACTTGGGAAGTTTTCTGCCATTATTTCTGTGAAGAGTTTTTTTTTTTTTTAAATGGTATTTGTGCTGCTTCCAGCCTTCTCATTGACCCCAATTAATCTTATGTTATTCTTCTTTGCATCATCTTGTAGCTGTTGGATTGATTTTTCATGGTCTCTTGCTATTTTTAAGATATCTTTCTTTTCATGATCACTTGCTGCAATTCTGTCTTCAAGATCTGATATCCTACCCTCTCCTTCATTCAATCTGTTGCATGTACTTTCAATGGAGGTTTTAATCTCTTGAATTTCTGTTTGGATCTATTTCATGGATTCTGTTTCTTTCCTATGTTGGGCATTTTTTGTTTCCATCATTTTTCTAAGCTCATTTATTCTTTTATCTGAGTCTTCTCTAATATCTTTGATTTTAAGCATCATTTCTTTTTGTACCTGAGGGATTATTTCTCTATGACCTTTTCTACTTGTTTTTTCACTTCTGTTGCTATCATTTCAGAAAGTTCCAGTGTTTGACTTCCAATTTTGTCTCTCTCATTGTGTTCCTGGCTTGTCCTGGGTGCGCTGGGGGTCTGAGGTTGCATTTTGCTTCTGCATCTTATTTTTTTTTAATTTGATTCTGTTCTCTATGTTGATAATTGCTGATTTCTTATAATAGATAGCTTTATCACTAATATTGAGGCTTCTCTAGGAGGTATCTGTTCTTCAAGGATGTCCTCTAGATGTAGGTGTTTCTTTATAGCTATCCCAAGAACCTACCTTCCCAATTTGTAAAGGATGCAAAGTTACTTTTTGGCTCAGCACCCAATCCTTTGGTACTGGGCTGTGGTGGTGTTTATGACCCCATACTATCACAGTGTTATCATACAAGGCAGAAAATCTGCTTATAACATGTATGACATCCTGGCTATAGTAGTACAGTTAGTAATAACAATAGTTTCAAGTACAGCTTAACTATTGACAGCTTAACTAATGGTAACCATTAACCTGCTACTTCCAACCACAGGAGCAAACTCTAAAGTTATATAACAAAATCAAGCATATACCATGTGCTTGTATGCAGTGATTTTCCCCTTAGTGAAGTGGTTTTACCCTTCTGCAGGGGAGAGGGGTGGTTAAGATGGGTAGGGGACTGGCTAAAGTGATGAATGAGGTCAAATATAGTAGAATCAAATCTGGAAGTCAAAGGATGTTTTGGGAAACTGGAGAACACAGGAGGGAAAGAATGAAATAGAATGCAAAGGAGTAATCAGAAAAGGAAGTGACAATGTCTACTCACTTGAAAGTTTAAATTCAAAAAGTAGTTGAGGAAGGAGGGAAAGAGGATCAATAGAAGAAACTGAAAAAGAAAGGTAAGAAACAGTAAAAAAAAAGAAGGAAGAAAGAGAAAAAGAATGGAAAAGAAAAGAAGAAAGAAAAAAGTAGACCTGAGAAAGAGAAGAGAGGAAAAAAGAAAAAAAAAAAAAAAAACAAACAAACCCAAAACAAAAATAACTACAAAATACAAGACAAAAGAAGACAAATTCCAACCAGACAGGAAAGGGGTAGCCAATCAGAGAAATAAAGGAGAATAAAAGTAGTAAAATACCTCTGGTGTTTATAGTTCTGTGATAGTGTCCATGTCAGACCCCAGAAATGTACTGCATACTCCAGCGAAGTTTGCCATGGGAATTGTGCTGAGTATGGAGCCGATCTTGGCCTCTGGATGCCCAGCTGCTGGCTCCTCACTGCTGCTACAGACACTTCCACATTGCTGGTCTCGCTGATTACTCCACACACCCAGGCCAGCTGTCCTGGGTCTTCAGGTTCTGGTCAGTCCACCCACCAAAGGTGTGTGTGCGTCCCTGCACCCTGGGCCCGGCCTGTCCTGGGTCCACTGGTGGAGGCTTATAGGAAGCAGATAGTTTTGTTTATTATTATACTCCAGTCATTCCATATCTTTGGGTTGGGAAATTTAATCCATCTACATACAAGATAAATATTGATAAATACATACTCTTGTCATTCTGCTAATTTTTTCTCATTGTTTGTATATCTTTTATTCTTTTCTTCCTTTTATTTTTATTTATTTTTTTTTTTGGTGGTTCACTAATGAGGCTTGATTCACTTTTTCTCTTCTGTGTACCTATTGTACTAGTGAAGTTTGTATTTTTGCATGATTCCATAATGTTATTTTTCATGTTTTTTTCTGGCATAGGGCTCTTTAGTGCTGCTTGTAGGGCTGGTCTGATGGTGATGGAGTCCGTAAGCTTTTGCTTCACTTGGAAAGACTACTTATGAAGGATTGTTTTGCTGGGTACAGTATTCCTCGCTGGCAGTTTTTCTTTCAAAACTTTGACTATAACAACCCATTTTCTCTTGGTTTGTAAGGTTTCTGCCGAGAAGTCTGCTATTGGTCTAATGGGGATTCCCATACACGATTTGACGCTTTCACTATTGTTAGAATTGTCTTATATTTTTGACACTTTGTCTAGAATATGTTTTGGTTGAATTTATTGGGGGTCTTTTGAGCTTTTTGGACCAGGATGTCCATATCTTTCCCAAGCTTTGAAACATTTTCAGCAATTATTTCCTTGAGTAAATTCTTGATGCTTTTTCCCTTCTCTTCTCCTCTGGAACACCCATAATGTGGTAAAGTTTGCTTCCTTACAGATATTCCATGAGTCTCAAAGGCTTTCTTCATTCTTTTAAAATTTGGCTTTGGTTCCAGGTGGATGCTTTAGCGTGGTGGGTATGTAGATTCTTCACCTGTACTCAGTGTTGGCAATGTCTGCAGGTGTGTCAATAGCTTAAACTGCAAGGCTTATGGGATTGCACCGCCACCTGGGATGCGGTTATCTCAGGTGGAGCAGTGCTACAGCTAGGATCTGGAATGACCCCTAAAGGCCCATGCATAAAAGGTCTAGTATCTAGCTTGTGGCAGTATTGGAAATTTCTAAAGATAAATATGATATCAATTATATTTTTGTTTTATTGTTCTGCAGCAACTTTTGGGATATTTTCTTTATTCTGTACCTGTAACATTCTGAAGTTTCAATACCGTTATGTATCTGTTGGTGTAAATTGAAAAAACAATCCTCTTCCTTTAATATTTTTGTTCTTTATCACTTTTAGGACTTAAAAATACTTATTTTGCTATATTTTCAGATTGATTTAATCTATCTCCTTTGGTGTAAACTCTCCCCCTTGTTGTGGCATCCACAATGTTTATCTTCTTTAGCATTTTAATGATACTTGTTTTGCGAGCTCAGATTTCACACATTTCTTCCATGTTTCCTTCTCATGGAAAGCCAATACCTGTAACACATTTTGGTGTTTTTGCTTAAGAAGTACTCCTACATGAGTAGTATATTTCCTACCCTGTGCTGCTGATAGCATGATTCCACACCCCTCTGTGCATGGGGGATGATACTGGAACCATGGCCACTGGAAACGGATCAGTTCTCTAGTGACTTGGGATGAGTGCAAGGCTGTCCAGTCTCTAGTTATGGGAGAGGACTGTGTTTCTCCCTCAGCTTCGGGAAGGCAGTATCTCCCTGTGCCTTGTATATCTTACACGGTCTACTATGAAATAGATCTAAGTGATCCTGGTCATTGCTGTTACTGTCTGCTTGGATCAACACTGATATCAACACTGATAAATTGAGTCTCTGCTGGCCTGTGTACAGATATTCCTCATTTAACGACCCACTTGTTTAAAGACTGTTCAGACATATGACTGAGTTGCACTATTTGGACTTGCAACATGCTGCTTGGACTTATGGCCTGAATTCGGACTTATGATGCAGGAATGTGAGCCGCAATGGGGCCTTATGGTGGCTTCTTCTACAGTACTGTACTGTAATTTTTGCTGATTGTACTGTACCGTACTGTAGTTTTTATGTTGTTATACATTACAGTATTACATGTAAGAGTTATGCAATTAAAAGCAAAATCAACAAGTTGGAGTTTCCTTTGGTCTTTCTTCTGAATTTTGTAATGTATATACTATATACAATTCCTCATTTAGTGACCAATTCATTTAACAACCTAGCTGCAGGAATGGAACTTGGTTGGTAAATGAGGAATGTCTGTATTGCAGTGTTACCTGCCAAATGCCCAGCTTCCACTTGATTGGGACCATAACTCAGCCTGAATTTGAGATGTCAGACAAACATCACAGAGGTTGCATCATGGATGGAATCAAAAGGTTGAATCTCTAAGAATCTCCAAGACATTCCATGCCAAATCAGTCTTGTGGGATTATGAATACCCTTGAGTCAGGACACTAGGCCATAGCAGACTGGCTGGGGAAGTGGGCATGGTCTGTTAATTGCAAGGTCCCAGGACACATTCATAGAATAGTTCCCAAAGCCCTGCACATAGATTTCTCATGAGAACTCTAGCAAGTTTTCTGTAAGATGGCATAGACCTGACATCAGCCTGAAAAGTGGGATACACAAGACAGTTACCATTGAGCTTAGGGCTACTGAGTTTCTTTTTTTCTTTCTTTTTTTTTAGGGTGTTGCTATGCAGTTCAGGCTGGTCTTTAACTCACTATGTAGTCCAGGCTGGCCTCGAACTCGTGGCCATCCTCCTGCCTCAGCCTCCAGACTGCTGGGATTACAGGTGTGAGCCACCACTCTTGGCTGGCTACTGAGTTCTTTCACAGCAGTCCCCTCTTGTGCGGTATACTTCCTCTGCTACTTTTACTTGGGCCAAACTCACTCTGCAGAGCATGTTTCTTTTCCTACCTTTAATAAATGTAAAACTTCACTACCTTTGTGTTTGTCTTGATCAATTCTTTCTTTGCTCAGGACAGAAAGAACCCAGAAACCACCCCAAAATCCCCCAACACCCTCTCCCTGTATAGTAAAGGAAACCTCTGGAAACTCATATGTTGGGGCAGAGACGTTTTTATACTTGTACTTTAGTTCTAGACAAAAATACCTCTGTGAAATAGGACAGGTGCCCCCTGGGAGAAGAGCTGGGACTCCAATCCAGGACCTGTTCCTTTTCCCCTGGTCTCTTTGTTAACAGTGTATAGAACGCACCTCTCCTTATCCCCTACTCTTGTTATATCAAGGACTAGATTGCTGTAACAGCAAGAGGGGCCCATGATGTCTCCAAGGACGAAAATCACACTGATCTGTATCTTACATGAGGAGGAGATCCCATAAAACGTGAGACAGCAGCCTCAAAAACAAAATGCCATACTCATGACCCAGTGGAAAATTACCAGTCCTTGGCCCGTCCCAGAGACACCATAAAAGCTTATTCCATTATTTTGTTAATGGGCCTGTCTGTGCTACATCAACTCTGTGTCCCCTTCAGCTATAGCTTTTCTGGAAGTGATTCAGCAAGAGACTAAAGAAGCCTCTTCCCTATTTTCTCTTCTTTCTCAGTTAAAGCTTCGACCTGTAAAGTCTTGCTGCTGGGTCAGTTTTAATGTCTGTGGTCATTGAAGCAAGTATTTTTGTGTGTCCTATATCATCTGAACACCACAAACTGGGAAGGATAGAGTGTGCTGTAGTTTGGATTTCAGATGTTCCCCAAAGCCCATGTGCTAAAGGCTTGGTGGCAAGCTTGTGGTGCAAGCTGGGACAGGGCAGATCCTCTAGGAAGTGTGGCCTAGTGGAAGGATCGTAGGTCACTGTGATATGCCCTGGAAAGGGATTTTGGAACCCTGGCCTTTCATCTCTCTTTCTTTACTTCTTGGCCACCATGAGGTAAACAGGCTTCCTCTACCATGATGTACTGTGCCACCACAAAGCATCAGAGCCAAAAATCCACGGAATGAACCTTATGAAACCATGAACCAAAATAAACCATTCCTTTTCATAAGTTGTTTACCATAGGTATTTCATCCCACAGCGATGGGAATTTGACTAACACAGCTGCCACATTGCCCCTACCACATTACTGCTCACTACCATCTACTCTCATATTGGCTAGATACCCATATAATTTTCTGTTCTACACACAATTCAGGCTATAGGTACCTTTGGAAATGTTCCTGTTTCTATTTCAGGAGCTTTAGCATCCAGAATCCACTTCCTCAGGACACAGACTTCTGATTGGGCCAGTATCACCCTTTGGTCCTGACGCTTTATTGACACTACTTGATGGATTCTCAGCCCTTCATCCCACCTGCCATCGCTCCGTCACTCCTGGTATTTCCCAAGGTATCTGCTATCCTTAGTCACTGCTCAGTTTTGGCCTCTCGAATTTCATCACTGTCTCCACGCCAGCTAGGATGTGGTTTTTTGAATGCTAATTTTATCTTTTCACAATAATGATCTTTTAAAGAAAAAGAAAGAGATGAGGGTAAGATATACATTATTTCTTAGTATATCATGTATGTACCAAGCACCATATTTGCTGATTTATGTTCCTTATCTTAATCCTTTCAACCAATACTGGAGTTAGATATTATTAAATTTAAAAAGATATTACACATGCCCCAATTTATTGGTTTTCCAAATAAGTGTGAAATGATTCAGGTCCTGTAACCTAATAAAGACATTCAGATTTATGAATCAATTTATTAATCAAGAAGTATTCCTGTGTACTCAGCCACTAATGACCTTTTTGAAAATGAAGTTATAAACACATTACATTCCAGCTCCAGGGAAATGTCCCTAAACATCCAACAGTATATGCAAATTTTGTTTTAATATGATTTTTAGACAATAACATTTTATGTTTGATACATTATTTTTTTAGGTGAGTTCTAGGGTATAAAAATCTAAATAAAGAGATCCAAGTGCTTGGTCACATACAAAATGTATGTGATACTTGTGTGATACATGAATTTATTTCTCTTTCCATCCTTTGCATTTCTTAGGGCCGGGGATATAGCTCAGAGGCACAGTGCCCGCCTGATAGGCACGAGGTCATGAGTTTGATTCCCGTACCAAACAAAAAACAAAAAACAAACATTTCTTAAACTCTTTGTTGTCACTCACTATTTCTTGAAATGTCTTAGGGCATGGATTGATACCTTTGGTTCTCTCCCACTGATGTCGTAGAGAGCTGCTGGAATGTGCAAAGAAGTAGTCATGTGCAACACTAAAATTGTTCAAAATCCAATGTGCCCTTTCAAATATGTCCTGTGTGTGGAAATAATAAATATGTGTATTAAAATATATGGAAAAAAACCATTCTGGTAGCCCAGATTAACCTCTCCAAAATTATTTATTTATTGCTTCTCCAATAAATATATCAAAATTATTTATAAACCCTCATATAAAGAAAAGTAAGTATTCAATGGGACAAAACTGTGAGTCTTCAGTAGCAAGATCAGGTCAGATCCTTGTCATAACAATGAAGGAAGGTTTCTGCCTTTTTTTCCTGGCATCTGTTAGCAGAGAGCTTAAGTTTGCAAGCCACACTTTTGTTATTCTGATCCAAGAAGAGTATCTTTTGCAGACCCACAGAAAAATTACTGTAAATGGGATAATCGCGTCAATGCAATTTAGAGGATGAAATACTTTCGTGATGTGAGTGTAGAAGCTCTGAGTCATTGGAGAATAGCATTTAAGATAGTCTTAAGGTAGAGAAAGACTTCTTAAAAACTATTTTATTTAATGGAAATTTTTATATGACTTACAGATAAACAATACTGGGGTGGGTGGGAGAGTGCTGACAAGAGCTTACTGGAGTTACCTGCAAGAAATCCAAAACTTTTCTTAGTGCTTCTCCTGAAATGCCACCTTTTTGTATCTGAGTCTTGTCTAAATCATATTAAATGGAATCATTAAGGCCATTTAAAGCTATTATGTTCTTGAAACCAAAAGCTTCAGTGAACTTTTAAACTAGGAGTTCCTGATGTGGAGACACTCAGCAGAGGGTTCTCTTTTTCTGCTGTCTTTAGCCATTCTTTCATTTCTGCATGAATCCACTATTTGGCGTTGCAAATTAGGATGGATGGCTAAAGACTGACAACTCAAGAAGGACAGCCACTGATAACCAGTCATCTTTGTGCAAGGCTCACTGTTTACACACCATATTTTTTAATAGGCCAGTAATTTCCCTCAAATAATGTGTTTATTAAGTAGAGTTTAACGTAGCTTCAGTGCTGGCTGTGCTGGCCTGTCTTGAAGTCTATTAATTTAATTTGCACTTAAGTATTTTTTTTAAAAAGCCATATAAGGGTATAATTAAACCTTTCTTCAACTGTTTACAAATTTCTCCAATAAAGACTCTCATTTTATGAGTTTTATTAACTAGCTATGAGACTCCACTACCGATTGTTCACTAATGTGGTGAAGTTTTTCAGAATGTAAATTTACCCACAATAATTAAAAAGCATTAATACCTTGATCATATTTTTTTTAATACCCAGTGTCTGCAATGTCTAGGTACAAACATCAGCACCGAGGTGAGGCCTGTGTCCTGGCTGGGTAACCTCTATGTGATGAGCCAGTGATTTTGTGAGTCAAGTTTATTACCTGGGGTCCATGGAGTAGCTCTAGTTTAGTCTGTGAATGTCCTGAGATTCAGAACAAACATTTCCTATGTGAGGGTGTATGTGGATTTTCATATAACTTTTTACCAAATTTATTGGATAGGTGTAGTGTACTGTACTCTGTTGTCGGATTGCCTGGATTTGTATGCCAATTCCAAACATGCTACTCCAAAATATGGCATCCTGGAATGTTGAACATTTTAAACTGAAGGAATTTGAGAAATGGCAGGTATGAAAGATTCTGACTTTCTCTAGAAGCAGATCCTAAGATCCTCCCATGAGAAGTGCCCTCCCTAGATCTTCAAAAAAGGAGCATCCTTATCTCTGAATGTGGAGGGTTACTAAGAGGAGACTGGACAATCAGGCTGTGATGTATTTCCCTCAGTTTTACCCTTGACTCACATCCACTGGTCCTATCATATTGCCCCATGACTCAGTACTCTTTGTTGAATCTCGTATAAAACACTCAGATTTAATCATTTTGTTTAGATCCTCCTTTCCAAATGAAGACTCCCACCAAGGAAAACTTCAAGTAAATGATTATGCTTTTCTTTTGTAAATCTTTTCTTGTTGTTGTTGTTTGTTTTTATGTAGTGCTGGGGATCAAACCCAGGGCCCCACACATGCATGAGAAGCACTCTGCTACCAAGCCAAATCCTCAGACCTGTTAATCTGTCTTTTCTAACAAAGTTCCTCTTGGGAAAGTAGAAGGGTAGCGGAAAATATTTTTTTCTCCTATAATCTTAACTCACTACTTGACTGTGTGATTTCAAACAAGTTAATTAACCTCTCCTTTTTCTCAAAATTGCAGAAATGAATTTAGAAGGCTGCTGTGAAGATAAAAATGTGAAGATTTTATGGGCATTTAAAGTCCGTAATACAGCAATAGGCATTTAGTAAGTATTCACTAAATATCAGTAAATAACATCTTATTCTCCAAGGAAATTGTAACCACCAGAAAGTTAAGCAACACTGACCTTAGTTATTTTTAGAATTGTACTTTAAAGAAAAAAAAAAAAAAATCAGTTACTGAGCTGCGAAGTCACACCCAGGCCTAATTCTAGCAAAATATTCATTAGTAAAACATAGATATACATGTTCATTACAAGGCAGAAAGGCCTTCCCATATAACCAAAAATGCAGATGGCCACATTTTTGTTGTTCTTCAATGGGAGGCAAAAGATCTACCTGGCCCCAGCTTGGCTCCCAAGTGAAATACTTTCAATGTGCTGGTCATGGCTGCTGTACCATCCAAGCTCATCTTGAAACGCCGACATAAATTTCAGGGTGACAGTCTAATTTGCAACTCTATGGCTGTGACTGCTTTCTCATCGTTTTCTTCTACATTTACTACTGAAGACAAAAGCTACAAAAGCAAGGAGATTCTGCATCTTTTAATGAAAGATAAAACAACAATATAAACATACACAAATTTACAGAGAAGGGATCAACTTTAATACATTTGGAGTAAAAGGTGTTTCTTATTTAAATATGGTATAAAAATAAATGCAAGAAACATTAACCAAGAATGTACAGACAAGAGACAAAGACATGAGCTTGTTTTGGACTGTGAAAACACCAGTGAAGTGAAACTTTCTGTGCTAATTTATTGTTTAATAAATGTGAAGCCATATGTATACATACTGATATATGCTTTTTTTTTCTTTTACAATTCTTCCAGTTTGTAATTGATTGAATTATCAGTGAACAGTGTGTCTAGCAGAAGCTTTAAGAGAGAGGGAAAAAATGGTTTTACTTCACTTGAACTTGTTAAAAAGAAAAAGACAACAGATCCAGTTTAGTAGAAGAAAGGAAGAGGAAGAAAGCAGACAACAGTTTGAAATGGAGGCATTGAGATGGCAAAGAGTCCCTTGGAGATGGTGATGCCTTAATGTACACACAAAAAAGAACAAGTCAGGTCTTCCGTTCATGCAACATCTTGGTCTAATGTCCTCTGCTCCAGGTTATGTCAAAGAGCTACAAAGTATATGCCACGATGCCAGTCTGCGTCCATGCTGCAAGGTGATCCTTTTAGTAAGACTGAACAAGGCTTGTTAACCTCTTAGATGTGAGAGTTTTCCCCTGAGAAAAAATATAAAACAAACAAACAAAAAAAGAATGATCACTGCAAACTTGCTTTCTAGCAGCATCTATTTATTGCAGATGATTTTTTTGTGTAAAGATCAAAACTGAATCACCCCTCCCTCTTTTTGGTAGCCTTGGGGATTGAACCCAGGGGGTCACGCATGCTAAGCACATACTCTATCATGGTGCTGAACCCCCAGCCCCCAAAATTGAACTCTTTAAGAACATTTTAATTACAAAGTTTATGACAAATCTTCCTCCCCCCTCCTTTCCCCAACACACCAAACAGAACGACCCTCCTTCCCTCTACCCGCCCTCCCCGCAGTCATAGCCTCCCCACTGCAAACAGACTGATGGTTTCACAACACAGATCAGCAAATCATAACACATGTCCATAAACGTTCCATCCAGGCTTAGCAATGAGGTAACACCTAGGCTCCCAATTCGTTATAAACACGTTACAGTAAGTCTTAGTAAGGTACTCTGAGAGATAACAATGTGAATGCATTCTGTGAAATAAGTGTCTCGCTGATAAATATTGAGAAATGTAGAGGGTATGAGTTAATTAAATATGCACTTTTGAGGGTGTAATTGGTGGAAACTTGATTCTATCCCTTATGCTGTGTCGTTAATGGAAGAAAGGATGCTAATTATACATCTAGAGATAAAAGTCTACTTACTCCCTATTTCAAACTGTCAATATCTTTCTTTTCTTTCCCACCCTCACTTCAAGCTCAACTGCAGAAAAATCTGATATAATGTTTCCGCATATTATGCTAATGCAGAGTACAAACTATTTTTTTTTAATCTTGAAAACCAAGTTGTTCCTGTTACTTACAAGTACTCTAAGGAAGTAAGAAGTTTGACATCTTTTAAATCCGAATACAGATTGTTGACTAGTGGTTTCTGTTCATCTTTCATTTTATATGTTCTAAAATAGTATAGAATTAAATTGTTTTTCTTTTCAGATGATAAAATAATAAGGGAAAATCAATATTTTTTGAGAAATATAGTATTTTGGAAATAAATTATATCATGGCAATAGTCTTGATTTTCCTACTTAATGAGGCTCAGAGTTTGATAAAGGGGTTGGTGATACTGGGAGAAAAATCATGACCCACAGCTGTTGTCTTACTCTGTTTGAGTTGATGTAACAAAAATCATAGATTGAGTGATATATAAAAAATTAAACTTTATTTCTCACAGTTCTAGAGGCTGGGACTCCAAGATCAAGATGCTTGTGCACAGGGGTTCAGTGTGCAAGCCCTTCCTGTGCCTGTGTGGTGCATTCTTATTGTGCCCTCACATGGGGGAAGGGGCAGAGAAGTTTCCTGGGGCCTTTGATACAAGGACACTAATCCTATTCTGGGACTTCAGCCCTCATGACCTAATCACCTCCCAAGATCCCCCTCTACAACCATCACCCTGGAAAAGGAATTCAACATATAAATTTGGGGGAGCACAAATGTGCAACCCATAGTGGCAACATTTTTGGCAAAGAATATTTTGCTTAAGAAATTATTAATATCCATAAATATCACAGATACTGATACGACTTTTTTGATGCTGACATGAAAGCAGCAATGAAAACCATACACCATCTCCTCCTAATTGGCACAAAGTGTTCACAATAGCTTTCAGCAATGGACAGCAAAGATGCTGAAGTTTAACAAATGTATTTTCTGCTAGTCTGTGCCTTCGTCACTTATCAGAGGACAAATAAAGACAAGCTGTGTGCTATTGAAAGACTCTACTTATATACAATATATGCATTCCTTGCCTGCTATCATCTTACGAAAGAGACCTGAATGAGTTTGTTTGACCCTTTCACCACACAAGGACACAGCGAGAACTTGCCGCCTATGAACTAGGAAGCAGGTCCTCAACAGATGCCGAATCAGGTGGCACCATGATCGTGATCCTGCAGGTCCCAGAACTGTGAAAAATAAATTTCTATTGCATACAAGGGACTCAGTCTATGATGTTTTTGTTACAGTATCACAAATGCACTAAGACCCTGTTTCTGCTTACGTGCCTGTTTCTTCTTCTATAAAACGAGGATTTATTTCAAAATTTGGTCTGAGGGCTCATAAATCACTTAAAACTATACACTCAATGTTAGCTCCTACCTTATGATTGTTATTATTATTAATATTGTTATTTATATGACCTCTTAGGACATCCAGACCCAAGATCACTGTTCTTACTGAGAAACAGAGAAAATTGACAATGAATTGAAAGTTAAAATTATACTTTTTCATCCCTAAACTGGGCAATATATTAATCAAATAATGTTGGGATTATAAAGCACTTCTCCATACTTAAAGATTATGTTGTTTTACTATGGTAGTTTCTGTGCTGTTAATATAACTGCATACATGTGTGCATATGTGTTTTCTGAGATGGAATAATTTATATTAATGCCATTTGTGGGATAAAGGAAAATACATATTGTTTGAGGCACAAAAGTGAATTCTTATGTGGTAGACATTAGTACAAAGATACTAATATAAAAGTATTTCTTTTATTTTTTTATTTTTTTATTTTTATTTTTATTTTTATTTTTGTGGGTACCGGGGGTTGAACTCAGGAGTGGTATCACTGGCCCTTTTTTCGTATGTGGGTACTGGGAGTCGAACTCAGGACCTTGTGCTTGCCAGGCAGGCACTTATGCCGCTGAGCTATCTTACCATCCCCAAGTATTTCTTTTAAAAGTGCAAATCGTGATTTGTTTCAAAATTCTGGGGAAAAAATGATTACATTGACATAGAAGTCATTTGAAAGTAAGTAATTTTTTACCTGAATTATGGAAACTAATGTCATCTTTATGAATTTGATAAAAAGAATCAGAGCTCTCATTCTATATTTTTTTTTCAAATATGTCATGAAAAGTACTAGTACCTGGCCTGGTATGCACTTCATTAAAAATGGGGTGTGGTACAAGTTTTGCTTGACCATCTCTTGTCCCAGGAAATAACTTAAAAGTATTCTTTCATAGAAGTCCCTAGAGAATTGCAGGCCTATAGTAAACTTTGGGGTTTGTGATAATGCAAAAATAATAAGTCAATGTTGGAAGACCTGGATGATTGGCTGTATTTGTAAACCATGTCTGGTTCACTTACAGGAAGGAAAAATACATAGGCCCTATTCTAGAGTATGAGGAAACTATTGTGCACACACTATCCATTTTGAAAGTAGTAAATTTAAAAGAACGTTCTCTTCTAGGGAAGTCTATATTGGTCCAAATTTGCATGTCAGCATTGGAAACAACCACTTTTAGGCACTTCTTCGGAAGGAATACGGAATCCACCCTGGCCAATCATCTTTTCATAATTTTTCCACATTGAATAACCTGAGAAATGTTTACAGCTAAGTTCTAAAAGTCATAATTCTAGCAACTAAAAGGACTAAAAAATACCTCTGCCCTCACCAATAGCATTTTTAAACCAAATTGGTCACAATGCTTCAATAATTCTGTATGAAAAATATCTATTTTTAGCACATGATACATATGTGTTAGGGATTTAAACCATTCCTGTCAGAGTCTAAAGGAAATACATTACATAGGAAACAGAGATCTTTAAGGAAAGACAAACACAGACTCTTAGGACAAACCAAAATTCAGGATGCTGTGAGGTTATGTAATATCTAATGGACAATATGCTAGAAAAAGTAAGCATATAATCAGTCTCAGGACAAAATAGACCTGAGACTTTAACCAGCACCTAAAAGAATATAGAGCATCATCCTAATCTATAATACAATAATCATATAAATAAAGAGTCTTCTAGAGTCCCAATAAAATTTCACCTTTATCACACCAATTCCTTTCAATCTTAAACCTTTTGTAGAGATTTTGTTATAATTGGTGGGAAAACCCCAAAAATCAAAAATCAAAACTCAAACCAAGTAAAGTACAAAATAAGTCTTGGTCTTAAAGTATTAACAGAAAGATGACAGGGAGCCCTGAGTCAGTAGAAATAAACGTGCAGGCCAGGCTCTTGGTGACCACCTAAGTGCCTGCCTGGGACAGCTGGGAGCCTGAAGCACTGCCCACTGTCCTCCTCTGGACACCTACATCCACAAAGAATTACAGAGAAACTACATTTGCTTGTGTGACCAAGCCCACATGTTTTATTACTGTCACAAAAATACGTAGGCTGAGCAGAAATAAAGAGGTGGATTTTTAGAAGTTGGCCATAACAGACTGCCAGAGACTAGAGGGCTATCATGATCTTCTGGAGTTTTGTTTTAAAATCTAACCCCTGAACTCTTGCTATTCTCTTACAATTTCTACTTGTTTTTTTGCTGTCAATACCTCTGAGTCTCTCCCACATGTCGCTGCTGACTCATAAACACGTGCTCTAAGGCCTCCTGGGCTTCAGAGGCCACGGTGAATGACTGGGAATAAGAAAGTGCAAATCTTGTTACTGCCTTTTTTCTGGTTTAGGTGATCCAGCTGTCTGCCCAGATGCCCAGCCTCACAGCATTAATAAAAAGAGCTGGTAGCATGGCAGTAATGGCATGCTATTGGGCCAGAGACAGGAAACACTCTTGTAAAAGGCTGAATAAAGGATGCACTCTGTTCTTTTACTCTCATATTAAAAGTGCTTTGTTGAGCTGGTGAGATGGCTCAGTGGCACAAGCGTCTGCTGGCAAGCGCGAGGTCCTGAGTTCGACTCCTAGTACCCACACAAAAAAAAGGTGCTTTGGTTCACTTATAAATGCCAACATCTTTGCCTAGAATTCAGAATCATTCACTTTTGGCTTCTCTGGCTGTCCCTACTGTGTTCTTTGGCTGGGCTGCTGCTCTTTATGCTGAGCCCCTCTCTGTGTACGCACCTGTTCAGATCCTACTCTTCAAAGATGAACTTCTTAGCCAGGTCCCTGCTGAAGCCTCTAATTGCCCTCTCAATGCTACAATTCTCTTCTCTGGATTTTCTTGCCCATGAATCTGCACTAGTACATCCACATGATGTCTTGTATAATTTTGTCAGCTGCCTGGCTTGGGGAAGCAGTTGACAGCCATTACATAGCATTAATATCATAGATTTCACCAAATAAGTACTTAATTGCTTTCATGAGCTGAACTTGGCTGGAAATTTTATCCTAAGAATAAATTTCTAGAAACCAGGGCAATAAGATTTGGATATCGTGGAATAAGTTACTTTTAACTTAGGGAAGAAGAGGCTTAGTAGAGTGAGGGACAGGCATCAGGGACACTGATCATATCCTTCATCCTAACCAACTGACTAACAGAATCTGGGTCTTTCAACTGGGAATACAGTGAGAAGGAATTGAAGCTAGGCTAGATGTTTGGAATGTTGTTCTCCAATTTAAATGAAACCAGTTCTTCTAGGTAAACTTACAGTGAGTTTACTGAAACACAGCAAAATTGTGGAGAGTGTATATGTTCTTAAAACACTAAAGATAAACTCAAATTTTTGAAATTTAGGAAATAAAGAAAAAAAGGAAACAACTCTATAAAACTGGCTATACTTGTTTTTCAACCTGGTATTTAAATTTGACAATGAAAAAACCCTCTAGTATTAAGTGCTAAAACAAGATAGTTTATGAACACATATACATTTAAATACCGACCACTAGCTTCTCTGTGGGTTGAGGAAAAAAAAAAAACAAGTAAAGCTAATACTTTCATTTCTTAGTTCAAAATATTTTCCCATAATAAAAGTAGTATGTATTCATTAAAAAAAATGTGAAAAACATAGTGGTATATAAACAAAAAGAAGTGTTACTTGAAATACAATTATTTACACAATAATATGCCACCTACTTTTAAATATGAAAATGCATGTTTTCTAAGTTTTTGTTCCAATCAAAATGAGTTTATACTGTGAATAATATTATGGCTTATTATGACTCACATATAGATTTAAATCATTACATTTTAATCAGTTACTCATATTATACATGTTTCTTCTAAAATAATACTGTCATTCAAACTCAAGACATTTAGTAGGTAAGGAAATCTAGAGAAATACAACTAACATTTAGGAGAAAATATTATGAAATAGATAAGAAAATATCAGAATATACTGCACCAAACAGGGGAAAGAATTGCTTGTGGAACGCTATTTTTTACTTCTATGCATGTATAATCATACATAAACACAGTGTGTGGATACGTATTTATATTTATACACACAAACACATATGTAAAATGTATTGGTCAAATGAGTCAATGTGGGTGGTATCAAAGAAAGATGAAAGCCACTGCTCTAAAATCCAATTTTTAATATCTGCATAGTATTCTATCAGTAGATATGCCTTGATGTATTTCAGAATTCAAAACTGTTGCATATTCAAAGTGTGTTCTATATTTGCAATGAAGATAGAATGATGCAATGAGTATTCTTGTATCTGTGGGAACATATGGGTTTTCTTAGGATTAATTTACGAGAAGTTGTATTATTTAAGGTGACATATTTTTGAGGCTTTTAGCATGGTCTGTCAAATTAATTCTATTCCAGAAAAGTGACAGCAATTTATACTACCAGGAACAGTGTATGAAATTACTTACTTTCTTATCCCTTTTGTAATGCTAGATATTATTTTAAAAGAAAACTAATCTTTTTGGAGGAACACGTTATTGTATTGCTTTCTGAATTTTACTTGGCTATTAAATAATAGCTTTTTTGTTTTCTCATATATTAATAGGCTATTTACATTTTTTCTGTTAAAATTGCCTAAGTCCTTTGCTAAGTTTTAAATGGCATGTTGTTCTTCTGATTATTTATTTGTAAAGTACTTCTTGTAAAAACTCTATTAGATCTTTATCTGTCATGGACATGCGCATTTACATTTTTTAAAAAGGGTTTACCAGGTTTGAGGACAGGAGCTTGCTTTAAACAAAGGCTCTTGGGCTAAGTAAGGCATGCAGCAGTCTTTCATGGGATCTCTGTGGATGAGACAGAGAGAGATGCAGTTCATAACTAAGTAAGCAGCTATCTTCACGGCACACTAATTATCAGCGCAGGAATCCTCCCTATTCTTATGGCATTTTAATTCATAATGTAAATGATTAAACTAATGGAATTCTGATAAAATGCATGCATGATGTGAATCTGATTATCTCTGTTAAAAGCTTGGGTAGCAAAGAGATACTCCAAATGTTTATGCCAAGCTATAAAGACGAGCTTTGAAATATAACCGCATGGTAAAATTTAGTGGAAAAAAGGGTAAAGAAAATCAAATTTATACTAAAAAACACACAAAAAAGACAGCAAACAGAAAACCTAGAAATGAAAAAACAAGACTGGAAAAATGTAGTCATAGTGCATGAGAAGAAAATTTAATGCTTTAGAAAAAATGTTAAGCCCCATAATTGCACATGTTGGTATGCGTGGAGGCTAGGGCGAGGAAGCCAGTGCAGTTTTCAGGCCAGATTGTGAAAAGTACAGGACACAAAGACAGGGAAGTGATATTCCCACTCCAGGCAGCTGGGGCACATCTCAAGTACTGTGTTCAGTTACGATTTATGACAACTACTGATGAACAAATTTAGGAGGTGAGCAACGAAGATGGTGAAGGAATAAGAAATTCTTAAATGAGAAAACATTAGAAGCTCACGTTTCAATGAAAACTCAAATTTAGTCTGATAGCAATTTTTAAGCCACTTTCATAAAGTCTTTTTAAGTGTTCAGTTTAATTTTCATAGAAGTATCTTTTTCTTTTCACACTCAAATTTCAATATCTTATGTGTATACTTTAATAAACTGTATAAATGCATAAATTTGATTACAAACAGCAATGGGAACAAACACAATTGATTAAATACCACACAATTCAACTGAAGATTGCAGAACTATGGAGACACAAGAGCGTGGTGGTTCAACTGGGACATGGGCTGTGTCCTCGACATCCATCAGGGGAGAGAGGGAAGAGCATTGGTTAATCCAGGGCAGAGGTTTTCAAAGTGTGGTCTTAAAATCAGCTGCATAAGCATCACAGAGAATTAATTTAAAATGAAATTTTTTGACCCCACCAGAAAATAAATGATTTAATTAGACTTTCTGGTAGGCAGGGTCTAGCAATCTGTGAAGAAACCTTCCATGTGATGCTGATGCACCTAAAATGAGAAGCACTGACGTTTGGTACAGAGCCGTGAGGTCAGAAGCCTTCTAGCTAGGTCATGCTCCTTATACTGCATTGTTCTTGAGATGACTGTGGTCAGTGGCGGGGGGAGGAGAGAATGATCTAATTTGCTTTAATTGGAGGTTACAGAACCTGCGTTTCCCAAGTTCCTGGTGATTTTGAGATATGCATAGTTGAAACATTTAGAAAAATAGTGAACTAGAGATGTTAATTAACTAAAGGAAACAAAAGAAAACATGTGTGTGTGAGTTGATGTAAATTATACCTTCAAGTAATTGATGGTTGATATATATACATATATATATTGCCTGGCCCCAGGAAGCAGAACTAGAACTAAAACCTGGAAGTTACAGAAAAATAGACAGTGCTGAAAATAGGGGAAGAATTTCTAAAAAATGGAGTAGATTGCCTCTGCTATCTAAGGGTACTGCACCTCTAGAAGTCAGGAGCTAGCACATGCTGGGTAACCATTTGACCTCGAGTCTGTAGGAAAGACCAATGTGAAAGTTAGAGGTGGGGCCAGAAGAACAGAAGTCTTTTAAGGTTTTTTTTTGATTCTGAGACTCCAAAAATTACATCATTCTCGACATCTAAAAGTACGCTGAAGATTAAATTTTAAAATTAGAAAGGAGAAAGACTTCGTAATCTTCTCTTTCTGGTATTAGCATGTTCTTGCTAGATGCAGTGCTATGCATAATTTCAACTGAACACTTTTATTAACAAGGGATTGCGATTCCCCTTTATAGTAACTGAGCGATGCCTACTGTGTCATTTTTAAATTTGTGATGAAATAGTGAAAAGAAAAAGATCTTTAGTGCTAAAACGAAGTCTGTATGACTTGTGGAAATAAAACAAGTAAGACTGGAATAGTTTTTTCCCTCCAGAAATAATACAGCAGTGTAGAGATTGTACTTCACAGGTTCAGTTAATACCACAGCCTATTTAGTTTTGGTCTGTGCTGGTCTAAATTATAGATATAATTAATGCATTTAGGACTGTCCAATGTTTGCTTCTATTACTCTCCTGGTCACTGGAAAACAATGACAACAGGCATCAAACTGTGGTTCACAGTGCAGAGGACATGGACTTTTGCCTAAATTGTGCTTGCTATATAGTCCGCCAAAGGCGTATGAAGAATGCAGTGTCCGTTGATATGCACATAAAACATCCATGCTCAGAAATGAATGCAACTAAGAGAAAGAGGTCTTCTGTTCTGCTATTTTAAATTGTCCATGTAAGTGTTATTGCCTCTAAGTATTAGCACAGATTATGGAAAAGTAAAAAAATGCATCTATAGCTTTTCATCAATATAAGACTAGCTTTTTTTTCTGAAAAAGTTCCTTCAGAGAGGAATGCTGATGAACATACATGACGCTACATGTGGCTTTAGAATAAGTAAGGAAAAATGAGAAATTGGTACCTTGGTAATGCTATATAGCTGCCTACTAAGTGACCTCATAGCTAGAAATCATATATGACTCTATTATTAGTGGAAATTAAATATGGTATCATAAGAAGTCAAATTTTTATCTATTTAAATTCTATAGATGTTTTCCTGCCTATATGAAACAACTTTATAAAAAAGAATATACAAAGGTTTTGCCCTTAGACCACTGATGAGCTTGTTTAACCTTATTAATTCTATTCGCTACAGTTTAACTCAATGAGGTAACTGAGATTTAATTGCTATCAGCAAAGTACTTTACCGAATGTTATAACGCGAAGTATGTAAGTGCACATAAACATTGCATATCTTTTTGTTTGTCGCTATTTTGTATTTTCTATGATATTCAGATTATATTTGAATAATTCAAGTATCTTCAAACAAAATCAAAGTGATAATGCAAAATAATGTGTTAACAATTGTATAACTCTTAAGATTTCTGAGTGAGACCATTTGAGGTTTATTTTTCTGCTCTCTTCCAGTAAACTTCACTTAAAAATGTTCTGTTACTGTTATTGGTGCTCCAAGTCTTCTTTCTCCTTTACTTCTATTTCACCATCTGAGTTTTTGTTATCATCTAATGTGAGTTTCACTAGAGAAGCTGTTAATCCTGCCAAATCATCCTCCTATCTCTAGATAACTCTGACTTCCTCTCCACTGCCACCTGCTGCAGAGCTGAAGAAAGCCACGCATAAATCCAGAACATGGGGGATCTCCTTGATTACTTTTTGTGCAGGAAACCTCCACAGTAGTCCTAAATTTGTAGAGTCTTTAGACCCTCTTTCTGGCTTTGCTTTTGTACTCTTTCCTGCAAGATCAGCTTCCCCCAGCTAGTTAGTGAGTAGGTCTCTTCATCAGGCCTCAACTCTTGTTCACTCTGCCTCCCGGGTTTCCTTAAGAAAAACTATCATGTTTCATTAAGGAAGCTAGTGGGAAGCTAGTTCTTTTCATTGGGCAGTTAGGTTCCATGAGAAGAGAGAACCAAGTTAGATGCACATGTTACAAGCATCCCCCAAATAGTAATTTTAGTTCGCTTCTGTCCTGTTTACAAAGTATAAGATTCCTAAGAGCAGGGGTTATGTCTTATTTTCCATATATTTTCAGATATAGAACGAAGTGCCCTGGCACACAGTGAGTACTCAAAAACTATTTTTTATTGGATAAAAGAACCTGGCAGTATCTGCACACATGGTACTACTGGGCTGTAAACTTGTCACAGAGTCTCCAGGATGGTCTCCAGCTGAGGTCTCAGCTGTTGCCACAAACCTAGGGCTACATGATGATTAGAACAGTATTTTGAGGGGCCGGTGAGATGGCTCAGTGGCATAAGCGCCTGCCTGGCAAGCGCGAGGGCCCGAGTTCGACTCCCGGAACCCACATATGAAAAAAGGGCCAGTGATATCGCTCAGTGGTATGGGCGCCTGCTGGCGTGCAAGGTCCTGAGGTCAACCCTCGGTACCCACAAAAAAAAGAACAGTACTTCGAGAAATGCCGTTGACTTCTGCCTCTAGCAGATGTAGCAGCAAAGGGGACATCCACACTGGGGCCTGTCTGCTCAGAAGTCACATCAGCATTCCTTGGGAACCCCCAGGGTTCACTGGGTGCTGTATGACCAACAGCTACTACACAATTCACAGCTTATAGAACGAGAGTGGTGATTTAGGAACTAATGATGCTACCAGAAGAAAATAAAGACATACTGTCTGAAGTAAATTGGGCTACGTGGTCTGATACATTTCACACCAATCGATTTACATCATGCTTCAGGGAAACTAAAATTGTTTTCTCAGGCCAGTTATCACCACAACCAGTTGCAAAAAATAAGATGAATAGCCACATCTGCCAACAACACAATGATAAATGAGATGGGTTTCAAGTCCATAACAGAGAAGGAGAAAATAGTTCATTTTTGATCAGACTCAACCGTCTGTTTTTGCTGGTAAGGTCTATTGGTGGGAAAGTGCAATGACAACTTCATAAATTATTATCATTTAAGATGCTATAAGAATTTTCTAACATAATCTATCTATATTAATATACCCATAATTCCAATGGACAAAATGGATAGCATTTCACTTGAAAAGAATATGCAGAAAATCTTTCTTAAGGTGAATTCACAGGGGCATAGATATAAAATCAAAACCTCCCTTCTCATAGTTTTTAATCTGCTTGTCTGCTATAATAAATATTTATATGAAGCAACAATCTGCTCGTGATAGTGGGTGTTTACGTATATCAAGTATCTGACTCTCTCCATAGAGGTCTTACTATGCTGCAACTTCATTAGCATGAATACAATGTAAAAAATGACCTTTCCAAATACTTAAAGGTTTGTCTCTACTTCACTGTCATAGAAATTGATATTCTAGGAAATGAAAGTAATGATAGACAGACTGTATTTTTGTTTTATTTTGCTTTGTTTGTGGTGCTGGGGATGGAACCAGGGCCTCACATATGCTGAGCAAGAGCTGTACCACTGAGCTACAGCCCCCAAACTAAATATATGCTGATGAATGAACGATCAAGGACTTAGCATAATGGTATATGAAGCAATGATGTAACTGTAACATGTGAATTGAATCCTAGGCTACAGATCACAGCCTTTACTGGTATTATTCAGGTTGAGCAAATTGATAGCAAGAAAACATGTGCGTTATTCCTAGGGTTACAGTGCTGAGTGGAGTGGCTCACAGTTTGCAGTGCTGGTGGTTGTATCACAGTAGAGTTTACACTTAATAAAAACCAAGTTAAAAATCATTTAGCCAGAGACTAGAAACAATCCCTAATGTGTTCGACAGTATCTTAAAAAACAGGCTAAGCTTCCCAGAAACTGATTGCAAGTCTTCACAGATTGAGGGTCAGCCGGCAGGAAAGGCCTGTCATGAATGTCCGTCACGAGTGGCTTTGGAAATCAGGAATACAAAGTCTGACCCCTGCTGTACAGGGTAAGTTATTTTGCCCCCTGATGTATGCTCAGGTGTTAGGGGAAAAGTAAAGATAAAAGAGAGAGAGAAAATAGATAAAGGTGTGTCTCTTCTAACTTTGAATTATACTTAACCAAGAAATTTAATTTTTATGAATGTATTATGAGAAGAAAATCAGTATTTAACCTGAAGAGTGTTTACATACATCAATCTATAGTAGCAATAATAAATAAAGGACAACTTAGATGTCCATCAACAGCGGATTAGAAAAGCATATTACGCATATAGCTATTCAAAGGAATTTTGTGTGGTTAAAAAGTAGAATCATGTAGAAGAATATGAAATTGGAAAACACTTAAATTGCATTTTAATGAATAAAGTATGTTTCAAAAGCATAGTCAAATAAAATGTTATCTTATTTTTTAAATATTTACATATATTTGTAAAAAGTGCTAGTTGGAGCCATGTTTAAGTAGTGAGATTATAGGTGGAGAAACTGAGGTTCAGCAGCTTAAATTATTTCTAAAAATTCACACTGTAAGAAAGTGTAAAACTTGCGCTCGCTTCAGCAGCACATATACTAAAAAAGGAAAGTGTAAAACTAGATCTCACACCTAAATGGGAACACATCAAACTCCCAGGCTTATGCTCATTTCATCACATTTTTCTGCTGATATAAAATCTGCATAAGGCTATATGAACTGGCAACTCCATTGTAAGTTTGCTTTAACCAAAACAACATAGTAAAGAACTGAGTTTTGTATCTTTCTCATTTTTAATAATTTTTTTTTTTTTTTGGTGGGTACCGGGGGTCGACCTCAGGACCTCGCGCGCAGCAGGCGCCCGTGCCGCAGAGCGATATCACCGGCCCTTTTTTCGTATGTGGGATCCGGGAGTCGAACTCGGGCCCTCGTGCTTGCCGGGCAGGCGCTTACGCCGCTGAGCCATCTCACCGGCCCAATAATTTTTAAAAGTTACATGGGTCACATTTACATTTTTCAAATTAATACGGTTAAATACAGATTTGATCCTGAAAAGGCAAACCTTGTCCTGCCCTTAATCTTTCATGAAGCAGGGTCGGAGGTGTAGCTAGGTGGTATTGAACTTGTCTAGCAAGTGTGAGGCCCTGCGTTCCACTAGCAGCATTGAAAAAACCCAAAACAATAACAACAAACAAAAAAACCTCTCACGAAGTCTCCACCCCTTCTCCTAGTAATTACATTGTAGTGTCTGGAAGATAACTAAAAACCTCAAATCTCTTTAGTTTAAGTACCGGCAGAAGGGATGCTATAGCCAAGAAGGCTATATTAGCTTTTTTACTGAATCTTCTAAAGTTTCTGCAGATAATTGTCTGTAGACCAAAAGAGGTCAGAATGGCAAATTCCTGGGAATTCAACAATAACATTCTCTACTATTCATTTCTACTTTTGTAGCCCAAATCCAGGTTGATTTAATTTCCTCCACACAAACTAAGAAGAGGAGGTGAGTCATAAAGTTGCACTTGATTTATAAATCTTGACTGAAGGCACAGCTGATCAATGCTACTACCCAGCTTCCCCCTTCTTTCTTATCTGTTTCTTTGTAAGATTTGTGTGGCACACAGGGGTTGTGATGATAGTTTAACCAATGGAGAAATGTACTGGATTTTGTGGTGGTAAGAAAGGAACAAAACTATTGTCACAATTAGTAAACCATATAAACTTTGTCAAAACATGAAGAAGTCAACCTAATACAAGCAACATTTAAAAGCATGAAAGGACACAGTAATCTTTGAAGGACAGACCTTAAGAGACTTCTCCAATGGCAAGGAAAATAAATAAATAAATAAAAGAATAAGTCACAGGAAATGAGATTTTTTTTTGAGCCAGTAGCCAAGGTGAAGGCATTATGTAAAATGTGAGTTATTCTTCTCCCACCTGTTTTAGACATAGTGGAAAGAATAAAAGTAATCTACAAAGAGTAACAGATTTAAAGTAGAAAATTTTGCTGCCAGTCCTGGCTCTAACACTTAAAAACGGAATGATATTGTTTAAGTAGCCTCTGCTCATTTCCTTCATTTTTCATCTATGAAAGTGAGGCAATTCCTGCCCGACTACCTCCCTCCCGGGATTGTCGTACACATAAATAACAACAAAACAAAATTAGCAAAGAAAAATAGATGCCCTTGGAACGCTGAAAATGCTATGCAACCCATAGCTACTTATCATAATTATGCTCTAATGTGTTTATTAATTTGAGTAACTAACGGAAGTTCTAAAGGTGTTGGGAAGAGGTGGCTGGAAAATTTTCAGCTCTGGGATGAAACAGAAACAACTGATGCCATTTCTATTACCCAGGTTATTAAAATACTATTCAGGAAAATGTAAATAAACTGAGTAAAATAAGCATAAACCAGAAAAAGATTCAAGCTGAAGAAGAGGATATCATCGGGTTGCAGGATTTATCCTCTACCAGACAGAAGAATATCAAGGAGTGGCAAGGTTGTTGATGGAAAGAGAAACAATGTAGGAATAGAATAAGTTTTGGGTCAGTGTCATCTCCTTCAGTATGTGATTTTGGGCAAATTATGTGCTTCCTCTAACCTGTCAGTTGTTTAACAGCAAAATAGGTAAAACAATCAATACCTACCTTGAAGGGTCAGTAAATGGATTAAATTAAGTTAATTTAAATAATATAAGGTGATGGTACAGAGCTCGGAACATGGCCAGTAGCCAGTGAAAGTGAGTTATCTCTTTTTCCCAGTTACTTTCACAGTGTGCATACTTGTTCATCCATACTTTCTTCACTGGGATAGAAAAATGTTTTGGATACTGCCTAATAGCCTCCCTGCATCTCCCAGGGCAACCTGAAAATAGGACTCCATTAAAATATTTATATAAATTCCACCTTTCTCTGTTATGTCTGATTATAATTACTCACGAATTCATCTTGTATTGAAATTATTCTGTTGATCCTATAAAAGTGTCCTAGCAGATTTAGTATATAAACAGTTAGGATGCCTGACACAGATGCTGAATCTAAAAATCATGAAAATGTGGAGGAACACTCCAAAGAGAAAGTTGAAAGAATTTTTCTAATTTCCTTACTTCACTTCTTCAGAGTAACATCAAAGCAAAATATTCTATGAAAAAATGTCACTTTTTATTTTCCGGAATGGAAAAGGATTAATGCATTCTGAAGTCCAGTGGAACATTATTATGATGTTTGTGTAAGTGTGCGTGTGTGTTTGTGTTACTCACATTCTTTTGCTTCAGCAATTTTAGCTCCATATCCTCTTCTTTCTAAGAGTCTTGCCTTTCTTGGCCTACTGAAATTCTGTTTGTCCAAATAAATGCTACTCCTTCTGGGAATTCTCACATTACATAGGGGTCCTCCCTCTCCACCCTAACACCAAGTAGAGATAGTTCACTATTCTCTGTACATTGTAACATTTTCTCTAAACCATTAGGTACCTTTTCATTCACGCTTTATACCTTCTACATGTTCCCAAGATTTAGCAAAGTATTTGGAATGCGGCTGGTACTTGCACGAATTTTGGTTGAAAATGTGACTGGTCAGTGCTGGCTTCCCTTTATTTTTCATTAATTCTCACTTGAAGTTTGCCATGAGTCACCAATGTGGTACGAAGAGTTGGGAAGTGGGTCAGACTTGGGTTGGCATTAGGGAAAAGATAATTCTTTTACTTCCCCATTCGATCTCTCCCAGGTTGTGTTACTATTTTAATTATATCACAGAAACTTTCATTACACTCTCAGAAACAATATTTTATAAGCATTACACTAGAAAATGATTAATTTGAAATAATAATACACAGAGTACCTTGCAATATCCCACAGCTACTTTTTCCAGTAAAATTTCAGGGAACTTTTTGATATTGTCTTTATCTCTCCATGGTGACTTAGGAGACACATTTAAGAAAATTCTATTTTAAAGGACAAAGATTCTAGTAGACAGAGCCAAAACTTTGTGAAGTTTGTTATATGATTAATTCCTGGAATCCCTCATTCTCCATCCCTTTAATTCATGCAGTCACATTGCATGTTCAAAGTATATAGTGCTGTTTGAAACACTCTGTGTACAGTCATGATGGCAATTCGAAAGGAAAATGGGGTAACATTCCCCACCACAGAGAACCTTGAAGGAAACTGAAAGCAAAAACCATATCTTTGTTTAATCCAGTTTGCTTATACTTTTACACACATAACTCCACTGAACTGGCCATCACAGCAAAAGCCACCACACACACACACACAGCATGGAGCTAACCACACAGCTCAATGGACAACACGGACAAACTTGAGTATAAGCCAAGATTTTTCTACCTCTTTTCATAACAGGTTAGTGCTGGCCCTCAGTGTTGGTGTACAGTTTTTATGGCATGGGAAAATAGGGATGTTTCTGCCCTATAAAAATAAATGTGTTGAAGGCTTTAGTTTGTGCTCATACAATGTCAGAAAGTTCCAAAGGCACTGGCACAATAACAAAAATAAATAAATAAATGAACAAAAAATCCCACAAACAAATATATATCACCAAAACACATGGCAAGATAATAAGAAAACTCTGGTAGGAAAACTGCTGGTTTCCTAGATGACTTATGCAACAGTTTTCAACACATTATTGAAAAATAAAGAATAAGAAGGCATGCTAGTGGGTGTTTGGTGGGACGTTATCTTGTCACCAACCATTATTCACATAAATTCTTTGGCTTTAAATTGCTTTTTAGATCATTTTTCTCTCTGCAAAGGTAGAAAGCACAGAACCTCTTTGTTCTTAAACTTTTAAGTCTAAGGAAAGGTTAAGGGTAATAGCATAGAAATGCATGCATTATCATTAATAAGAAAAAGGATATATGGAATAAAAATATAAATAATAATTGTTATACATTTATTTAATATATCATTATATGCACTTCTTTCCGACCCTTAGCTTGACACATGTAGTTGTTCATGTGTGACATTTTTACCAACTCTACAAAGGGCTGGGACAGAAAGGTAAGCAGGAAGCGTGACATTCTGGATTTGAATAAAGGCGGTACTTTGGCTTTCTTGTTTTTGCAGTGCTGGAAACGGAACTAAGGGCCTCACCCATGCTAGGCAACTGCTCTAGCTCTGAGTGACATCCTCAGTCCAAGGACAGTATTTTTACTGTTATGTCAAAAAAATGCTAGATGAGCAATGGGGCTAGAAAAAGTGAAACTGGGAAAATTTCATTCCACTTAATGATTTGTAATTCCTCAGAAAATAAAACTTACCATATTCTGTGAAATTTTCTCAAAAGATGTTCTGCCATCCACTGAGTTTCCAGACTTACATGTATGGGTTGGGGTGGGTGAAGGAAACAAGGGAACATTTAAAAAAGAAAAAAAAAAAAAGAGCAAGAAAAACAGAGTAGAGAAAGATGGGATGATGAAATGATGTGACACTACATCCACATTCTAAATTAGGGGTCTCGTGAAGGCAGGAGAGCTGACAAGGGCAGCCTCCTGGTACTGGATGTGGACTCTGTCTCCTTAGTGCTTTCATTTTTAACAACAAAAGCTCTTTTTATGGGCTAACAAAATGGTATGATCTCCAGCAAAATCAAATTAAGCAAAAATAAAGCAGACAGGTGAAGCTTTTATGCTGACCTTTGCAAAGCCTAACCATTTGAAAATGTAGTGGCATATCTTTAGAATTTCCTCATAATTTTCTCTTAGGGCTAAATTTCTGTTGATAACATTGTTAATTCTGTAGAGCATTGCCGTACATCTTTCTGATGGGTGGAAATTCCATTCAAGCTGTCCAATAATAAAGTCTCTATTTGTGGTGACTGAGCACTTGAAATTTGGCTAGAATTTTATGAATTTTTAATTAATTAAAATTTAAATATAAAAAGCCCCATCTGGCTAGTGGCTGCTGCACTGGACAGTACAGCCACAGAATATCTGTTTCCAGCTGCAAAGGCAATGGATTAAAAAAAAAAAAAACTCATTACCCTAAATGCATGAATTACATAAAACTATAATTTAGTCTCAGAATTTCAAGAAACTATGGATTAAGTTGGGCGTGGTGGCACATGGCTATAATCCCAGCACTGAGGAGGGTGCTGCAGGAGGATTTCCCTGAGTTGGAGGCCAGCCTGGATTACATAGCAAATTCAAGGCCAGCCTGCATTACAGAGTGAGAGCCTGCCTCAAAAAAGCAAAAGACAAAACAAAACAAAAAAACCCATCATTATAGATTATTTTAACATTAAAAGACAATGAATGATATTGGTGTTCTGGCCGCATTTTCCATACCTGTTAAACTGATCACATAAAGAGATACGGCAGTGAGACTTTGACCTTTGACTATACGAGATCTCTTACGATTTTCCAAAAATGTGCCTGGATACAATTTTAGGTGTGTAAAATTCATCATATGGATATTAAGTAATTTATGATAAAAGCCAAGTGAACATACTTATTTATACATTCATTACTACATCCTGGCAGCTGTCACTGAAAATGTGGGTCTATTTTCAGTTATGAACATACAGTCTAGTTTCTAAATAAATAAAACCCTCTCTAAGGTTTAGACATTTTAAGGCTTTGACATTGTTCTTTTTGTTTCACTGTTATGTTCTGATTCTCTTTAAACTAGGTATACTCAAGATTAACCTGAAACATGAGAAGAACATCTAATAAACTTTGTAGAGCACGAACTTCCGCAGAAACAAAGAAAAGGCAAAAATAATATAATAAGCAACCAACAAACAAAAACAACTTAAATGGCTCTTATAAAATGAAATGTGTGGGGGGAGGTTTTGGAGTATGTTCACTTACCGTGTATTCAGTAACCTGGGCCCAGCCTCGGTAATTAATCTACATAATTATAACCAAGAACTATGTAAAAAAAAAAAAAAGAAAGAAAGGTCACAAAGAACCAATACCTTTTTCTTTGCCTGTAGAAGTTCCTGATAGGCACTGGATCTTATAAAACGTGGGTATGAATCACTTTTCATCAATTTGTAAATATGCTCCTAAAAAGAAATAATGGTTGAGATGCTCCATTATTACTTCTCAGGAAAAATAAAATACTATGATAAGAATACCACATGTGATGAAAGAGCAAGTGCAATGGCAGCTAAAAACAGCAATGGTGCTGCTGACGAGACTACCTTACATTTACATGACAGATCTTCCAATTTGTTATTTCATTTATGGATCAATGTTTAAACTGGTTTGGGAGCTACTGAGGAGGAAAACCACATCCAGTCATTTTAAAAAATGGAATTCGGTTTATTGGGATATTTTGAAATAATTTCAAATCAAGTTGTTGATTTATGTAGAACATTAGAGAATATAAATAAATCTGCTCTTTAAAAATGACTCTAGGCCAAAATGGATGACATGGAGTCAAGACTGAATCATCATTCTGGATACCTTTGGCCTCCACCCTTGCTGCGAGGCACAGTCAGCCCAGACAAATCATCTCTTTGGTACAAACTACATAGAAAATTGTCATCCGCATCTACCTTGAGTCAGAGCTTATTCTGAAAATAAATTTAGTGATATTTAATTGCTAAACCCAAATTTGTACTTGTATGTTTTCTTTTAAAAATTATGCAGCGAGCTGGGCATGGTGGTGCACTCCTGTAACCCCAGCACTCAAGAGGCTGAGGCAGGAGGATCACCATAATTTCAAGGCCAGCCTGGACTACATAGTGAGTTCAAGGCCAGTCTGGACTGCAGAATGAGACCCTGTCTCAAAAAAAAAAAAAAAAACAAAACAGACAGATTATGTAAATAGTAAATCATTCACTCCTAATAAGTCTGCAAGGTTCTATTTATTTACTTAGGCAGTATTGGGGATGTTATCCAGGGCCTCAAGCTTGCTAGGCAAGCATTCTACCACTGAGCTACACCTCAGCTCCTGCTCCGCTTTAATGATGAATGTTTGTTGAGACAGAAGTTAAACAAAGAAAAAAATGTATTCATTCAGTTCAGTTTTGGTCTCGGGGAGATTTTGTTCTAGTTTACTGCAGCCCGGGGAAGCTTAAATGCTCCTTGGTCTTTTTAGTCTACTGAAATATCAGTTAAATGTAGAGTTACAAATATTTGAGAGTGTCCTGGATGTCCTAATCATTTCTTGTGTGGATAAAACATATATTTTAGGAAATGATTCCATTTGTTTTAAACACACCAGTAGGAATTTGAAGTTAACTGGAATCCACTCAATGACACTCAGACTTAAGCCTTAAGATCTAGCCCAAGGTCGAGCTTTAAGAATATGGTAAACTTAGGGCCGGTGATACAGCTCAGCGGCATATGCACTTGCCTGGAAAGTGCAAGGTCCTGAGTTCGGCTCCCAGTGCCCACAAAAGGAATAATAATAATAAAAAAGAATATGGTAAACTTAGTTCTGCATCAAAATTTATTTTAAAAGTGAAACAATATTTGGTTTTGGAGTTAAGCATTTTGGGATTCTGATCTTATGTTGCTCAAGATCTACTACTTGCAAACAGTTTACATTCAGAACAATTTGTTCATTTATCTGATTCTTAATTTTCTAACATAAACATAGCATTGTTGTGAGAATTAAAAGAATGATAAATAGTGGAGTTTGGGGTATGCATATTAAGTACTTCAATATACTTGACTACATGGAGGGACACTTCTAGGTGCTGGCCTATATTAGTTAATTTAGTCCTTACAAAACCCCAAAGAGATTGCTAGCCATTATTATATTTGAAGAAACCGAAGCATGGAGAACTGAGGTACTTGTAAGATGTCACAAGCAGACTCACATCAGAATCAAGGCAATTATCTCCGGAATCTGAGTTCTAAACTTTACATTGCATTTTTCTCAAACAATGTCAAGCATTGCTGGTGTATCTTTGAAGATAGGATAAAAACATCCACAAAAACTGGAGTTAAATAACTGAGTTAACTGAAAAAATCCAAGCTTAAGGTCAGGTAGTAATGTTTTATATATGAAAACATTTCTTTTCATTTTATTGAGGAGCCTGCTAAACTGGAATATTTTTTCGTGTCACAGACAGTAAAGCAATGTTTTGGTAAAGACTTCAGGAAGGGCATCCAAACATTTTCCATACTGTAGACTCTTAGAAAAAGCCTTGACATGTTTATCTTGAATTAAAAGAAAGATAAATCAGAAGAAAAATGAGCAATAGGGCCTGAATGTTCATCTGCTTTCTGTCATGTGTCTTTCTTAAATGCAATTATTTCTCCGTACAAGACCATGGCTTAGCTATGGGGAATGGCTGTCTGTCTGGTTAGCTGTTATAACCTGTGTTAATTTTCTATACAGTAGCTCATTGCTTTAAGCCAAAGCCAAGGAGAAATGTGTTCCCACCAAGAATGGAAATAGGAATGACATTTGTGTATATCCTTCTCTTCCATCTATATTTTATGTTTAGAAATGGTGCTATTAAAAATAAGATACTTTCAGAACTAATATTCTTCTCCAAAAGAAGTTTAAGATATTTTGAAGTATGCACGTCCGCATTTAAAAGCCAACTGTAACATATCATTAGGAAATAATATCTCCCTCTTTACAAATTTATTTTTTTCCACAGCACCAATATTTGTCTCCAAAAAGAAATCCTAATTGTTTCTAAGAAAGCAATTAAGGTCTGTTGAAGAAAAGAACACTGGAAATTTGTTTTAGAAACTTAAAATATATTTCCTTTATTATTTCCATAGATTTAAAAACTTAATTTAAAAAAGTAACACATCCCTGAATTTATTTTTTCATTTTTTCAGCTGAGGAGAAACCTGATTTGAGTTTGACTGAATTTAAAGCTAATTGAGTTATGGAAATTCATAATAATGCATAAATTTAGGAAAGTCAGAATCTTACAATGTACATATCGAGATGCACAAATGCGTAACACTGAGGTGGAACCATTGTTACTGTTTGCTCAAATACTGTGAGCCAAATATAGGAGAAAATAAAGTAAAAGTTTTCAAATATTTAAAATATGCTCCTTCATGAAATCTCATGCAAAAAAATTTAAATTTATGAAATCTTTATAGACTTTAGACATCTATTCACTTGAAGTGTCTTTGTTGGTTTTTTTTTCCAAGATAAATGAGTTATTTTATATGCAGTTACTACCCGAACTGAAAATACTATAAATATCTACTATTTACAAACGAAAATAAAATTACCATTTCAGAGTCGTCCACATCTCAGGAGTCCTTCAGTGTCACGCACCTACCTGAGCGTCTTCAAACGTGTATCGTCCGGGTTCCTTTACGTTCTGTGTTGTTTTGTCATAACTCTTAGAATCCAAGTTAATGGCACTGGGGGCTCCTGGAGCCAGAAATTCTTGCCATATTTCCTGAACTCGAGAGGGCACTTCTCGAATAGGCCTTTTCTTCAAGTCTTCCACTGCCAGCCAGAATCTGTGCAAAATGTGACATAAAGTGTTTACCCTGATGGGTCAACATCTGAAAATGCTTATAATATTTCCTGACCGTCCTGCTCATCATGACTCACAGAAGCAAACTCACTTTTTCTGAGGGCTTGCAGTATCGGGTCTGTACTGGCTTTCCCCCCAATATTGTATTCAAAGGTAAAATAATTCTTTGGAAAGGAATATTGAAAACTGTCTCTTTCCAGTGGTTGTTATTAAAAACAGATCTGCCAGAGCCCTGATACTATACAAACTTAATTTTATGGAAGTAAAGTAGCACTATTAGAAAAATCACTTACTAGGAAGAGGAATAAAAAGGGAATTCAGAGCATGGGCACAGTTTCTAATGGAGGGAGAAAGTAGTGTATTATAAAGTATTCTCTGGATATTTTGTCCATATGAGCAGTGAAGATTGGTATAGAGAGGCATTTCTGCTCTACCTGGTAAGGGGACTACCATGAAGCTTTCCTGGAGATAAAAGATGCCTGGACACTAAGTCAGAAAATGCCCTATCTGGAAAAGGCAAGACAATTAGCTAATTTTAAGCAATTTGTAGTAATTGAAAGAGTTACAGAATGACAAAAGCAGCAAGCTTTTGCATGCAATTACTTGAAGGGCTTAAATATGCAGAGGTATCACAGCATTTCATAAGCTATGGAAAAATACATGCTGACTTACTTCTGCACACATATGTACATAGAGAATATATATACTAAACGAACACAACAGTACTTTGCTTCGGGCCAGTGAGATGGCTCAGCGGTGTAAGCGCCTGCCTGGCAAGAGCGAGGGCCCGAGTTCGACTCCCGGAACCCACATACGAAAAAAGGGCCGATGATATCGCTCAGCGGCACCGGTGCCTGCTGGCCTGCGAGGTCCTGAGGTCGACCCCCCGGTACCCACCAAAAAAAAACAAAAGAGTACTTTGCTTCATAATAGTAAACAGCAAAGTACAGAAGTGATCAAGAAACAGAGTGAAAGTTTAAATAACAAAAATTTGTTACAGTAGAAGACATATTGTTATTAATAGCCCACAAAATATGCCCTGTTGCTTTTATCCTGTCCTACTTGACACTTTCTGAACCTGTTACCGAAGTCCTCTTTCCTGAGTGTCTTTACGAGGTATGAGCAAAAATGCAGTGAATGCTACTGCGGAGTGCCATCCAGCAGAAAGGCGGGCTTGTGAAAACATTCCAGTGTATCATCACCCACCTTATTCACTGCACCTGGCACCATGTGACTTCTGGTTCCTTCCCAAAGTCAAAATGACCAGGAATGGTAAATGTTCTGAAATGATTCACAACATTGAGGCAGTTATCACAGCACAACTAAAGACATTCAAGTAACAGGACTTCCAGAACTGCTTCAGAAAGTGGAAAAACGATGGGATAACTGTTTGAAGTGAGGGGGAGTTTTTTAGGGGATTAGTGGCACTGTGTCTTTTACTATAATGAATTAAAAAAATTTAAACATTCAGTGTGTTTTTCGATCATACTGCATATACTAAGAAGGTGCCACATCACCATAAATTTATATAATGGGCTTAATTTTTTTTTAAAAAATGGCTCTCGATTTTATCATTTTGGTTAGATCTAGAAATAATATTGAAAAGATAGATGTAGATATTTTAATACTTTGTAATAGAAAAAAAATGCATGACAAAGGAACTGTGAGTGTCCTTACTAAATATGATCGTAAGTAGGGTAAATGCTGTTGCCAAGTGCCATACAAAAGAAAGCCACTGGTAAAAACATGCTGTGTCCTAATCCACCTTATTTACCAGATCTGGCACTGTGTAACTTTTGGCTCTTCCCCAAAGCTAAAATGACTTTGAAAGGTAAATATTTTGACTGGATTCAGGCAGCCATGCAGGAGCAAAGGATGCACACTCTATTGTCTTTGTCCCAATTTCTTTCCTTTTCTGTTTTTTTCCTCCTCTTCACCTCCTTATTATTACCAGCTCTCAGCCTGGAAGTCATTTTTCCTAGTACGCCTTTGCTGATCTCTACACTAAGTTAGGCACCCCTCTGGACTTCTATCTAAACATCCATCATTTTGTGTTGGGACTTGCTTTCTTGTCTGCATCTGTTACTAGGCTATAACTAAAATGAGAGCAGGAGCCATATTTTTATCTGGCTACACGATCCTGGTAAGGTTCATGACTTGTTTATTTCCTTGTCATGATTCTCATGGTGTTAGAATCTTTACAAAAATTTAGAGAATGAGAGGAAAATCCACCCTCCCATTCACTAAAATGCCAAAAATATCATGTATCTGCTTTAATTTCTATGTTTTTTTTTTCACTTAATCATTAATGATGTAACTTCAAAATGGAAAATGTTAATTTGTAGGCCCAATAAAAATTTTTAGCTACCATAGATCTTGCAAAGGCTCCACCAGGAAGGGCTCCTATAAACTTTTTTTTAAAAATTTGATTTATTTTATTGGTACAATTTAGATATATACAATGATCATATTCATCATAGGGAATTTGTACCTGTATATGATATATTTTGATTCCTCTTTTTTTCCCAATCCCCTCCCCTCCCTTCAACTCCTCTTCCCCTCCCTATTTACAAAAATTTGTTTTCATTTTATCTTTTTTTATCATTTCTTATTTTCCTTTTCCCTTCCTTCCTTTCCTCCATCCCCTTTCCTAATTCCCCTCTCCTTTTGAAAAATTGCTTCCTATTGTACATTTTGGTCCTTATTTACTCTTTCAGATTCTCACACCAGGGAGACCATGCAATATTTACACATGTGTCCGATTTATTTCACTAAAGAGTATGGTCTCAAGGTGCATCCATTTACGTAGAAATGTCTCGAGTTTATACAGAGCATTCCAGTACACAAACAACAAATTCACAGAGAAAGAAATAAGGGAGGGCCGGTGAGATGGCTCAGTGGCATAAGTGCCTGCCTGGCAAGCGCAAGGTCCTGAGTTCGACTCCCAGTACCCATATAGGAAAAAAGGGCCAGTGATATCGCTCAGTGGCACAGATGCCTGCTGGCGTGCGAGGTCCTGATGTCGACCCCCGGTACCCACAAAAAAAAAAAAAAACAAAGAAAGAAGGGAAACTACACCTTTCACATAGCATCCAAAAAAATGAAATACTTAGGAATCAATTTAACGAAGTAAAAGATCTATACATTGAGAATTACACTACTCTGAAAAAGGAGATCAAAGAGGATATCTGAAAATGGAAAAATATCCCTTGCTCATAGATAGGAAGAACCAACGTAGTGAAAATGGCCATACTCCCAAAATTGTAACACAGGTTTAATGCAATCCTCATCAAAATACCACTAGCGTACCCACAGAACTAGAAAAAACATTCCTGAAATTCATTTGGAACCAGAAGAGACCTAGAATAACAAAAACAATTCTGGACAACAAAGGCAAGGCAGAGGGCATCACAATCCCTGAATTGAAATTATACTACGAAGCTACTGTGATAAAAATAGCATGGTACTGGCAAGAAAAAAAACAAAACAAAACAAAACAAACAGACCAGAGGATCAGTGGAACAGATTAGAAGATGCAGAAACAACTTTAAACACACTCAGCCACCTTATATTTGACAAAGGGGCCAAAAACATTCACTGGAAGAAAGATAGCCTCATTAATAAATGGCACTGGAAAAATTGGCTTTCCACATGCCAAAGATTAAAACTGGACCCATGTCTATCACCATGCACTAAACTAAAATAAAAATGGTTCAAAGATCTAAATATTAAAACAGAAACACTAAATCTGCTGGAAGAGAGAATAGGCAGAACTCTTGAAGATATGGGTGTAAGCAAATATTTCATGAACAAAACCCCAATCACATGGGAATTAAACAGGGTTCCTATAAACTTGAGACAGAATAGGAAACTTCATGCCAACAATGCATGACAAAAACACATGTAGAAAACTAAATTAATCCAGGTAATGTTTGTGGTTATCTTGCCTCTTCCTTGAGACAACTGTCAATTTTCTGCATATTTCTGAATTATTTGGTGTTGGTATCTGTGAAATCTCCTGAAATGAATATGATAATGTCTGGTACTACTTGGTTCTAATGAAAATAAATGAATGCTGAGACCTTTCCATAAATGAATTTCACAGGACTCTGTAAGTCATGGAAAGGTAAAACTAGAGTATCAGATTTCAAAAGAATAATGAATAAAAGAGCTAATGGAAAAACAGTTTCACGTAGGGAAAAGTTATCACTCACTTAGGTGATCTTAACAGAGCTATTAAAATCCACCCTCATGTATTATTACATTAATGAAATGCTGTTTCCAGATGCACCTTAAGTTAGAAAATTCCAAAAATATATAAGGATGTTTATAACAGATGGGTAGAAGTAGTGTCTTGGCCTCATTAACAGCTCAGTATAGCACTGCTCCCGACTGTCCTGTGGCTATATTTAAAATTGCAAAGTAAATGAGGGGACCCTAGAGTTTTTTCTAAAGATATTTAATTGAGGTATCCACTGTCTTCTGTAACTTACTTGCAAAGAGACAAACAAAAGTTAATACTGATAAATAGGTGATATTTTAATTTAACTGTGTAAATACAATTGGCCATTCTCCAACTTGACAAACACTGGTCTAAGAATTATACTTCTTCATGGAGTTCTTTTCAAAAGTACTAAAATAGTATAGTTTAAAAAAATCCAGAGGCAGTATGAAAATAAATTATTATAAAGAACTGATAATGTTGAGCAGCATTTTTCTTGGTTATCTTTTATCTCTTCAGTTAGATGGCAGAAATTCAATAGGTCCATAACATAATCAGGATGTTGGTAGAAGAATAATGACTCTGTTCAATCTAAAATATCTAGACACATCACAGATAGTGTCTCTCTGGCTTATAGCATAAGAACAAAACATTATGTCTTACCTTAAATTTTCTGAGCTGAATTCTGACTCTAGAAATTTAAGGAATTGTTCTCTCCCAACTGGGTCTTTCAAGGCCTCATCCATGCCAAAGCCCCATCGTTTTACCCTCTGTTGGCTTGGTTCTTTGCTATAGGAGATAAAACGAAGCCAATATATTCCTTTCAGTATAATTCTTACTTTGTTATTACATTTCCCTTCAAAATCATGTATGCCTTAAAGTTTCCATCTTTATTTTATCTTTCAGAAAAAAATATATCACTGATTGTGTTTCAGGAAATCATAGTAATGTTTTTCATGAAATCATAGTAATAAAATTTTTTTTTTTGTGGGTACTGGGGGTCGACCTCTGGACCTCTCGCGCCAGCAGGCGCCCATGCCGCTGAGCAATATCACTGGCCCTTTTTTCGTATGTGGGTTCCGGGAGTCGAACTCGGGCCCTCGCGCTTGCCAGGCAGGCGCTTACACCGCTGAGCTATCTCACCAGCCCAGTAATAACATTTATTGACCATTATTTACTGATTTATTCAATAAATATTTATTGATTTATACATATATTGATCATTAGATGTTAAGTAGTGTAGACAAAGTATCTTTTAGGTTTTTTTTAATAACTTTGAGAGGTAAGTACTATTATTCTCATTGTATAGATGAGAAAACTGAGGCAAAAAAAATTATAATTTGCCAATGTCAGATAAATAATAAGGGGCAAAGACTCAGGGATTCTGACCCAAAGCCTCATTTCTTGAACACTACTCACCTCGATGTCATGGTAGTATGTTGTACTGGGGAAAATGCATTGGTAACAAAAAGGCCTCAATACTAATTTATGACCACTGCAATTAATGTGACCCAATCCTCGCTGATTAATGACATTTTGGGGGTCTAGCTTCCTTATCTGTAAAATGTATAACTTGTGGCCGAAGAGTCCTGGGCTTACCAGGTGTGGAAGATCCATGGCTGACAGTCCATAAATGTAATCTAGAGAAGTTCTACAGAGTATTGATCCTCTGTTTGTACAGAAACATGATTTTTTATGGAGTCCTTTTCAATATTGCTTCTGTCGATATTGTTGCTATGATGCTTCCCCTATATAGCTCATGAAAACCTAGGAGTCCTACATTATAAGTTTTCTTAAGTCAGTTTCTCGTCAATTTCTCATAGTGTTTATGGTAAATACAATTAGCTGTTAAGTTGAATTTATAGACACACTTGTGTTGGGCTTAAGTAGCTATGGATTTAGCATTCATTTTATGTGAATATTTAGACATTTGTGACTATGTGGCTCTTCAACAGCCATGAACTAAATTTCAAGAACTGAAGATCTGAACACTAATACATCTTGCAAATTGAAATATCTGTGGCCTTTGGTCACCATCATTTTACTCTCAACTTCTATGAAACCAACTTTTTCTTTTAGATTTCATGTCTGAGTGACTGGCTTATTCCATGTGAATGGTGATCTCTAGTTCCATCCATGTTGTCATAAATGAGAGAATTCCATCTTTTGATGTCTGAATAGTATTTTATCAGCAATGAAAATATTAATACAAAAACAAATGACTGACCATTCAAAAACCATTATCTTGAAAAGAATATTATATCATGGGCCAATTTAGATAAAAGAGTAAAATCACTTTTACAATTCATTATCTATAGGATTCTTCCTAATGCATTCAGTCCCTGAAATAAATGATGCATTTGGGAGGAAGAGAAAATGTCACTTACCTTGCTTCAAGTTCCCAGAAAGTAGTATCATCAGACAGCCATGGGTTGGAAGGATCAGGTGGCACAAGAAATGGGTCATATTCTACATACTGCTCTGTATAACCTAGTAGACTAGGGAGAAAAAAGAAAAATTTCTGCCTTTTTAGTTTTCTGTCTGAAGATATGCCCAGTCCAAAGTAATAGAAACAATATAAAAATGTCTGGCCAAGGAATCACTCATTTATAGAATAAAACACAATGGAAAAATTTTGTTTCAATAACATACATGAAACAACTTATTGTGCTTTTGGTAGACAGAGGTGGTTAAGGATTTCATCACTCCATGCAAGTCACAATGAGGCAACATGACAGGCTATATGTAAGACTGCTAAGGGTCAATTTTTGTCCTTGGTAAACCAGTCCATTCACAGGCGAACTGATTTTAGCCAACATGGAGAAGGAATTAAAATGGATTTTTTGTCAGAAGTATTTATGGGAATTAGGGAAAAGAATTACTGATAGAAAAAAAAAATTTTTTTAATCTGTACTTAAAAACAAAAGTTAGGAGGAAAAGAAGATGTGGGAAGATGTAGGATTTGGCACTGCCCCAAATTGAAAAATACGAATGCCTTTAACAACAGATTTAAATGAAGAAAAGGCAAATCTAAAAGTCTGAGTTTAATTCAAATGCTGAAAACATTCAATAACACAGTAGATTGAAAATGTTAAAACAAATTTACAAATATTCTCCAAGTTGCCAAAACATAGCCGGTATATTAAGTTTCATTTCTTCCATCAAGAATGAAAAAATTTAACTCCTTGGGATTGCTGTCTGTATCTTATTTTTGGTTGTGCAAGGATTGGCCCTCTAGGGAATTAAAGCTGTCCTTAAACTATAACAAAAGAGTATTTTGAAAGATTTTTTATGTGCTAAAAGGCAAAATAAAATAACATACTTATAGTGTTCCAATTATTTATCCCAACTCCTGTCTCTCCCAACAGTTCTCTTAACATTTTTAACCAATTTGTCTTATGACAAATTTAAAAATTTATAATGGGATCTTGAATACTTACCTATCAGCAACTTTTGACATTTTTAACCGATGTCTATCTAACTGTATTTGCCAATATTTTATCTGAAAAGATTACAGAAGTAGTTATGTAAGGAAAGACATCACAATTTTCATCTCTAAAATGATTAAAATCTATGTGAATATAACATAACCAGTATATCTATAGAATAGCAATGAGTGTACTATTCTGCTTACTTTAACAAAATGTAACTTTATTTGAAAAGTGTTCTGAAGATTTTAAACATTTTATTATTATAAATAATCAAATGCAGAACTACATTTTCTTACAAATTTTTAATTCAAAAAAAATAAATGTATTTTTATTTGATTCTATAAATCCTACCTCCTGGTACTATCCCAAGAAAGCATCGATGATTTGTTTTGAGAGTATTTTACCAACTCATGACATAGGTAGGCTCATGGATAGAAACGGAAAATTTAAACAACTTTCTGAATTATTTTTCCTTCATGGCGAATATAAATATACCAGAAAAGTACATATTATGTTCTTAATAAACCATAGTCCAATAAAATATTAGGAGAAAAAGTCAAAGGAAAAAAAGCTCAATAATTAAAGCAATCAAGAGATATAACTATTATTTAATATGAGACATCAGTGTGTGCTTTGAAATATTTCTTAGAGCCAAAGTATTGATCAATCATTTAGAAAAATGATTTTTAAAAAAGAAGCAGTGTATAACAGTATTGATAGGGAAAAACTCCAAAAGGTTTAAAGAAATCAGTACTGTAGTAACAAGAATAAGCACTTTTTTGTGATAATCATATTACATCATTAGATATGAGAAATGTTGACATAATGCTCGTCTTCTCATTGGCAACACTTGACTCAGAATATTCTACCTGAGACAGCTGACCATACAAATTACCTTTCAAAATAGCCACTATTCATGTTCACTATCTGGTCTTCAGAGCTGTTACTCTGCAAACCTTTAACAGGTCATTTTATAGGTGGACCCACCTGTTGGTGAAGCTCATCTTCTGTAGGAGGTTTACTTTCTGGTGTGGGTGTGTGGGTAGGACTGTGACTTCTAATATCATTTTGTAAACCATAGACAGACTATATTAAAATAAAACAATATATTAGGTCAAAATGCCATTTGAAGTGACAGACTTTCTAGAAAGTAAATCTGTATTTTACATTCAATATGTAACTCAAAGCTTATTGGATGAAGCTTCTTACCAAAACCCAAAGGGCACTGCTATAATAAATATCCTATGCATGTATAAAATAGAAGCGCAGCTCTTTAAAAATATGTGGTGAGATTATGAACTTGAACAGGATAATTGATTATATATAAAATTATGCTGAGAGCACTAAATTGGCGGTGATAAGGTTAAGTAACATTTAATAATTATTGATTTCAAGGTGAAATAGAGGTGGATAGAAAGTAGAATAGAAATTTAATAACCCAACAGAGGACAAACATAAACCCATTATCACGTAAGACTGTACTGGAACTCTACCCCGAACAAGTGCGTTAAGAATTCTGATTTGGTTTCCGATGGCGTGAACAAAGACACCGAGTGTTCTTTGTCTTCTCAACACTGGGCTACTTACAATACTAGCCTTGCTACTGGGTACATTTGCAAACATCGGAGACTCCAAAGTCTTCACATGTCTTTGGGATTCTTGATGCGTTAGTGCTTCTTTATTAATTTGCCCCAAAAGTGAAACCTACTATTTAGGAAGACTCTTTTTAAAGAATGACCCATTGTTTCGTAAGTATAAAGAAGGACCTGGAGGTTGAAGAGCTAAGGGGAGACAAATCCTAGGTCAGTTGAGCAGAGAAGACAACTTACTTTTTCTTTAGTATCAAATTATTTTTATTTTTGTAAAACAAAAATGTATTTAATGTGTACTACTAAGCACTTTTTCTTTGGACATGAGGATGAAAGGTGAAAGCATAATAAACATGCACGCACCTGCCAAAATTAGAGTTACCAGGCACGGTTTGCAAGGGAATTGTTAACATTAGAACAGAGGAGATGTAGATGCTTAATGGACTCTATTTCAGGCTCATCACTACCTTGAAGTTCAAATGTGCTTTGCTCTTCATTTACTTTCTCTAGGACCTTATGGGCTAAACATTACATTTTGTTTCTGTACCTGAATCCTTTGGACTGGATTTTTCCCCCTCTGGGTTTCTGCTCTTAGTGCTTTTAAAACACATTCGAATTTGCATTTAACCATTTGGATCATTCAATTCTAGACTATCTTGGGTGGGACCCTTTAATCCTTCCTCCTGTCCTGACTCTAACACATTAGAACCCACTGGCCACCATTCATTCCAACGAAGGACTGGCACATGCTTTGCATTCACTGTTAACATGGTTGTGCTAAGTGGCTTGGCCTTGCTCTTTTCATTCATTTACTCATTCATTCATTCAACACTTTTTTTTTTTTTTTTTTACTCTTGCTACATGCTGGAAACGGTGCTAAATATTAGGGATACAGAAACAAATATGCTTCTTTCTCCATTGGAATTTACAACCCAGTGGAAGGGAAACCAGTTACACAATGACACAAATATAAGGTGTGATCCAAATATAGGATGAATGTTTAAATTTTAAGAAATTGTTACAGTAAAAGACATACTGCCATTAACGCCCTCAAAATACTCCCCCTCACTTTAAACAAACTTACCTCATCATTCCTTGACACCTTTTTATATTAGTACATGTTTGCAGTACATAATTATTTTTGAAGCAGTTCTGAAGTTCTCCTTCTTAAGTGTCTTTATGTGGTATAATCAAAAATACAGTGAATGCTGCTGCTCAGTGCCAGCCCACAGAAAGTCAGGCTTGTAAAAACTTTACAGTGTGTCCTCATTCTCCTTCCTCACCAGATCTGGCACCCTGCAACTTCCGGCTCTTCCCCAAAGACAAAAGGACCGTGAAAGGTAAATGTTTTGAATTGGTTCAGGATATTGAGGCAGCCATGACAGCAAGACTTGTGACACTCATAAACGAGGACTTCTGGAACTGCTTCAGAAAGTGCTAAGAATGATTCGATAAATGTGTCTGAAGTGAGAGGTAAGATTTTGAGGGGTATTAATAGCAATATATCATTTAATGTAATACATTTTTAAAAATTTAAACACCAGCTATAATTATCAATGAAACCTTTTGCACAGATGATTAAATCTGTGCTAGGTATTTTGAAAGAAAAGAATAAGAGGACCAGGAGATTTAATTTACACTGAAGAAATGGAAAAGGCCTAAATAAACTGATACTAGGCATATTTCAACGTGACTAAATTAACCTTCTAAACTCTGAAATAACAGTTGAAGCCGGTTTTAAAAATTAGGGAAGTGAGAGCCCACCAGTGATACAATAGTTGTACTTCGCAGTGTCAGCTATTTTTCCGTTTCATCACTGTTTTTTTTTTTTCATACTGAGGATTGAACACAGTGTCTCATGCCTTCTAGGCAAGCGCTTTAACACCGAGTTATATTCCCATCCCTCATGTTAATTTTTGATAAGACAAATAAAGACTCTGAGACTTGAACTTTCCTTTCTTTTTTCCTTTTGTTTAATTATTTAAAGATCTTTAATAAGAATTTATAAGCCATGTAAATAGTACTTGCAAAACAATACAGCTGATAGTTTTAAAAGTAAGCTTTGTGGTTAAGATTATAAATACTTAGAAAGACTGTTAGAAAAATGTTGGAATTTTTTTTTTTTTTTTTTTTTTTGTGGGTACCGGGGGTCTACCTCAGGACCTTGCACGCCAGCAGGCGCCCGTGCCGCTGAGCGATATCACCGGCCCTTTTTACGTATGTGGGTTCCGGGAGTCGAACTCGGGCCCTCGTGCTTGCCAGGCAGGTGCCTGTGCCGCTGAGCCATCTCACCGGCCCTGGAATTTTTGATGTCAAAAAAATAAAATGATTTCTAAGTTACATTCTATTTCTACATTTCTATAACTATTTCAACATTCAGGCATCTCATGCGAGTTTCATGAAATTCCATATATGACCATGACTCAAATCATTAGGAGGTCCTGCTTAACGTCTTCCAGAAGCCTAGCTATTTGTTCTGAGGTTAGGTGGAGTTGCTTTTTTTTTTTGTCTAACAGGCAAGTAAACATCAGGAGTGCTCACTGTCATCAACATTGAGAGCTCTTTCTTTCTTTCCTGGGGACTAGCAATGGCTTTTAACTTTGATTCTTGGCTATAACAAAAATAGCCACAATGAATACAATATTATGTCCGGGGCTTCTTTTATGGACAAAAGAGGCAAAGATACTGATTCATTTTTGACAGCCAACTCATGGGGCTTATTTGCAACATGAAAGGCTTTGCATTTTTGTAGAAAAAGGAAATATATTAAAATAGTTGCACAAGGTTAGAGGGAATAAAGCTAGCGGTGGGTAGGGCTACCGGGGAAGAGGAGTACAATTTTTTTTAATGTATAAATATTTGCAGATGGGGAAAGTCAAATGAACAAATTGGGATCCATTTTGAGCTTTAATAGCAAAATGAATTTCTTAGTTGAGATTCTTTGACTTGATTAACGTGCCCTTTTATCTTCCCTACAAAAAACAGTTTTCATATATGCCACCCAAATTATTCATTAAATGAAACAAATCCAATTTCTACCCTAATCTTTTCCTATGTAAGTTGTCTTCATATTTTAGAACTAAGAAAAATTCCCTCCAATTTTTGAGGGGTGCAGTGCCATGGGTCTTAGTATTTGTGACCTCTTGAATTTATATGTTGAAACTCAAACCCCCAAGATGATGGTAGTTGGAGGACCTTTGGGAAGGATTGGGGTCTGGGTGGTAAGCGGGATCAGTCCCTTTATACAGGAGGTCTGGTGGAACCTGTCGTCTCTTCTGCCACTGTGAGAACACACCATGAAGATGCCATCTATGAGACAGACAGTGGACCCTCACAAGATATCAGATCTTCCCGTGTCTGGTATTGGACTTCCCCAGATCTCTGGAATCACAGATAATAAATTTATGTTGTTTACAAATTACTAAGTCTAAAATATTTTGTTAAGGCAACCCAAATGGACTAATATAGCAACTTTACAACAGAAATTTAAATGTGCAAAGTGCAAGAAGCTTTTCTGTTTGTTTGGAGTGTAATTCTTGGGAATTTTCTTCCAGGGGCTCACAGGAGACTATTGCTCTTTCCTTTTTGATTGCTCAACTCAACCAGAGAGCAGACTGTGACCATGTCTCACTCCACATGGAGGAAGCCAGAGCAGACAGAGAAGCAGAGAAAGACCCCAGAGGGACAGTACGAGAGCTCTGACGGTGTTCAAGTCCCTCTGCTACCCTTACCTCCTCCAAAGGTGTCATCCAGAAAACCCGTCTCATTATTTAGTTCAGTTTGAGAAGAGTTTCTGTTATCAGCAACTTTATGGAATCCCTTACTTAAAAGCATTGTTTTGTATTGTAAGATGTGGGTAGTTAATTCTGTTATGTCACACATTAAATGTTAGATTTACACACCACATAATTGGAAGTGAGGAAATGTCCACCTTTCAGTGTATAAACAGTTATAAGCACTGCGTTATTAATAGCATACAAACTACATACTTAATCATCGCCTTTCTAATTGCTTTCCCAGGATGTGGACATTAACCGCTCACATATGCTGTTGACTATAATGTTAACTGTCCTAAAGTCCAAATGGAGATTGGGTGGGGCACAAAACAGCTTACTGTTGTTTTGAAATGTGAGTACTGAAGGGACTGGAGGTAATCCAAAGAGTAGCTTCAGTCATTCACGTGCAAATGCTTTTTTTGTTCTTCTCAGGGTCTGTGTTCTAGGATCCCTCTAGCTATCGTCTAGAGAAGGACCCAGTCTGAGATGCCTAATTTTATGAATCAACTTGGCTGGGCCATGATACCCACATACATGGATGAACATCATTCTAGATGTGTCTGTGAGAGTGATTTTGGGTGTGATTAACATTTAAATTGGTGAAATTGGAGTGAATCAGATTGCCCTCTATAATGTGAATGGGCCTCATTCAACTAATTGAAGGCCTAAATGGAGCAAAGACTAGCCTCCCCTGAGTAAGGGTGTCTACCCCTATACCGCCTGGGGACTGGAAGGGCACTGCTTCCCCGTCTCTACTGTGCTTGCTAGCGCCCTCTTCTGACTTTGGTCTAAGGCTCTATAATCAAGTAAATCAATTTCTTCAAATTCTCTTCTCTTCTCTCTCTCTTTCTCTCTCTCCACACACACACACACACACACACACCCCTTGACTAATACACAAACTGATTTTAACATCAGACCAAAGAACATCAGGCATATGGTGCCCCTTGAAACTTGTCTAAATTAGCCCAGTCTTCCTTGACTATGCAACATTATCATTTTTTCTTAGACACTTCAGGGAATAAATATTTACCAAATTTCTTGTGCTTTAGTAAAGCATATTAAAGTTAAAAAGAGATTTGAAAACTGAGTAATCTTAAATTCTTAAAAATATCTCAAACCAACTATACATCTAAGCCTTCTTTCCCCATATGTAGTAAACATGCTTGAAACTTAACTCTAAAATACAATATCCCCCCCCAAAATGTAAAAGTAACCCTGATATTTTGAAGCACATAAGCTGGCTTATGATTTTAGGGATCTACTGGGTCCTTTATTTGTGTTATGATACATAATTGCAAAAAACCTTAGTACAATGGACTCCCCAAGAACACAGCTCTCTTTGCTAAGAGTGGTACCTGTTTTCAAAGATCAAACATGGTTCAAGGTTTCGCATCCAAGGTGGAGCAAAGTAAGACAGGGCAATCACACAGAAGCAAGGAGAGAAGCAGGGACACAGACCAGTCACTGCGAGGACAAAGGCAGTTTCAGGGGGGCAGTGGCCAACTGTGCCACTTCCGGCAGTATTTGTGATCACACAGCGTGGTCTGCTCCACAGGGACAGAGGGTGGTAGAATAGTCTGCTGCTTGTTGTCAAGGTATCCACTGATAAAACATTGAGGCAGTTTAGAATCACAAGCCTTTTAAATTCCTTTTGTAACATACAACAGGCTGAGGCGGGCCCCCCAAATTAACATGCTAAATCTCGACCCCTTATACAATTCTATTGGAGACCAGGCCTATGAGAAGGAAATAATGATAAACCGGAGCTCACTTGCCCTCCTTCTGTCTCTGTCTCTCCCTCTCCCTCTCTCTCCCACTCCCTATGCAGACACAGAGGAAAGGCGATGAGGACATAGCAAAAAGGCAGCCAGGTTCAAGGCAGAAAGAAAGCCCTCACTAGAAACTAACTTTGCCAGGGCCTTGTCTTGGGACTTGGGTCTTCAGAACTCTGCCATAATACATTCCAGTGGTTGAAGCACCCAGTGTGTGGCGTTTTGTGAAGGCAGTGCCAGCAGACCAACACATAAAATATATAATCACATATGTGCTCAGATATGTGCTATCTACCTGTTCCATGTCTACGCCTTTATGAGACCATGAGTCGTGGGAGCAAGGCCTTGCCTGCCCAGCCACCATGGAATACCTGAAGGGCTGTACGTGTCTGGCACTAGCCATTCCAGTTCCTAACCCAATATGAGCTAATATGTGATACGTTGCTGTTTTGAGACAGGGTCTCACTATACCCCAGGCTGGCCTTGAACTGGCAGCAATTCTCCTGCTTCAGCCTCCCAAGTGCTGGGATTACAGACGAGCACCACCACACCCCGTATCAGTGGTGATGATTCAAAAAGGCAAGTCAGTACGTGGCTTAGAGTTTTGTAGCCTTCTGTGTAAAACAGCATCGTTATCTTTGAAGATAATAGTAAATTCAACACTTCCGGTGATGAAAAGCTATATTGATCAAAAGGTGAGAAAATCAGTTTTCTTCAATTGTGGAAAACAAGGGTATGTATGCCTGCTATTCTTTGTTTTTCAGAACTTTTATTTTTCTCCAGTAGTTTAGCGTTGTATAGCTCTGCATTCAGGGCTTGTCATTCTACCATTATTGAATCACAGGAAATTAGACTGCATCTTAGACAAATCAAGCTAATGCTCTATAATTCCTCCTCTTATAGCACTTCACCTTGGGATGCCTGGTGGCTTTCCAGCATTAAATGGGAGCTGACTATACTCGAAGAGCAACACTGTAAATGAGTGCTTTTCAAACCTCGAGCAAGGATGGCAGGTGAAGCACAGGTAAGACATCAATGCCAAATAGAGTGCTAAAATGGAGAAGGTAAGTGATCACATTATTACATTTATGTTTTATCTTGTTAATCCGAACTCTTCCCTTCTGAAGCAGAGCTCGAGTTGGTGCCATGTTGGGGAAAACATGATAGGAGAAGGTGTTTTGGGGATTAACTCTCACAATAGAGAAAGTATGGAGAAGTGGCTTGTACTTTCTGGAGAGCAGATGGCATTTTTGAATCTTGCTCCTCTGAGCCAGTCTTTGGGACACCAAGGATGTGAACAGAGGATGGAAGGAGCGAAGTATGGCCCACTGTGGAGAGAACAGCAAACAAGCTTGCTTTGGGCTTGTTCGGCCTCTCCTCAGAGGGCTCGTAGGGGCAAAACGTCTGAGTACTACATCTAAGTGGGTTTTGTGGTGCTTTCCCATGGCTTCCTTATTCTAACATCAAGGTAAACTGTCTTAAAAGGAAGAAAAGATACGTGAGTCATATTGGGACCTTTGAACATGATGCTAGGTATCTAGGGATAGAAAAAAGATAACATGAAATATGACTACAAAAAATCGAGTTCAGCCTACTGCAGAGATGCATACTCTGCAAAGTGCTGCAACCACATAAAGAAAAGCCACAGAAAAGAGGGCTTGAGCTTTGTGAAATGTTTTTTTCCAGCTATACCAACCTGTGGGCTGTGTCTTCAGACAGAAATTCTTATGTACATCGGCCATTTCTCAAGGAATAAAGAAAAATGCCTTTTCTTTGTAGGTATTACTTTTTTTGTGTGTGTGGGTACCAGGGGTCGACTTCAGGACCTCGCGCGCCAGCAGGCGCCCATGCCGCTGAGCGATATCACCGGCCCTTTTTTCGTATGTGGGATCCGGGAGTCGAACTCGGGCCCTTCCGCCTGCCAGGCAGGCGCGTACGCTGCTGAGCCGTCTCACCAGCCCAGTATTACTTTAAAAATATGCAGATACCACTGCTTTTTTTTTTTTTTTTTTTGGTACTGGTAACTGAACCCAGGACCTTGTGCTTACCAGACAGGCACTTGTGCCACTGAGCTGTACCCCCGGCCTGATACCGCTGCTTTTTTTTTTTACCATTGCTTTTCAAAGGGGCTATTTAAAATGTCATTGAATTCAGGATAGCTCTTTTTTGCTTAGTAATTCTCCCACAGAACAGACACTGAAATAATTTCTGTATCTTATGGTTGTGTCACAAAATTCTCCGTTAAAGGGTATCCTCACTTCCCCTCTGTAATGAAATACCTTTTAGATGACTTTTCCCTCTATAAAACTGCCCTTTTCTCATTAGTATTAGTTTTTCCTCAGGTAATCTCTGACCCTATTTCCTGTCTTGTAGGCCCTGAAGGTCACATCCTTGCCCATAATGGAGAGCAGGGGTCTTCAGTCTCTCTGTTTCCCTCCGGTCAGAGCCAGGCAGCGTCACCCTCCTGCCTGCCACCCTGAGAGAAAGCCCGAGGAGAGGACAGAGGACCAGGAGGTGCGGGGCAGACAGACACAGCGTTTCTGCGGTTGATGTCACGTAGACAAAGCAGCACGTCATCCAGATCAGCACAGCGCCTGTCAGTTTTACCTTCCGGGTTTTGTGTGGGTTTCTCATTCGGGATGACTTCTTAATGTCCACTTCCGTAGTATTTACACATCCGGGCTGGAAACAGAAAAACAGAGAGACAAAGGGATCTTTTGGTGTGAAGGTTCTGACCAGGACATTCATTAATGACTCCTTCTCATGATGACACGTCACGGGCAGCGCCTTCTCGGTGGCAATAGCCACTTCCATCCACTGCAGTAGGAGAATGCACTGCACCTGGCCTCGTTCCTCACTTCACACGATCACATCAACAAAGCTGCTACACCCCAAATTCCTCTACAAAAACAATCTTGAATAGCAACTGGCAAAGGCTGAGGAAAACTGAGAGTATGACGATCTGTCCAAAAGTGACTGAGTGACTAAATGACAATTTAAATTATGGCAGCACACAGAGAATGCACATTGAAACTCGCCCTTCAAATAGGTTTCTGGGGAAACAGACCAACAATAAAAAGCCCAGGGACTATATTTTCTTCACACATCTAGATCTCAATTAATTGAACTCTAAAACTCTTTCCATAAAAAGCTAGGATTCTAAATCAATTTGACTTTAGACCAATTGGGATAATTAACAAATAGCCTCAGAAATTGTGTCAACCATTGAAAGCAGAAAGCAGAAAAAGTTTTTCCCCACAGGAACACATCTGAATGACAGTCCAAAAGAGAATTAAAATTTTCATCCTCAAATTTCAAAGAATATGTCCTTTTATGTTTGATTAATGAGCCATTAGCAGACATCTAAAATTCTTGCTTAAGCCAACTATTAGCATCACTAACCAACAAATTAATAAGAAAGCACGGATTGTAAAAGCAAATATTATTAGAGACTGAAGCACTGGATAAGTTTTGTGACCCAGATTCCATCCCAGGAAAATAAAATCTACCAGTCTAAAATTTATCACTAACGATGAAAAGATTAAAATTATAAACCGATAAGCAGGACCCAGGATGCCTGTCCCAGTGGCCACGTAGATTCCTGTCATTTCTAACGGCACTCTTGGGACAACTAATAGTTAAACAGATCTATGATATCTAAGTTATGTAGGGGTTTTGGGAAGATTAAAAAAGCCTACATGGGCCGGTGAGATGGCTCAGCGGCGTAAGCGCCTGCCTTGCAAGCGCGAGGGCCCGAGTTCGACTCCCGGAACCCACATACGAAAAAGGGGCCGGTGATATCGCTCAGTGGCACGGGTGCCTGTTGGCCCGCGAGGTCCTGAGGTCGTCCCCCTGGTACCCACAAAAAAAAAAAAAAAAAGCCTACATGCCCAAATTTGTCCGTATTCTTCTAAATAATTAAGGGCATGACCTATAACATTGAATAGCTTTTTTCAGAAACCAGGAACTGCGGTGAGTGAAATATGATAATTTTTTTGGCATTCTTTTATTTACTTAAGAAATATTTCTTTCTATATCTAATTAAGTGTCAGATCTTATGATGAATGGTGAGATAGAGAAATGAAGGCACAATTCATTCCTTAATAACTTCCCAATACAAGACTAACAGACACAGAATAATCACAACATGGGAGACTAATGACTAGGTAGCAAGATGACACAGGACATTATACAACAGAACATTTCAGATATCCCATCTTATGTACATCCTTTCGGTTGTCTCCAACATGGCACATAAATAGTTTTTAAATTTTGTTTTAAAGCAATTTAAAAAATCTCAGCAAGATCATATTTTCCTCTGTTGTTAAAAGAGAAAAAAGTCAACTGTGTTTTTGAAGCATACATAATAGGTGCCACTACCTGGCACCAGAAGAACATGAAATATTATGCATAAATTGGTTTTCTGCACTACTAGATATATATCACCAATAAGATATAAGTAACATTATCATTACAAAGTAGTAAAATGTTCAATATGTACTATTTGCTGAAAATAGTATTAAGTACATAGTATTGTCAGATTTAAGGAATAATAAAGTGCTATTTATAATGGCCTAAAATGGAATCTTAAGTCATTTCTAGTGATTTAAAGGTGAATTCATTTTCAACAAAAGTAAGCTGTGTTGTAACATTATTGTAATATTATTTATTATGAAGTAGAATCTAATATTGTAGGACCCATTCCTGAAGGAGAAAATGAGGATATCATTGAGAAATTGAGAATTATTACTGCCACAGGGTTTCCGTGTCTTTATGAAGCTGGAATTCTTCATTCCGTTATTGATATCTCATTGAAGAGAAGGCAAATGCCGTTTAGTTCCTTCTAGTTCCATGTTGGTGACGGGTTAAATGGGGTTTCCGCAATTATGCCAAGAACCACTCTGTCACTGAGCTACACCACAACCCACGAAATCTATTCTTGTCCACTGACAGTAACAGAAGGGGCACTTGTGCAGGGCCACTTGGGACAGCTTCTGTGACAAGCAGCAGTGAGCAGCAGGAATGGGGCCAGCTCTCCTTAAATTCCATTGCTGGAGCCAATGACGTCCAGAATAATAGCTGACTAGGAGAGATGTATTTGTTCTGGCAATTAAAAAAATCACGATTTTGGGAACATTAAGATTTTAAGCACACACATATACATATATATACATATATGTATATATATGTATGTGATTATTGGTTCAAACAGAAGTATATTAAAGAAAAATATATACACCGGAATAATATAGCACAAGTTTTAAAAATTCAATGTATCCTATATTGTGCCTCAATTAAAAACAAACTTTTAGGGCTGGGGATTTAGCTCAGCAGTGCAAGCGCCTGCCTGGCAAGTGCGAGGTCCTGAGTTCAATTCCCGGTACAAAAAAAAGAAAAAAAGAACGGACTTTTATCCTTATATGAAGAGACTACAGATTTGAACAGTGTTTAGTCTCAGGATTTTTTTCATGACCCATTTTAAGCTTTTCTTTATGTTCTCAGATAATTGCCAATTAATTCAGCCTCTGGCCCCTTCAGTTCTCCTGCCCCTGCCCCTCCCCACACAGCTGAAGGAAGGCATTTGAGGCAGTTACCCCAAATTCCTTTTATTCACTTTCTGTGGGATTTGCTCATTTGATTGCTACTCATCTTATTAGCTGGCAGCAGATGTGATTCTGCTTCACTGGATGCTGTGGATGAGCCGTGCCTATCTAAGAGGCGGAGGCAAGGATGCTGCTGCTACAAAAAGGAAGCATTCACACCAAGTCAGTTTGGAGCCCGGCAAGTGGTCAGGCTAGGTAGAAATCATGGACTATGGGAAGGAATTTGGTTTAACTCAAAACATAAGGGGAAGCCAGTAGATGGTTTTAAACAAGGTAATGACTTCATATGATTTATATTTTTAAAAACCCAGACCTTATACCTTTCACAAAAATTAGGTCCAAATGGATCATAGGCCTAAATGTAATAGGCTATACTATAAATCTTGTAGAAGGTAACACAGGGAAAATCTGAGTAGCCTTGGGTTTGGCAATGATGTTTTAGATAAAACACCAAAATCATGATCTATGACCAAAACAAAATTGTAAGTGTGGCTTTATTAAAACTAAAAAAAAAAAAAAAGTTACATCCTGGGGAAACACTACCTAAAGAATAAGACAAAGCACAGACGAGAAAAAATATTTGCAAAAAACATATCTGATAAAGGATTTTTATCTAAAACGTATAAAGAACTCTTAAAACTCGACAATAGAAAGTGCACAATCCAATTAAAATATGGACAAATGATCTGAACAGGTACCTTACTAAAGAAGATGGCAAATAAGCATGCAAAGATACTTAACCTACATGTCATTAGGGAAATGCAGGTCAACACAAGATGCCCCTACATTAGAATGGCCCAAATCCAGAACACTGACTCTACCAATTGTTGGCAGGAATGTGGAGATAGGAAACCTTGTTCACTGCTGCTGGGAATGCAAAATGGCACAGCCACTTTGAAAGACATCTTGGCAATTTCCTAATTGGCAATTTTTACCATATGATCCAGTAATTATTCTGCTTGATATTTACCCAAGTGAGCTAAAAACTTGCATCCACACACACAAAAAAACACACATAAATGTTTATAGTTTGGTCATAATTGTCCAAACTTTAAAGCAACCACAGTGTCCTTCAGTAGATGAATGGATAAATACAATGTGATACATCTAGATAATAAATATTTTTCAGCACTAAAAAGAATGAGTTATCAAGCCACAAACAGACATGGAGGAAATTTAAAGGCATATTACTAAGTCAAAGAAGCCAATCTGGAAAAGCTATATATAGTATGATTCTAACTACATGACATTTTGGAAAAGGCAAAACTTCAAAGACCATAAAAAGGTAAGTGGTTGACAGGGTTTGGGAGAAAAAAGGGATGAATAGCCCAAGTGTACAAGATTTTTAGGGTAGTGAAACTATTCTCTATGATATGATGATGGTGAATACATGCTGTTATACATTTATCAAAACACAAGCGTGAACCCTAACGTAAACTATGGACTCTATGAGTGAAAATGAAGTGTCAATGTAGCTTCATTGACCATAACAAAAATACCACTCTGGGAAGAGGGGATGTGGTAATGGAGGATGCTATACACGTGCGGGAGAAAGGATAGGTAGGAATTCTTTGTACTTTCTAATCAATTTTGCTATAAAACTATAACCGCTCTGAAAAATAAAGTCTATTAAAAAATCAGGAGTAGTGCGTATTCTAGGAAGAGATGACCAGGGTAGGATCAGGGCATAAGTAGAAGCAAGGGAAGCAATTGGAAGATTATTGCAATTACCTATGCGAGAATTTCAGTGACGTGGATTTGCATGTCATCACTAGATATGAGTGAAGTGGTTGTGTTGAAATATATTTTGAAGCTTCAGTGGACAAAATGTACTTAACTACAGTTAAGGGAGTCTTAACACACGTTTCAGTTCAGCAGGTGTCTAAAATTAATTTCGAGACACATTCTGCTGCACTAAACCTGACTTCCAAAGGGAAAAAAGTAAGTACTTTATTCATTAGTGATGTTTGTCAAGAGGGTTTCAGATAAAATCCTTTTCTAGATTATGTATTTATTGCAGAGAGCTAAAACTATATTTTATTCTCACCATGGGGAAAAATATATAGAAAATCCCTACATATCTTTCCAGTCTTCCACAATCACACCAAAACATGATTCAAGGTCATTACTGGAACAGCGCAATTTTGCTGTCCCTAAGATAGGAATGCCTGCGAGGCTCGATGGCCCTAATTCCTAATGCTTTCTGAACTTTTGTGTCATTTTATGCCATTTTTAGTGTCTCTCCCTTCTCTCAGTCAGTTGTCACTTTTGCTGCTCTTGGCGTCCTTGCCTCCAGCGACATCCCTCACCCATTAATTTGTTATTTGGGCTCTGATGCTAGCCAGGAAAGCAGGCACGCCCTTTAACACAGGGTCTCATATTTTAGCAAAGGCACCAATCAAAGCACATGAGTTAGAATGTGGGAGTTCTAACAACTACTTTGGTTAAGATTTTGAGTTTTATTCCTTGGCTATGTTTCAGACAGAATTTGATACTTAGGAAATATAAAAACTGTAAAACAGGGCCGGTGAGATGGCTCAGCGGCGTAAGCGCCTGCCTTGCAAGCGCGAGGGCCCGAGTTCGACTCCCGGATCCCACATACGAAAAAAGGGCCGGTGATATCGCTCAGTGGCACGGGTGCCTGTTGGCGCGTGAGGTCCTGAGGTCGACCCCCCGGTACCCACCAAAAAAAAACAAAAAACAAAAAACTGTAAAACAAAATACGGACAAATTCTCTGACATCTTTTAGAAAACTTAACAGGACATAAGCATTATGCAAGGTAATTAAGGGGTTTGGAGTTAGATGACATCAAATATTTATGTGGAATTCTAAGATAGAGGGGAGCATGAAGTTTAGGAACTGGGAGTTCCGTCTCTGAGGAATGGGAAGATTGCCAAAGCAATCGTTTACAACTTTAGCCACTTCACGCCACGCTCCTCTTCACACATCTGTATACTACTAGTCACACTTAGGATAAAAGGTGAACAATTTAAGCTGTTATACAAGGTACTCCACAAACAGGCCTCTGCCTGCCTCTCCAGTTCCGTTTGGTAGCGCTTTTCTCTTGGTCGCTTTGCTATACGGTCTCACTGTCCTCTTCCTGCTTGTTACGGCTTGGATCTAGAAGTCCCTCAAACCTCATGCACTCACAGGTGGGGAGTTTCAAAAGCGGCTGGACTAGGGTGCGAATGTGGATTAAGAGTGTGATACTGGATTAAGGGCTGTGGAGAATGGGAGCCCCACCCTAGGTATGGGTGGCACCAATCAATAAGCTCATAGCCGGGATGGAAAATAAAGGGACAGAAAGAAGGCAGACTCACTGCTCACTGCTTACTGCTGTTACCTTCAGCCTGCCACACCACGAACTACTTCTCCTCTGCGATGCCCCTCTGCCTTGTCACCCTGCCTTGGTGCCAGCCAGCTATGGACTGAAACCTCTACAAACTGTGAGCCAAACAAAACTTTCCCTTTTTACCTTCGGGTGTTGGGTATTTTGTCTCAGCAATGAGAAAGTAAGACATGGCTCCTCACCTGTCCCGGTTCTTTCCTTTGAACTTGCTGTTACCTCTTTCCCCAGACACCCCGCATAGTTGGCTGTTTATCCTTCGGGTCTCACAGACTCCTTACTGAACTGCAGTACCATCATCCTCCCCTAGGCTGTCTCACGGAATTGAAGATTAAAACCCTGGATGGAAACGTCTTCGAGATGAAAATTAATAAAAATAAAAATGACAACAGATCTCATATTGTGGACTAGTTTGATATTTTAAAACCAGACCCATTGTCTAATTTGATTTTCTTTTTAAAAAATTTTAATAATTTTTATTAACACATTTGGAGCACCTAATATTTACCTTCCCTGTGGGGAGCTGGTTGATGTACATAACACATCCCAATTCCTTTTTCATCCCTTTTCTCTTCCCTTTCTCCATCTCTCTTTTTTTTTTTTTTGTGGGTACCGGGGGTCGACCTCAGGACCTCGCACGCCAGCAGGTGCCCGTGCCGCTGAGCGATATCACCGGCCCCTTTTTCGTATGTGGGTTCCGAGAGTCGAACTCGGGCCCTCGCGCTGAGCCATCTCACCGGCCCCCCTTTCTCCATCTCTTGATCTCCTTTCCATTTTAGAAAGATCTAGCTCCCTACATCCTATTATCTATCCTTCAGTTAGCTCTTTATTTATAATTTGATTTTCATAAGCTACTCAAGTCAGCCACAATGAATCCAAATTCACTGAATCATAATATGAACAAGTCACACATTGGAAGGGAATATAAATATTTGCAAGCCAGGTTTCACATCCAATTGATGATTTTTTTGGACAAATTTTAGGACAAGAGCTGTTCAACCTTAAACTGAATGCTTGCCATTAAACAAAAAAAGCACAAAACAATATAACTATGAAGTAGGTAAGAACACTGGAAGAGTCAGAAACTTACCTAAACTTTGGCAAGAGAGTAATAATAATGTTGACCTTACTGGTGTAAGGAAAAAGGCCAACACAGAATATGCTAAATAAAAGGTAGTTTCTTTTATTATTACCAGGAGAATAACTTGACATAAAGAATATAGTTACATAGAAGCAGGGGATTAAGATACAGCTGCTTGCTTTCTTATGTGATTTCAGATGATGTTAGGATTTGAAGAAGTTGCTAATTTAAAATGAGTAAGTTGAACTATACTAAATGTGGAAAAATCAAACTTTAGTGATTTAGTCCAAATATCAAATTTAAATTTTCATATTTTTAAAATTGAAAATAAAATTTCAAATGGCACATGAAATAGAAACATGAGATTTAGTTATGAGGCACCATGTGATGTTTTGATGCAAGTATACGGTGTGTAATGTTTAAATCCATTTACACATATCTACTTCCTCAAACACATAATTTCTTCATGGGTGAAAATATTCAAAATCCTTTCTCCTAGTTTTTTGAAATAGACGATACATAAATATTATCTATAGCTGTCCTACTGTGTAATAATACACTAGAACTTTTTAATCCTACTTAACCATATCTTAGCACCTATTGGTCAGCATTTTTCAACTTTTCAACTTCTATGAGATTTAACAAATAGACCAATAAGCATCTTTTGAGAACAACAGCAACAACAAAAAAAACCTATGATGGGGCTAGAGAATGAGTGTAAAACTCAGCTCATTTCACATTTCTTCAGACACAGCAAGTTAATGTATTTGAATTTTCTTTTTGTATGGCCGTTTCCATTTTCCACTTCTCAAAAGATTAACTGCTACTATTTGAAAATATTTAATGGCAAATATCTTCATGTTTGAGTTTTTGATGATGAAATAAAATTTGTTTTGAAAAATCTAGTCATTGATTTTGAGGCGGTATATGAAATTATACCAGAGAGGTGGGCAGAGGAGAACTCTGAGCTCAAGTATTAATGGTACCAACTCCTCATGAGGAATGTAATCATCATATACCGCAAATGGGTACCACTAAAAAATTAAAACTGATAAAAAGCGACTGTCGGTATCCTGCGTAGTGCCGTCTGGAGTGGGGAGAGAACTTATATATTTTTTCTTATTAATTTAGATTGTTTTAAAATTTGTTTTTCTTAAGAAAGTTTATTTGAAGACACCTGATATCAGATTAAGAGAACACAGTCTTTTTTCTTTAAAGGATATAATTTGTATATCTGGGGGAATCAAATGAACAGAAAAGAACTGGGCCCAAATAATAAGTGTTCCCTGTGAAATCAGAGTTCATGCTAGTTCTGTCAGGACTGGCAGACTGAACACACTTCTGTTGGTCTACCCAACTCTTCACAGAATATGTACACTTGCATGTACGTGTCTGTGCACATTTTTAACTTTTAACTGTGATATGATTTCAAACCAACAGGAAGAAGTACAAAGTCCTTCAAAGAACTCCCACGGCCTCTTTACCACGGTTCTCCAGTTGCTAACATTTTGGCCCATTTACACTCGCTCTGTCCATTATTAAATGATTATTTATGGACCCTTTCTACAGGCAAACAGAACTTTACTTACATTACTATTTATAATAGAACGGGCCAGGGGAGCTGGCTTCTCGATAGCACAGTAAAGCGAGAGGCTGCCTTTCCTGACACCAGGTCAGACACCCAGATTTTCAGGGTAGACCAAAGCTCTCCTCCATTTCCACCCCAGAGAATCAGCTGTTAACCTTTAGGATCTTCCTCCCGCATGACCCTAACCACTATCCGCATCCTCCTAGGTCAGATGAAATGGGACACAAATCTGGGCACATCATTTTTCAACAGTTGCCAATCCATGTACTACAGAAGCCCTGACTTAATAATACAGACAGAGTTTTATTCTCTCGCTACCCGTGGCTTTCATAAATAACATCAGATATTACATAAGAACAGGACGCTGTAACCACAAACGCATTCGGGGATGAAAAGAATGGACAGAAGTTAAAAGATGTAGCCGGGGAACAAAAATAACAGTTCCACTCACAGAGGCTCATGACAGCCTCACTGTCAAAATATTTTTCAATCTAAAGGAACCGATGGAAATAATAGACAGAAATGCTGTTCTTTTTACATGACACAAAGGAAAGATTTAAGTTTGGATTAACACATTTTGGATTAACACAGTTAAAGGCATCAGCAATGAGATCATGGACTATTGATAGAGAAGTGCCATGGCCCAATTTGACCATTACAGACAGAAAGCTGCACATTCCTGTCGTGTTCAGCCTGATTTGCTTCTCACGAATACCACAAAAGTGACAAGATTATAATAGGAATATTATGGATATCTTTGCAGGGAAATGTTACAGAAACTGTCAACATGTTCCTAGAGTTTAAGTTTTGAATGAACACTTGAAATTATGTACGCAAATTACAAAATTAAAAAGAAGCCTCCCGGGCCAGTGAGATAGCTCAGCAGCATAAGCGCCTGCCTGGCAAGCACGAGGTCCTGAGTTCGACTCCCAGTACCCACATAAAGGAAAAAAGGGCCGGTGATATCACTCAGCGGCACAAGTGCTTGCTGGCAAGCGCTAAGTCCTGAGGTCGACTCCCGGTACCCACATTAAAAAAAAAAAAAAAGAAAGAAACCTCCCTATAATCTACAAAATATTAGATGCTGTGGGTAAAGCTCAGAAGCAGACGGGAGTTTCTAGGAAATATCTTTACCTGTTGCATTTACTTGTCACATTTCACACACTGTGATTCTTTTAAAACAGGATACTGTGGCTGATAATATTTAGCTGCCCCTCTGAGATGCTATGACAGTGGCTATATACTGCCCTCTGCCTGTCTCAAAGATCGAGCAAACATGGAAGTACAGCAGACCATCTAATAAATGAAAAGCTCATTTCATCTTTTCACTATAATTTCACCAATATAAAATAAAAACTAATTGATGTACACAAATCCAGACCTGGTGCAAGGTAATATCCTCCTGTGCACGATGAATTGACAAAGACTGCGAACTACTCAGTGGAGATGGCATGGGGTTATGGGAGCACGTTAGGCTTTTAGGCACAATTAAGGATTAGAGTCTTAGCTCTACCACAGACTACCAAACTCAATTCCTTAAAATCTTGCCTTTTTTTCTTTGTAAATTAAAGACAATCATTACCTACCCTACAAGGTCTCTATACAGAATAAGTGATGTAATGAATGTAACAAAAATCTAATAAGCGATATAATGAATGGAACCTATCTAGTCAATATTAATATTGGTATAGATGGCAGTCCCCATGTATTACTGTTCTCTCACATTGCGTGGTCAGGGCATGCAGGCAGGATGCATTTTATGTGTGCTTTGATGGAGTAAAATTATGTGGACACAGGAATGGTTTGATCAGCTTAGAGACTATGCCAGCCATCATGTGACAGGAGGGCTGACTCAGATCTGGTCACTGATGTCTTGGTTGATTCAAACAGCAGAGCCTTGTGACAGGAAAAACCCATGTGCTATTAAACTAAGGTACTGTGTTCAGTGTCTTCCAAAAGAGTGTGGGTTGGGTTGAAGGGGAGTAGATAGTATTCATTCACTCATTCAAAATATGCCCACTGAGTGCCACTGGAACGAGACTGAGGAGTGAATATAGAGTCAGGGACAAGTGAGGCATAGTTTTGTTTTTAAAGGACAGTCATTACTTCATACCTATCATCTCACTCCTAATAACAAAAATCAATCATATAATGTACTTTCACATTCATCTTGACAGTTTTATTTTTCTCAATGTTGTGAAAGGAATTATTACTCTGGTCAACTCTGCTTAACAGTTGTGGAAGTGAAAGTTGAGAAAACTTAGTACAACTCATCGATAGTTACTGCGGGTAGTAAGAGGCATTTTTTATTTTAGGAATTACTCTTCCATGTTCTTCCTCTGGGGATTTTTCAGAGAAATCACCTGCATAGCCATGAGAAATATATAGGGTCAACCCCCATCCACAGATCTTCTCTACCTCCTGCTTGAGTGAGGCGATTCCACAGCATTTGTATGGGTCACTCATTACCATGGCAAAGATTTGCCTATGCTATAGCTTGACCTAGTTTTAATTTTTTCCACCATATTTCCAAAGTCTCTCCATTGAGGCAAATTCTACTGAGGTAGTTAACTCCCGTCATAATCCTTCATGACTTCCTCCAGTTTCTGGTTTTCACTCTTTTGTGTGGAACTCCCACACTCCACATTGTACCCAAGTTGGTCTGTGTCACCAGTAGCCTATGGAAGAAGTCATAGCATGCCACCTCAAGATGAGGCTAGAAAAATGAAGTTTTACATATAATGCTTTCTCTGTATTTTGGGGCAACAAGGGAAATTACATGTTAGACAACCCTACAGAGAGTTCCATGTGGCAAGAAGCTAAGCCATGTGGTATGCTTCCAATCAACATATGAATAAATGGCCATCAGTTCCTTTAAACAACTACAGCCCCAGCCATCAAGAGAGATCTTGAGCTAGAACTACCCTAAAAAGCCACCTGTGCATTCCTGATTTTCAAAAGCTTCATAACAAGTGGTTGTCATTTTATGCTGCTTAGGTTTAGGGTAACTTGATAACAGCAGTAGAAAACGAATGCACTCATGCTTCAAATTACAATGCTAGCTCTTCTGAATCCCACAAATCTTCCCAATCTTAGCAGGTATTGCTACCTGCAAACCTTTCTGAACTTCCTTACCACTTGCCTTCTGGTCTTTTTTCAAAAGCATGACTTGACTAAGATAACTAATTACTAATCACTCAGCAATGAATATGTGCCAGGTATTGTCCTAAGCAATTTACATATATAATTCCATATGTTATCCATGTCCTTTAAAGTAGTTATTACTATCTCCATTTCAAATGATGAGTTTGAGACTTGGAGACATTTTGTAAATTATCTCACAAGAAGGGATCTGGAAAATGAACCAGGTCTTTTTTAGCTGCAATAGCATCTACTGAATGCTGTAGTTCATAAAACTGTAATATCTGGGCTTATTCCTCCAAATGTTCAATATTTGAGACAGGGAACACATAAATGCGTAGAAAGCACTGTGTGTAAAATTCATGTAGTGGGAAACATGAATCTTTATTTAATTTATCATCTGAGCATTTGGCTCATGATAAAATGTTGCCCTCCACATACTCTTCCTAACTGTGCTCTCCAGATTAAAGAAACAATGTAAATTCTTCATAAGGCTTTTCTCTTTTTTTTTTTTTTTTTTGTGGGTACCGGGGGGTCGACCTCAGGACCTCGAGCGCCAGCAGGCGCCCGTGCCGCTGAGCGATATCACCGGCCCCTTTTTCGTATGTGGGTTCCGGGAGTTGAACTCGGGCCCTCGCGCTTGCCAGGCAGGCGCTTAAGCCGCTGAGCCATCTCACCGGCCCAGGCTTTTCTAAATCATAGAAGAGCATGCTAAAATCAAACATCATTATCATTCTTTAGAGTAAAACTTTTACTATAAAAAAAAAAGAAATCTAGTTCAAGTTCATTTCACTTTTGAATATGCATGTCCAAATCCTAAATCAATATAAACACACAAAATTCAATATTACATTAAAAAACAATATGTCATGACCATGTTCGGTTTATTTACTCTGGGATTTCAAGGACCATTTAACATTAACAAATACATTCATAGAATTCACATATTATTAATGGAGTTATGGACAAAAAGTATAACAATTATTTTAAATGTGTCATTCCTATTTATAAAAACAAAAACACAATACAACAATGATTCTCTTTCAAGGGTTCTGAAAAATCAAAATAATTTCAATAAAGAAACTAAGACGTTATTTGTCTTTCTTACAGTCATTCTCTTTGAGTGTACAGTAGATCATCCTAGAGGCTGCGGGACAGATGTTGTAGCTGAGGACAGACCAGAGCAGGAGACATGAGAACACAGCTGTCTGCCAGGAAGGTCAAGATTCAAGCAATGTGCAAAAGTATAAAACAATGCTGCTCCTGCCACTAACTTCCTTCAGAAAATATGCCCAATTTGTCATTTAAATTATGCCGATTTTGTTATTAAATTATTGTCTTCTTACTATTTTATGAAGTGAATAAATGGTTATAATTCATCATTTTAATTTTATCTCTTATTATCTCTTAGTATAATCAATACTAAGAGATAAAGCCCATGTAGGTCTAGGTTTATAGCCCAGTGTTACAGCCCTTATCTACCATGCATGAGGACCCGGGTTTGATCCCCAAGACTGCAATAAAACAAAAGCAAAAATCATAAACAAAAAACTCTTCGGGATGCATACAAGTTTTAGCAATGAAAAGGAACAATATAACCAAAGTGTTTGAAGACTGCAGCTTTCTAAGATACAAATGAGTATCTATTTTCTTAATTGTATGCAAAATTTTAAAAATATTGAAAAGAACACTCCATTAACAACAATAATGAATTTTAAAAAAACACTGATATGAAATGTATGCAACTTGCATGGGAAAATACATTCTAAATTTTCTATAAATTGAAACTAGCCCGATTAAAATGCTGAAACATGTTCTGAGAAAAAAGAGCAAGGCTGAATACATCACATTACCTGATTTCAAATTATAATACAAAGCCAGAGTAATAAAAATAGCATTGTGCTGGCACAAAAACAGACACATACACCAATGGAATAGAATAGAGTACCAAGAAACAAGCCTGTGCTATGAAAGCAATCTGACTCTTAAGAAGGAAGCTCAAAATTCTTGTGGAAGAAAGGACAACCTCTTTAACCAATGGTGCTAGGAAACTGGATAACCATATGTAGATGATTGAAATGAGATCCCTATTTCTCAACCTGTACAAAAATCAACTCAACATGGATCAAACCTAGGTATGAGTTCTGAAACTTTGAAACCAATAGAAGATAACGTAGGTGAAACACTGAAAACCATAGATGCAGGCAAAGACTTCCTGAGTATGACTCCAATAGCATGGGACATAACAGCAAAAATAAGCAAACTGGACTATATCAAATTAAAAGATTTCTGTACAGCAAGGAAAACAACTAACAGAGTGAAAAGACAGCCTGCAAAATGGGAGAAAATATTTGCTGGCAATTCTTCTTTCAGGATTAATGTCTAGAATACATAAATAACTCAAACTTACCAAAAAATTAAATATTTTAATCAATAAATAGGCAAATGAATTGAACTGACACTTCTGAGAAGAAGTATAAATGTCTAGTAAGTACATGAACAATGCTAAACATGTTTAGCCTTAGGGAAATGCAAATCAAACTATATTGAGATTCCATCTCTGTTGGATGGTTCCCATCCAATTATTTGAAAAAATAAGTGAGTCAAATTAATTCAGTTGAATAAACAAATAACTAGGACAGGCCCAAAGTGATGCGCCAAGAACACGTGGTTGAGCCACAAGGACCCAGAATTACAAGACATTAAAGCACACTAAAATCAGAACAGTGAGATGCAGGAGATGAAGTCTCCAATCCAGAGGAGGTTAGGAGCTCATCCTCCATCCCTGGCAAACCACCCTGCTGTACATTCAAATGGTAACGTTCCTTGTTTTCTCTCCTTTCCTTTACTCTAAATTTTTCTAGCATAATTCTACCATGTAGTGTGAGATTACCATACAAGCATATTTCCTAAAAAGATCCGTTTTCCTTTGATTTTGTTAGTTTCACACAGCAGTGATACCCTTCCTTTCCCTTGGTTTGGCTTAACTGCATTTCTTCAGGATTTGTCATGGTTACCCAAGGGCCTGGCTTTGGTAGCCCTCAGTTAGTGGAAGGAGCGCTGGGCTGCATCCATGCCTGGCTCCCCTTAGATGAGACACGTATGGGGAAACAAAACAACACTCAACCTTTCTGAACTTCATTTTCCATATTTGTGAAATGGGGATAAAATGAATGCCAACCTAACAGGGCAGTGTAAGCATTAAAAAGAGAAGGTGTAACGGATCACATTCCAGTAGAGCAGGGCTTTGCCAAGAGGTGGGAAGGTGTCTTGGCGAAGAGTAGGGTTCCTGGCCCAGACCATCTGCCTTTAATACTAAGTACTCCATCTGCAACTGAAATGTCCATTTCTGAGCTTTCTTATCCATAAAGTCAAGGAGATAACCATGCTTCCCGAGGTTGCTGTAATGATTGAATGAGCTAATTTATATAAAGCACTAAGTGCTGGTAAATGTTCTCTAGGTTCTAGGAACCTAATTGCTGTGATCATCATACCATCTCCTTTCCCCACTGGCCAAAGGCAGAGACCCTGGTTCTCCCAGTACTGCCTCTGCTCTGTAGGAAGGGAGCTGCTGGGACCCAAATCCTCACTCTCCTCCTTCATAATCAAAGGTAAAATCAACCAACTAATCAAAAGTTGAACCAACTAAGACAAAAAGGCAACCAGCAATATAAACATCACCTTTCTCTGTCTCTAAAGCAGACAGGAAGCTCAGCACTTCCCAGTATTGTTTTGTAGTTGCTGCTTAAGTGACACATTTCAGGAATTTGAGACTTGATAAAGGAAAAGACTAATTTTAGGTCATCTGGTTTGCAAGGAATATTATCTGTGATTACCCTTGTTAGCATGTGTTGAGAGCTGGTGGTGAAATATCAAGCATTCATGAAGGTTGCTGAGGTTAACCACACATTATATAAATCTTTTCTAGCACATTTTGAGCACTTGAAAATGAAGACATAGAATGTAGGATATCATATGAATAAATAAGATAACTACATGTATGTTTAAAGCAATTGTTAGGCTTGATTTTCTCAGAAAAAAATTACTCAATATATTCTTTCCCGAAGAAAATTTAATCTGTCTCAGGGAATGTATCTGAGTTATAATTACTTTTCTTAAAGTTAGCAAATAAAGAACAGTCTTAACAGAAATTACAGGAGAGGGGTGAATAAAATTTCAGAGGAATTTCTTCCTCAAGATAAATATGTTGGGCCGGTGAGATGGCTCAGCGGCTTAAGCGCCTGCCCGGCAAGCGCGAGGGCCCGAGTTCGACTCCCGGAACCCACATACGAAAAAGGGGCCGGTGATATCGCTAAGCGGCACGGGTGTCTGCTGGTGCGCGAGGTCCTGAGGTCGACCCCCCGGCACCCACAAAAAAAAAAAGATAAATATGTTATCAACATGAAGTAAATATAGCAACAATTATACTATTTTTTATATGAAATTCTTTCTCAAACGTAAGATGGAACTTCTTGATCTACATTAATACTAAAGCTACATTTCCAGGAAGTGGTGAAGCCAATGATGAGAATTATTTGAAAATTTATTTCTGGCAATGGTAACAATTGTCAGAAAAACAGACACTATTACTTGCAAGAGTGGGCTCAATTTTTTTGAACTGGTAAGAAAAGGGAGCAATAACTCAATGTGCTACCAGATTTCAAAGCACATTACCCATTTTAGAAATGGCAAATATATGGAAATCCATGCGGATTATTGTGAGCAAGAAATAAGATCAAACAGATAAAGTCAGGTTGAGGTTCCCCAGATACTATGCCTAGAGGACATGAGCGACTAGGCTTCAGTCACGTCTACATCCGAATAAACTTCGGACCCTTTCGAAGCTGTATATCCTCTTCCCAGCACACATTAAAACTGCACCAGGCCAAAGGACGCTACATCCTGTAGTTTATGTGCTAAGAGCCATATTCAGAGGGAACATTCCAATTCCAAAGATTGGAGTAATCTCCCTTTAACTCCTATCCTTTCCCAAGAATTTCTTTGTCCTTGTCCTTCCCTGCTCCCTCTCTGAGAACTGCCTTACATATATTCTTTAAGTTATCCAATCCTTTTTTTTTTTTACAAGGCAACTTGCTAGCTACATGCATCAGCCTAAATGCTTGACAAATGATGTAACCTCTTTCTCCACTCAAGGTTTTTGCCTTTAAAACTTGTTTGAAATCTGTAAGACCCAGAACAAGTGTTCAATCTCCCTGAATTTGTGTCTTTCATGCTGCAACTCTGATCAGCCTAAACAAACTCTTTCTCAATTTGTGCCTCAGTTTCTCTTAGGGGACAACAGTATGGAATGATAAAACTATTCAGGCATGGAAACACATCTGGAAACCCCTTTCTGGAACTACTTCAGAGAAATGTCACATATGCATCTTTGTGGCTGAATGAGATAGACAGTTCAGAAAACAGGCTTCATATGTGTGAAAATCACACCCTGGGCTGACTAAATACCACAACATCGCCAAAAGAAAATTAGATTTAACTTTGCATGCAAAATAATAAACTTTAGTCACAGGAAAAATTCAACCAAGGAGCAAATGTCACTCTCAATAATATAACAAGTAAATCTCAAATTCTTTTTCCTCCTTCTTGTTCCTGTAGTTTTTTTTTACTTAATATCAAAAGCGTATTATTTTAAAATATGAAGTGATAAAACAACACCATGTACTTTTTTTTTCCCCATTAAACTGGTTAGAATACAACCCTTTCAAATTTCAGTCTGAGGTCTTTGAATCAATGACATTCCAGTTTTGCCTTTTCTAATTGAAAAGCACTGAATCTTAAAAGCAAGGTCCAAGTGGTGATCTAGGGCAGGAAACCCTTCTGCTTGCACTGTGCACTGTTGAGGAGACAGACACCTCCCTGCTCTGTGATACAATACACCGCGTAATTACAAGGGTGCACATGTTCTTCATTTAGACAAATCTGCCTCTTTTTATCCAAAGCAAACCAGACCAATTCTACTCCCTTTTCCAATGACAGCTGCTCAAATACTTGAAGATAGATAAGTAATAGCATCTAACATGTTTGGCTTAAGCTTAATTTCTCATATCCTCTGACTTCTCATAAATCTTATCACCCCCTCCCTGCTTCCCTTGTTATTTTGCTCACTGTGCTCCAAAGATGGCCAGCACCTCTACATGTTACTCCAGGACAGTGCAAAGCCAGGGATGAACTGCAAAGAATCAGGTATGTCCAGAACATTTCTGGGCATGGCAGAAGCATGCCTACTCTTGGCACAGGAGTTGGGGTTTAATTACAAGGATCTGAGAATATTTCATCAGGCATAATTATTCTATGTATAAATGTGACATGTGTGTTATAGAAAATTAAAATTGCCTATGACATCAGATGCCCTAGAATAACTACAATCAACATTTAGTATATGCTCCAATTGTTTCTCTAGGCATCTATTTAAAAAAAAAAAATTGGGACTATATTGCACATACTTTTTTTTTTTGTGGGTACTGGGGGTCGAACTCAGGACCTCGTGTGCCATCAGGTGCCTGTGCCACTGAGCGATATCACCGGCCCTTTTTTCATATGTGGGTACCGGGAGTTGAACTCAGGACCTTGCGCTTGCCAGGCAGGCGCTCATGCTGCTGAGGTATCTCACCGGCCCTGCATATAATTTTGAATGAAATAAAATCAAACAATTTCAACTCACATTTTGGCATACAGATTTTCTCTGTATCTTTAAAATTCTTTGAAACTCTCATTTTGAGTTATATTATCTTGTGGATATATTTTAATCAGGTAAATAGTTAGGTGTTTTCAGATTTTAGCCACCCTTACATTTAACCACTTAAATTTCTTTGCATAGCTTTGAAAAAATTAACCTACTTGTAAAAGATTTTAATCCTTTAATTTATATTGGAGGAATTATTTTTCAGGAAGATAATATCAATGTACAAAATAATGATAGCATTCAGGAGCACTTATCTCCCTATTGCTTCTTCCAGGATTGCATATGGTTAATTTTAATTTAAAAAGTATATGTAAGAAGGAGACCAAGAGATGCAGGGAGGGAGGAGAGGAGAGGGGAGGAGGGTGTAAAAAGAATTAAGACATGTTATGTACATGTACCAACTCCTCAAGATGAATATTGTAATTTTGTAGTGCAAACTTGTACTAATAAAAATTAAAATAACAACAAAAACATACTGAAGGAAATTGGCCTTACTGTCTTAATTTGCTTTTTTATCACCAGAAAGGTTAAATAAATCTTTTTGCTAGTTTGAATAGCCATATATATATATATATATATATATATATATATATATATATATATTGACAAATTACCAGTTTAAATCTTTTATCTATTTAATGTGAAATCCCATTTCCCTTCTAAATTGTACAACTATTTGTATAGTCAAAATACTAAAATTTATTTATCATATCTGCTCCAAATACTTTTCAAAGACTGTCTATTTTCCTTTTAGGTATATTTGCAAGCATAAAAGAACTAAATTTTAAGGAAAAATGATTTGCCACTTTGTGATTCTTTCTGCTGTCTTTATGCACAAAGAGTTTCTTCTGTCCTAATATTCACTACATGCAAACTTCTATTTTTGAGTAGCTAGATTCATAGCTCTACTATAGACCTCATCACAGCACTCACTATTTGGTGATGATTACCTGGGTAAATCTGCGTCTCAATTAAACAGGACTGTGAGTATCCTAATCCCAGGGACAGTATTTTCCTCAACCTTGTCCTTTTCCTGTAGCACAAGCTTCTACAATTGCTGGTAGAAAGTTATACTAAATGTTGGGCCGGTGAGATGGCTCAGCGGCGTAAGCGCCTGCCTTGCAAGCGCGAGGGCCCGAGTTCGACTCCCGGATCCCACATACGAAAAAGGGGCCGGTGATATCGCTCAGCGGCACGGGTGCCTGTTGGCGCGCGAGGTCCTGAGGTCGACCCCCCGGTACCCACAAAAAAAAAAAAAAAAGAAAGAAAGTTATACTAAATGAATGATTTAATAGTGTAATGTATAGATTTTTTTTTTCAGCAAAAGTCAGTGAAATTTACTGTTTTACTTCATTTATTCATTTCTTTCTTGCCAAACTTTTCTATTAACAATGCATTTAGAAAAAGCTGCTTCCCAGGGGCAGTGGAATCCTGTGACATAGACGATCGTGCTTCCGAATAACACGTGGGAGGTAAATATAACTGTGGTGCGGCTACTTTTTAAGAAAGGGAATTTTGAATTTTTCTTGTTCCCTGAAGAAATATTTTGAATGTACTCATTCAAAGAGGAGAAAAATCCCTGGCAGGATTTCCTGTGCACTACTCATGAGGAGAAAATTATTTTTCATGTGGAGCACTAGCTGGATCCTTTGAAGAGACTTTTAAAAAATCAGTAAAACCCTGTTGTGGAACTCTGCCTTTTTTCCCCTTATTTTTACTGTATCAATCATGTCAAGAGTGCATTCACCAATAAGACAAACTAAACCTAGCACACTAAATAAAATAGAAAACCAATGAACATGCTTCACTGTATCCTATTTCAAGATCTTGTCTATACAATGCATAAAGACACACAATGAAAGAACCAGCAGCTTTTCTACAAGGATGGCCCTCACATTAGACACATAAAATTCATTTGTATCTGCTGATATCATTGAATGATACTGTTTTGTCCTTGTGGTCAGAGATAATATTGGGTTCATTACTATTCTTGTGATAAGCCTCTTGTTTCACTTTGTAAAAGCAGTTTTATCTACGTTTTATAAAAAGTCATAGACTGTTTATAGGAAATTTTAGGTTTACAGAAAATCTGAGCAGAGCACCATGCAGAGAATTCTCCTACCCTCCCTCACCCCACCCAATGTCCCATCAATTAACATTTCATATTAGTGTGGTACATCTGTTTCAACTGATGAGCCAACATTGATGTGTTATTAAAGTATATATGTTAATTAGGGATCACTCTTGGTGTTGTGCATTCCATGGGTGTTACAAAGGTATAGTAACATTCATCCACCATTAGGTAGCCTAAGAAATAGTTTTATTGTTCATTTTCTGCCCTTCCTGTTCGATATCCCTGGCATCACCCTCAGTCTCTGAAAACCATTGATCTTTTTCCTGTCTCTTCAGTTTTGCCTTTTCTACAATGTCGTAAGACTGGAATCATACAATATCTGGCCTTTTACTTAGTACTATGCATTTAAGGCACCTATATGTCATTTCCTGACATATTACTCTTACTTCTATTGTTCAAAAACACCCCATTGTATAGATACACCACAATTTCTTGTGAAGGACATATTGGTTGATTCTAAGAATCAAAAATAAAGCTATCATAAGTACTCATGTGCAGGTTGTAGATTTCTGTGTGCATATAATTATTCAATTATCTGGATAAACACGAAGAAGTACCAACACTATTCCATATGGTAAAAGTAGGCTTAGTTTCATAGGAGACTTCAAAATTGTCTTCTAAAGTAGCTGTTCCATTTTGATTTCCCATCAGCAAAATGAGGGTCCTTGTCATTTCATGTCTTCATCAGCATTTGATGTTGCCAGCATTTTGAATTTTCATCATGCTAATAAGTATGTTGTAGTATCTCATTATTATTTTAATTTGAAATGCCCTGGTGGCATTGAAATATAATGTTGAAACTATTTCTGCATACTTACTTGGCATCTGTGTGTTTCCTCTTTACACTGCCTGTTCAGATCTTTTACCCATTTTTAATTGTTTTGGTTCTTATTGTTGAGTTTTAAGAGTTCTTTTCATAATTAGTATACCAGTCCATTATCAGCTACATATTTTTCTAATATCCCCCCAGTCTGTGGCCTATATTTTCATCCTCTTAAGAGTGCCTTTCACTGTTAAGGAAACACTTGAGGAAAATATTTTAATTTTTATGAAATCTAATTTAATAATTACTTTTCTCATAGATCGTGCCTTTGATGCTGTGCAATGTTTCTGCCAAACCTAAAATGTTGATGAAAAAATATGGTCACCAAGATTTTGTCCTTTGTCATCTTTTCAGGGTACCACGGTTTTGTATTTTACATTTAGGTCTATGGTCAATTTTGAGTTAATTTTTGTGAAAGGTGTAAAGTATGTGTTTAAATTAATTAATTAATTAATTATTCCATGTGAACGTCCAGCTGTTCCAGCACCATTAGTGCTGAAGACTATATTTTGTCTATTGAATTGCCTTTGTTTCTTTGTCAAAATTCAGTTGATTATACTCGTTTGTGTCTACTTCTGGGTTCTCTATTCTGTTCAATTTGTCTATGTGTGCGTTCTTTCACCAATACCATCCTGTCTTGATTAGTGCATCTTTAGAGCAAGTCTTGAAATCAGGTAGTGCCAGTCCTCTAACTTTATTCTTTATCAGTACCATATTCTGTGTCTTTTGACTTTTCATACAAATTTTAGAATTAGCTGTCAATATCTATAATGTGGTGAAATTTTGACTGGGACTGTTTTAAATCTATACATCACCCTTTAAATAACATCTCAAAAATATTGAGCCTTCTTGTCAAGGCACAGGGAATATCTCTTCACTTATTTAGTTCTCTTTTTAAAAACTATTTTATTTCTTTATACTGTTTAGTTCCTTAACAGTAAGTTTTGTAGTTTTCTCTATACTGATAGTATACATAATATCTCAGTTTTACATCTAAGGATTTCATTTTTGGGTATTATTGTAAATGATGGCTTGTTTTTAATTTCAAATTGCAAAGTTCATTGCTGAAATACCCATAAGCATTTGACTCGTGTGTATTAACCTTGCATCCTAAAAATGTTACAGTTGCTCATTAACTCAAGTAAGTTTAAAAAAAATTGTTATTGTTGATTCTTTGGAATTTTCTACATAGACAATAATGTCATCTGTGAACAACAACAGTTTAATTTCTTCCTTCCCAATGTATGTATAATTCCCTTTTCTTGCCTTATTACATTAGCTAAGATTTTTAGTGTGCTGTTGAGTAGGAGTAGTAAAGTAATATTCTTGCTTTGTTCCTGAATTTAGGGAAAACACCAACTCTTTCACCTGTAAGTGTGATATTAACTAGGTTTTTTGTTGCTGTTCTTTAATGAGTATATACCCCTTTATTCCTAGTTTGCTATGAGTTTTTATCTTGAATAGGTTTAATGCTTTTCCACATCTGTCAATGTGATTATATAATTTTTCTGTTTAGCCTGTTGATGTAATGGACTACTTTAATTGATTTTCCAATGTGAACTAGCCTTGAATACCTGGAATTCTCACTGGGTTGCAATGCTTAATTCTTTTTTTTCTTCTTATCAGATGTGATATCCCAATATTTTGTTGAAGATGTTTCCATCTTTATTCATGAGAGGCATTTATCTGTTTTTTATTTTTTTATTTTTCTTGCAATTATTTTATCTGGTTTGGGTGTTAGGGTAATGCTAGCCTGGTTAGAAGAAGTTAGGAAGTAGTCCCTCAGCTATATCCTGGGAAAAACTGATAAAAAATTTGTATAACTTCTTGCTTAAATATTGGCTAGAATTCATCAGTGAACCTATCTGGGCAGGTGCTTTCTGAATTAGAAGGTTATTAGTTATTTATTCAATTTCTTTAATTGAATAGATCATTTGATCTCTAACAACAGATATGGTCTTCTCATTAATAAATGTAGGCTCATATATATTACCTATTTTCTTGGTGAGCTTTGGTAGATTGTATTTTTTCTCCTTCTCCATTTCATCTCCATTTTCAAATTTGTGGACCTAAAGTTGTTTAGAGCATTCCTCTACTATCCTTTTAATACCCATGATATCAATAGTGATGATATCTTTTGTTGCTGATATAAGTCTATGAATTAGTAATTTTTCTGAATGAGTAATTCTCTCTTTCCTTAGATTTTATGGCTAGAGTTTAACTGACTTTATTGTTTTTTTTTTTTTTTCAAATAACAAGCTTCTGGTTTCACTGATTTTCTACATTTATATTTTGCCAGAATATTCTATCTCTTCATGAGTGTTCCATGCACATTGGGAAGAATGTGTACTCTACTGCTGTTGTATGAAATATTCTAGAGATGTCAGTTGTATCTATCGGATTGATGGTTCTGTTCAAGTCAACTATGTCTTTTGTTACTTATTTTATGTTTGCTTGGACTATCTGCAAAGGAGTGTTGAAGTCTTCAAATATAATGGTGTATTCATCTATTTCTCATTGCATTTCTATCAGGTTTTGAATCATAGTTTCATTCTCTGTTTTTAAGTCCATACACGTTAGGGATTGTTATTTCCTCATGAAGAATAGATCCCCTTAGGATTACATAGTATTGCTCTTCATCTCAGATAATTTTTTTTGCTTTAAATTTGGCTTTGTCTGGAATTTATATAGCTAATTCAGCTTTTTGTTTTCAATCAGTATTAGCATTTAACTGCCCTAAAAAGGATTTTCATATATATACCCTCCACATACATTTGCTTCACCAGAATATTTCATATTGACTTATTTGAAGGAAAAAAAAAAGATATGTAGGGAGTTTAAATTCTTTTTTTGGAGTTATGAGACTATCAAGGAGGAAGAAAGACAGGGGACTTTTCCCGTGGATATCAAGTCTTCCTTGACCCTCATGCTTTCTTCTGACAAACAGGTCCTGCATCAGGGCTTGGTTACCTTTAACTTCATAAGTTTAAAAATTAATTCTATATCCCAAAACATCCTGCCAACTTTGGTCCTACATCTATAATTACTGACAAGATCTCTCTCCATCTGGATGTCTCGTCATCATTATCAAGATGCTCTCAAACAAACCTTCAGTGTGAGCAAAATCCTTTGAAAATCCCATATTTCTACCATTTCCTCACTTACACTCCAAATTGTGCATTACACTGTGGTCTACAAAATGCTATTCTTTGTTTTAGGGAATTTTAGACAGAACCTCTGCTCTTCAAAAGACCACAGTCTAACAAATTTCAAAGTAAGTGCTCTAAGGAATCCCAATGAAACCACTATAAAATGCCAATACAGATGAGAAAAAAAAAGCATTAGATATAGAAGGCATAAATAAATCACCTATTTTCATAATTTTGCAATTAGTATTTGCTTAATTTGAAATCAGGAAGAGCTAGATAATTATTATTTTTTTATTAGGAACATTCTGATGAAAGATATTTCCATTTCTCTTCTTAAGTATTTTTATTCATGAAGTCTTCATTGAATATTTAGCATACATTCATCTGTAAACTAATGACTTGGGGTAAAAAAAAAAGATGGTGATCTAATTCTTATTCAATGCTGGGAGGAACTCTAAAAATTACTAATCTCATTCTCTATCCAATCTACTGCCTTTTTTCCCCTCTATTTCTGTATCATTATTTCCAATCTCTACCTGAATTTACCTTTTTTATTATTTGAAGTTGGTGAAGATTTTAGATAGTTCTAAGTTTTAGGAAGCTTTTCCACTGGTGTGCATAGTATATAACCTCCCCTGACAGGTGTTGTCTGGAAGGTAGTTGGGTACCCCTAGGTCAGAGTCTATAATGCCTGAAATTTGTGCTGAAATCTGGACTTTTGAGAATTGCCAAAGGAATGGAAAGAATACTTGAAAACCACAAGTAAATTATATTGCAACATACCATAAACAGATACATCATTTGTGGAATATGGCTAAGTATTTATGACTTCCTTGTGAAGGATGAATGCATACAGCTATGAGATCATTCTTTCTGCAGTCACTTCCTCTGTCTGGAGCCACGCTACTTCTTGCCTTTAGCTCTTGCTTCACCACCAGCAACTGTGTACATGGCCAAGTCATATAAACACCCATGAACAGCTGTATCTCTTCCTAGAAAGCAACTGGCACAGTCAGACATATCTCATGATGTATTGGTGACTATGCCCATAAAATGCTTCCACTGGATTGTGAGTTTTAGGAATAAGGACTGTATTTTAATCATTTTCAATTCCAGGCCTTACTACAATGTCTGGAACATACTAATACAGAGCAAATGGTATCACTACATGATTATGCATATTATGGGGAGGGTGACATGCTCTGTTTCATGACTTTCAATTCAGCTTTTCAAGGAAATAGGGATTAATCATTGCATTGGAAGGTGGCTCCAGTACTGATAAGTTTAGATTAAAAAACTGAGGACAAACATCATCCTTATACAGCTCGAGAAGTTCCATAGAGCGTCCTTTTAAAGGGTCAACACAGTCAAGCTCATTAAAGGTACACCGGTTGATACACACCAAGAAAGGCCACTTTGTGGTAATTCTTGCATCGTCTCAACCTAGGGGGTGAAGTCCCAGTTCCAAATAAAGGCCTAGATAACAATACAAGCATAAAAATTGAAGAGCTCAAAAATAAAGCCAGAGAGAGAACCAATAGATCAGCACTATGATAACCACTGCAGTCTTAGGTCAACTCAGCCCATTTCCACAAGGCACCCCCCAAAAGAAAGAACGGATAAGGCAGGAGACAGGGAAGTGGTGTCAGGAATTATTTTGGTTGAGACCTCTGAATATAAAGGAAGTTTGTAATTCACCTTGATTGCATTCTGCTTGATGTACAGACATTTTTTAAACTGATTACATGTGGGTGTCACATTTACCGTATCTGGCTAGATTCCATTTTTCTTGCGCTACCCATTTTGGGGATACTGTATGCATCCTTTCAAAAAGGAAGTAGACATTTGTTATCCACATATAATATGCCAGCTGCTTTTATACATCCACTCTCATTGAACGTTCATAACATGGCAAAGGAAGGTATATTTCCATTTTCTAAATGAGGCTTCTGAATCTCAGAAGATAGATAATTACAATATACAAGTTAGGCCTAGTAGATAACCTTCCTGGCTGCAAAACCCACTGCTTCCCACTCTGTTGCAGGTCTCCCCATCTGCTATGGCTACTAGCCTTTCGCTGATATGATGAAAGCTGGAAGATGACACAAGAGGACCGTCTCCTGCACTCCACGGGGGGGCAGTATGCAACAGTGGGGCCACGCCAGGCTCAGCCTCTGGACAGCAGACCCTATTTTGTATTTTCCTGCATCTAGTCTAGGGTTCTACATTTCTCAGGTTGAAATAATTTGGCATTAGAAGATATTTAAATTTAACAAGATGACAACCACAGGGCAGAAAGATTCTTCCAATGACTGCCTCAGCAGGACGGGCTATGAAGAAGCTCAGCTCCCGGGATTCCTATTCCACTTTAACACTGCAGGGCAGGATTTCAGGTCTAAATATGTTTATTTAGGGCTGATTACAACAGCTGCAGAATTTATTTCTAGAGATGAACATAATGCATAAACACACTTGGGAATTATCACAAATATTGCTGTTTTTTCCTATGCCACTTCTACTTTGTGGACAGTTATCTTAGAAAATGCTTATTGCTTATTAATTGACTACAATGAAGACAGATATACCTTATGCATTTGACTGAGGAAACAGCCATTCAAAGATTTTTGAGGCTGAAACCCCCGTCCTCGTCATCTTTATTATTTACCTCTCTAAGTGGTTCTCACTAAGGACCCAGAAGGCTAAAACAAAGATAAAAAGAGCTGTGTGGCAGACATGGCCTTCAGACAAGTGTTAGCATTTCAAACATCTGAGACCACTTTAAAATGTTTAAACTTTAAATCTGCCAGCAGGTAATGCTTCTAAAGTAATGTAAGGAGTTGTAGTGTAAGAAAAATAAATGGTTGAAGGTAGAGTTGGTGTGAATGAATGCCATTCTCAAAGGCACACAGACAACCTGAAGAACCTCTAGAAAATAATCAACCTAGTTTTGCATGTCATCTTCATGGTAGATGACATAAGGCCCCTCAAGAGCATCTTCAAGTTGAATAAGGGAGATGCAGCTAATGGCTTCCAGGTGGCTTCTGAAGATGGGTTTTCCTTAGGTTGAACTCCTACTTGGAAGCCTTGTAAGGGACGTGGCATGGACCTGGAGGACACTCACTGTGCTCCTTGCTGATGGCAGGGAAGGAGGGAGGGACAGGAGCCTGACTCCCATTAAAGAGAGAAAAAACCTGCAGGCAGATTCTGTTTCTACTGGGATGCACAAAGGCTGAGTCACTCTTAGGCAAAGGAGCAGAGGGTGAGCTATGTCCGGTTTTCAAACTCTGAAAGCTTCAGTATGGAACGGCAGTGGGCAGCCAGGGAGTCCGACGAGATGGGAGTCCTCTTAGGTTACCAGGCAGACCCAGGTCCTGGCCCCTTGTGAAGTGACACAGGCACAACTATGCGTGTCCCACATGTGTTTCCTGGCCCCACTTGTTTTTCTGTTACATTCAGTGCTCTGTTTTCTAAAGAAGCTGGGCTTCTTAAGACATAAGTAATCTTGACTTTCCAGTGTAATTAATTTTTTGACCAATGAGTTATTAATAAATATGTTGCTTGATTTTTCAAATATATGGGATTTGAAGGCAACTTACAGGTGAAAGATGATGAACACATTACATATAAAAACTTTAGGAATGCAAAAAGAGCTGCCTGAGAAGAAACTTCATGCTTTAAATAGCTAATATTAGCTAAGTGATCCAGCACCAGCTATGGATATTTTCTGCCATCTCTGTGATTGTGAGTAACCGCATGAAAATGAGAACCGGGGATGACCGTGTAGTTCTGAACAGTGTCGCTCCCTATGTCAAGGTCCCGGGCTATTTTCAAAGGAAACACAGTCCCTGGCTGGGCGCTCTCTTGGATTTTGAGGAGCATTTCCCTTTCTAAGAAGAATAATGTGGATATACATGGCACCATGATGTGCTCACTGGTTTCTAGAGGCTGCTTAAAACAAACACACATGGCTGGTAAGATAGCTCAGCGGCGTAAGCGCCTGCCTGGCAAGCGCAAGGTCCCGAGTTCGGACTCCTGGTACCCACATACGAAAAAAGGGCCGGTGATATCTCTCAGCGGCACAGGTGCCGCTGGCGCGCAAGGTCCTGAGTTCAATCCCCGGTACCCACAAAAACAAACAAACAAAAAAAACCAAACACACAAATAAAAATCCTACTTTATATTCTTGCAAAAGCTATGTGTGATTTCATAATCTTTTTTCAATACGAGTAATAAAACTCAAACTGAATTTTGAGTAGAAAAGCCAGTTAGTGCTCAATTCTTTCTTAACTGAGAAGAGCAAATTTAAAATAGCACTTAACAATTGCTTTGCTATTTGAAATAGAAATATATATACAACCAAACTTTTGGAGTTTTTCCACTTTAGTCTCACCCTGAAGGTAGTTGACAGGAAAATTTTTAGGTGTCCTTAAATGACTTTTCTTGATTGGTCTCTCACTTTGTAAACCTACTATTTATTCTAGTAATATTTATGTAAATATCATCTACTACCTTGTCTATATTTAAAATTGATAGAAGAAAAAGACATTGCATCAAAATAGAAATAAATATATGAGATTAGACACGCTACTTTACAGATGTTCATAACCATGGTTTAGTACTTCCAACAAAGTTTTCTGATATTAATTAATTAAGTGGAGTCAGTATTTGTCATATAGAGACAAACAATGTAACATTATCAAGAAAGAAAAAAATATATCACTATATTCAGATCTGATGTTACAACATTAAAAGTAAAAGAAGATTTGAATTCAAAACTACTTAAAATGTTAGTCCATGAAAGTCACCAATAGGTGATTAACAGATTTTTTAAAAAGAAAAAAATAACATTTGACTCATCTATTCACTATATAGCCAAAAATGTAAACAGTAAGCCATAAAAAAACTGCTTTATTACAGTATTTTCCCTTTAAGTGTATATAGCAGCATTAATCACTATAAATGTGCTTAAATGAGTGGGCAAGTGACATCATGGAAGAAAGATGCATAGTTTTATGAATTAGACAACACTATTTAAGTGTGATCATCTTACTGAAAGTGGCAAACTTTACTTAAAGCATACACTCCGAAGCGTGGAATGTATGAAGGAGAATCCCAGCCCTTCCCTTACTCTCGTGGGGCGCCCTCACCTGTCACAACTGGGAACAGGGATTTTGGGGAACATGGGTGTGTCTGCTCACCACAGGTCTGTGTACATCCCAGAACGCTCTCTCTTGGCTATCGAGGATCTTCCTTTCGATTTTGTCTCTCTTCTTGTCCACTCTGTCAACATCATAACAACCAAGAATAAGTAGCGTTAAGCAGAGTGCTGCTCTGGACAAAAGGCTGCAACATGAACAATTCTTCCAAAAGACTCACAAGGACTCACTTTGCTTGAGCTTCCGCTTGCATAAAAATGAACTCCCACTTCCGGGCAAAAGCTCTCTGCAGCCGGGCCAGGCTCTCCTGCAAGACAAGCCTCAGGTGAAGACATCGTGGTGCTCATCTTTACTACTCCCTGCTAGCTTCTTCTTTACCATATGAATTTGTGAAGAAGACAAATATAGAATTTCTAACGTATTAAGTGTACTCTCAATAATTCAGGTATAACAGTTGTGACAGTTAAACTGGATTGTCAACATAATTGGCTTCAGAGCTGAAGGATTAGAAAGCTCACTTGCGGGTGTGTCTAGGTGGGTCATGGAGGTGTGACCTCGAGCACTATCTCTGGTCCCTGGCCCCTTCCTCTCTGGCACTGTTCCCCCACTCTGCTTCCAGACTGTCAAGAACTAGGAAGTTTTGCTCCACTGTTATTTTTCCACAATGATGCTCCTGTCTTGGAATCAGTAGACCATGAAGTGCATCCTCTGAACTATAAGCAAAAATAAATCTTTCTTCCTTTAAATTGTGTATGCCTGGTATTTGGTTCCAGCAATGGGAAAGGTGACTGATACAACCGTCTTAGAAGGAACAGAAACAAATAACATATTAATTTTTGTGAATGACTTACCTTAGAGAACACAACTAAAATCCAAGGTCTACTCAAATATTAAATCTAGTATGTGCTAAATACTTAAATTACCTCATATGAGAAAAATGCTGAAGACTAAGATCCTGGATTTTCCTGTGTCCATTTTATGGAGGAACAGGAAAACGATGCATTCATATTGATGATTCAATCAGTGTATTCAGGTCTTAGCAATAAATGCAAACCTTTTGCAGCCCAGTCCCATTTCTATACGGTGGTTTGAATTCAGCACACCACAACACAGCAACCATTTGTCCAAATTACACCCAACTGTTTCCTTTGCCCATGGGGGCCAACCCGAACGTTTAGCAAAAACCATGTTCACAGTGAAAACGATTTTCATTCTCCTTGTTGGGATATTTCCTTCTTGTGTGTGTGTGGTACTGGTAGTAAACACAGGACACTCTACCACTGAGCCACATTCCCAGCCCTCTTCATTTTTTAATTTTGTGACAGGGTCCTGCTAAATTGCCTAGATTGGACTCAAACTTGTGATTCTCCTGCTTCAGCCTCCTGAGTAGCTGGGATGACAGGCCTGCACCACCACACCTGGCCACTGGCATATTAATCTGAAATATTTACAGTTAAGTCAATTTCAGAAAATAAGATATACGGCCCCCTCCTTTACTGAGAATGTGTACTTAGAATTTCACCATCTTCAACGTGAATGAAGAGGGGAAGGATGCACACAAGGACTTTTTAAGCCCTTGTGCTGCCTGATCCATGGATATTAATCCTTATGATTCATAAATGCAGAAAGTTAATGGAGAGAGTGGCCAGAGATGACCAGAGGCCTTATTCCCTTTCATTTTATACCTTTCTTTTTTTTTTTTTTTTTTTGTGGGTACCGGGGGGTCGACCTCAGGACCTCGTGCACCAACAGGCGCCCGTGCCGCTGAGCGATATCACCGGCCCCTTTTTCGTATGTGGGATCCGGGAGTCGAACTCGGGCCCTCGCGCTTGCAAGGCAGGCGCTTATGCCGCTGAGCCATCTCACCGGCCCCATTTTATACCTTTCTTTGCCAGAAAGTCCTTGGTACTTACAGCTTCATAATCTGCTAGCTCTAGTCTTGCTTTATTTTGCATTGTTCTCTTGCACAGGTAAACCGCTGAAAGGAAAAACAAAATCAGTCATTTTCTCCTGCTTCTTAACACATAGGCTCTATAAATAAAAATATAGCATTACAAACTAGGACAACTGTCACTTTTTCCCCCAAATTGTAATTTTCCACTCTATAGAAAATGGTGACGTTTTTAGACAAAAGTAAATAATTATGGAACAGTATTATTGAAATTCAAACATAGTAGCATTTATGATGGCATAGTAAATGGACATGTTAAACAACTTTGTAACCATTTCTCTAAACTGTTGTCTTAATTTTAGCATCCTGAACAAATAATTGGGGATAAAGCCTCTTAAAAAAGATATTGGCTGAATGTGAAAATCTAGATACACCAGTGGAACTATTTCTTGGAAGGGAGTAAGCTGATGGCTTCTTGACGTCTTCATTGCTTCCTTTCACAATAGCCAATAATCAATCAATTGTCTTGTTGCTAGATAAAAGGATAATGAAACATCTCATCTAACTAAAATACCTTCCCCTCACTCCATTTTCCTGAGAACTTTATCCCCACGGCTATCATATAAAGGCCATCTTGGTAGCAGCTTTGACAGGTGACAGGGAGGAGAGGATGGTGACTGCAGGAATGCCATTGAATACATTTCTTTAGTTACTTCAGAGTACTCTGGTAACTTGTGATATCAAGACACACAGAGTCTTCTGGTAGAGTTCCAATTTCTAGAATATTCTTGTTGTTTTTTCCATTAAATGATATTTGAGTCAATGAAATTCAATATAAACTTTATTTTCGATGCTGAGTAAATCCACTGGTTTAGGCATGTTAAATATTACTTTCTGCAAGGCCAGCTCTGTGGGAACACTTATAAATATCACCTTTGCACTAAACCGTACTAGCCTTAGTTTTGGATAAAGAAGTCCAGTTGGTATCCTTGAGGAAAAATGATGCACAGAAAATGGAAATGCAGGTGCTATTTTCTCAATTTCTGACCTCTAAGATTTGTTGTATGAAAGTCAAGGCAACCACGGAATGATGCTAACATAACTACAAATGCAAGATATGTATATATCTTGGTTTATGGTTTCAGAACAAATCATTCTACAATTTACCATTTATTTTATTTTTCTACTAGTATTAGTAATCTTCAAAAACCAAACTTCAAAGCCAAAACTGACCCAATATATTAATTTTCTAATTGTTCATAGTTTACACTCACTCCTGAAGGAATTCTTTCTGTAGAGGCCTTTGTAATTGTAACAGAATAATAAGATTCTCAACGGGTACTATAAGAAATTGTACCTATATGTGCAATATCCCTGAGGGAGTCTTTTCATAAGAGAAAGATTAAATCTTCTTAAATAATCTCTAATTTAAAAAAATCAGCTTTCCTATAGAATTACCATTAATCAAATCTCAAGCCCTGCTAAGCACGTCTTCAGCCAGCTCTCCTCTGTCACTGTGTTTCTCTCAATTTATCAGTTCTGGTCGTCTTTGTTCTTTCCAACATCATTCCCCTTTTGGAAAACATTTCTAAAACTCAGTAGGTAAACTAACAAGTCACAACGGGAGCGGGGAGAGGTATTTTTGAAAAATTATTTTTTGATGCGTGCTCACAAAGAAATCATGCATTCTGTAATATAGGTATCCTACAATGTAACTAAGAAAATTATCTAGGAAAACAATAAATGCGTGGACAAAAAGTATCAGGCACAGTGCAAAGGTTTCACATATATTTGTTGAATGAGTGAAATGACTAAATATATGAATGAACAGGCCATTTCCAGAAGGAGCTATTTAGAAGTCAAACTGACTCAAAGGATAAAGTCTTTGTAAGTATCTACTAGATTCTTTGGTAAAGAGAAAGACAGGGAAAGATAAAAATCTAGCTTAGCAGAGTGCAGAATAATGTGGATGCTGTTGAAGATGGAGTCAATTTGGTCAAAAGCCCGGCCCTCAACAGTTGAGAGCAGACCAAGTTGTAGTATGCTGACCATGACAGACAAAACCTTTGTTCTTTATCAGCAGGGAGCACCAGGAATGAGGACAATGCGCATGAGGTAGGAGGCCTAAGTAGAAGACACAGAATTCCAATTAGGATTCAATTGCAAATGAACTATGGCTGAGGCCAAGTGTTTTGGTAGTGACCTTTCCTTCTCTGGGCAATGAAAGGGTTGTATATGGTGTTATGTATGTATGTAGGTCCAGATACAAAGACTCTTTAAAAACAACCCTTGAATACTTTCTGCTCTACCAAAATACTGAAAATGTCAATTAAAAAAAAAGCTATTTCTGTGGTTCTACTTTAAATATTTCATATCATTAAGGACTTCATTTCAATTCCAAGTTTAAATATACATCCTGCAGAAGGAGACCCATAATGAGAGTTCGGTAGGGTCAAACAAACAAGTCATATCATAAGAGGTTCTGCCACTATGTAAAAGAAAGCTTGAAAAGTTCTAATGTATGACTCTTGCTTAAATGGTTGCATGATAAGAGCATAGAATTTGATTCAAGGGCAACTTAGGATTTAGATGGAAAAGTCAAAGTTTCTATATCATCACTTTTAAAGGCCAAATAGTATTCCCTTGTGTACATATGCCACATTTTCTTTTTCCACTCATCCACTGATACTTAGGTTGATCCCATTATCTTCATTATTGAGAAACATGCTATAATGAATATGGAAAGCAGATATCTCTTTGACATATTGATTTCAATCTTTTTGGATAATACCCAGTAGAAGAATTGATAGGTCATGTAGCAGTTCTATTTTTAATTATTAGAGGTACTGCTCTACTGTTTTCCATAATGGCTACACTAATTTACATTCCCACCAATAGTGTACAAGGGCTCCCTTTTCTTAACATTTTTGTCAAACGCTTCTTTTTCCCCTTTTTGATTAAGGTCATTCTTAGAGTTGTGAGGTGCGATCTCACTGTAGCTCTAATTTGCATTTACCGAAGATGAATAATGCTAGGCACCATTTAATATTTTTTGGCATCTGAGTGTCTTGAGAAATGTCTACTCAGGTCTTTGCTCCTTATTTACATAGGTGATTTACTTTCTTGCTTGATGGATAGCATCATGATCTAGCATTATTTCTCTCTAGACTTCACAGGGGCTTGAAGTTTGTTATTTTTTTCAAGGTAATATTTTGTGGATTCTATGGAAAATGCTTCCACTTTCATCCCTACCATTGCAGTGCCCTTATGAAGAGTGACCATTGCTATGACCCTTGGGTTGCAGGGTCATATGTATGTAGGATGCTGTGTCCTTCCAGGCTGCCCTCTAGGACAAGACTCTCACGCTGGGCTTAGATCATGCCTAAGGAAGTATTCACACATTCTTTGCCTTGAGTGAAGGCCACAGAGCATATCCATCTCCTTTATAACTTTTCCATCCATGGCTGGACGACTTGCCTCTTGCCCCCTATAATTCTGTGGCCCAGTGCTTCACGGTCTATTGTGTCCCCACCCTGGACAAATGACTTCTGTCATTCACTCTCAGCAGTCCTTTGAGGTCTCTCACTGGACAGGAGCTGAGGGACAGGCACCCCAGGCTCCTTCTCCTGAAGCTGGTGGGAGCAAAACTACCCCCTACATCCAAACAGTTACAAAATCTGTCCTCTAGTCACTGTTTTGTGTTTAATATGCTCAATGTGAGCTAAAAGCAAGTAACTATGATCATTCATATTTCACTGCAGCGTAGCTTTAACACTTAACAGTGTGGGTGGATTTCCATGTTAACGTCTTGTTACACAAGTCACATTCTACTCCGCTGAATGGCAAAGATATTATAGTGAGACAACATATTCTCATGGGAAGGGAGTGCTGCTGGTGGGCATGTAAACAGGAGAAATCTCTGGAAAGAGTTTGACAGTGAGTAATCAAGCCTGGAGATATTTATGACCGTGGTTCTAGTAGTTGCTCTTCTGGGAAAATAACACATGGAAATAATGGGAAAGGCATACGAGCCTAGGTACCCATGAGATGGAATAGAGGAACATAACAGAGAATGGGAAAGTAAGTCATAAACATCCATTCAAGGAGATATAAGACCATCGTTCAAACAGTGTGCACAAGCTATTTTACCTAAAATGTTGAAATATCTAAAATCCTTAAATCCCTCACTGCAAAAGTTCAGATGCTACAGGAAAAAAAATATATAAATATAAAAGTAAAAATATCACTATACAGTCACTATTATTATTTTGCTTCTGGATTTCTTCTCTTATATTTATACTAATGACATGCACATGGATATCTCTCTTAAAAAATCTATCTACACATAGTTACTTTAAATGTGGTCCAACTCTACAATGTATGGTATCTTATAAGCATTTTCTTTAATGTTATACTGTGGCTAACATTTCATTTCACTAAGTGCTTTTCTGTAATACTTTAAAATATTATTTTATGGTAATCCAGAGTGGAGATGTACTGTAATTTATTTAAGTAAGCCTTCATCATTGGACATTAGGTTATACCCATCAGCTTGCTATTATTTGCTGATTCTTCTGTAAATATATTTATATATATGCATGTATCATTAGTTTTTAGAAATTGCTTATTTCCTAAAAGTACTATTACTGAGTCAATATGCGCCTTTCAATGCTTATAGCCAAATTCCAGAAAGCTCAGAAATGAGCATGCCTCGAACTCTCTTCAACTCTAGGGAGTCTATTCACAGCAAAGCAATCGGAGTTGTTCTTTTAAAGCATGAATCAGCTTGTTACTTCTCAAAACCCTCAACCTTACTCAACTCTTTCCCATCTTATCTCTCTCCAAAAGCAGCTAAGTTCCTTGCTCTGACCCTCCAGCTGCTGCACCGCCCCCCCCGGCCACCCCTAGATGATGCCCCCAGATGTCACTCCTTCCCCTCTTTCTGGAGAGCTCTGGCTTTGTCCCCAATGGCTGAACTATTGTTCTCTTTGGGGCACTGCCCACCCTGTCTTACTGGCCTCTTTCCCAGTTTTTTTCCACACAACTTTTCATCTCCTAACATGTAACTTCTGTACTCTTTTATGCACTTCACTTCTTAGTTTGTTTCTCCTTCTCCCTTTCTGTGAGGACAGAATTTTTCCCCTGTTGTGTTCACTGGTGGATCTGCAGGCCTAGAACAGTGCCCAGCACGTAGCACATGCTCAGAACCTATTTGCAGAGTAGAAAATTCAAGGTTTATTGACCATTTGAGGTTTTTTGATTGTTTTGTTTTGGAGAATTAGCTAGTCATGACTTTGCCAATTTATCTATTGGAGGATTTGACTTTTTTTTTTTAGATTTAGAGGCTATTAGCATATTAGACATTAAAAACTACATACATATGGAGTACATTTTTCCCAGGTTTTGGAGAGAAGTTTAATAAACAATACCGATAATATTCAGTATACTTAAATAGACACTGATTTCTTTATATAAATAGGTAAACATACTATATATAAACTATATATATATAAATATGCTGCACAACAGTACATTTCATAATTTCATAATTTGCTATTTCTCATATTCCTATATTAAATAGTTAAATTCTTTGTTGTTGCTGTTGTTAAAAATAAAGATTCATTAAAGTTTTCTCTTATCATATATTCCTAGACTTTATATCAGGAGTTTATGGTGATAGGCACAATTTGAATTTTGTGATACTGCCAAATTTCTACTATAACACCCTTCTGGCAAGCTATGAATATCTTCACTTGAAAATCTCCAACTTGATTTTTTGACATTCTGGCTTGAGAGAAGGCTGTTAATACTACAATCCAAAATTTTCATTATCTTTCTGTCTCTGTTTTCTTATATTTTCAAGTTATATTTTCAACATAGATTTTAATGTGTATGATTTCTATGAATTGTTTCCTTCACTAATCTAATACCTTTCCATTTATTTATTTACTTACTTATTTATAATTTTTATTTATTTATTTAGTTTTTGGTTTTTTGAGACAGGGTCTCACTATGTAGTTCAGGCTGGCCTTAAACTCACTTTGTAGCCCAGGCTGGCCTCAAACTCACAACGATTCTCCTGCTTCTGCCCGCCGAGTGCCCGGGATTATAGGTGTGCACCACCATGCCCAGCTACCTTTCCATTTAATATTTTTGACTTTGGGTTTTCTTTCATTTGGTCAGTATCGCAACTGCTAATTTCATTTTCTACTTGTATTTGCCAGGTACATCTTTGCCTTACCACTTGCCTTAACTGAGTCAGTCTGCTGTACTTGTTTTTCCTTCAGACTAGATATTCTCTGATTTAATTTATGACCTGAAGATACTTGTTCTTTTAACAAATGAATTTAAATACGCCCATTCATTCTTGCAACAATTGTTTGGTGTTCCTTTCTCAAGGGTCCGTCTCTGTCTCTGTCTTCCTCCTTCTTTCCCTCCCTCCCTCCATCCTTCACTCTCATTGTATTTCCTGTATTTTCTACTACTTTTTGTTACATGGAGGGAGTTTTCCTTAATTCCAACTTTAGTAATTCAGGCCTAATAAACCTTGTTACTCTTTTCATTAGTGGCCATTCTTGTATCTTCAAATAAATCCTCTCTCCCTCTCTCTCTCTCTCTTTTATATATATATATTCTAACTACAGAAATTAGACCGTTCCTAACGCCTATCCCCGTAAATAATGAAGAAGTTAGCATAGGAAGACTCCCTTCAGTCATCCTAAGATCTTTAATGATTACAATTTATTCTATATTTTACATTAATTATTGTACTCACATTCCATTTAGAAACCATATTTTATCACACTTAGATACTGAAGGGAATACAGGGAAAGATGGTGTCCTGCAAAACTAAAGCCAGAAATATCTGTTTTTGCCGTTTGTTTGTCTGTGCTTTTAGGTCTAAATTTGTTGAAACTATTCTACCAAGGCTCAGATCTTCCAAAAATGGTGTCTGTTACCTATGCTGGGCTCCCTTCTCACGTCTGGTTTCCCGGGTTGTTTGCCTACTTATTTGGAGAGAGCCCGCTGCACTGGTCACATGGATTGCAAGAACAAGGGTGCTAATCCCGGTTTACTGTTACAGCTGCACCAGCAGCTCCAGAGATTCCTCAAGTATGCACTGCACTGCTCTCCTCGTTTCTTCCCTCTTCTCTAAGGCTTGCCCCCAAATGTCTGAGAGCCTGTGCTGATCTGTGAATCAAGGTCAGGGACAAGGCTTTCCCTTCTGGTGCCATGTTCAAGTCTAAAAATCCTTGATCCAAACTGGGGCAAATGTGGCAGATTTTTTGCCTTCCCATGATTTATTAATATTTCTAGCCCTCATATATGGATACCAAGAATCATTAATGGGGTTGGCCAGGATTTCATCCAATTTTGAGAAAGCTTCCATAATTTCTTAAGAAATTATAAGTCTGATATCACCATATCCTTCCCATATGGCTAAATTCCAGAAAAATGTTACTCTTTCAAATAAGTGGTATGTGGCACCATTCTCTAATTTCCACTCTGCTCTAAAGACTTCTATTCATTCTAGTTTTGTTCTTATTCTTTTCTTTTTATTCTGTGCAGGAGGAGGAGGAAGCAACCACGGCAAACTTCTGGAAATTACATTCTGTTGGTTGTTACTCATATCTCCTCCAAACCCAGATATATTTTGTAATTAGATCTGTGTTAAATGAATAATATCTTTAAAACTTCCAGATTTGGGACTTAAAATATATATGCTGAAATTATCCTTCATTTCACTGTAAAGAGATAACTATCTTTAAAAACAGAATTTCCAAAATAATTTTTTTAATGAAGCTATTTTAAATTTAATGTCAACAGAATACTTAACATTTAACATTCATTTAAAGATTTGTACATTCGCAATTCATCTATAGCAATGAAAAGTTACAGAAAAAGATAACGCATAAAATTTAATTTTTTAAAAATGTGTGACTCAACAGCAACTCAAACCTTAATTAACTGCAAGGGAAATGAAATCTTCAATTATTTAATTTTCTGATGTATATTCATAACGACTGTGTTCGTTCATGTAGAGCAGGAGTAGGAATTGTTTACAACATGGGATCACAAAACCTTGAAAAGTCAAGACAGAGGGCTCTACACTGGAAATTGAGAACCTGGACTACGGAAATCATTTGAGTACCCTCTGGAAGGTCTAGTCCTTCAGGACAAAGAACCCCTCCAGGACATCTCTGGCATCATAGCTTGGCACTGCAAGTATGAAAAGAATGAGAAGTGGATCTCTGCTCCTCCTGAAGGAAAAGGAAATGTTATTTCACAATTCTGCCACCAGCCTGCATATGGTTTTCTCTGTCACAAAGTGTTCACGTGCGTTACCTAGTCCAGAGCTTGAATCAGCTATCGCAGAAAGAAGGTATTGTTACCTTTATTAAATGACAGAAATGGTGAAACCCAGGGAGCACATCCCCCCTCCCAAGGCCATAGAAATAGTAAGTAGGCTGCGATGGGGTTCTTGTGTCTCTGTGGCCCCCAGCAGATTCTAATGACGCACAATACAAGAAGGCAGGGGCCATGAAGAGAAAGTCCCAGCTGGCCCCAGACACTGCTGAAAGGAGAAGCAGCAGCTCCTGTGGGTTGAGTCTCATTTCCCACATGGGTCCATTTTTCCGCATTTCTTAGAATGTTATTTTCAAACTGAAGAGCCATTATTGCCATTGTGAATCTTTACCTAATTTCACCCAGCTCTCTGCATTCATCCATAAATTTAATTATAGATTTTGTGTCTGTTACCTTAGCCTAACTGCTTAAATTGCCAAAGAAGCAAAAGAGAACCATTAAGCTATCTTTATTTTAGGGCAAAGTAAAAATGATTAAGATGCAAGATTAAGATATAATATGTATATGTACCAAGGCCCCTAGTTGAATGTAATTAAGTAGCATCAACATATACTAATAAAAAGTTTATCCTTAAAGTTTGACTTATTTTCCTAATATGCATGAGTTTTAATGACCTGTAATATCTTCTGTGGCTTCGCATACATTTTTTCTCCCAAAATTTACTTTCTTAACCTCTCTTAAAGATTACATTCAGGGCCGGTGAGATAGCTCAGCGGCATAATTGCCTGCTTGGCAAGCGTGTGGTCCTGAGTTCGACTCCCGGTACCCGCATTAAAAAAAAAATTACATTCAATCCTCAACTATTTGATGATTCCAGATTTGCTAATGCCTACTTGATAAAGTTTATCTGTAGCCTCCAAATAAGAAACTCGTGGTATAACTCTCAATTGTTCACAGCCATTCAGTCTGGCAGGAATTTAAGGGCACGTTTCCAGCTGAGGTCAAACACGGTGCGCTGTTTTCCTGTTTCAAAGGTCCTACTGTGAAAGTGTCACGTTTGTGGTACATTTTATGCCACATTTCTCACATTTGTGCCACAGAGTATGTGTGTTAGGTAAGCTTTGTTCAGGCAGGAGTTACGGTGCTGCTGGCCATCAGTTCAGTATCAATGAATCGACGCTATTTATGAAATAAGATGTTTTGAAAAAAATTCACGTGAGACAAGGTTATCTGTTGTTGCCAATTGACAAAAAAGTCAGAACCAGACTCTCCCAAGAACCTTATCTTGTATTTCCCCTAGGATCAATGGTTCAAAATCCCCTAATTCAGTTTTCAAAGTAACTTTATAAAACATTGCTACTACAAATAATAAGAATCAACTGAGTGTGTTTCTTTCTTATTTCTCATTGGAGAGCAGTGACTAAAACGAATGTTTTCTGTAACAACAATATGAGTGAATCTCTCAGAGGGAGTAATCTACAATAACTCTACGCTTTTCATTCTTTCATAGGTAGCCCTATTGCTTCTTTTGTTTATAGTACTTTGAGTTTAAAATCAATAGCATACTTTTTAAAACACAGCAGAATAAGAATTACCATAGTTTGGGCCGGTGAGATGGCTCAGCGGCTTAAGCGCCTGCCCGGCAAGCGCAAGGGCCCAAGTTCGACTCCCGGAACCCACATACGAAAAAAGGGCCGGTGATATCGCTCAGCGGTACGGGCACCTGCTGGCACGTGAGGTCCTGAGGTCGACCCCCCGGTACCCACAAAAAAAAAAAAAGAATTACCATAGTTTATTACCATGACATTTCTAAACCACTGTTTCAATCAAAATGATGAAAATATTAACTTTCAAGTAAAACTCCCAAGCATTCTTACATTTTTATGTCTCGTATTTTAATTCATCAACCAAAGCAACCAAAGCAGCTCTTTCCAAAGAGTACCTCGATGATCCATCCAGGGGAACATGCCAGTCAATGTATCAGCCCAGAGCTGCTGTGCAGCTTTCACGTGCATAACTAATGTGTCTTCGCTGATTCTGTCACATAGTCACAATTAGTACTTTTAGATATCTAAAATGTATTCCTCTCCACCTTGTTCTTTTTTTGTTTCTGAGGTACAAGGAGAGAGATATCGTAGGCAGCACGTTGAACAGTTATAGTACAATAAAGAGATGAGACTGATGATCCCAAATTACTTTCTAGGTTACCTGGGACATCAGAGTCACATTTTGGTTATTGTCTCATCCTCTTGTCATTAATGTGGAAAGAAAAAGACAGCTATGCTAAAAGAAGCCATGGTATAGGAAAAAGACCCTTGGCCAGTGTGTTTGAAGATCTGGGTTTTAACTGTCCTCATTAGTTGTGATTTTGGACAAGTCACTGAACCTCCTTGAGATTCATTTTGCTCAGCTGTGTAATAGGAATAAAAATAATTGTTGTATCTACTCCACTGAACTGACGTTAGGACTATCAGAGGGGATAGGTTGAAAACTGTTAATTACAAAAGCAAATGAATGTACGGCATTATCCTACTTTTAATTCACTGGAGAATTTCTACTTAAAAGAAAATTTTATCACATACTTTTATAAGTGAAATATCTTTACAAAAGCCTTGTTGCAGATGGATTTTTATATAAAGTTATTGGCTTTCTTATTTCAAGTGAGAATCATAATGGGGGATACTGTTACCTTAGTGTTTCAGTTGTCAGAAGTCTCTTCCTTGTAGAACTGCCATGAATTAGCACTACCAAGTATTTTAAATAATAAAACTTAAACACTTAAGTCTTGCTACAGCTGGAATATACTGATTAATCATCTTGAAATATTTTTAAAATTTTATCTCAAAATAATTTCAATGTTAAACATACAAGTTTGTTTTATAACAGGCACTTTAGTGTCATTAAGTGATGTTTTTGGAACAACTTAGTTTTTCATTCTTTTTATTCCCTCATTTTTCTTATTCCTATCAATTCTTGTTATTTTGTTACCCAACCTCTGCATGCAGTGAATCAACTGATCAATATTTTCTATTAGTAGCTACCTCTAGGTTGCTGGGCCATGTGGAAAGAAAACGATGAAAAACTATTTTTCTATTAATTTATTTATTCATTTAACAAATATGTACTCAGTGCCTACCATGTGCCAGGCTCTGCCTTAAGTTATGGGGTTGGGAGGAGACAGGACTCTCTCCTTAATGAGGTTGCATTCTAGAGACTCTAAAACAAAGATGGAGAGGACAGAGAAGAGACAGTGTCTCTAGACCCGCATGTGCACGGTGATGTTGGTTAGGGGGCAAGGTCCTGGAACTAGGGACACCTTGATCTTATCCTTTGCTTGAAGTGGCCCCACCAGGCAAAACTAAAAGATTATAGCTTAGGAACTCTAAGGAGATAAGGGAGCCCATGGGGGTGATTGGATGAGGCTCTCAAGTATCTTCTGAAAACAGACAAGGTACTTCCTGAATGATTTAACTATGATGACTTCTGGGGCCATTGGCTTTCTTTTTCTTTACTTATTTTGATATTAGGGATGGAGCTCAAGGCTTTACATGTGCTGAGCATATGTTCCATCCTGAGCTATACCCCTTGTACGCCCTTTTTAGAAGATTATGACACTACTAATAGTAGTTTGAAAATAATATCAAGGGTGGTAATAATAATAATAGTCTAGAACTTGCCACGTGCCAGGTACTTTTATAATAATTTATAAATTAACCAATTTATTCCCACAAACATTCTATGAGAAGGGTGTGTCACTGTTGTCTTCTCTTTATAGATGAGGAAACTGAAGCACAGAGAGTTGTCATAACTTGTTCAGCTTACACAGTTACTAAATGCCTATGTTGGAATTTGAACCCAGTGGTCTGGGAAGAACAATTCTCATTTGGGGAGAGATTCAGTATAAATTCTGAATTGAAGGCACACTTTAAAATGTAAAGTAATTTGAAGTAATATATACTTCTGTTGGAATCAGGGACCCAGGATAATCTGGAGAGTGCAAATATTATAATTATAGCTTGATCGATGCAGAAAAAAGGGGATTAGGGTGAGAGAGAACTTTGCAAAACTGTAAGAAACAAGTAGCTTTGATTTCACAAAGATGAAGTTTAATTTTTACCCTTAAAATGTACCTGATATTCTACCCCTTTTTTCCCTTAGAATCTCTCCTAGGTTCCTTGTAAGCATAATTTCTTGATTGCTTTGAGGAGAACAGGGAAAGTCACTTGTGATGCTAGTAGCACTTTAGACCTCAAATGGGCTAAGAGTCACTTTGGTTAAAATTATGAAGAAATGAGTGAACCAAGCAGTTCCACAAACCCAAGAAAACTATGAGTAAAAGTCACAGCTTACAAAGATCCACACAGACTCTTTATCGAAGTTCAACTAAATATGCCTTGTTCCCAGATAGGTGAGTCATGTCCTCTATGAGCCAGATTCCTGAGAAATAGGTATTTTGATGAATTTTTTCTGACTTCACTGGGTGTAGTTGTAATAAAGGAAATGATCGATGTAAAAGATTTTTTAAAATTCACAATGTATTATGCAAATATGAGATTAAACGTCTACAGCATGACTGATTATCAGCTCATGGTTAAATGTAATTAAAAATCTACAGGTTAGTTTCATATTGAAAAGAATGTATACTTTAAAGAAAGAAATTAGAATTTGACTTCATATGGTTAAAATAACTTCAGTTTTTTAGAAAAATCAAAAGCACATTTGTGTTGATAATTTCTCAATAAACTATATATTTCTTTAAGGTATAGCTAAAACATATTAAATAAGAAACAGAAATGGAAGCATTCATTTTTTAAATGGAGGATGCAGTTTTATATTGAATTAGATTAATTAATTCATTCATCTATTCAATGTGCCAGGTAACATTCTAGGTGTTAAGGTACAGATGAAAAATTCAGACCAATGTTCCTAGTTTCTTATTTCCTTGTGTCTAACTAGTAGGAGGCACACAAGAAGGTTAATAAAAATTACTTTTACTATTTCACTATACATTTCATAGAAAAGTGAATAACTACTATTACTTTACATACCAATTTAGTGTGCAAACCACTCTCACATATGTTATCTCCTTTTTTCTACACTTACCAGACAGGCTCAATATTGATATTTTAATATATGACCCAGTCCTGTAATTAATTTCCATGAGTTTGATTTAGCTGTGCTATAAAAACCTTAATAACTAACTGTATCTCTTTCTTGCAAATAAGACACAAGGCCCCTGTTTTCTTTGGTCTTCTGGCACAATTGAAATGAGTGGTAAAATGGCTTGTCCTCCCATGAATAATGTTTTCATCTTGCGGTCTTTTCTCACATACGCTACATTGCTTCAAGATATTCTGGCTATCCTCCATGTATTCTGTATTTACTTTCTACTCAAAAATGTTATCTGATTGTTCTCCATGCTTGAGATTGTCTCTTGACTTTCAGAAGTATGAGCCAAACCCAAGAATTCCTGAGTTGCAGGGTTTAAAAACTTTGGAACTGTCTTTGTTGGTATGTACATCATTAGGTCTAACAATTGAAATGGTTCTTTGGCAAATGGTTCTTTATTCTCTTTCCTAATTTATTTAGCTCATGGGAAATCTTACGTATTTCTCCTATAGTGCATGAAAACAAATACTTAATCATACTTACTTTGCAATAGGCCTTAATCGCCTACTCTATAAAATTTGTTAAATTCAAATTTGCTTCCACAATGCACTCTCTAGACAAGTGATTTTTAAATGTTTTTTGCCCGTATACCTCAAAAGAAAAAAACTAAAAAAAGGTATACTTTCCATTTGACTTTAAATGTTTCTAACATAAATTTTTAAATTTGCAAATCAGTAATTCCAGAGCATTGTAAATATTCACAGTGAAAAAAAATAGAGACAGTCCTTGAGTGATAGTTTGACTTAACAATTTTTTTACTTTCCAATGGTGACAAAGCCATATGCATTCAGTAGAAAGCATACTTTGAATTTTGATTTTTCCTGAATTTTGATTTTTTACTGGTGCCATGCAATACAATAGTCTCCTGTGATGCTGAACAGAGACGAGGAGCCATAGCTCCAGTCAGCCATGCAATCCTGAAATGTAATCAAACAATACTCAACCCTGCTGTATTGTTAAGCTACGGTATCTGGTAGGTTAGGTGTATTAAATGTACAGTATTTCTGATTTACTGTATTTTCAATTTGCGAAGGGGATGTCACCCCATTGTCAGTTGAGGAGCATCTATAAAACTACTACTCCATTTTCTTACAGATATACGACAGACTCAGTATTAGAGAAAAAAAGTGAACAAGCATTTTTATGTAAGAATTTTGAATAATTTTTCTTCTCTGTGAGCTTACCTATCAAAGACAGCATTTTTACAGATGAATCCTGAGGATTATCCATTAGTTTTTTTTCTATATCAACAATATATTTATTCATCAATAGAAATTTTTAAATTTCCCATGATCATAAGTCTCCTACAGAAGAGTTCTTGGATCTTGGGCTGGATGGTGTACTTATGATGACTTCACATTGAACTGTTGGCTTGTCTGGAGTCTCAGTCACTGCTCCTTATCAAATGTGGTTCCTGAGTTATGTTTACTTTCACTTTGGGGACCTATATTCCCATCCTCATCTCAACGTTCAATCCAATCTCTTTCCAGACCTTCAAACTTATCACTCTTTATTTAAATTCATCCTTTTTTCTGATATCTACTCATGGCATTTTCTCTTAGCTATGTGTTGTTATATTTTAGCTCCTCTTTCTTTGTGTTTGAAAAAAGAACACATTTCTTTTAGGTCTGACAACTCCTTGCATCAAGGACTAATATCACCATCAGAATGTTTCTCTCTCCAAGTCTGTGGAAGTGTTCGCGTGTGGAGCTCAAGTCCTGAGTTGATGCGTGTCCTGTACGCACTCTACTAACATCATCGGATCATCTAGTGGTATTCAAGGCACTCAGTGATTATTAGTAGATGTGAATTGTCAGATTTGGTCTTGTCAGGCATGATATAAAATTAATCTGAACACGCCAGCTGGGGCTTTGAATATGAAGCTACTAATTTCCTAGGCTCTGTCTGACATCTAGTATGGTCCTGCTACCCATATTGTGACGCAGGTCTCAGCAGGGAAGTTCTTTGTGTGTACTTTTACAGAGTGGCCTGAGGGATAGAAATACTAGATGGAAACTAGGGTCTCTAAGCAAATATCTATAAAGTTCCCCCGAGGGTGTGCTGAATACTTTGGAAAGAGGCTACAGACCTGTTTCCCTTGCAAAATCCTCATGTGACCGTGAGCAGCCTGCACAGTATCTTATTAGATGCCCTCTCAGGGTACTGCACCCCTTTTGGACAGTACTTGTCCCCTTAAGTGTGCTCAGCAATTACAAAGCAGTGTCCTGGTTGTTCCTGGCACATCTTAAATCTAGCATATTACAGAAGATGGTTTGAACTGAGAATTCAAGGTGTCTCCTGGGCAGCGGTACTGCAAGTGTTCCCTACAAGCTAAGCAGAGACATTTTTCTTCCCAAGCTCATAAGATATGTCCAAAACAGAAATAGATTTAAGAAGTCTTTGCTAGCCTTGTCCTTTGCTTTGTCCTCCAAGGAATCAGCCTGAGTTATATCACTGGAACTTGACAAATAGCGCAGTGATGTTATCACTGGTACTTTCATTATAACAGCAAAGAGCTTGCAAAAGCTTCACAAAGAAACCAGCATGATATCAGGCTGATCTAGAAAAATATTTCTTGGCTCAAAGGGAAACTTCTTTAACAAGAACCTGACACTCAAACTTAGCAAGACAGTATAGCCTGAGTCAATCATATAAACTACAGCCTGACATTTCTTGTTCCATAAAATGCTGGAAACACAAGGGTGTAATATGTTTAGCATATGTAATGGCCTGAGAAAAGCTGTAACCATTTAAGAATGTTATAGAAAATATTTACTAAATATTCTACTAAGTAGGCATTCATGTTTCTTCCTACTTATCTATTTTTTTTTTTTCAGTGACTTTCCAACTTGGCCAGTAGTACCAGGTATGGCCTTGACTTGGTGGGCCTTGTAGCTCTCTGGAGTTCAGCTGCCTCACCTTTAACTGAGATGGCAAAATTGGATGACTACACAGGGTCCCTCCAGTTCTGACATCCTACAGCTGGGGAAAGTAGGTTTAACAGCAAGGAAATTTTAGAGCATACAATCGCAAACATTAAACTCTGCCGGCTCCTCAGATTTTTTCCTCCCTTGTTCCAAGTGACGTACGACGTTATAAATTTCCCTTCTTTCAAAATAATGTAGAAACAAAATACTAAAGTTTCTCCATTTCTTTTTGCTGAAGGAAATAATGAACTCAGATATGTAAGTCACCTTTTAAACAGACTTTAAATAATTTTTTGGCAAATCATTTGGTGGCTGGTGTTCAAAAATAGAATAGTTTTTGCTTTTTTCATGGCCACCATGATTAGCAGTTTTTCTTTAGTAAAATCTTAAATGAGGCTGTAGTTATTAGCCTACATAAATAAATGGAAAGATAGATGGCTACATAAATGTGCTTCTTAGTCCTACATCAACATAATGGTGATGTTTGCTTGTACTGAAACCTTTCTTTATCTCCCCTCTCCCCAGGTAAAAGGTCTAGCTAAAGCAAAATATTTTCATCTGGATCCAGATGTCAAAATACCTTCTCCCTCACCTGTAAAGGAGGTATTATTATCAGAATTACTATTGTCCAAATTTCTGTCTTGTCACTTAAAAAAGGCACCTAGTTTTCTAGCTCAGTAATTCACAAGAAAACTGTGCCTTATGCCTTACATAAGGAATCAGGACTGGGAATGTTGTTAATCCAAATAAACCCCAGATCCGTGATCCTCAAAGCAGGCCTGCAAAGAAGTCCAAAGCTTTGGACTTTGAAACTACTCAAAGTTGCAAGGCTTTCCTCCGTTTTTATGGGAACATGGCAAACAAAGATTTGGAAGGCAAGAACTGAAATTAGCTTGTTAGTAGACTTTGCTGAGGTCTCTAATTATTACCTAACACTTGGCAATGTCACCAAGTTGCAAATGCACTTTGCAGTTGGTAACCAGGATTCCAGTTACTTTCCAGGAAGACAGTTTAGTACTAGTCCTTGGTGTTGTTTTGAGGTGGTCACAATTTTGAGAGACAGATGCTCTTGATTTTAAATTGAAAGGTAACGTTTACTTCATGTCGTCTCCATCGATTTAGTTTGTTGTAAGTTGTCTGTCTAATTACATGAAATGTAATGAAACATACTTGCATAGCCAGCATGCCTTGATTATAAGCTTCCAATAATTTTACAAGTAAATAAATGCACGCATTACAGTTCAAATGTGAGTCATCCACACTCCCTTTTCTGAAACAATTATGTTTTCCTTTGTATTCACATCCTCATTCCACAATTTTGCCTGTGTAGGGTCACTGCGCCGTTATCACTAAGTTATTTCTTTTCTGTTTAACACTTATTCAGGGTAAGATAATATAACCATAGAATCTTTTGCCCTACCTAAATTGTCACAATCCAAATGGTTTAAAACTTAGTTCTAAGTTATAGCATGGATGAAAAATATCACCCAAACAGTACTGCCTGCTAAAATTCTTCTCTTCCTTTTCAATCCTGGGCAAGAAGCTGAACATCTATGCCAGATACTCTGGTTATCTCTCTCTCTCTCTCTCTTTCAATCTCTCTCTTCATTGAAGCTTCCCTTTAATTATCAAATAATACAACTCTCTTCCTTATTGAACTCTATACCACTGAGACATGGCACCATATCCATCAGGTGACCATGCCCCCTTCTATATATCCATCCACCCATGTATCCATTCACCCAATCACCATTTCTTTCTCTCACTTCATTGTCAGATATTGGGAAAGCCATTTAAGCTTATTGCTGCCTTTGTTTCCTTATTTTTCATACCCTTTCTAAAACCTTATCTCCCTATATCTTTGTTATTCTTGCATGCTGACTTTTCTTCTGGTAGGTTTTTCTTGAATGTTGATATTATCTAAGTTGATATTATCTATGGGCCATCTCTTTGTCTCACTCTATCATGTCCTTCCTGAATAGTTTCATCTATGACCTGACTTTAGCAACCACTTACACATTAATGACTCAAAAGTCTTCCGTCCAACAATAGCTTGAATCTTCTACTTCAGGGTTGCATGCCCAGCTACACACCAGGCACTTGCAGCTAAACATGTAGCTATCTACAAATGATGCCAAACTATGCAAAGCCAACTGAAAAGCACTCATTTCCAGTGGATCATGAATGAAAGGCAACTATGATAGAGTGAGAAAAGCATGAAACTAAGTCAGAAACCAATCCTGGGTTGTGCGTTCCAATTCTGGCTTTGTCGTCCTTAGCAACAGAGTAGGTCCTGTCTGAATCTTTGTGCTTTTATCTGTAGAATGGGGCTACTAGGATCTGTGTGGGACTGACTCAGAGTATGTATGTGAAGGTCTGATGTAAATAATTAAGTGTTATTCAAATTTCTGATATACTTTTACTTATTATATGGTTGGACAAACAGGAATAATGATTCAAAATGAGACAAAGTGTACAAATATCAGAAATATTAATCTAAATTTGAGTTGTCCTGGTAAAACTAAATTTAAAAATGGCGGGTTCTGAAACTTTAATGTACTTCTTCAGAGCTTGGTAATAACACCAATACTTGGGCTGGAGTCTCAGATTTAAAGGGTTGATAAAGAGGCCAGGATTCTCTACTTCACTATTAGCCTTACTGATACAGGCAGGGTAGAACTACACTTTGCGAAAGAGTGAAATGTACTGCTCTTGAGTGACGGCCAATCCCCAAAACCCCATTCTGATAACTTGAGAAGTCATCAGAACTGGTTCCCTCTTAGGAACTATGTTACTTATTTTACTTGTTTCTAATGGATTTCAGTGCTTCCAAATTCAGTCTTTAACACAAAGCAATCATCCCGTAGTACCCCAAACACACACCCACACACCCACACACCCACACACACACACACACACACACACACACACAGATTTATATATGTACATTAATGACTTATTATGACTTCCCTAATGAAATTTTTTCTGCTTAATAAATGAGTTAATAATGATGTAAAGACACAAAATAATGCAAACACATATCAGATACTTAAGCACTGACTATCCAATGCTACAAAATGTCAGATATTCTTCTCTTTCTCTTTTCGTATCTTTACCGATAGGGTGATACAAAGAAAAGACTGCAACTCTGTGTACTCATAAGGAGAGTGAGGAAAGGGCCAAGTCGGAAGGAAAGAGCACACGTCATCAGGTTTTAACCTCAGCAGGCCTGTTTCAGTACATGGGAAGACAAGCAGCGAGATGCTCCCCAGTTCATTTGTAAATCTATTTTCAGTACAATACAGAGCATCTAGAGATGGGGATTAGAAATGAAGAATTAATTTCAAAAATATTGACATGATTTTCATTTTATTTTATAGATATTCTATTTAAGAACAGTTTAATTTCTATTTGAATAACTGTTTGTGTACTGTATATAGGGATGGTGCAAGTATACATACATTTGTATGCACACAAAACATATATGTGTCTATAGCTACAGGTAAATATTTGAGTAAGTGTAAAACAGGTGTTGTAATCTTTGCATAAGTAAAGGCTAGAACTTTTAATGGTTTACATCTTTTATTAGGAGGTTTGTGTCTTGAAATGATAAAAATTTAGGATATTCTATGAAAGAGGAGAATAATTTGAGCCATAATGTGCATTCTTTAAATGCCATGGATATGTTAGTTTCTTTTAATGAATGATTTTAGACAAGTTAATTCTCAGTGTTATATTCATAAATATGTTTTTTGTTTCGTTTTTTTTTTTTTTTTTTTTTTTTGTGGGTACCGGGGGGACGACCTCAGGACCTCGCACGCCAACAGGCACCCGTGCCGCTGAGCGATATCACCGGCCCCTTTTTCGTATGTGGGTTCCGGGAGTCGAACTCGGGCCCTCGCGCTTGCAAGGCAGGCGCTTACGCCGCTGAGCCATCTCACCGGCCCTTTTGTTTCGTTTTTAAGAACAGGCTTTGTTGCTGTTTGTTTTTTGTTAAAATTATATTTATTTGAGAAAGTAAATTATAATTATACTGCCAGGGATACTCTCTATTTTATAGTTAGCAAAATAAATTAATAACAACTTTATTTTCTATTAAGAAAGATACCAAGAGTGTGTTATTTCTACAAAATAAGAGACTGTACTACCACATTTCTGCTGAATAATTGGAGATTTTAAATTTGTTTTTTTTAATTTTAAAATTTCAATTGTCCTATAGAACTGTAATTTTGAGTGATGACAAGATGTTCTTGAAAAATTTCAATCTTTTATTTTTCTTTCTAGATCCATCTCTAATCTTGTCCCAAGGCATAACAATTTAGAAATATCCATTGATTGTGATAGTTTTGGGGGCAACAGTTTGGAATATTAATATACCAGACATGTTTTTCTCAATGATGATATACTTTGAAAACATGCAAGGATTACTAGGGCTTTACTTAGATAAAGCAAACTCTTGCTTTATTTCTGGGTACTTTTATCATGCCATTCCAATTGAGATTGTTGGATTTCTTTCCCTTTCTGTTCCAGGGCAGCTCCAAAGCCATGGGATATTTTCTGTAGCAATAACAACTGGACTATAGACAATTTTCAAAGCTCAGAAGGGAAGAGAAAAAACAATAAAAATACACCACCAACCTTAATATCCCATTACTCTCACATGTGAACTAAGATATTATCTCAGGATGAGATACTTAAGAAAAGAAAAAAACAAAGAAAACAAAAAAACAAGATAAACATAAGCCAGGTGTGGTGGTGTATGTACTTCTGGCATTCCTCATGCTGAGGAAGGAGAATTGTAAATTCCAGTATTGCCAGGAAATTTAGCAATTTAGTGAGAAACTGTTTCAAAATAAAAAAAATATAAAAGAGTTGGGGATGTAGTTCAGTGCAAAGGCCCTGGGCTTAATCCCTGGTACTGTCACAAACATATCCCCACACACACTTGTACACACATCCACCCACACACACACACAAAGAATAGAAAAGAAATAGAAATAAAAAAGGAAAAGAGGGGAAAAAAGTAATAAGTCAAACAAAAGCAACATGCTTCGTCATATTTCACTTATCTTTTTTATGAAGAAACCTGCTCTCTAGTGGCGTCTGATACGGAATATGGGGAACTTGGAAGTCACCACTCCTATCCAACCTTGGGAGAAGAAAAAGGATGAAGAAAGTAAATCCATTAGAGGATTTACTTAGATCTATTAGAGGATTAAGGTAAGATGACAAGCTAACAACGCTATGATTGGAGAGACAGGAAAGGATATATAGAAAATACATGCACGGTGCAGAAGTTATACAGAGGATCATGAATTAGCAAAACTCAAACCTCTGGGGAAACCAATATTGAGAAAGGAAAACTTAAACTGCAATGGACAGACTAACTGACAGAGGCTCAGAATAGACAGATCCGAGAATTAAACAGTCTTTGGGGGGTGAGGGAGCAGTGTTAAGGAGGCCACCCCCACTTTTGTGAATTTAATCCTCAGGCATCCTACCAGGCTCTCATAGTGATGATCTAAGAAAAATTGCCTCATGCTTTCAATAAAAAGAAGGGAAAGGTAACAATTTTGTAATATACCCAGAACATTCTGTACTTCCTTAAAAGCCCTGCATCGATGGATACTATATTATCAGAACCTGACAGACTAAGGTTACATGAGAGCCTAATGTATGTGAGGGGAGAGAAATACCCCAATTCAGCAACCATTGTCTTCATATTACACCTGTGTGGAAAAAAATTCTCCCAAACCCAAGAAATACCTGTGATTATCACTGGCCAGGATCACACACTCACCATTAGACTGAGTCCTGATCCTAAGAGAATACATTGCATCCTCTTCCTCTGCACCTTACCACCCTATCAGTAGAGTTCCTAAATAATAACAGAAGAATAGAACTGAAAGAACTTCATATGTCAGACCTTACTGAGGGAGAATTTTCTAGAGAAACCCATGAAAAGAGGGCAAAGGACATAAGAGGAAATATGAGCCACTGACACCTACAGCCACAGAAAACAGTAATCACTGCCTGACTCTCAGCTAGATAAACGTACAATCTCACACACGCAGACCTATATACTTTGTTTCTGCTACCCAATTCAGTATGCCTTGTAACTAACCCTAACCCTAGCAGCAATAAAACACTAAGAAAACAGAATAGCTAAGAGCTGCGGCACAGTCTGTAAAAGGTACAATGCGATGGGAATATCAGGAAGTGAAGAAAGAGTGAAAGGAAGAAATATTTGGAGCAATGACTGAACATTTTCCCAAATTACTGATAGACATTGCTAGGGGCTGAATTATGTCTCTCAATTCAAATGCTGAAGCCTTAACTTCCAAAAACCTCAGAACTGAACTTCATTTAGAGACAAGCCGATAAAGAGGCGATTAAGGTTGAATAAATTCATAACGCTGAGGTCCTAGTCCACAGGACTGGTGTCCTTGTAAGAAGAAGAGAGGGCAGGGATGTGTCTGTGCAGAGCAAAGGGCACACGAAGACGGCAAGGAGGTGCCGCTCTGAGCCGAAGACAGAGCCCCAAGAGAAACGTACGCTGGGAATATCTTGGGCTTGAACTTCTAGTCTCAAAAGGACTTATAGTCTGCCATTTATTTACAAGAGAATAAATTTCCGTTGCTTAATCACAACAGTCAAATATTTTGTTATATTATCCTTATCAAATTAAGATCCCAACCTACAGGAACAAGAAACTCAAAGAACACCAAATAGGATTAAAAGAGCAAAGAGACACCTAGAGATATTGTACTTTAACTTCAGAAAACCAAAGAAAAAATCTTGCCAGAACAAAGTGGGTGGGATCTTACCTAAAAAGAAAAAAGTGTAAAGATTACATTGAACTTCCACTCAGAAACTGTGCAAACAAGGAGAGGGTAGAGTGAAATATTTACAGATGGAAGAAAAAAAAAAAAAACTCACCAGCTTAGGATTCTGTGTCCTTTTGAACTATCTTTCAAAAATAGAAGAGAAATGGACTTTCTCAGATAAACTGAAGGCCCTTGCTGACATGAGACCTTTCAAGAAATGTTAAATTGTTCAGAGAAAAAAAATTATACAGGTTGAAATTCATATCTAATAAAGACAAAAGACTATCAAAAAAGGAATAAATGAAAGCCAGATAAAATCTCTTCCTTTTCTTATTCATAGTTGATGTAATAGATAAAATTTAATTAGAATAGGGCCGGTGAGATGGCTCAGCGGCGTAAGCGCCTGCCTTGCAAGCGTGAGGGCCCGAGTTTGACTCCCGGAACCCACATACGAAAAAGGGGCCGGTGATATCGCTCAGAGGCACGGGTGCCTGTTGGCGCGCGAGGTCCTGAGGTCGACCCCCCGGTACCCACAAAAAAAAAAAAATTTAATTAGAATAATAATAGCAACAATGTATTCAGTGGTTACAGTTAAATAAAATGAAAGACAGCAGTATTATAAGGAGTGAGCAGTAGAAACTAAAATACTTGATTTCTAGGTATTTGTATTACACATGAAACACAGCATTATCTAAAAGTGGACTTGGATTAGTTATGAGTATATTACAAATTCTAGTAAAATTAAACCTTAAAAGTTTTAAAGAAGGATAATTGATATACTAGAAGAGAAAAGGGAATCATGGGGCCGGTGAGATGGCTCAGCGGCTTAAGCGCCTGCCCGGCAAGCGCAAGGGCCCAAGTTCGACTCCCGGAACCCACATACGAAAAAGGGGCCGGTGATATCGCTCAGCGGCACGGGCGCCTGCTGGTGCGCGAGGTGCTGAGGTCGACCCCCTGGTACCCACAAAAAAAAAAAAGAAAGAAAAGGGAATCATGAAATTCTAATTTAAAATCAGAGATGGCAGGAAAGGCATGGAGTAAAGAGGATACTAATTATAAAATAGTTATAAATATTAATACAAACTACACCACTGTATTAATCTGACAGTTAACAGATACAAGAATAACTACGTCAGAGTTGAACTGAGTAGCACCACCAATTAACTGGAAACAATGGACATTTATAGAATATTTAATACAACAAGAGTAAAACACAAAATCTTCCCAAATTCTCATGACTTGCACTGACATAGACCATATTGTGGGCCATAAAACACACCTTAAAAATGCAAAATATAGTACTCACACAAAGTATGACCTTAGACAATGGTAGAATTAAGCTAGAATTCAATAACAGAGAGTTAACTAGAAAAATCTCTGAAATAATTGTACATTAAACAAAGTATTCCCAAACATGGATAAAAGAGGCCATCTTAAATAAAAAAGGGTTTGGGCTAAATGAAAATACAACTTACTCAAATTTGTGGATAAAGTAAAAGCTATGCTTAGCAAGGAATTTATAGCACTGAATACATATATCAGAAACAAATCTCAATTCAATAATCTGAACTTCCATATTAGGAGACTAGATAAGAGTAAACCATTTCCAAAGTAAGTAGAAGAAAATGAATAATAAAAATTGGAACATAAATCAGTAAAATTGAAAACAGGAAACCAATAGGAAAATTCAATGAATCTAAAAGCTGGTTATGGGCCGGTGAGACGGCTCAGCGGCTTAAGCGCCTGCCTTGCAAGCGCGAAGGCCCGAGTTCGACTCCCGGAACCCACATACGAAAAAGGGGCCGGTGATATCGCTCAGTGGCACGGGCGCCTGCTGGCGCGTGAGGTCCTGAGGTCGTCCCCCCGGTACCCACAAAAAAAAAAAAAAAAAAAAAAAAAAAATAAAAGCTGGTTGTTTCAAAAAAAATTAGTGATAAACCTCTTGCCAGACTAACCAAGAAAAATAAGAGAAGATACAAATTACTAGTATAAGAACTGACAGGGAGGGGCCGGTGAGATAGCTCAGCTTGCCTGCCTGGCAAGCGCGAGGTCCTGAGTTCGACTCCCAGAACCCACATAAAGGAAAAAAAGGGCCAGTGATATTGCTCAGTGGCATAAGTGCTTGCTGGCAAGCGCGAGGTCCTGAGGTCGACTCCCGGTACCCACATTAAAAAATAAAAATTAAAAAGAAATGACAGGGAGGCTATCACTGCTGATCCAATGGACATTAAAAGGATAATGAGAAACAGCTGGAAAAAAATTTTTCCCACTCTGTGGGTTGTCTCTTCACTCTGTTGGTGATTTCTTTTGCTGTGCAAAAGCTCTGTAATCAGATAAGATCCCAGTTCTTGATTTTTTGCAATACTTCCCGAGTGATCGGAGTTTTGTTCATGAAGTCTTTGCCTACACTTAATGTCTTCAAGAGTTCTAACTATTCTATCTTCTAGCAGATTTAGTGTTTCTGTTTTGATATTTAGATCTTTGATCCATTTAGGTTTTAGTTTACTGCATGGTGATAGACATGGGTCTAGTTTTAGTCTTTGGCATGTGGAAAGCCAGTTATCCAGCACCATTTACTAGAGGCTATCTTTCTTCCAGTGAAGGTGTTTGGCCCCTTTGTTGAAGATGAAGTGGCTGAGTGTGTTGGAGTTCCTTTTGTATCTTCAAATCTGTTCCACTGATCCTCAGGTCTGTTTTTTTTGCCAGTACTATGCTGTTTTTATCATGGTAGTATTGTAGTATAATTTTAAGTCAGGGATTGTGATGACCCCTGCCTTGTCTTTGTTGCCCAGAAGTGTTTTCACTATTCTAGGTCTCTTCTGGTTCCAAATGAATTTTAGGATTGTTTTCTCTAATTCTGTGAGGTATGCCTCAAATATTTAAAAACACAATCCAAAACTGGGCATCTGAAATGAATATATACTTCTCAGATGAAGAAGTAGAAAAGGAAAATAAATTATGAAAAGTTGTTCAACATCACTGGTCATTTGAGAGATGCAAATTAAAACACTGAGATTCCGTCTCACTCCAGAAAGAATGGCTATCAAGAAATCAACCAATAACAAATGCTGGCAGGGTTCTGGGGAAAAAGGAACCCTTCTCCACTGTTGGTGAGAGTGTAGACTGTGGCAACCACTATGGAAATTAGGGTAGAGATTCCTCAAAACACTAAAACTAGAGGTTCCATTTGACCCAGCTACTCCCCTTCTTCGTATCATCCCAAAAGAATGAAAAGCATCATACCACAGGGATATATGCACACCTGTGTTTATGGTAGCACAGTTTACAATAGCTAGATCTGGGAAACCACCCAAATGCCCATCGACCAGTAAATGGATAAAGAAGATGTGGTTCTTTTACACAATGGAGTACTACTCTGTCATAAAGAAAGGTAAACTTGAGACATTTCTAGATAAATGGATGCACCTTGAGACCATACTCTTAAGTGAAATAAATTGGACACACATGTGTAAATATCATTGTTACTCTGGTGTGAGAAACTGAAAGTGTAAATAATGACCAAAATTTATAATAGATATTGTGAAATAGGAAGAAAATGTTCAAATGGGAAGATGAACTAGGGAGGGGGGAGGGGAAAAGGAAGGAAGGAATGGAAAAGAAAAAAAACGAGGAAGGAAGGAAAAAATGGAAACAAAGCTTTTGTAAATAAAGAGGGGGAGAATGGCTGAAAGGGAAAGGGAATGGAAAAAAAAGAAGAATCAAGATATATCATGTATAGGTACAGATTCCCTATGACGAATGTGATCATTATGTTTACCTAAATTGTACCAATAAACTTAAATAATTTAAAAATGATAACAAGGGAGTATTATGAGCAATTCTAGCCCATAAATTTAATATCACAGATGAAATGGACCAATTTTTTTGAAAGATACTACCTACTAAAACTCACCAAAGGAGAAATACCAATCTGAACAGCCTATTCCTATTAAAGAAACTGAATTGACAATTAACAACTTATCAAAACAAAAAGCACCGAGCTCAGACAGCTTCACTACCAAACATTTAAGGAAGCAATGAGACTCTGGAAGAAATATAATCTTCCAGAGCACAGAGCTAGAAGGAGCACTTACCAACTAATTCTATAAGGCCAGTAACACCCTAATATCAAAACTATAAAATGGTGATTACAGTAGGTCAACATTTTATGAAGATATATGTAAAAACACCAACAAAATGATAGCATAGTATTTTGAAAAAAATTACACATCAGGACCACAAATATTTATTCCAAGTACACAGTTTAAAGTTCAATTAATCTAATGCATCACATCAAAAAACTAACAAAGTAAACTCAGTAATCATATAAATAGATGCAGAGAAGGCATTTCAAAAAATCTAGTACCCACTAATGATAAAAAAAAAAAACCTCTCATCAAATTAGGAATATAGGGAGACTTCCTCAACTTGATAAAGAGCACTTACAAAAAGACTACTGGTAGCATCAGAGGAATTAGATGCTTTCCCACTAAGATCAGTAACAAGATCATTCCCTCTCATCACTCCTACTCAACATTGTACTGGAATCCTAAGTAATATAAAATAAGAAAATTAAATGAAATTGATTGAAAGGAAGAAAGATTGTTCAAAGAAGACACATTTGTTTACATAAAAATGCTCATGAAACAACAACAAAAAAAATCCTAGACACGAGTGACCTATATAGTAAGATTGCAGGATATAAAACTCACTTGCTTTCCTCTATACCAACAACGAAAAATCAGAATATTAAATTAAAAAGACAAAACCATTTATATTAATACAAAGAAGAAATATTTGTTAGGCACAAACCTAATAATATAAGTACAAGATATATGCTAATAAAACTATGAAACTGTGAGGAAACAAGTCAAAGAAGGTATAAATATATAATCAATATATGAAAAGAAGACTAAATATTTTTCAGATGTTAATTGTTTTTAAACTTGATCTGTAGATTCTATGTAATATCAATCCAAATCCCAGCAAGATGCTTTGTGGATATCAACAAATTTCTTTTAAAATTTAAATGGAAAGCAAAGGACCAAAAACAGATAACACAATACTGAAAAAAATACAAAATCAGAGGATTGATACTATCCAACTTCAAGACTTTCTACAATCAATACAGTGTGCTATTGGCTAAAGAACAGAAAACAATCAGTGAAGCAGAATAGAGATCTAGTCTGAAAGTAACAAGGAATTCAATGAAGAAAATTATTTTTAAAAAATGGTGCTAGAGGGCCAGGGGTATAGCTCAGTGGCACAGTGCCTGCCTGGCAAGAGCAAGGTCCTGAGTTTGATTCCCGGTACCAAAAGAAAAAAAAATGGTGCTAGAACAAATGTATACACCCATGCAAAAAATGATATAGAATCCAATTTTATAACTTCCACAACAACCAGAATGGATTATTGACTTAAAGGTAAAATGCAAAACTACAAAAGACCTAGAAGATAATTTGGTTTTGTTTTTGTGTTTTTTGTGACAGGGTCTCTCAATGTAGTTCAGGCTTGCCTTGAACTCTCTGAGATCCTCCTGCCTCAGCCTCCTAAGTGCTGGGATTACAGGCATGTACCACCATGCTTAGCTAAAACCTAGATGATAACATGGGAGAAAATCTAGATGACTGAATTTAGCTATGACTCTTTATATGCAACACCACGAGCATGATCCATAATAGAAAACATTATGAGCTGGATTTTATTAAAATTTAAAATTTGCACTCCATGAAATACAACATTAAAACAAACTAAAGAGTGAGGGAAAACATTTGCAAAACATTTTGATAAAGGACCAGTATACAAAATCTACAATAATATTAATAAAATAAAAATAAAACAAAAAACCACATAGAATTCAATGGTAAGAAAAGTACAACCCAATTAAAATATATACGGATGAAAATAGTTCCACATCATGTGCATTAAGGAATTGCAAGTTAAACTAATGAGATATCACATCTATTAAAATGGCTAATATTCAAAGCATTGAAAACAGTAGGGTATTTAGAGTAACAGGAACACTCATTCATTTCTGGTGGGAATATAGAATGGTACAGTCACTTTGCAAAATTAGTAGTTTCTCCCAGAACTAAACATATTCTTACTTATGATCCACTTTCTTAGGTATTTGCCCAAAGAAGTTGAAAACAGATTTTTTTTTTTTTTTTTGTGGGTACCGGGGGTCAACCTCAGGACCTCGTACGCCAGCAGGCGCCCGTGCCACTCAGCAATATCACCAGCCCTTTTTTCATATGTGGGTTCCAGGAGTCGAACTCGGGCCCTCACGCTTGCCAGGCAGGCACTTACACCGCTGAGCCATCTCACCGGCCCAAAACTGATGTCTTGAAAGAAACCCATTCCCAAACGTTTATAGCAGTTTCAGCCATATATGTGAAAATGTGACATGTGGAGATGTCCTTCAATGGATGACTGGGTAAACTATGGTATCTTTATATAGTGGGATATTATTTCATGATACAAAATCAGCTATCCTCCCATACAAACACAGAAGAATTTAAAGGCATCTTGTTAAGTGAAAGAAGCCAGGAAAGGCGCTATCCTGTAGGATGCCAACTACATGGCATTCTGGAAAAGGCAAACTATGAAGCTGGTAAAAAGATCAGTGGCTGCCAGAGGTTGACGTGGGAGAATGAGTTAAAACACAGAGGATTTTTAGGACAGTAAAACTGTTCTGTATGAGACTATGATGGTAGGTAAATGTTATTACACGTCTATAAAAACGTATAAAATGTACAACAGAATGACCCCTACTGCAAATCATGAACTTTAGTTAAGAATGTCTCAATATTGGCTTGTTAATTGTAACAAATGCACTACACTAATAAAAGGTGGCAATTATAGGGGAAGATTGTGGGTGATAGTGAGGTAGAATATGGAAACTTTCTGTACATTTGGCTTGACTTTCCTGTAAAACTTACATTGCTCTAAAAATGAAGTATATTAATTTCTAAAAATCTGTTCCCTAGAACATGGTTAACTCCAGTTTAGAAAATAGACATAACAGGGATGGATATGTTAAAAGTAAGCGACGAAGGTTTGGGAAATTCTACAGAGGGCTATGAACTAGGATTATAAAGGCTCTATGAAAGGTCATGAAATCAGAAATTGTGTAAATTAAATGACACTGAAGATCAAACAGGAAAAACTATAATTTTTGTTAATGAAATGGATAAATTTGAAAGGTTTGCAATGTTTTAAATCAAAAAATAATATCCTGTATTGGCCAGCTTTCCTGTTTGGCACAAATTATCCAACACCCCCAACTTAAAGGAGGAGAGATTTAATTTGGCTCATAGCTTCAGAGGGTTCAGTCTATGACTGGCTGACTCTAAGGCAGAAACACTGAGGTGAAAGGGTATGGGATACCAAAGCTGCTCGGTTCATGGTGACAGGAAGAACGCAGGAGAAAAGTACAATAGAGAGACATACCCTCTAAAGCCACATCCGCAGTGACCACCTCCAACCATGCCGCACCTCGTAAGATCACATTCAGCTGTGCCACTGGTGAGTATAGAACCCCCATGAGTCGACCACCTCTACAGGAGTCTTTTAATTCAGTCAAGTTGACATTTAACACTAACTAGCACATATCCACTTTTTTTTAAAGGAAATTTTTTCATTTCCTCCAATATCTTGAATTCTGTTTTCTAACATTATACATAATAGAATGAATAATGTACAGATATTTACAGCACTCTCATTTTGTCAGCTATTCAGATACAGAGCACAGTTCTAAAGCTATATAGACTATCAACTAGGCTTTGCAAAAACTGATGTTTTGAAGTTACTTTAAATAACTGTATTTAGTATCTTTAACTGATAATAAATCCCTCATCATCCCTCCCCAAACACAAAACATTGAATATAGTAGGCTTTCTACCAATAGTAATTGACCAACTTAAAATCTATTCCCAAAATAAAAATCATTTAACTTAAAGCTGCTGTAATTATATCAACATATAATTGCTATGGTTGGCCAACTAGGATACTTTGTTTTGACTTCTCTTACTACCACTACTAGTGGAAAACGTATTAACTCTTCATATCCTTTAATATTACTTAAACATGATTTGATAAGGAGAACTTACTTTGGTCTGGTTGCTTAAAGTCACCAATCATAATTTCTCTCTATAGGCTTGAAACCCTTCACTATATCATAGAGAAAAAACAGGCCTTTGGTTAAATAGTTTCTGAGGTACAAACCTTTATCCTACCAGGTAATGCAAAGTTTTTACCTATTTTCCTTGCTGGAAAGCTCTGATGTTGAGAGTAAATATTTCCTCTGCAACTGTCCTGTGTTGGTTTTGATAGTGTACACACTATAAAATTCTTTCTCTTTCTCATACACATGGAAGCCTTGCCACACCAAATCCTCTTTTTCTTCCTTCTTACTAAATATTCCTGGGTCCTTCAAATTGTCTTCATTAAGCTAGTTTTCCATCTTTGGCTGCCATATTCTTGAAAAAAATCTATTTTATCATGAATATCTTATCACATTGCCTAAGAATGAACTGTAATATCAGTGGCATTACCACTAGGATTAGGTGAGTGAGACAGTTACCAGCGGAGCCAAGTTTAAGACAGTGCCAAAAATCTCAGTGCTCAAGATAAACAGCATACGAAAGCAACATTTGCAAAAAAATAAAGAGATTAATTTTAAAAAGTCCATGATGAATGAAATAGCAATATTTTAAATAAAGATAGAGCTAGGCTTGGAGTGGGATACAGAAGCTGAGAATTACAAGTACAGGGACACCTCCAGTCTTTATTGGAAATTTCCATTTCTTAGACTTATACAATCCTATTTGGACACTGGAGATTCAACCCTCCAAAGGAGCCAGCCTAAAGACATTGGGAAATGAGCACTCATTTCTAGGACACCCAGTGTGCAATACGTGTGCCTAGAGATACCACTGACAATCCTGTTTCTGGCCTCTGTCTTAGGCTGCTACCACTGATACGGCCTCTACTTCTCACCAAGGTTCTCCTGAGCTTTCTTATGCCTTGGCCTCCAGTCCTCACTACAGCCCTTTACGCTGGGTCATTCTTGATGGTGGAAATTCACCTGGGAAAGCTCATTCCAACTCCATTTAAACCGGTATGTGTTGGAATGATTTGTTAATTCCACAAAAAGTATTGGAAATCTCGCCCTACTTGATTTTCAAAAATGGAGTTTATGGATATGTAAAATCTGTCATCCATATTGGCTTTTCTTAGACATTGAACATAATCAATGCATTAAATTTTGCTATGAGACCAAGATAAAACTGGAAAAGCATTTTTCCATATAAACTGATCTGTAGAAGTTTATGTTCTATAGAACCTGTCTCGTAAATTAAAGTTGGTGATGGAGGCAGAAATTGGGATGCTAACAAGCTGTAGAAAAATTGTTCTTTAAACATACCTTAAGCAACAAGTACCTCTTTGCCCCCAAATTGTCTTAGAAAATACAGCCTAAGTAGTCACCATGCTTTGGACTTCTCAGCTCAAGTATCTAACACCATCTATATCCCCTTTTAAAAAGGGTCTATATTTCATAACAGTATATTTTAAACAAATGACAATGGGAAATCCAAAATTGCATGATTCAGATTGCTGCTCTAATGTATTTACACCTAAGAAAGAAAATCAAAGAAGATGAAACATCATTGCCTGCAGGGGAGTTACAATGCCTGAATCATCTTCATTTCTCTTCTTATTTCTCCCCGATCACATTTTGTTGAATATTTTATTTTCCACTTGAATATAATCCATGCAAGATAGATGCAAACAAAATATCTTTCTTCTGGGGGAAGACTAACATAAAAATTACAGAATATGTCTACATTTAGTTAGCAAATAATAGGCATTCCAGATCCCGGGAAAAGTATAGAAGATGAGCCCATCTGAAACAAATACCAGTTAAGAGTCAGTGTGAAACTGAATGACATCACTCACATTGGGGATAATCCACTTTAAGGTATCTTCTACAAATGTTTTGCTGCATAAGCTATGATGTTTCCCTAGCTCACCACTGAGGCATCAATCTACTATAAATTCATAAAATATGAGCTCTAGTTGTGATCATTCTAATGTATTTATAGAAAAATTTAAGTACACATAATGATCACATTCATCATAGGGAATTTGCAACTGTACATGGTATATCTTGATTTTTTTTTCCCATTCCCCTATCCTCCTTTCAACCTCTCTTCCCCTTCTTATTTACAAAAGCTTTGTTTCCACTTTTTCCTTCTTTTCTTATTTTTTCTTTTCCCTTTCTTCCTTCTCCCCTCCCTGTCCCTAATTCCCCTTCCCATTTGAACATTTCTTTTCTTTTTTTTTTTTTTTCCAACCAGAGGTCGAACTCAGGACCTCGCGCTTTCCAGGCAGGCACTTATGCCGCTGAGCTATCTCACTGGCCCGAACATTTCCTTCTTATTACCCAATATTTATTTCTCAGTATGGCCCAAGTGTGAAATCAGTCACCTTTGTTATCCCAGCATTTACTACAGCAACTGGCACAGAAATAATTCTCAGTAAGTATTTGTAGAAATGATGTTTGAAAACCATGAAATCTTGTTTTTGAAAACTGTTGCCTTTAGCAAGATGTACTTACTAGGAGCAAATATTTTCCTTGAAGAGCTTAACTGAAATCATAGACGTTGAACCAAGTTTATTCTAAGTTCATACAATTTGATTTATTAGGATTAAATGTGCTATTGTACCTTTGTTTTTGCTTGCAGTTGCCACCTCCATGTTTAATGCCAACTTTCCTGCATTCAATCTAAGGCATCTCACATAACAATGAGAAAAAGTGGACCCTAAAGAAATCAAGGTGCTTGCAAAGTCATGTAGCTAAGTGGGAGAGTTGAGCCAGAGCTCTGGCTCTCTGGGACCTACTGGCATTCTTTCTAGTAATTCTGAGTACTATAAAAAAAATAATAACTTTTCAAAGGTAGTTTATAGCTCCTTGACTAAAAAAGTTTTTCTTTAGTACTTGCAGGGAGTACTACACCATCGAAAAAGTTGCCACCAAACAAGTCAAACAAGGCCATTAATAAATTAAGTTTTAGAAGTACTGATCCCCTATTGAGAACTGTGCTTCCACTCTCTTCATGACAAAAGTAATAAAACGCAAATACACATTCATCCAGACTTATTAGGAGTCAAAACTAAAAGAATAAGATATTGCACTGACCGTAGTCTGTGTTTTCTGGCTCCCAACAGTTTGATGGCCAAAAATAAGGTGTCTGTGGGAAAAAAAGGGGATAAGCCAAGTTAGACACAAAAATTTTATAGCTCTGGTTTATGAACTGTTTATCTTCAGTAATTTTCTTGAACAGTTTGCCAGTGATATGTGTTTTGTAATTCAGAACAAATTACCAGAGAGATACTATTTTCATTTACAATTACTTTTCTGGCAATTACTCGGCCTCCAATTGCTTTGCCGACCAATTACCAGCAGGTATTTAAAATATCATACATTTGGTGAAATTTCCTATCAGTGGGCATAAAAGTAAAACATCGGATTGCATTTTTCAAACAAAAATTTTATCCATAGGGAGATATGAAATAAGAGTATTATTGAGCAAGACTCAGGATGAATATGTTTAGCTACAACATACTGTTTTCTGTACATCATTGTATTTCAACACTGCCTTTGATAGACCCAAAAAGCTCAAATGACAAAAATCTTTGCAAGATGAGCAATCCATTTGCCTGTCTCCATTAAGTACATAATGTAGCTCTCACAATTATCCAGCCAGATTAGAGCAACTTTTTATCTTTCCTTTAAATTTTTTATTAGTACACGTTTGCAGTATACAGTGTTTACATTCTTCCTGTGGCACTTTCACAGGCAGGTGAACAGAGCACATCTTAACTCTTTTTTCATCCCTTTTCCTCCCCTCCCTCCCTTTCCGTTCATTTCTTGACCCCTTTCCATTTGAGAAAGATCTGTCTCCCTACTTCCTATTATCTTTTATTTTGCTCTTTATAATTTAAGTTTCTCATATAAGAGAAACCATGTGATATTTAAGCTTGTGTGTCTAATTTATTTCACTTAACATTATGGTCTCAAGGTTTTGAAAACATTCCTTCATAAAGTCATTTATTGCTGTAAAGTTTTAGACCACACAAAGCACTGCTACCATCTCAGTTGATTGATGTGGCTAATAGACAGAATTCTGATTTTGTAAAATTCTAAGAACTGATTGATTTAAAGTATGAAGAAAACGTCTGATCAAGAAAAACCCATTATTATCCTCGAGATTTTATATTTTCTAAAGGGATGTTTCTAGCCCTGATAACTGGACCTGCTTGACTCCAGACAGTGAGGAAGCATGAAGACCACCTGCTTCTGTACTTATCAAACCCTACTCCCTGAAATGCTGATGACTCCAAGAATCACTGGAAAAATGACTGCAGACATTAGTGTTGTGGGATTTATTCTGTTTATTAATTAAATATATGAACAATCTATGTGTGACGAGCATATCTGCAGTAATGTCTGATTAGTTGTTAATTCATTTCTCTAGAAAGGTGATTCTCAAGGAAGGGAAATGGGTAGTTGGGGAGAACTGCTTGAATCTCTGGGAGAGCAAGTCTTTACCTACCCTCCAATCTTTCTTGGAAATTACTGCAGCATAATGATAACGAAGGCTATTGAATATTAGTTTTGTGCACATAGGAACAAAATCACAACAAGAATTTTATAAGGAAAAAAATGAGTGAATCACTAAGGAAGATATAAAGACTTAGATGGACCACGCTCATCACCCAAATCCCACTTGACTCTGTGGGAGATGTAGCTTTGAAGATTTATTTCTCAGAAATAAAATTGGGTCAGGATTATAGGAAAGCCTGAGGGAGATAAAGTAGCTAAAAGCTTGCTTTCATGTGAGGTGCTGGCTTTGAGCTACTTCTAAAGTGCATTAGTCTTTTTGTGTTGCTTCTTTATTTTGTATGCATATCTGTTTATCTGACTTCAAAATACCTATTCCAGTCATACTGGTCCGGCATATAATTTTTCCTTCAAAATGGTTAGACGTGTTCTCAGCTGTGTTCTTGGGACTCATCTTTATTTTTATCATTTGCTTTAGTAAAAATTTCATGACTGCAAAAATGAAGATGAAAAATTTTGTCATGTGATATTACGTGGAAATGACATAAGATCAACATTTTTTACTAATACTGAAAGACTTTTTCCCTAGAGGAAAATGTTTTGACTTAAAGTAATAGATACTGTAAGAGAATAACAAAGTCTTATAGCTTGTTGAAAAGTAAAGATATACTTTTACAGTTCTATACTTTAGGATATTTAATGCATCAGTGTCTCTGCTTTTCATTGTTGGCTTCCTTATTTCCATAAAATTTATCATAAATTCTCCAGCCATTTCTCTTTGATCTTTGGCATGCACATTAATAGGAACAGTCATGAAAGATACCTGCCTGGAGAATCCTGTGCATTCTCAATTCCAATTAGCAAAAGATGACTGGAAAATTGCAAGTTTATAGTGAATGCAAAAGTCAAGGGATTAAATCATGTACTAAACATTTGAGACAATTTTACTGTGGGATGTCAATGAAATAAAGAATTCTGCTTGTCTCAAACTTCCGCCCTGAAGCCTCTCTAGATTCCCAATGATGGCTGCAATCTCCATCACTCAGTAAAGCAATTGTAAACATGACATGGTAAGATTCCTGTTTTAATTCACAATTTTAAAAATCCTTCTGAGGAGCTGAATTTCAGTCCGTCATAATGAAGGCCTTTCTGCTGCCTGGAACCAACATAAAAATGGAAGTGAACACCTTGAACAATAATGTATCTCCTATTGTTAAAGCTGCTCAAGTATAGACTGATTAACGTCTTGGTAGGCATTATAGTAGAAATTCCATTAACCCTGACTCTTCTGTTATTGATTTTTTAAAAACAACTTTGATTTTAGAATTCTAGTAGATTTACAAATATATCATATTTAAATACTATTGTAAATGTCAATGGATTGCTAAATTATGGAATATTAAATATATAATATTAATGTGATTTTAATATACTTACACATAAAATGTATACTATATATCACATATAGAAGTGCATTAAAATTGGTAATCCTCTACCTATACCTTATAGTTATTTAATTCATAGATCATTTGCACACATTGCCTTGATTTGGTCTGAAGTTCTTTAAAATATCTTCCTTCGCCTGACTGCACAGCTGTCCATTCCTAGTTTTGCTTGCCCTTGACTCATGAGCCTGATCAAGACATTTAAACCATATCTACCTACTAATTTCAGTCTGGGGATGACAAGAGCAAAGCTAAAGGTTTCTTATTATTGCTACTTGAAGCCATCTTCATTTAGACAAGGACCATGTCTACAGACTTCTGTATAATGTTTCCCTTATAGATTCTTTTACACATGGATGGTCTTACTAAAAATATTGATCGTGAAGATGAATACAATTCTTTATTTTCATAAACATGCAACAGCCTTTCCTTCAAAATTTGTGAGAATTTTGGTAATTCTAAAGTTTCTTTCTAATTTCTTTAAGAATTTTTTTCATAAAATTAAGCTTATATAGAAAATGTAATATTTTAATAATAAATAAGATCCTTTAAAAATTAAGTAGTTTATGTATGCCTACTTATCAACAATGTATTTGCTAATCACCAATACTTATGTACTGAAATGTTAAACCTTAGGAATGCATGTTACTTTAACTTAATAATGAACTGTGTTAAGCTACCATTACTTTAAGTCTAGTCATATAAAGAATAGAGCTGTACCATTATAAAAGCTTTCTGAACTAAAAGTTTAAAGTGCTGTACTTGAATACTATCACAGTTGCTAGAGACTGTTTTAACTCCAAGAAATTCAGTACAAAATCATCCTACGATTGCTTGCCTTGGGATAAAATTGTCCAAAGAAAGTGATAGTTTTAGGAAGTCAAAGATCTTTGAAAACAACTTTGAAGCATATTTCCTCTTTATTATAACTCTCCTAAGCAAATTTTAGTGATTCAAATTACTATTGGGCCGGAGAGATGGCTCAGTGGCATAAGCGCCTGCCCGGCAAGTGCGAGGGCCCGAGTTCAACTCCGGGAACCCACATACGAAAAAAGGGGTCGGTGATATCGCTCAGTGGCACGGGCGCCTGCTGGCGCGCGAGGTCCTGAGGTCAACCCCCTGGTACCCACAAAAAGAAAAAAAAAATACTATTCAGTCATTTCTTTAGAGCATTTAATAATACTCAGAACAAGTGAGAAAAATGTTCCGATCTGTGAAAGTTGGGCAATCAGGAGAATTATCCAGAAAATGTCTTCAGCATGCTAGAGTTTTAGTTCAAGCAGTCTACGTGCCTTAATTTTACAAGCTAGAGTCCCCCAGTCAGTTATGAATGATTCACATCTAATGAAATGCAGGATACACTCAGGTAAATCATTGTGAACTCAAATGTGCCCTGCGTCCAAAATGACTGAAATTACTCCCCAGTCATTTCCTCAGAGGATGACTGCATCTGTCTCCTGGACATGATCTGGAGTGACTCCTACGGGTTCATACATTATCTAAGGTGTCCTCCTGCCCTGGTCAGTGTACACAAAAAGTGCTGGGCATATCGGTCTTCACAGAGCTATAGAGGGGCCTCAGACATGGACGAGTCTAGGATTTTTTTTTTTTTTTGTGGGTACCGGGGGTTGACCTCAGGACCTCGTGCACCAGCAGGCGCCCATGCTGCTGAGCAATATCACAGGCCCTTTTTTCGTACGTGGGTTCCGGGAGTCGAACTCGGGCCCTCGCGCTTGCCAGGCAGGTGCTTATGCCGCTGAGCCATCTCACTGGCCCAAGTCTAGGATTTTTATACTTAGCTAAATTCTACCTTGGACCTTCCAGCATTCCCATGGCAGTATTCTAGGAGTGAAGGTGGTTTTGGATCACAGGCAGGGACCAGACAGTAATAAACTTAATTTCATCTCTCAACTTCTTCCTTCTAGCTAGACGTAACTTGTAGATAGAGACTCACTTCCTAAATTCTACTAAGTCACTTTTATAACTTTTTCAAGCTTTCTATATGAAAGGAAACTTAAATCATTACACCACTTGGCTTTCATAAATCAACTTCACTGAACACACCGATTTTTCTCAGTGTTTATTATTTTTACTTCTTAAGTTTAGTATTAGTTTCTAATTAGCCTAAGTCAATGTTTCCAAAAATTTTATTAAAAAAGAATAATAAACAAGAAGTTGGCATCTAGTTTTCTGTTAAAGAATATTTTCATTTCAACTTACTTGAAATCGGTAAAAAGTGCCATCATCCTTGAGCGTGAGAACGTGATCCGAGATAGGAAAGAAGTAGCCATGGGCAGCCATTAATGTCCCCAAATGCAGTGCCTCCACTGTTTCAGGAAACCATAGGGGAAAAAAGAACATACCAGAGCTTTAAAACTTTATTTTGAAGTTTTATTGTTGATTTACAACACTGTGATATTCTGTCTGATGTTTTTTGAGCACAATCTTGCATCCAATGTCTTGATGTCTGTACCTGGCTTTAGATTTTTTTTCAAATCTTTCACAAAAGGCACTGACATGGATCTGGTCACGCACGGTGACTATGCAGTGACCAACCTCATCCTGAGACTACCAGCCCACGAGAGGACAAAGTTAAGGAACACGGACAAAGAGGACGCCACTCGATCTTCAGCACCTGGCTTCCTTATTTAGAGAAGAGACATGTGTTTGCTCCGTTATTATTCTCCCACAAAAAATTCTGTTTGGCATTTATGTAGCACTGGAAACTTTTAAGTGTTTCACTCGCATCGCTCCTTTTCCTGTAATCATGAATATCTGACACCATCAGCAATTTTTCTGATAATGGGTCATTGTTATATGATGTTAGCAGGGAATGTTAAGGCAGGACCATCTGTGCTGCACTGGGAGCATCCAGGATGGTTTCTACTGTTCTAGACAGGACCTAGAAATGGACTAGTGAGACGTTTATTTAGCAACTACACTCAGTGTACAATATTGTAATACTCATACTCTACATAGTAGGCAATAATTTCTTCCAACAAAAGTGCTAATAAATTTTGGTCGATAAAGTTATTACCACATTTGAGCAGAGCCAACATAACGTTTGCTAACTTGAAGTCTAGAAATATGGAACTAGCCTAATAGTGTTCCAGTCCAACAAAAATATGTGTATATAGAAAATACCCCAAATGATAGATTTATTTATCTGTTTAAGTATCTTTATATACGGTTCATTTATAGATGTATTTCTGTTTCTTACAAAATAGCACAAATGCTTCTTTAACTAGGAATCTTACAGCAGTTCTAGGACTACGTGGCTCTATATATATCTCCAGCCATCAATCACAAGACGCTCTTACACCTCAACAAGAATCGCTCACTAAGCTGCTTGTTATTGTGTAGCCGAGCGTAAGAATTCTCCCTCGCCTCTCTTTCTAGCACCTATATTGGCTAATAATTAATTGCTCAATTTTTATCTGTCGTGGAGTACGATGGTGCTCCTCGATATTGCTGTTTTTCAAACCTTTCCAATCTCACCACCTTGTTCTTGCTGATAATGAAGAATAACCGCCAATCATCCTCTTTTCCACGTCTCCGGAAGACTGTCACTATATATGCCTGTCTTTCTCCCCACACCCCCAATGAAGTCCATATATAATATAAATATAAGTCAATATATATATGTAAATACATATATATCCATATTTTTTCGGTTCAAAGTCACAGTCTACTAAAAGCACACACTGCTTTCTCTGGCATATCTATATATTTTTGTAAAAACTCAAGGTAGTGTGATGTTGTGGGAGGAACAAACACTTTGGAAACACCCATTATCTTCTGTTATCAAATTCTCTATGCCTCCCCATTTATTAATAAAGGTAATAAACACACTTGTAGGACTCATGTGAGAATTACATAAGAATATATGCAATGAAGTTGGAATACTGCCTTGTGTGTAGTAGCTATTCAATACATATAGTTGTTACTGCACTTCATTATCTCATTGCTGAATAAGTTGAACTCTTCTCCAAAGTCTCTCAGGTAAGTCGCATCCATAAATTTGCTTTCAACTAAGTTTATTGAGGGAAGGCAACAGTTTTAGGAGCACCACTCATTTCCATATCCCCTTTATTATTTATCTATTGAGTGTAAAATCAAAATTGCAAGAGGATCTCTGAGGTTAGCTGGGCCATAGCAATGGGCAGGTATTACAGCTTTGGTCAAGTTCTGAGCCCCTGGAACACCCTGTCGAGGCGCACTGGGAAGAGCAACACACGATGTCCGTTGCAGGTTTTTCAATCAGGTGGTTCACCTATCTTATAGTCATGTACATTCTTTTTAGTCCCAGAGTCTATGGCCTGGGAAAATAGTATTAGTACACTTAACAGCAAGAGTAGAAAGATAAGTCACATGAGGAAGGTTACGGATTACAGGTAAACAAAAAGGAAACTGAGTTGCCCAAAAAGCTAATAAAGAGCATCTGAACTCTAAGCATAGGAAAGAATACAACTAAAATAAAACAAACTACAACAACAAAGAGCCAGTTGGGTGCTAAAGTTCTCATGAGGATCAGAAAAATACAGTGAAACTGTGAGGCTGGAGAAAAAAAAATTAGAAGCTAATGTGCATCAAAAAGTTTTAGATTGCCTGTGTATCCTTAGATACTAACTTTATTATAACTCACACACTTGCAGGGGACAAGGAGTATGCTTGCACGTTCTTCTTCCTGTGCCCCAACTAGGCATTAAAAATTCTTTGTTGATGAAAATTGGCTAGTAGTCTCTACTTCCATTTTTGAGGTAAATACGATTTGTTTGACTTGATTATATGTATTCTTTTACTCTCCCTCTAAAAGATACAGAAACTCTATACTTTTAAGATACAGAAATTTTGTTTTGATAATTTTGCATCTTGTCTCTAATTGAGAAGAGTTATACTGGCAGGGATATATTTTAATAAGATTAAAATTTAGTTTCTAAGTAACATACTTTCATATGTCAAGCAAAGTCAAATCATTTGACTTTATATTTAAAAGGACTGGCCTTCTATTAAGGCCTATAACATGATTTCAAGATCTTTGGTCAAAGAACAACCTAGAGAGATTGAGATTATGGATGTTACGTGTTCCATCACAAGATCTCCAGAGGACACAGCTCCAGGGCAGAACAAATGTGAAAAATCAGGAAGTTGAAGTGATTTTTCTGTTTTTATTTAAGCTTATACTCTTGACACTTCACTTGTCAGTAGAAAAAGTAGCTACTGAGTCAATACTGCTTAATGAAAGAACAAGTAAATTTATGAGTAAATGCCCCGTCAAGAATACAAAAAACATAGCACCGCATGGAAAAATGCCAAACTAATTATTTTGTGTTGTGATTATGAGCAACTCATTCAGCTCCTCCAAAACAATGTTGATGCTCATATTGTTTTTTTCAAAAAATTTCTGTAAGCTTTTTAAGTGAGAATAGTGTCGATATTTTTGAGTGGAAAAGATAATAATGATATTAATGGCGTAAGTGTCAGAAAGGGATCTTAGAGTAGCTTGGGGTCATGCTTTCAAGGTTGATTTGCTTATTAGTGGTAAGCACGGAGCCACACTTTGGAATCCTACTGCTTCTACATCTTTACCTCACCTTAATTTAATAAGAACCTGGAAGACCAATGACAGCTTCAGAACATAGTACTGAAAGAATTTAATGAGGAATCCAGCAAGATCACCCTCCAAAAAGTGCAATACCAGATGGCTCGGCAACATTATGCTTCTCAGCAATATAAGTACTAATTAATCTGTTATTCACTTCACCCGCACAGCTAAAGTTCAACAACAAGCCTAGCGAAAAATTCTAGTTTATTTTTCATTTGGATATTCAAACATAAGCAAACTCAGAAATAAAAATCCACCTCCAAACAACTGTTGCTATGTCAATAGCCCAGTATGGCTTTGCTAAGGCCGATGCATTCACAGCACTGCTTCACCTCTAACCCTGAAGCAACAGAATCACCAACATCCTTTAAAAGCAAAGAGAATTCTTCAGAGCATAATTTGCTTTTGACCACAACTACTTCAAAATGTTAGCAGGACGAAAAGCACGTTATAAAAGAGGATTGCGTTCTTCAGTGTGAAGTGCCCTAAATTTATGATATAATTTCAAAACCAAGTAACATTCTTCTGCCCAGAGACCCAATGCTTAGCAGCTCAGTGCCTCCAAAATACTGTCCATAATTTTGAAATGATAGAAAAATGTTTTTGAGTCAAAAAAACATAATCAAAACAATTCTCACTAAATGCTGTATTTTTGTTCCTGTCACATGCTATTTACTTTTATTTTATGTGCATAGCTTAAGCAATAAATTATTTCATATCCAACAGAAAGTATAAATAATTATTGTATGGGGAGAGGTATTGTAGAAGGAAATCTATAGAAAGAAAAATGACAGTGGATGATATACCCAGGAAATTGAAATGCTAAAAAGTAGACAAAGGTAAGTTGCTTAATAGTAAAATAACAGGCATTCATCAAGGTGATTCTGAGTCATAAAGGAAAGATTTTGCTGGAACTTTTACTTAAGAAGACACAAAGAAGTGGTCATTTCAGAAATCCATCAAAATATTATATACTTTTTTTTAGAACTGGCATTTGAAAAGGAAAGATTAGTCATGTGGAAAAAACACATACGAAGAACATTTTATTCTCCAACAAAACCAAATGAAAATACATCATTACTATATTTAGGAATTTCTTAAGTAAGTCTATTTTTCTCAATAGTAGGAGTTAGTTAAAGAAGTATTGGGTTTATCTCTTTTTAAACATATTTCCACATAGGAAAATCAAGTGACATTTGGTTTTTAGCAACCATCCATCAGGATATTGAAGTGAACAGTGAATAATAAGAAGGTGACGGAGAACAGATGAGATAAAATAGATTCTGTTTGGGAGAAATAAAACAGAATAATAATTTAAATCAACACTAAGTAAAGAATTAGGTAATTAATAGAAGTAAATACTTTTTTCTAAACTAAACAAAACAACAAAGTATAGAACTTGTACCATTCCACTGTGGAGGTACAAATCCCAGATACCTCACTTGCTAGCTGTGGGGTTAGGCAAGAGACTTCACTCCCTAGCCTTGGTCTAGGAGACGAAATTAATAAAATACTGGTCTCAAGGTTTATTGTGAGGATCAACTGAGGTAATACGTGTAATGCATGTAAAACAATGATTGCCACATTAAAGCACTCCAAAGATGCGAAGTATGATGAGTTGATATGAAGCAACACATTCAGTAGCACTTACTCTAGTTCAGAAGCCCAGAGGGAACCTAGTAACTAGTGTTGGTCTAGGCTTCCCAGTAATACTACACACTTCTAACTCAGTTCAATTTAATAGTGATACCTGCATATCCATGCTTATAGCAGCAATATTTGCAGTGGCTAAGTTGCAGAAACAACCTAGATGTCTACCAATGGATGAATGGAAAAGGAATATGCGGCATATATACACAGTAGCGTATTATTCAGCCTGGAAATCTTGTCATTTCCAGGAAAATGGATGGACCTGGAGATTATCATCTTAGGAGAAATAAGCCAGTGTCTGAAGTTAAAAATCACATGCTTCCTCTTACATAAGCAGCCTAAAAATAAATAAATAAAAATAAATAAATATAAAAAGAAAGGAGGGAGGACAAAAAACTATAATGTAGTCCTCTAGAGATGGGCAAGTGGACTGGAGGAGGGAGAGCAAAGAGAGAGAGATAAAGGGATGAAAATAATCAAAATACGTTATATACATGTGCAAATATGCCATAATGAATCTTGCTGTCCTGCATACTAATATATGCCAATGAAAAAAATCTCCCAGGTGGTCAAGCTAGAGTCTCTTGTGTGCCAGTGATGAGTGCTATGGCTTGTATCTAGATGTCCTCCCAAAGTCTCGTGTGCTCACAGGTGGGGTTTTCCAGAGATGGCTGGATCTAGGGTGTGTAATACTGGGATTAACGGTATGTGGTACTGGATTACCCCACTAATTGGTTTATCACAGTTCTGGATATGCATAATAGGAAGGCCCATCCTGGCTGTGGGTGGCTTGTAGCTTGGATGCAAAAGGGAAAGGAAGGCTTGCTGCTGCTTGCTGCCTTCTGCCTGCTCTGCCATCTACTGTTTCTCTGCTGCAATACCCCTCTGCCATGCCATCCTGCTTTAGAGCCAGCTGCCTATGAACTGAAGCCTGTACAAACTGAGCTAAAATAAACCTTTCTTCCTTTAACTCAGGGGTGTCAGGTATTTTGTCCCAGGAACAAAAAAGTAACTAAGACATACTGGAATACTCCTATATTTTTTCCTAAGCAGCAAAGAACAAAGCCTCAAAGACATGTCTCATAGTTATGCAAAAAGATTTCCAAAGGCAACACATTCTGCACGCTGGGGTTTAACACACCAAAACACAAATAGCAGATGCCACATGAACCCCCCTAGTTCAGGATAGTGTAGGAAGGACTGATACGAGGACATGGAGAGGGACAGGAAGAGAGGACATCCAGCCAATAGTCAGAATGAAGACAAATTATTAGGGAAGAATGTTTTCTCCCCAGGAATTAAAAAAAATTAATATTAAAAAAATAGCACTGGGCCAGTGAGATGGCTCAGCGGCTTAAGCGCCTGCCTGGCAAGCACGAGGGCCCGAGTTCGACTCCCGGAACCCACATACGAAAAAAGGGCCGGTGATATCGCTCAGCGGCATGGGCGCCTGCTGGCGCGCGAGGTCCTGAGGTCGACCCCCCCCGGTACCCACAAAAAAAAAAAATAGCACTGAGAGTAACAGGTGATCATAAATTAAGGATACTGTCGCATACAAGGATTAGACTCACCTACTTGCCTAATATCAACTATAACACCCTAGACAATTTTTCAAATATAAAAACCATGTTGAAATTTAAAATCCACCTATGTAATATTGGTGTAAAGAGCTCATTTAAGATCTATGTTATACAAACTCTATGATATTAGTGAGTCCATTCCCCAGACTTAGATATCCCGCAGCATGACTGGTAGTTCCTTCATTGCACAAAGTGAGCTGCATTTTAATATGATTGTGCTATATTTATTTGGCAGGGGTATAAAATAGTATTTTGAGGAGAGTAAAATCATGCTGAGTTCATCCAGGTACACTGCAAGGAAACTAGGAATCACAAGAGCCAGGTCAGTAAGGAATTATACTGGAAAGAACATTCCATCTGAAATCCAGCATATGCTCTGCAAAATTTCCATTAGTTAATCTGGATGAATGAGCTGAAAGCAGGTGGCAGCATCCAGTTAACTTTTTAATAGACAGAGAGCGTCTGCAGCATGTGTTGCTTACATCAGACAGAATACACTGCTCAGCACAAGTGCATGTGCACATCAAGAAAAACACGCTCAACTGCAAGTCATGGTTCTTGGCTTCTAGTGCTAGTTTTGTTCTAGTCTGCACAGTATGAGTAAGGCATTTCATTTTTCTGGTCCTTAAGAGTTGGCATTTGTAAATATAGCAGTCAATCATCAAAATATTCCAATTCTCATTCAAACACAAGCTGGAAGTTGTAGGAATAAAGTTGCCATCTTTATTTTGTCTCCTGTGTCAAAGGGAAATTTATTTATTGTTTATCAAACATTTTGCTATTGGTCAGTTCCTAATATGCCAATAATAAATAAAAATGTAAAATGTGAAATATAAGAGCAGATTTTAATTTCCGTTGCTTACAAATCAGTTCTCACAAAGATCAAGGGTTCTTACAGTACTGAGTTTTATTTGCCCAGATCAAATGTAATGCTTATTCCAAATACACAGGAACTGGTTTTATGTGTTCATTCTATTTACATGTTTTCAAACACTCATTGTAAAATATACACGTTTTAAATCAACACTGAGGGCCGGTGAGAGAGCTCAGCGGCATAAGCGCCTGCTAGCACGCGAGGTCCTGAGTTTGACTCCCGGTACCCACATACGAAAAAAGGGCCGGCGATACCACTCAGTGGCATGGGCGCCTGCTAGCGCACGAGGTCCTGAGTTCGACCCCCGGTACCCACACACACACAAAAAAATCAACACTGAGAAATCAATAGTTAATTAATATAAATAATACTTTTTTCCAAACAAAGGCACAGACTATGGAGTTTTAGCCACTAAAAAATTGTATATGAAAGAATGCCCTGAATGTATTTGGTTTGAAAAATCAATTTTCATTCATTAAGAATAAACAACATAGTCTTTACATAATATCTGCTAACAGTACCTCTTTTTAACATCACTGTTCCTTAATGAAGGAAAATGAACCATTACGAAGTATAGGGTTAATTTTGCAGTCATAGCCTTGGCTATTGATGGTCAGATATTACATTTCAAAATGAAACCAGATAGAACATACTTTTTCTGTAATTTTGTGGAAATAAATACTTCAAATGGGTGGAGAGCATAGGATATCAAACTGATGTCCACAACTATTTAAACGATCTTTATAGGATAGTGTCCTTCAAAGAAAATCTCAGTTTTCAGAAGTACGTGTAATTTACCAGTTTATAAAAATGCCTCTGTGTGTATGTTGATATATGTGTGTTTCAGAGACCAAAGTAATCTGGAAATAAATGACTTGCAGGAATACCTATGAACAATGTATCCTATGGGCTAACTGGCAGAAGCTAACTTCATCCAACTTAGTTTACTAAACTACAGTTGTTAAATTTATTAAGCAAGGCATATTAAAATATTTTTGCTTGCTGTTCTAAAACTCACACATTTAATTCCCAAGTTCAGTTTAAGTTTAAGAACCACAACGGAAATTATGACCACTGCATAACAATAACAGCACAAAGCAGTTTCAGAATCCACGAGCAAGAAACATGCACAAGCTATTAAAAAAGATTAACACACATTCCCCCAAATTTCTCTATTTTTGTGCAGAATTTGCCAGCTGCTTTTAAAAGATTAAAATTATTTAGCCTTTATAATCACATAATTTTATAAGATCCTTTTAGTAAAGTATACAGAGTGGATAGTCTATTTCTAGAACTCAAGAAAGAGCAGATGCTGTGATAGTAATGATAAAGCTGACTTGATGCTCTGTGGGTGTAATCTCCGTCCATAACACTTCTATATTTGCCCCTGGTGGAGAGACCAGAGTGTCACATATCGAACAGCCGTTATATTCCTATCTTTGAGCACAATGCCCTACTGCATATTAACTATCCTCTAGTTTTGGGTATTCAAGTTTTTAACATTTTCACTGTGTGAGAAACATTCTTATGGGGATGAAAAACCCGTGTACAGCACGTATCTTCAGATCAACTTCTCCCCTGGATTCTCCTGTTATATTTTCAATAGCCTTCACGCCATCTCCACTTGAATACTGAATAAGCATCTCAAGGTCATCATGTCAAAACTCAATTGTTGAATTTCACTTCAAATCCACTCTTCTCAGGCTTTCCAATCTTATTTAAATTCAGTGCTTTTCTTTCCACTGCTCAGACCAAAATGCCTGGATCCTTGATACCTGCCTTTCTTCTGTTTATCACATTCAGTTCACAAGCACATTCTGATGATTCTACCTTTTGGCTATATCTGCCCATTGATCAGCTAACCACTTCCATCAGCACCAGGTGCCCAGTCCAAGTTTGTACTATCTCTTGGCTGAATCACTATAGTAACATTTAAAATTGTCTTTATACATGCCCTGCTCTTCGTTACAAGGGTTATTTTTAAAATGTATATCAGATAATGTTACTCCCAAAACCCTCCATTAATTTTCCATATTTCTTACAGTGGAGCTCATATTCCTTTGATTGCCCTTACAAGATCCTTTGCAAACTGGCCATCAGTTACTTCTCTGTCCCTTCCCACATTCCCCTCCTCTTCACATACCCTGCTCTAGCACACAGACCTGCCTACTGTTCCTCTAACGCACCAAGCACACACATGCCCTAGAGCTTTTAATTTGCTATCTTCTCTGCACAGGATCAGCACTCTTCCTCCAGAAAGCAGACGTTCCACTTCCTTCCTTCAGACTCAAGTCAAAGCTACCACATTAGAGACACCATCCCTTACTACACTGCATAAAACAGAATTCATGCTCTACATATCTTTCGTTTTGCTTCAATTCTCATACACTACTCACCATTACTTGCCCCATACTTTACCTATTTTTTATTTATTATTAATCTCTTCCAATGAATGTTTTATACTCCATGTAAGTAAAGGCATTTTGGTTTGGTTGGTTGGTTGATTTCTGTTTGTTCGGTCTGCTCTCTTACCAAGTGCCTTCATTTCTAGAAAATTGCAAGGAACTACAAGTATATTAGCAAAAATGGATAAATGAACCCTACCTTATTTTAAAGAACAATTTTTAGAAATAAAATAATGGAGTTAAAAGTTACACATCTTTTTAAAGTGTAGGTAAATATTGCATAATTAATTTTAAAATTCATGTAATTTAAATTCTTAGCAGGAGAGTATAAATGTCTTGGTATTCCTATAAACTTGTGAACCACGTGGCATTATAATTTATTTCCTATCCTTCATTTGCAAGGAAAAAACAGTACTATTCCTTATTTTGAATTAATTTGAATTGTGTTTTAATACATTTAATTTTAGCTAAAATGAATACAGAACCTGACTCACAATAGTTCAACTTATGATGTCAGTTCTATAATGGCATGAAAGCAGCATGCATTCAGTAGCAATCATACTTTGAATTTTTAACATGGTCTTTCCTTGGGATAGTAAAATGTATTATGATATTCTCTCACAATTCCCAGCTAGGGAGGGGCTAATGTAAGTGTTCTTAGCATGTGTCATAGTTACTTTTTCACTGCTGGAACAAAACACCTGACACCAACAATTTAAAGAGGAAAAGTTAATTTTAGTTCAGTTTGTCGAGGTTTCAGTCCATAATCAGCTAGGTCCAAAGCAAGGCAGCATAGCAAGAGGGTCATGGCAGATGGGAAAGAGCTCATGGCATGTCAGGTAGGAAGCAGACCAACCTCCTTCTTCTTTCCCTTTATATTCTATCCAGGCTACAAGCCTGTTGGTTGGTGCCATCTATGCTCAGGGAGGGTCACCCCTCATCAGTAAGTCCATCAATCACACCCAGAACTATGCTCAACCAATCAACGGACTAATCCAGTACCACACACCCATGATCAAGTCACCCCCCCAGAGTCCCACCTATGAGCACATGAGGTTTTGGGGAGACACTTAGCTATAAGCTATAACAGCGTGTTTATGGTAAGATTTGATGTTCAGTAGTTTAGAAGTAATAAATGTACTTCTGATATATTTTTAACTTTCGATGGGTTGAGAAGCATCTGTCTACACATAGCAAGAATGAAAGAAAAAATCAATCAGAACTGTCAAGAAAGGAAGGATTTTGGACAAGTGATGGAGAGTGAGGCTGTTCAATTTCTCTCAATTCTCTAAAAAATGCTCTCCCTTCTAATTCTTCTTACTCATCAATTTTAATTTGTTTTCTAGGCTTATCTTATTTAATTAATTACTAAATGTACACTCCTTTCTTAGTCCTCCTTTTTTGCTACAATATCTATTCACAATAGAATTTAACTTATTCTATAAGTCTCCATTTATTCCTCATCCATTCATCCATCCACCCATCCATCCATTCATTCTGTTATCCATCTATCACATAATTATTCAGTTTCCTTGATTTGAGGTACCTATCGCTATGGATCTGAGAGTGAATTTGACACTGTCTCTGCCTCTACCCTTATGAGACTTACAATGTGGTAAAATATACCATGCTTTAAACATGGTAAACAGTGGTTTTTTGGTTTAACCGGAGAAATGCAAAGAGCTTAGCAGTTGTCACTCGCATCCTTCCAGCAAGAGAAAACTGAGCAAGCTGAAAATCATGACTTTTCCTGGACCAAAGAAGCAAATTCCACACTCACAGCTGCAGACAAACCCAACCGGAAATACAGCCAACATCTCTTCACTTACTTAGAATTGAAAGTGTGGGGCTCATAAACCGGCAGAACATTAGCACAGCTAGTTGATAAGGAGCTTGAAACTGAGCATAGACCAGTGTGTGAGTAAGGAACTCTAGGAGCTAACAGTCTTGCAGGGGGTAAGGGGCGCACATGCTTTCGTGGGCAAGGTTTGTAGGAATCCCACCAGGTTTTTATGGTGAAAATCTAAGAAAAGCCCCATAGAGCTCTGAAAAGAGAGATAGAATCAATCATTGTGAAATGTGCTCAGAGATTTCTCTATAACAAAGACCTATATTCCAAGAAATGCTATCACCTAGCTTATTCCCACCAGGGAAAAGATCTTCCTCCTGCTAAAACTCCTTTTAGAGTTCCTATCTTATCTAAGCAAGAAAAGCAAAACTATTAACAAGGGCACAACTTCAACAAAATAGTTTGGGAAAGCAACAGCTAGGGAAAGAAGAAAGTTGGAGAAAACAAGGGACCTCTATGAGAAAAACTTGAGGAAGTCACAGCTCCAAGAGACAGGACCACTAAAACACTGAGACTTTACTGGAAAATTACAGAACTCCTTTGTTCTCCAATACCTTGACACCAAAACTATGGGCTACTGTAAAATAACAATAGATTACAGCTGAGAGCTGTAAGACACAGACATTCTCTGTGGTAGAACATCTAGAGCTAAGTCTAAAGTCCAGAGAAGAGACAAAAACAAAAGCACTAGAGGAATTAGAAACCTCTGTCATCTTCAGCTAACATAAAATACAGCCCAACAACTAACCAGTTTATCATAACTCAGAACACTAAAGGCCTCGGTTCCTTTTACCTGGTACACAATGTCCAGCATCCAGTGAAAAACAACAAGGCATGCAAAAAGGCATGTAAGGAAACAAAAATAATCATCAGAACCAAACCCAGAATTCAGAAATGGGAATTAAAAATAACTATGATTAATTTGTTACAATCCCACATGGAACACGTGGACATCACACAAAAATAGACAGATAACATAAGCAGAAGGATCCTAAAAAAAGATATCCTAGGAAAGAACTGAAAAGAAATGCTAGAAATAGGGCCGGTGAGATGGCTCAGCAGCATAAGCACCTGCCTGGCAAGCGCAAGGGCCCGAGTTCGACTCCTGGAACCCACATACGAAAAAAGGGCCGGTGATATCACTCAGCAGCATGGGCACCTGCTGGCGCGCGAGGTCCTGAGGTCGACCCCTGGTACACACACACACACACACAAAAGAAATGCTAGAAATATAAAATACTATATCAGAGATAAAGAATGCCTTACAGTGTTCAGACTATATATGGCTGAGGAAAGAATGTCTTCTTGAAGATAAGTCATTAGAGACCTAAATTTAAAATTTTTAAAAAATGAAAGAGGAAAAAAGAAAAGGAGCATCCAAAAACTCTGGAATAACATCAAAAGCCATAGCATAACAAATAGGAATACCAGGAGGAGTGGAAAGTTAGTATAGCAGAAGAAATATTAAAATAACTATAGCTGAGAACTTTCCAAATTTTATGACAAACACCAAACTATGGATGCATGAAGCTCACAGAACACCAAGAAAGATAATTAGCAAAAAAACGACATATCTGACATATTATATTCTGACTACAGAAAATCAAAAGAAAAGAAAAAATTCAAATATAGTCGAAACAACACACACACACACACACACACACACACACACACCCCACTACAATGACTTAGCTATAGAAAACAAGGATATGAATAGCAGGGAGCTTTCATCAGAACTCATGCAGGCAAAAGGAGAATGCACTGAAATATTCAAAGTACTGGAAGGTAAACCCTCACCAACCTAGAACTCTACATTCACTGACATTATCCCTCAAAAGTAAAGGAGAAATAAACACACTCAAACAAAAACTGAGGAAATACATTACCACAGAGCTCGTGTTTTGGTTGAAATGTTTGTCCCTTCCGAAAACCACACTGACATTTAATTGTCACTGTTACAAAATGGGAGATGGAGCCATTCAGAGGTGTTAAGGTCATGGAGCTGCCCATGTCTGACCAATGCTGTTATTTGGAGGTGAGTCCTTATGTCAGAGGTGCGTTCATGCCCGTCCTTTGTTTTCTCCATCTCTCTTGTACTTTCTTTCTTCTTCTTCCATAGGAGGATGCGGCAAGAACGTTCTCGCCAGATGCCAGACCCTTGATCTTGGACTTCCCAGCTTCCAGACTGTAAACCACTAGATTTCTGATTATTATAAATTGCCCATTCTGTGGGACTCTGCAATAGCAGCACAAAATGAGCATTGGCAACTTGACTTGTCTGAAACTACAAGAAGTTTTTCAGGGAAAATGGAAATGATATAGGTCACAAACTTGAATATAGATAGGAAAGGAAGAACACTAGGGACAGAATGAATGCAGGTAAATTTTAAAAAAATTATTCTCGATTGAATGAAATTAAAGTAAAAAAATCAATAAAAGGAAGATAGACGCAGTCTCCAAATAACAGTAAATTAGGCAAAACAGTTCTAATAACTCATGAGTCAAGGAAAAAAGGACAAAGAGAAATTAAAAATAAATTTTGACATATAGTACTAAACTGATTAATTGTGCAAATATAATTTATCAAAATATGGAGTCTGCAGCAAAGGCAGTATCTACAGGGATATTTATAACAATAAATGCATATATGACAAAAGAGGAAGATATAAAGCCTTAACATTCTACCTCACTAGCATGGGAACCTAGAAAAAGAAGAGAAATAAATCTAAGTCACCATCTAATCCATCAACCACATTCCTATGCATGTACTCAAATGATTGGACAACTTATGTCTGCTCACAAAATCCAACACATGAAAGTTTAGAGTGGTCTTAGTCACATCTTCAAAATACCAAAATTTCCTTCAATAGGTGAATCAGTAAACAAAGTTTGCAGCCATACATAGAAGACTATCCAGTATGAAAAAGTAATGAAGTTATTAACAAGTCAAACAAAGACATATACAGATTATAAATATATTTTGCTAATTGAAAGAATCCAGGTCTGATTTCTCAGAAGAAGAAGTACAAACGACCAATAAATATGTGAAAAAATGCTCAACATCTTTAGCTACTAGAGAAATACAAGTCAAAATTACATTGAAATTCTATCTTACCCAGTAAGAATGGCTATTATTGAGGGAAAAAGAAAAAAAAAAAAACCTAATGCTGGTGAAGATGTAGGGGGAAAGAAATTATTACACACCATTGGTGGAAGTACAAATTTGTACAACTACTATAGAAAACAGTATGGAGGTTCCTTAAAAAACTAAACATAGAACTACTATATGATTCAGCTATTTCTGTGGCACTGTTCACAACAGCCAAGTTATGGAATCAGCCCACGCGCCCATCAACAGAGAAATGGATAAAGAAAATGTGGTCTACATAGGAGTGTCTTTAGTTGTGCTGTCATGGCTGCCTGGATGTCCTGAACCAATTCAAAACATTTACCTTTCATGATCTGGGTTTTTTTGTGTGTTTTTGGTTGTTCTGTTCTTGTTGTTTGTTTGTTTGTTTTGCTTTTTGAGACAGGGTCTCACTCTGTAATTCAGGCTGTTTTTAAATTCACTATGTAGCCCAGGATAGCCTTGAACTCACAGTGATCTTCCTGCCTTAGCCTCCTGAGTGCTGGGATTATAGGCATGTGTCATCCCACCAGGCTCTTTCATGATCATTTTGACTTTGGAGAAGAGCTAGAAATTTCACTGTGACAGATCCAGTGAATAAGGGGGATGAGAGCACAGCCTAATTTTTTTAGGAGCCTGCCTTTCCACTGGTTGGCACTCAGCAACCACAGTGACCACATTTTTATCACAATTCCAACTTGGGAAGACAGGAAAGAGGCCTTCCAGAACTGCTTCAGAAAGTGGCAAGAAAAATGGGATAAGTGTGTTCCTAGGGAGAGGGAGGATTTTGAGGGCGATTAATGATAACATATCATTTACTGTGATAAGTTTGTAAAATTTAAACATTCTTTGTGTATTTTGTCCACAATGGAGTAATATGGAGATTAGCACGTGAAAAATAAGCCAGATTCAGAAATGAAAGTATCACATGTATTCTCACATATATTTAATCTAGGAAAATAGAAGAAATGAAAGTAGAAGGGCACCTATTAGAGAAGGGAAAAAGGATGAAGAGAAGGAAGGAAGCAGGAAAGAGAGAGTACTATGCAAGGTGGATAAAATCGAAGCACATAATATGTATATATAAAAATGTCACAATGAAAGCCATTATTTGATACAATTGATATGTGCTAATAATTATAATTTTACAAAAAGAAGCCAGTCTCTAAAATCTACACATTGTGTGATTCTACTTATCTGATACTCCAGAAAACTATAGAGATGATAAATAAGTTAGTGATTGTCAGGGATTTGTTAAAGGGAGGATTGAATAGGTGAAGCACAGGTAAATTTTTAGGATGGGGAAACTACATCATGTGAATGTAGAAGTGGAAATGTATCACTGTGTATTTGTTAAACACACAGCATTACATCACAGAAGCCAAACCTTAGTGTATGCAATTTTTAAAATCAGGTAGGGATCCAAGAGGGAAACTGATATAATGACCAAACACCACAACTGGTATTACACATGTGTGAAAAAATCTCATGGAAAAGAGGAAGGGAAAAAGTTGGCGAACTAAATAACTTTTGAAATGCTTTTAAAGACTAAAGACTAAGGAAACTATTCATAACCACTATACTGTAGTTGATAACATTTTGGGGGTACAGGCTAACAATTCTGATAATCATTACATATGCATATTTGAATTGAGCAATTAAAGGAAGGAAAATGGTGTAAGCTATGTTTCTTATCATTGGAGTGAGAGGTTATAAACAAGTAAAAGACCAGACAGAATGACCCACGAGGTAACATTCACCTTTATATAGACACAAATGGTTGCATATAGACATTTTTATAAGTAGGTATATATGCACGTTAGTTCACAAACACATATTTTCTTTCTCTGTCAATAGGCAGAATTGAGAAGAAATTGTATCCAACGTGAATGAGTACACCTACACCTCAGTTAGGAAAACTGTGCTTCAATAAAAGGAACCACAGGCTCTTGGAGATGTGACTGAATGTAGGACCGTGGCAGGAGACGTCAATGAGCCAGGAGCATCTGGCAATGCCAGGAAGTAAGGAAGGGCTAAAAACAAAATAAAAACAACTTCAACAAAAAATCCTCCTAAGGATGGACATAAGCCAAAAAGACACAGGAGCCAGCAGAAAGAGTTCCCAAGAGCCAAAGATGAAACTATTTTTGCAGAAAAACGAAGTAGTATTGGATTACATCCCAAAGTATATTAAAAAAAACCACACAGGCTAATGTGGCTATACAGAAATTATTGATTGAATAACTGAATGAATAAGGAGAAAAGACAAAGCTACCGTGCCAAAGAATCCAAGTAATTTAGATAGATACTTTACCCCAAACAGGGCGGGACATAATCTACTACTCCTGTGGGCTATGCTTAGTAACTTCTTTCCAGAGTGACTGTGGAAACATGGAGGATAAAGGGTACTTTATAATAAACTTTTTATCAGCAGTGATAAGTCATGCACATAATGTACACCCTTAGATGCAGATGACTAACTGAAGAAGACATTCTAAGATGAGTATTGACTACACGGCTCCGTTTACATAGCATTCTGGAAAAGATACAAGAGAGATGGTAAACACATCAATGTTTCCCTGATGTGATGACAATGGTGTTTTCTCCTCTGTGGTAAAAATAAAACCATAATCCCAGTCTAATCATGAAATAAAACATCAAATCCCAATTCAGGCACATTTTACAATATCTGACCAGTACTCCTCAAAATTCAAGGTCAACAAAAATAAAGAACATCTGAGAAACTGTCACAGTCCCCTTGAGTCTGAGGAGGTATGACAACTACATACAAGCATTACCTTTGGGGGACTCTGGGGACAGATAAAGGACATTAGGTGAAAAGAAAGGAAATCTGAATAAGATAGCAGTATCAGTTAATATTAACTTCCTTAATTAACATTAACCAATTCAGCTAATACAAATATTAACTTCCTTAGTTAATTTCAACTAGTTCGGTTAATATAAATATTAACCAGTATCAGTATTGTTTTGTAGTTTAACAATTGTATTTTGGTAATGTAAGAAAATAATAGGAAAAAAGAGTTCTGGTATATGGAAACTTTGTAATATTTTGATTTTTATGTAAATCTAAAGTAAATTTTTTAAAACATAAAAGCAAATTACAATTGAAAACATCACTTTGCTATGTAACCTGTTATAAAAGTCTGTGCATGAAATTAAAGAAACAAAGAGGACAGAGAAGTTAGAGAATGTTTCACAGAAATAGGCGCCCTTCCTTGAATAGGAGAATGAGGTTTTGAAGAATGAGTGGGAGACTGATGAAGGAAAGGGCCTTGAAAAGCAGAACAAGGCATGCGAAGGCCATGAAGCAAGCGGTGACTGGACACACCAGGGGAAAGGCCCTTTATTTGGGAGAGCAGTCAGTTAGGAAGGAGGCAGGACTGGGTCCTGAAAGTCCTTATTCGTACTTGTACCTCTAAGGAGGTGGAGCCTTTGAACAGGTTAAACTTGGAAAGTACAGTAACAAAACAGTAACAGCTAGATTTGCTTGTGTATACTGTGTTCCAGACACTTTACCCGCATGGTCTCTGTTCCTTACAAGAATCACAGAATTCATTCCTCAAAAGATTATTCTGCAAATCTGGAGAACAGACTGGAAGGTAGTAGGGCTGCAGTTACTTCTTGGGGAAGTAACCGAGATACCTTTTCATCTTTGTGTGTGTGTGCACGTGTGATTAACTATTTATTTTCTTATTTTACTTTTTTTTATTAGTACATGTTGGCAGTACATACAGTCTACAATCATCCTGGGGAGTGGGTATGTGTACAAAATACAGCTTGATTTACTTCTTAATCCCTTCCCTTTCACCTCCCTCCTCCAAATCTCCCTCCCTCATTTTCGTTCTTGTTCATATTATTAATCTTATGTTTATGATATCTAATGTTTACATTCAGTGAGGTTTTTAGGTTCCTGTACATAGATATCTTTATTCTACTTGTTTCCCCTTCCCTTGCCCCTTGGTCTCCTGGACCCTTTTCCACTTCCAAGAGATTTAGCCCCTTGTCTCCTTCTATCCATTCTTCATTGCGCTCTTCATACTTCGCTTTAGTCAAGTGAGAGGTACTACATGGTATTTAAGCTCGTGCATCTGATTCATTTCACTTAACATTCTGTTTTCCAGGTACATCCATCTTCCTGCAAATGTCTTGAATTTGTTCTTTACATCCTTTTTGTCTGCTGGCTATCCTCTGTGCTTAAAAACAAGTTCAGGTCTTCCATGCTATTGAAAAAGGCACACTTTGAGCGCAGCCTTTGCCCTCTGTCTATCACGCAGCTCACTTGTTAACGATCCCCTGGACCGGCTCTCATTCTTCTTGCATAAAGAATCTGCTCCCTAAACTCACCAGTCCCAGCCCCACTTTGACATCACACACACAGTTCTTCCACACTGGATCACGGTGACCCACGGCAGGCCAGCACGCTCTTCTGACCCTTTCCTTCGGCATTTATGAATATCTAGAAAAGCCTGTTTCTTCCTTTCTTTCTTTTTTTTTTTTTGTGGGTACCGGGGGTCGACCTCAGGACCTCGCGCGCCAGCAGGCACCCGTGCCGCTGAGCGATATCACCGGCCCCTTTTTCTCGTATGCGGGTTCCGGGAGTCGAACTCGGGCCCTCGCGCTTGCCAGGCAGGCGCTTAAGCTGCTGAGCCATCTCGCTGGCCCTCAAATTTCTTAAGAATATATGATCATTAGCTATAGCCATATGCTGTTTAGCAGATCTCTTGAACTTATGACTCCTATCTAACTGTAATTTTGTATTTTTGACCAACATCTCCCCCAAAAACCCATATTAACAACAACTTCTCCAGCTTTGGTAATTATCATTCTATTATCTACTTTTATGAGATCAACCAGTTTAGAGTCCACATATGAGTGAAATCATGCAGTCTGTTTTTCTAGGCCTGGATTATTTCACTTTGCACAATGTCTTTTAGGCTTATCCATGTTGCCAAGGACAAGATTTCATTTTAAAGGCTGATAGTATTTTGTTATAGATATAGAATATAGATATCTATATCTCTTTCTGTAAAAATATCTATATCCATAATAGCTATCTACATCTATATTTATATATTCCAAATTTTCTGTGTCCACTTACCTATTGGTAGACAGAGGTTGATTTCATTTCTTGGCTATTATGAATAATGCTTCAATGAGTATGAGAGGGTATATATCTGTCCAACGGTTTGATTTCCTCTGAATATGAATCCTGAAGTGAGATAACTGAAACACTGAATCATATGATAGTTCTACTTTTTAATTTTTTTGAGGAAGTCCTATACTATTTTCCATAATGGCTCTACTAAGTTCATCATCTCTGATTTTCATTAGCATTTAGTGTGAACCCAAAAATTATTTCAACCTGAGAGTCTACATTTTAAAATGCAAGTCAAGTATATGGCTACATGTATATGAAATAGAAAATGGCTAAAACAACGACTTATTCTTCTTCCAGAAGGCTTTCAACCCAACTTAAAAATCAAGTTAAAAGATCAGTACACTAGTACAATTGGAGATGAGACTCAAAAACTTGTGACTTACCTGTCCCTCCTCAGAATATGTGCCTTAACCTATGTGCTCCTTTCATTCTGAATGGAAAGCCACACTACCTTTCATAACATTAGCCTGAGAACACAGTTGGAGAAGAAACTAACTGAAACAAATTCTAAAAATGAAAATTTATAAAAGCGACACAGCTTGAGACCTAATTATGCAGAAAAAATGCAAGTTATCAGTTCTCACATAAAAATCTTATTAATGATCTTCACTTTAATTACAAAGATAGCTGACTAGAATGGTATACCAAGGGCAATTATGGATAAAGGGAAGATGGCAGAATCTATTTTAATTATACTGACACTTTAGCATTTTCAGAGTTTGAATTTGAGAGTTAATATGGATTTTGAAATTGAGATAAAAAAATAAAAGCTATGAACAACAAATGGTTGGTTCCAGAAATTCTTATTCATATTATCAATAAGACAACTAATTATTTGAATCATTCAGTTTTGTTAACTAAAATGGTAAAAGTAATAAAAATAGTCTGTAAAGCAAGGCATATAAATATAATCAATTTGAACATAAGGAGAGCAAAGTTGCTGGAAAAAGACTGGTATCAAGAAAATTAAAACATAATACTTTCAGTTACAGATTACGCAGTCGTCAAAAACATTGTAACAGAGAAATGAAAATTTCACACTGATAGTTGGCCTCTCTTTTTAATCTCTGCCACCTCCTCCTCTCTATCAGGTAGTGCAACAGTGATATCAATGCACTGGTGACAGCGTGTTTGTATAGAAAGAGAACGTTTGTTTCTTTTATCTTTCTGTTATGGTTTTGATCAGGAATGTCCTCCAAAGGTTCAATTATTTAAAGGTGACACTTTTGGAAGATGACTGAATCATGGGGACACTAAACTCATCAGTGGATTAATCCACTGGTAAGTTTACATCTGAATGTGCTACTGGAGGTGGGGCTTGGTTGGAGAAGGTGGGTCACTGGAGGTGTGATTTAAAAGGGCATATCCTTGCTCCTGGCCCCTTTCTCTCTCCCTCTCTTTCTCTCTGTCTGGCTTTCTTTCTTTCTGTCTGTCTCTAGTTGCCATGAAGTGACCAGCTTTCCTCTTCCATGCTTTTTGGCCATGATATTTCTGTGTTGGAGCGAGCCAACCATGGACTGAAATCACAAGCCAAAGTAAATCTTTCATTCTTTAAGTTGTGTATTTCAGTTATTCAGTCCCAGTGATGGAAAACTAATACACTGCTTTATAATAACAATAAGTTATTATAATTAATAAATTAAAAATATATTATAAATTATATAATTATTCAGTCTAACTTTAAGTGAGCCTTTAGAAGTTTACTATTAATATTTTTATTTTCACTTACTTCAAATGAAAACTGCTATCAGACTACTGAGGTGTCAAAATACACCAAAAAGATACCAGGAATTTGTTTAACAACATGCTATCTATTGATGTACTCTGACTTACTTTAAATTTGTAAAGTTTTTTTTTGTTTTTTGTTTTTTTTTTTTTGTGGGTACCGGGGGGTCGACCTCAGGACCTCGCGCGCCAGCAGGCGCCCGTGCCGCTGAGTGATATCACTGGCCCCTTTTTCATATGTGGGTTCCGGGAGTCGAACTCAGGCCCTTGCGCTTGCCGGGCAGGCGCTTAAGCCGCTGAGCCATCTCACCGGCCCAATTTGTAAATTTTTTTGTGATATCTATAATGATGAAGTGTAATGGGGTACACCTAAGGGTTCAAATGGCATTTAGTGCTAATTTGGCATCTGTCTGAGGATAACAGTTTATAAGGAGAAGAAATTTTTCAAGTAAATTAGAAGGCAGCAAGGAGTTCCACATTCAGAAGTCTTTATATTGAGTTGAACTTCCACATTCTATCTTTAATGGATTAATATACTGTAAAGAAATTTCCACTTTATTGATGCTCAAATATCCCATTTATTCCTCCCATTCTGAGTTAGTCTTTGTTTAATACTCTACTGAAAAGATAGAATTCATTTGACTTGAACTCTATTTCTTCTCACCCAAATTGGGTATTGTCCTTGCCCTAAATCTCCCATCTCATTTCACCAGAAAGGACATTTGTCTTCATTTCTATGAAGATTTTGTATGTGATTTTAATCCATTTTTCTTCACTAATATGAAAGTTTTGCTCACTAAAAAATTTCAGGGACCATATTCCATCAAGTAAACACTTCTTCAGAATCACCAAGCTCTTTATCCTCGCTAAATTGCTTTTACAGTCCTAGAAGTACAGTCAAAGCTTCCTTGTTATTAAAGGAGAAAGTAGAAAGAAAAAGAGAAATAGAGACTGAAAATGATAGGAGGGAGAGAGAGGCAGAGAACAGAGACTGAGAAAAAGAGAAAAATGAAGAGGGAGGGACAGAGAAAAGAGAAAAGGAAGTAGGAAAGATGGGGAGAGAGAGAGGAGGGGGGAGAAGGAGGAGGAGGAGGAAGAGAGGAGAGGAAAAGGAGAGGGAGATGAAGAGGGGGAGGGAGGGGTGGAGTGGAGGGAGAGGGAGCTCTGTTCTTAACCTGCTTTTGATTTTGCTGCCTTCCCAAGTACTAACCTGTTGCAATACTGCAATTTGCTACCTTTCCTGTTGAGGTCACTGCTCATGAAAGTGTATTCTTAGGTATGCATGTCCCTCATTTACAATTCCCAAAACCTACCCTAGCTCATTATATTCTGTTTTCTGTCCCCAAAGTCTACTGAATGTGCTCTCTCCAAGGTCACCAATGACTTCCTAGATGAAAAGTCATTCAGTCTCCCCTACCCCCAGTACTCTCCTTAAGCTACCAGTGAGCCCTCTTCCTAGAACACCCTGACTCCCCCCTTCCTGCCCACTCTGCTGCCTTCCCTCTCTCGTTCCTCACCTAGTGTTCCTTAAGGATCTCCTTCTCTCTCCATGGTGAAAGAATTCTAAACTCTATCTCCACAATAGCCTCCTTGTTCCTTTGTCTATCTTTATATTCTTTTTTCTTTGGCAGGCTCACTTAATTTCAAAGTTTGATTACCGAATATATAGCTCATCATCATTTATTCATTTCATGAAGAAAAATACTGAAACAGATGTCAGTCAATTCTTAATGGATACTTGACTATACAGTGTCATAAATATTTCCATAAGGTAAGCACAGAATGTTTTAGAAACATGTTTCCAAAAGAAAAGAGAAAAGAGAAAAAAAAAACAGTCCAATCTAATATTGGGAGTTCTGGACAGTTTCCTGAAGATGCTGACATTTAATTCAAGTCTTAAATGAAATACAGAAGTTAAAAAGAAATGGGAGGTTTCAAGCAAAGACAGCAGTATATGCAAACGATGGTCATCAAGAGCGCACAGTCATGATATTTGAGAAGAAGCCAGCAGGTTGGTGGCTGGATGTGATGATAAATATAGCTAAAAAGAGCTTCATGTTCAAGTTAAAAAGGTGGGCAATGTGTTCCCAGGACCAGCTGGGCTTGTCTGGTTGAAATTCTTCTCAGAGGTTGTGGTTAAGTTGTTCATTCATTTGTCTGTTTCACCCGTTATATTCCTGAGGGCTGTGGCAGATCAATGAAAGTTACTGAATGGTAAAAGAAGCATGGTTAGATATGAGTTTTAGAAAGGTAATTTTTGATGCAGAGAAATGAATTTACTGGTGTGTGGCAAAGGGAGAAGGTACAGCTTTCCCTAAGGATCTATGGATGATTGGTACGAGGCCCCCATGCAGATAGCAAAATCTGAGGATGTTCAGTGCCCTGATATAAAGTGGCACATATATTTGCATGTAATCTATGCACATCTTCCCATATACATTAAATTATCTCTAAATTATTTAAAATAAAAGGTAAATGCTATACTACCTTGCTCAAGGAATAATGACAAAAAAGTTTGCATGTGTTGAGTATGGAAGAAATTTGAAGAATTTTTTGATTTACAATTGGTTGAATACATGGATGTGAAGTCCACAAATATGGAAAGCTGACTTTGTAGGCATTAGAAGAATTTTGGCAATTCTTCATGAGATGTGGCTGTGGCTAGAGAGAGGTAGTGGGGAGGAAGATAAATGGACAGATCAAGGAGAGAGATTTAGGAAGCAAAATCTACATAGATTTTGAGATAAAATGATGTCAATTTTGAAACTAATAAATATATAGGTGACTGTTAAACATGTATGTGGAATTCAGTAGTAACCAGCTGGACCTGTAGGTAAGGAGTTCAGAAAGGAGTCTAGAATTACCACTGCAACTCTGACGCAAGCAGGGAAGTGGGATGATTAAAGTCTTCTTGCCTCCCTTAACTTTGCTATCATACTATATTCTCTATCATTCTTAATACCGGACTATAACCCTTCAGAGGAAATAGAAGATACGGTGCTATTCTATGTCTTTCTTGAACTACTGTTTTCAAATAATTTCTCACTTCATACACTTCCTTTGCTATCTTGGCTAAATTGCTGACACATGGCCTAAACCATAGGCTCCATCTTCTGCATGGAACATCTAGTTGGTCATCAGATAAAACTCTCCAGGGTTGGAAAGATTATTACACTGAATTGTAATCTTTACTTCTGCATCTCCTAAGAAAATGTTTTAAGCTCTATTTTATTATTCTCATTGCTCGTTTCTTGACTCCTTAATAACTTCTGTGTCTCTGAGTCAACTCTCTCTTAGGTTCCTAATGTTGTCAGTATTCATAGCAAATAACATCCCACAAAGGCCCTGTTTAAGATGCCGGGAGAATTTTCACATCATTTGCATGGTATAATCAAAGCAACAGCTGTATTTCTGCTTCAGTCTTCATTTGGAAATTTTGCACCTTGCTGCCAACTTGCATGCATCTTTTTCTCTGACTCCATGTGCCTGAAACAGACCATTTGGTAAAATGCCTCTGTGTCTAGTTACATAAGGTGTTCCCAACCACATAGCATTTAATGGTTAGGGTCCCACCTGGAAGCCATGTTTCTAGAGTTTTCATAGAGCAAGGGAACATGTAAAGTGAGTGTACTTTTAGCAAGGGTACAAAAGACAGCAGTGTCACTAGAATCAGCTGCTATGGGTCCCTCTTTCTCAGCATCAAGAATGTGGAGGGGTCACAAGGCTGTCAGGTACTTCCTGCTGCACTCTGTGCTTGCATTTCTCTTCTAAAGAGTCAGTAGAATAACAGCAGGGGTGTGAAGTCATGACTTCCATAACTAAATTTTAGTTGGAGTTAGCTCTAGGCTTGATTAAGTAAGCACTGAATAAAAAGCCTTTTATACTCTCAATAATTTTTTCCCGTTTACAGAAGTGACCAAAAATTTATTAAACTGTCATTGGACATCTGTTAGTAAATTAGGCATCTATACCAAGTTTAGGGGCCCAGTTGGGAGCTGGAAAGCACTAATAAAACTTACAGTGAATGTTCATAAAGAGACAGAGAATGTTCACTGCACAGGGACAAGATGTCCCTTCTTTAATGACTTCATTACCCACCATACTAAGCAAAAATATCTCAGAAGCGCAACCCTGGGCTTTGTGTCATCCAACCACTCAACGTTTTCATCTTGTCTCCTACTTTACTGGCATGAACCTGTCATTCCAGAAGAGCTGACCTACTCATTCCTCTCAACTACAGAAAAAGAAATGTCTAGAACTGATATTTTTAAAGGTAGAAGTAAGTGATCTGAGCTTGAATCATGGTTAAGAAGATAGAATACCTGCAGGATGTCACGATATTTTCCAATGGCTTTAAGTTTTTTGAAAAACTCACAGGGTTAAAATCAAAGCACGATCTATGCTGTCATTTCCCTCGATACGTTATAATTTCAGATGTGGAGATAAATTTCCAACTGAGAATTTTAAAAATTATTTTTATGAGATTGTCATGATGACTTTGCTATGCCTGGGCTTGGGTTTTCCAGAATGCTGCAGCACTTCACCTAATACATCATATTTTCTTCCGACAGGAGCTAATATTTGCAGATAAAATAATTTTCCACAGAATAAAACCAACTTACTTCAGCTTCCCAGAATATTTAGAATATTTTTCTGTAGTTGGGTAACATTTTCCTTGTTTTTATTTAAATAAGAATAGATTATTTAAAACCTATGGATGATAACCCTGGCAAATTTCATTTTCTGTTCCATAACTAAACAGTTACTGTGATATGGAGGGCCATGGGAATTGCTTTTGACTTTGTGGTAAACCTCTAATAGGGGTTTATACTATGAATGTGGAAATGCCTCTCCTATATTTTTAAGTGAAATACAAGAGATAAGAACAATCTATTTTAATATCAATATTCTCTTTAAGTATATTTAATTCAATAATATTTATTGTGCACCAGCATGTGCCATGCACTGTATGGGAGGCAGAGACGAACCAAAGAACAAAATAAAACTTTTTTGTTTACAAAACACATATTTTAGTGAACGTGGCTTAGAATTGGGGAAATGAGCTGAAGTCCAGATTGTCATGTGACAATGGGGGCAAGCATGCCTCTACCAACAAAGATGGAGTCTGTCATGTCAAGATGACCTTGGAAGAGGTCAATCTTAAAATGTGCTTGGAAGGGCTGGTGAGATGGCTCAGCAGTGTAAGGGCCTGCCTTGCAAGCGCGAGGGCCCGAGTTCGACTCCCGGAACCCACATACGAAAAAGGGGCCGGTGATATCGCTCAGCGGCACGGGCGCCTGCTGGCGTGTGAGGTCCTGAGGTCAACCCCCGGTACCCACAAAAAAAAAAAAAAAAAAGTGCTTGGAAGACGTCAATATGAGAGTCAAGTATGAAAATTCAGAGACTGTGGCTAGGAGTAGGAAGAAGGAAAATTTTATTCCTTCCCTTTGGCTAGGACCTATGTTAGCCATGTTTCTGAACCCGAATATACCTAGAAGATTTTGGATGCTGGGGATATCTACCACTGCCCTTAGGCATGAAAGCCACAGGGAAATAACTTCTGCAGGACCCAAGAACAGATCTGGGCTGTGAAGCACCGATACTTACTCTGTGGGCTGCATTTTCCTTTTACGGTCACTGAAACTCAAGTAATTCTTGTAAAAGGTTGAGTGTGATGCCCACAGGACAAGTCTGTGAAGAGGAATAGGTTTTGTAATATCCGAGGCAGGAGCATCACCCATGCCCAGGGTCACACTAATGGCAGCAGAAGGTCACTGTGCGAAGGAACAGTGATTCCAAACAGGCTACAGAGGACATGGTAAGAGTGTGGGCATCATCAGCAAGTGGGGCAAAGGGATGTGTGACACAGGCTCACAAGTGGCCCAGGAAAATGATGAGATCCATGGAGCCAGGAAGACATCGAATAGGGGTAGTTCAATAATAAAGCCAATGGGGGGTCAAGTATTCAACAAAGAACTGTGAGTTCTTTTCATTATTTTCTTTTTATTTTTCTGTATTTATGAAATGACTTTGGGTGAACTTATATTACATTTTAAAATTCAATATACTTTAAGATAACCGTGTACTATAAGGTGCTATGTCCGACATCTTATCCTATCCTTATTCAAGGGCTACTGAACTACTCACCAAGCAGTTTTGGGGTCATTTGAAGAAATACACAAGAAGAACCTGGTAGGTCAATTAGTAAAGGCCAGTGGTCCACCAGCAAAGCTGCTAGAAGCAGAATATAGAAGAACTGTGTCAATCATTTCTCACACAGAAGCCCAGGCCTCCGCAGAACACACACGTATTCACGGATGACCCTCGGCAAAGGAAGAATCAAATGTCATGTTTGCTACAACAGCCAAGTAACACTGGCAACTTGAATCCTGATGCCTGCTCTGCCTAGGGATGTTCGGTAGAATCAATAATGCCCCCCCAGTTCAAAAAACTTTGGTTTCAACCAAAAGAGCAATTGTTGACAGAAAATGATACACACCACAATCTGGGCATGTGTGAGCATGTACCTCCTGAGAATGGAGTGAGTCACAATTCTACATGATGCACGTAATGTTCTCGAAGGGGTCTCAAAGCCCAGGTATTAGTGAACACAGCAGGAAGCAGTACTTCTGAATAATTCAAGAGAATTCAATCACTTTAATTACACCATAAGTGCAGAATTTAAAATGCATTTTAGTCTTATTAGACTTGAAGACTCCCTTGTCTAAGGAAACATTCTCAAATGAAAATAATCATGTTACAGTCAAGTTCCTTAAACCCACTGTTTTAAAAAGGGTCATCTTTTTACTGTTAAAATAGTAATGTGCACGTGTGGTTTGTGACCAAATAATAGTGAAGACATGGATACATTCATACCACAGTAGCTCACATTCATATTACAAAGCTTCTATCAGGATTCTTACATAACTTTCATTCTTAGTTGTAATGAAAGAAAAAGTTTCATGAAATATGACATAGAATCAGAACAAGTAGCATTGTTCTCAACTCAAATACAGAAGGAGGAAAACAACTCACTCCTCAACTGGGAAATAAAAAGCATTGTGTTAAGTTTAGTAAAAGATAAAGGGGGCTGGCTTTAGACAGCTTTTATTTTTTTTTTATTTTTTTTTTTTTGTGGGTACCGGGGGGTTGACCTCAGGACCTCGCGTGCCAACAGGCACCCGTGCCGCTGAGCGATATCACCGGCCCCTTTTTTCGTATGTGGGTTCCGGGAGTCGAACTCGGGCCCTCGCGCTTGCCAGACAGGCGCTTATGCCACTGAGCCATCTCACCGGCCCTAGACAGCTTTTATACAACTGTCCGTGGCCCCTGCTAGATAACAGGTATAATCATTTATATTTCCCTGTCATTTTCTGTAACCTTGATGAATAAGTACATCTTTAGATGTTGTTTCTAGAGCTTATTAGCTTTATCATATCCCATTTACTTCTCTTCGTTGTATTTTTCTTGCCATTTTCCCTGTCCCTGATTTTCTTATTCCTTTTATAAGAAGGTTGCTTATGCCCTTTTTCTCAAAACAAAAAAATTCAAGTTGGCTTACACAAGGAATATATATATACAAAATAATTAAACACAACAACAGTAAAAATGACTTGACACGATGGCAGACACCATGTGGGTAATATTCTCTACTCATAAAAACTTCAATTTATGGACTTTGGGAAGACTTTTCAGTGCATTTTGGGTTTGGCGTTTTAGCTGTACAGACAACTGTGTTCTAGTCATTGCGGATACTACTCACTTGTTTCATTATGAAATGCGATATTAAAATGCAAATGCAAATCATAAATAAAGAAGGTGGAAAAGAAAAGAGGATGGCCAGCTAAGTCAAACAGGACAGCCCCCAGCAGACTGTATGTGACTGGATAGTACTCGGTGATGTGGATGACTTGGAACGGCAGACATCGTAAACCAACATTTGCAGACTTTTTACTTTCTGCCTTGCTAAAGCATTTTCAAGGAGACAGGGTCACCAATGCCCAATGCCACTAAATGTACAGGGCACCACCACATTTTAAAAATTGGGGTATACTATAGACCAGTGATGGTGAACCTTTTAAAGACAAGTGCCCGAACTACAACCCAAAACTCATTTATTGCAAAGTGCCAACACTGCAATTAAACCTGAATACTAAGGTTTTAGTTTAGTAAAAACTCATGTATTAACATCTTTTGTCTTAAAAGAAAAACAAATAACATGCATGCCATAAGTTCACCACCACTATAAACTAAATGTCAGTGTCTTCCCCACTTTGTTTGTTGAAAGCTAATCCTCATTGTGATACAATTGAAGGTAGAGCCCTTGGAGGCGATTAGTTACTGAGATGGAGCTGCATCAATGGATTACCACACTTATAAAAGGAGCCCTGGAGACCCCTTCCCTCTGCCATGTGAGGTCATAGTGAAAAAAACAAAGACAGCAATCTGTGAACATGGAAGTGGACCGTCACTGGACACCAAATCAGCCATGGCCCAGACTCTCGACTTCCCAACCTCCAGAACTGTCAGAAATAAATGTTCCATTTTTTCAGTCACTTGGTCTATTGCATTTTATTATTCCAGTCTGAAGGGACATAGATGGGGCACCAACAGAATACGTACAAAAAGGAATGGCTTCTCCTCTGAAAGGAAGCTAATAATGCACTGAGATGAATACAGAAAGGAAATGACGACCCTTGTTCATCTCCCACAAAACAATGACAACATATAAGATTCCCTGTGTACCTGAAGCCCTGGCTGCAGTAGCAGGAGCATGTGTTGACAGCAGGTTAAGTGCCCTAAGACAGGAGGAATTTGATATTTTTTCCTTTGATTATTGTTTACAACCTAAAATGCACATTTCCAAGATGGATGCTTGGGAAATATCTGTTATCTTGAACCATCTCAAACTAATCAATCTTGTTGAAGGCTCTGATTCATGACTACTTGTATACTGTCATCAGTGTTAAATGATGCTTTAAAAATCTAGCATGCTTTCATGTGATAATTTGCTAAAACCAAAACAATAGTGAAAGAGTCGCTCTTATTTATTTCATATTAACATGATTACTTAGAGAATGTACGATAAAATACAAATTTTATAGACTCATAAGGGTCATAGTGATTTGTTTTCAAAGGTATTTTTACATGTGTCTATCCTCTTTCTATCCAACTGAATTAATGTTTGAAACAATTTGAAGAACATATAGAAAAAATTCATTTTATTGAACCTTCAATACATAGGAGTTGAAATTTGTAGAAAATGCTTCTAATACAAGGATGTGGCCATGATATGGAAACAATATATCAAATTCAAGAAGATCAATTACATTATCCTAAAAGGCAATGTGTAATAGGTCATCCGATCAGATGGGTCCTTGTCTCTCTCATAGTAGCCAAACATTGATCAAAAAGCAAATCCAGGTCTGAAATAATTGCTTGGACAGGATTATATATGAAAAGACTGGGAGATCAAAGTTCTACTTCAAGGTTATTATGTTAATGTGGGTAATCACAAGCTCCTCTTTGTTGATTGTCCAATAGCAACATGAAGAAATGCCTGTCTAGCTACTTCATGTCATGTGATAAAAAAAAAACTATTGAAATGGTTTAAGAAGATAAAGGTGCTTAGCAAATCCAACACATTATCAAGGATAACAGAGACATTCTACTCTTTTTTAGTTCTGAACCACCCACATGTTCCTAGAGCTATGATCTCAGAGGCAGTCTAACCAAATCTTTGGAGTACAAAGGCTATCTGTAATAGAATTTTATTAAATTAAGCAATAGAATTTAGAGTGCTTTGTTCAGAAGATTTGTGGCAGGCTTGGAAAGCAGAAGATAGACTCTCAGCATAACAGTGGGAACAATGGATTGATTTAATTCATTCAGAGGTAATTAAGTTACTCTCAATCCGGTTGTTAATGTGTAAGTGAAACATCTAGTTGACTTCCTTGAATGTTGATATTTTACTGGTATTTTTACAACAGATATTACTTCAAGAGGTAGACTTTTGCAGTTATATAAAACTAAGTTTTGATCCTAGGTAAATATATATGCATCATATTTTTATCTGTATTTTAAGCCATTTTTTTAAACACTGGGCCTAATTAGATGATAAACAATCCACTTAAAATTTATTGTCCTTTTTTCCATTCCATTTAGGAGAGCACAAACTTAATGATTGGATGCCATAAGTCAGATGGGCCACTTTAGCAAATTCCCTTCAGTAAAAAAGTGATTATTGAAAACTGATGGACCTTAGCATTTCAGTCAATGGCTAGAAAAAGTGTACAGTATGTGTCTTTCTGCCATTATGTTTCTTAGATTGAAATGAAGTAATAAGAGCAGCATACATGAAATATAAAAATGAAAACATAATTAAATTGAACACCAAACAGGTGGAATAGAATCAAATGTTAATATTATTGTAGTTCATGGTAAAGAAAAGTAAATGGAACCTGAAGCTGCATGAAATAGATTGTGTTTGAAGGCTAATATAAAATTACATGTATTTAAAAGACAATTCAATCCAATGTGCTTGCAAAAAGTTAAAAAGAATCTGGCTACTTTAAAAATAAAACCAAGGGCCAGTGATATAGCTCAGCAGCATAAGCACCTGCCTGGCAAGCACGAGGTCCTGAGTTCAACTCCCAGTACCCATATATAAAAAATAAATAAATAAAAAATAAATAAAAATAAAAATAAAATCAAGACTCTGGCCACCTGAATGTTGACTCATTTAAGCTTCATAAAACACAGTATTAAGGGAGGAGCCTCAAGATGGCGGATGAGTAAGAAGCAGGCAACGAAACTCTCTCTAAAAGTTACCATTGGAACACGAGAATATAGCGACCCGGAAAGCGCAGGAGGGGGGGGGGATGCCTCCCCGAAACCCAGAGAAGTTCTGAAGCGCAATCTGGGACCCCCGGCACCAGTGACGGGTGACTTCCAACAAAGAAGACGGAAAGAAGGAGCAGACCGCGCACGCGCACCTTCTAATATCCCGGGAGTTGGAGCGCCGGCGGAGGCTCAATTCTAGGGACACACGGTGGCAGCTGGCGCCCAGGGAGCCCCCACGGAGGATCCTGAGACAGCGGCGGGGCAGGGGAGCGGCGGAGAACGGCGCTGACCGGCGGTGAGTGTCTCTCAGCCACAGCTGCCCCGCGCCAGAGAGTGACCGGCCGGGCGCCATTGTGGGGGGTGTGGCGAAACTCAGAGCGGCTCGGAAACTGCTCTGGGAACTTGTGCTCCGGACAGGGCAGCACAGGGCCTCTCAATTGAGCCCACGAAAGTGTGCTGAGGTCAGCAGGTGAACGAGACTGGACTCTCAGCCACACCTGTCCCGCGCCAGAGAGCGACCGGCCGGGCGCCATTGTGGGGGGTGTGGCGAAACTCAGAGCGGCTCGGAAACTGCTCTGGGAACTTGTGCTCCGGACAGGGCAGCACAGGGCCTCTCAATTGAGCCCACGAAAGTGTGCTGAGGTCAGCAGGTGAACGAGACTGGACTCTCAGCCACACCTGTCCCGCGCCAGAGAGCGACCGGCCGGGCGCCATTGTGGGGGGTGTGGTGAAACTCAGAGGGGCTCGGAAACTGCTCTGGGAACTTGTGCTCCGGACAGGGCAGCACAGGGCCTCTCAATTGAGCCCACGAAAGTGTGCTGAGGTCAGCAGGTGAACGAGACTGGACTCTCAGCCACACCTGTCCCGCGCCAGAGAGCGACCGGCCGGGCGCCATTGTGGGGGGTGTGCCGAAACTCAGAGCGGCTCGGAAACTGCTCTGAGAACTTGTGCTCTGCACAGGGCAGCACAGGGCCTCTCAATTGAGCCCACGAAAGTGTGCTGAGGTCAGCAGGCGAACGAGACTGGACTCACAGCCACACCTGTCCCGCGCCAGAGAGCGACTGGCCCGGCGCCATTGTGGGGGGCGTGGCGAAAAACCAGAGCGGCGGGAACCAGTGCAGGGAATCCGCGCTCGGACAGCGCGCTGAGCCTCTCAGGCCCAGGGACCGTGAAAGGGCGCTGAGAGCGGAGGCGAGCTAGACTGGTCTCTACCTGAAAGTACGCGCCTCTGCTCACCGCCCGCCAGAGGGCGCTCCTGGCTTACTGGGACGGACCTGCACAGAACAGGTAGCTGCCTACAACAAAGTCAACACCTGGAACTGATTCTTTTTAATTTTTTTTTTTCTTATTTTTATTTTTTTTTATTATTATTATTTTTTTTTTTTTCTTCTCACTGATTTGTTTTTTGTTCTGGCAAAGGGTTTTTTTTTGTTTTTGTTTTGTTTAGTTTTGTTTTTTGGTGGGGTTTTATTTTTGATCTGTCTGTTTTATTGCTTTTATCTTCGTTATTGTTTCTGTATGTGTATTTGCTCTTTCCTTCATTATTCTCTCTGGTTTTTTATATGAGTGTAAACAGCGCCTCTAACTTCTTTGTGATTGTGGTCGTGATCTGTTCTTCCTTTTATCACTTCCTTCTCTTTTTACCACCTGTTCTCTGCACTAGTGTCCCAATTTTAGTGGGATCCCTCTTGGTCCTCTAACCTTATATCTAATTCCTTCCTCTTCTCCCAATACTCTATTTCCTCCTTAACTCATTTTAAATTTAAACTCCTTAGGGAAAAATTGACATACATAGGACTTGTATACTGCATATAATTTTTCTGGTGTGTTTTAGATTTTGTTATATAACCGCAACTCTATACAGCTAAAAGTGGTAAATAACTGGTTAGCTCAGTCTGTCATTTTCTAGGCTGTGTTTGATGCTTTAGTTAACATTATAGCCAAATGTGAAATAATTGTTCTAAACATCTTTCCTTCCTGATATTTCATGATTGAGATTGACTAAGGGACACAGAAAATACAGTGGCACAGTACCAAAGAATCAAGGACTGGGCCAAACAGGTAGCAACTTCGCATACCCAACGAATTGAAGAGGTAGGATCTGGCAGAAAGCTCAAAACACAAAAGCAAGCTCCACTTGGAAGATACTGCAGAGAAGTAGTCATCTTCTAAAGATCTTAAACACTAGCAATAAAGTAACCTACTATAGGTAATTTGCAAACATCACCCCAGGAATTAAAGAAAGAAAAAATGAGACGACACTTAAACAAGATGCAACCCCACACATCCAATTCACCAAAGGCAAACCTAGGGAGCAACGAGGTGGGACAATCCGAAAGCCACCCACCTGGCCTATCTGAAGTGGTAACAACAAAGCAACTGAATGAGGTTCTGGAAAAAATTAAAACAGAAATAATCTCACAGATAACTGCAGAGATAATGTCTACAATGAAGACCATGCTTAAGGACACTATAGTTGATACAGACAAAAAAATAGATGAACTTAAGAAAACTATAGAAACCATGAATGCTCAGCATAGGAAAGAAATGGAATCCATAAGGCAGATTCAAGCAGATACCCAAGAGATAAAAAATTCCATTGAAAGTATTTGTAGCAGAATAAGCCAATGCGAGGACAGGATCTCAGATATAGAAGACAGGCTTGCAATTAGTGATCATGAAATGGAAAAATTCTTAAAAATAGCAAGGGACCATGAAAAATCAATTCAGCAGCTGCTAGATGACTCAAAGATAAATAACTTAAGAATAATTGGAATAAATGAAAAAGCAGGAGATAGCATCAACGACATTAAAACCTTGTTCAAAGACATAATCAGGGAGAACTTTCCTGGAAGAGAAAAGGAATTTGACACCCCTATAAGTGAAGCTTTTAGAACACCAACTAGACATAATAAAAAAAAAACTTCAGCCAGACATATTATAGTCAAGATCCCAGAAATTCAACAGAAGGGCAGAATCTTAAAAGCTGTTAGGGAGAAGAGACAAATCACCTATGAAGGAAAACCCATCAGAATCACAGCTGACTTTTCAGCACAAACCCTCAATTCAAGAAGAGCTTGGAATGATGTATTGCAAGCTCTAAAGGAAAATAATTTTCAGCCCAGATTGATGTACCCTGCAAAACTATCTTTCAAAATTGATGGAGAAATAAAATACTTTCATGACAAAGAACATCTGAGAAAATTTATGACCACCAAACCAGCACTCCAAAACGTTCTGAAGGACATTCTAGAAAGAGATAGGAACCCCAACAGAAGGAATCCACCAGGCAGGGCAAATAATTAAATAGCCGGAAAGCAGAAAAACAAAGAGTGGGAACCAACAACAGGAAAATATCATGACAAGTCAATACATATCAGTTTTAACCATCAATGTTAACGGTCTCAATTCACCAACCAAAAGGCACAGACTGGCGAAATGGATCAAGAAGCAAGATCCAACAATATGCTGTATACAAGAAACACATTTAATTCAGAAAGAAATTCATAGACTGAAAGTCAAAGGATGGAAAACAATACTCCATGCCACAGGAACCCAGAAAAAAGCAGGGGTAGCTATTCTTTTTGCAGACAAAGTGAACTTCAAGCCAAGAAGGATTCAGAGAGATAAAGACGGTCATTACATCCTTGTAAAGGGAACAATCCAAGAGGAAGAGATAACGATCATAAATATATATGCGTCAAATACCAATGCACCCAGCTATATAAAACAAGTACTAAAGGACATGAAAAATCAAATAAGCACTAATACAATTATATTGGGAGATCTCAATACTCCACTGTCACAAAAAGATAGATCAACTGGACAGAAAATCAATAATGAAATAGTAGAACTGAACCAAACTTTTGAACAAATGGACTTAGTAGATGTCTACAGAGTGTTCCATCCCACAACATCAGAATACACATTTTTCTCAGCTGCACATGGGACGTTCTCCAAAATAGACCACATACTAGCTCATAAAACCTGCTTAAGTAAATGCAAAGGAATTGAAATTATCCCATGCATATTATCAGACCATAGTGCAATGAAATTGAAAATCAATGGCAAAAGATCCCACAAAAACTCCCTAAACACATGGAAATTAAACAGCATCCTCCTGAACAACCAATGGGTCACAGATGAAATTAAAGAAGAAATTAGTCACTTTCTACAACTGAATGATAATGACAGTACAACATACCGGAACTTATGGGATACAATGAAAGCAGTCCTAAGAGGGAAATTTATAGCATTAAACACTTATATCAGGAAAATAGAGCAAGCGCAAATAAACAACTTAAGGGTGAACCTCGAGCTTCTAGAAAAAGAAGAGCAGGTTAAGCCAAAAGCCCGTACAAGGGAGGAAATTATAAAGATCAGAGCAGAAATTAACGTATTGGAGAATAAAAAAACAATACAAAGAATCAATGAAGCAAAAAGTTGGTTCTTTGAAAGAATAAATAAGATTGACAAACCCTTATCCAACCTTATTAAAAAAAGAAAAGAAAAGACTCAAATCCATGCAATTGAAAATGAAAAGGGTGATATCACGACGGACCCTGCAGAAATCCAGAAGATCATCTATACCTATTTTGAAAATTTATATTCTACTAAGATGGAAAATGCAGAAGAAATGGACAGATTCCTAGATTCGTATGAATTACCAAAGCTGAATCAAGAAGATTTAAAAATCCTAAATAAACCAATATCAGCCAGTGAAATTGAAGATGTAATTAAAAACCTCCCAACAAAGAAAAGCCCAGGCCCTGATGGATTCACTGCCGAATTCTACAAGAAATTTAGAGAAGACCTAACGCCCCTACTTCTCAAACTTTTCAATGAAATTGAAAGGGAAGCAATACTCCCAAATTCATTCCTGGAAGCAAGCATTACCCTGATACCAAAACCAGAGAAGGACCCAACTAAGAAAGAGAACTACAGGCCAATCTCCCTAATGAACATAGATGCAAAAATCCTTAATAAGATACTGGCAAACAGAATCCAACAAATCATCAAGAAGATTATACACCATGACCAAGTTGGATTCATCCCAGGGATGCAGGGATGGTTCAACATACGTAAATCAATAAATGTAATACAGCATATTAACAGAACCAAAGACAAAAATCACATGATCATCTCAATAGATGCAGAAAAAGCTTTTGACAAAGTCCAGCACCTTTTCATGATAAAAACCCTACAGAAAATTGGAATAGAGGGTCTTTATCTCAATCTGGTAAAAGCTATCTATCACAAACCAACAGCCAATATCATACTAAATGGCCAAAAACTGAAAGCCTTCCCTCTAAAATCAGGAACAAGACAAGGATGTCCACTGTCCCCACTCTTATTCAACATAGTTCTGGAAACTTTAGCCAGAGCGATTAGACAAGAGAAAGAAATAAAAGGAATAATGATCGGAAAGGAAGAAGTTAAATTATCATTATTTGCAGATGACATGATACTCTACACAGAAGACCCCAAAAACTCCACTAAAAAACTGCTAGATTTGATAAGCAAATTCAGTAGTGTAGCTGGATACAAAGTCAATACTCAAAAGTCAATAGCCTTCCTGTACACAAATAACAAACTTACTGAAAGAGAAATTAGGGAAACAATACCTTTCACAATAACATCCAAAAAAATGAAATACCTAGGAATCAACCTCACGAAGGATGTAAAAGACCTCTATACTGAAAACTACAGTACTTTGAAAAAGGAGATTGAAGAGGATATCAGAAAATGGAAAGATATCCCTTGCTCCTGGATAGGAAGAACCAATATAGTGAAAATGGCCATACTTCCAAAATTGTTATACAGATTTAATGCAATTCCAATCAAAATTCCAACAGCATATCTCACAGAATTAGAGAAAACAATCCTAAAATTCATTTGGAATCAGAAGAGACCTAGAATAGCAAAGGCAATTCTGGGCAACAAAGGCAAGGCAGGGGGCATCACAATCCCTGACTTGAAATTATACTATAAAGCTACTGTGATAAAAACAGTGTGGTACTGGCAAAAAAACAGACCTGAAGATCAATGGAACAGATTAGAAGATGCTGAAACAACCCCAGACATACTAAGCCACCTTATCTTTGACAAAGGTGCCAAACACATTCGCTGGAAAAAAGATAGCCTCTTTAATAAATGGTGCTGGAAAAACTGGCTCTACACATGCCGAAGATTAAAACTAGACCCATATCTTTCACCATGCACTAAACTAAATTCAAAATGGATCAGAGATCTAAATATTAAAACAGAAACATTAAATCTGCTGGAAGGTAGGATAGGTAAAACCCTTGGAGACACTGGTGTAGGCAAAGACTTTATGAATAAAAACTCAACCGCACGGGAACTATCCCAAAGAATCAATAACTGGGATCTCATCTTATTAAAAAGCTTTTGCACAGCAAGAGAAACCACCAACAGAGTGAAGAGACAACCCACAATGTGGGAAAAAATGTTTGCCAGCTGTTCCTCAGACAAAGGATTACTATCGAGAACATATAAAGAACTCAAAAAAATTAGACCTCCCAAATTTAAAGACCCACTCCAAAAATGGGCATCTGAGATGAATACACATTTCTCAGATGAAGAAATACTAATGGCAAATAAATATACAAAAAAATGTGCAACATCACTAGTCATTCGAGAGATGCAAATTAAAACAACACTGAGATACCATCTCACCCCAGAAAGAATGGCTACTATAAAGAAATCAACTAATGACAAATGCTGGAGGGGCTGTGGGGAAAAAGGAACCCTTCTCCACTGTTGGTGGGAGTGTCGACTGGTACAGCCACTGTGGAAGTCAGTGTGGAGATTCCTCAAGAAGCTAGGGTTGGAGGTCCCATTTGACCCAGCTATTCCCCTTCTGGGCATCTTCCCAGAAGAATTAAAAACATCATACCACAGCGATATATGTGCACCCATGTTTATAGCAGCACAATTTGTAATAGCCAGATCTTGGAAACAACCCAAATGCCCATCAACTGAGGAATGGATAAGAAAGATGTGGTATTTTTATACAATGGAGTACTATTCAGCCATTAAGAAGGATAAACTGGAGACTTTTATAGGTAAATGGATGCAACTCGAGAAAATACTCATAAGTGAAATAAACCAGAAGCACATGTGTAAGCATCGTATTGTCTCTCTAGTATGAGAAACTGAAAGAGTAAATAAGATCCAAAATGTACAATAGACATGGTGAATCAAAAAGAAACTGGTCAAAAGGAAAGAGAGACTGGAATAAGGAAAAGAAAGAAGGGAAAGGGAAAAAAAAATTGTATATATATATATAAGATGGTTAAGATAGATACACTACGATTTTTACTTAGTTCATTGAAGAGTAAGGTTTGTGCCAATAATGTTTGGATAATTAAATGCTAATGTCTGGTGTCCTGAATAACTAACTTAAAGATAGTAATACGCAATGTATTAACCATTCTTACCCTCCTATTATGTTGTTTTGAAAATTTGTTCTTCTTTTGATTTGTTTTGTTTTTTCTTCTCTTTAAAATAAAAAAAAAAAAAAAAAAAAACACAGTATTAAGGCAATTTTCAGATGAACAACAATAACAACAACAAAAAGCAGATGTTGAGAGAAATAAGCCTGAGGCAGAAAGACAAATATCACATGTTCTGGGGGCCGGTGAGATGGCTCAGCAGCATAAGTGCCTGCCTGGCAAGTGCGAGGTCCTGAGTTCCACTCCCGGAACCCACATACGAAAAAAGGGCTGGTGATATCGCTCAGCGGCATGGGCGCCTGCTGGCGCGCGAGGTCCTGAGTTCGACCTCCGGTACCCACAAAAAAAAAGAAAAAATCACATGTTCTCCCTAGTATGTGGAATCTAAAAAGATGAAAGTGAAGGGAGAGTATCATTTGACAAGAGAAAGGAAAGAAGGGAGAGAATAAGGAGGTGTAAGGAGAGGTAATAGGGGGTATGAATATGATTAAAATACATTATACTCATTGACCCGTCCAGTCTAAAACATGTGAAATTTGGTTGTTGAGGAGGTGATTAAAGTATGTTATATGTATGTACAAATCTGCCAAAATGAGACCCATTAATCTGTACAACCAACATGCACTAATTAAAAATGTGGAGGAAAAAAGCAGAGCAATTAACGTGCTCAGTGCCCATATCTAATATATACCAGAATCAGGAACCAAGGCCAAGCCTGACTGCAAAGCTCACGACTTCTGCAATGCCGGAATGCCTCCTAAGGAACACTACTAGCATCTCAAGAAGCACAGGATGCATGATGGAGAGAAAGAGAAAGAGCCGGTAGGTGTCACTCAAGGGACACAGGGACGTATAATCTTCCTGGATACTCAGGGGCACAGTGTGACTCATTCCAATTCCTGGCTACTCATATTCCTCCTTTTGGTCAGCATCACTTCAAGAGCTTGATCACCATTATTGACGGATGCCCTTCTAGTGAGAGACCGCCAGGATCACAAATGAGTGAGGCAATAAAAGAGATGATTTATGCATCTATAATTTTGTGACAAGTTGTGGGAGATGGATTTTGTAAATCTAACTCAAAAGTTAGCAGGACATTTCATGGAAAGTCAGGTTTAAAAGGCAGAGGAAACAGAGATGTAAACAACTTTTACATTAGTAGCCTCAATTTTTTCACAAATATCTGTATCCACACCCTTACATAATTCTTCTCTACATTGGCTTTGAACTTGATCATGGTATTTGGCTTCATGAATGAGACAATAGTGAATGTGATGCAAGTGAAAATCCCTGGTAAGCTTGGACTCTGAGAACACCACGGTAAGAAGCCTGTGCTATCAAGCTGTGGATGAGATGATAAGAAACACCTAGCTGGCAGCCTACCAAGAGCTGACAGGCAGATATGCCAAAAAAAAGTCTGAGATCATCCACACACCAGCTGGCTGCAATGTGTCAGAGAGCAAGGTAGTAAACATCCAAACAGCCCCAGGACGGAAGACTTGAGCAGCAGAACCACAGAATCGTGAGCTAAATGAAATGGCTGTTTACTTTAAATGAAAATTATTTTTTACTTTAAGCTTTGGGATGGTTTAATCACATAGTAAAAGCTATTGTTTCAGACAACTAGAAAAACAAGCAAAAATATTCACATACACTAAAATAGTATGTGTTCTTAGTTCCCATATAGACCCTTGGGCACTTAAGAGGGACCATGATGTAGGAAGGACTGCCTGGGCTGCCCAGCCAGAAAGAGTGGTGGACAGCTTCAGAGAATCCCATGTGTCAGAAGGGTAAGAAAGCAGAGAATCACCTTCATGCAACTAACAGTATAATATAAAAATAGCAGATTTTAGGAAAAACAGTATACCTTACCAGTGTGAGGTAGGATCACATGCAATGCCCTAATAATGAACCTGGCCAAGGCAAAGTGTGTCAATAGTCAGGAAGCAGCTTTGTTAATGGGGATAGGTAACAACAGGGAAACACCTGAATGGGCCGCCAATTTAAGACATAGGTAATACACGTTAAAATTCCCAAAGGATGCTGTAATAGTTGTGTGTGAATTTGGATATGCCATTGTACACAGATGTTTTGTCAAATACCCGTCTAGATGTTGTTGTGAAGGTGCTTTTAGATAAGATTAATATTTAAATCAGAAGCCACCATAATGTAGGAAGGCTTCATCTCATTACCCAAAAGCCTTAGAAAAACCAGACTGACTTACTCCACCTTAGTTATATTTGTCTCAAGAACCCGGATTTGGGGCCCAGTGAGATGGCTCAGCGGCGTAAGCGCCTGCCCGGCAAGCGCGAGGGCCCGAGTTCGACTCCCGGAACCCACATACGAAAAAGGGGCCGGTGATATCGCTCAGCGGCACGGGCGCCTGCTGGCGCGCGAGGTCCTGAGGTCGACCCCCGGTACCCACAAAAAAAAAAAAACCTGTATTAGTACAGATTTCAATACTATGTATACACATTCACCAAATATTACAAATACATAACAAAATAAGCAATGAAATGGTAGTGACCCCATATATTTTGAATTTCAAGAAAAGGGAAGATAAAAAACCTCAAAGATATACATGTGTATGTACCTGTACATATATACTACCTACGGTTGAAATCGACATTTTTCATATGTTACCAGAATAATGAAGGCATGAGAGTAATAAATCAATAACCACGGTACTTTTAAGAGCAAAGTTTATCTCATTACTTGTCTATCTAGCCAAGAAGCTGACATACACACAGACACTGTCAAATATTTAAAAGCTCAGGAACTGAACGATCACAAACAATCCTAAAACTGCTGGAAAAATTATTGTAGTTTTCCAATAAATAGGTTGAAACATTTTGTAAGAACAAGAATTTAGCAAACCAGTGAAATATAGTTAGCATATACAAATCAGTCATTTCATACACATAAAAAAATAACCAGTTTGTATATGTAATGGAAAAGAATACTCACATATAATACTAACAAAAAATTTGTGTCTCTCAAATGACAGTGATGTTCAACATTTTTTCATATATTTATTTATTTCCTGTTTGTACTTCTTCATCTGAAAAGTGTCTATTCATTTCAGATGCCCAATTTTGGATGGCGTTTTTTAATTTGGGAGGTTTGATTTTTTTTGAGTTCTTTATCTATTCTAGATAGTCCTTTGTCTGAGGAGCAGCTGGCAAAACCTTTTTCCTGAAGTGTGGCTTGTCTCTTCACTCTGTTGGTGATTTCCTTTGCTACGCAAAAGCTTTTTAATAAGAGGCCCCAGTTGTTGATTCTTTGTAACAGTTCCTGTGTTCCGGGTTGTTTCTGTTTTAATATTCAGAGTTTTAACCCATCTTGATTTTATTTTAGTGCATGGTGAGAGACATGGGTCTAGTTTAGTCTTTGGCATGTGGAAAGCCTGTTTTTCCAGCACCATTTATTAAAGAGGCTATCTTTCTTTCAGTGAAAGTGTTTGGCCCCTTTGTCAAAGATAAGGTGGCTAAGTGTGTTTGGAGTTGTGTCTGCACCCTCTAATCTGTTCCACTGATCCTCAGGTCTGTTTTTTTTTTTTTTTTTTTTTTTTTGCCAGTACCATGCTGTTTTTATCACAGTAGCATTGTAGTATAATTTCAAGTCAGGGATTGTGATGTCCCATCTTGCCTTTGTTGCCCACAGCACAGTTTGTAATAGCTAAATCTTGGAAACAACCCAAATGCCCCTCAACCAATGAATGGATAAAGAAGATGTGTTTTTTTAATATACAATGGAGTACTACTTTGCCATAAAGAAGGATAAAATTGAGACATTTCTAGGTAAATGGATGCTCCTTGAGACGGTACTCTTAAGTGAAATAAATCATACACACATATTCAAATATTGCATGGTTTCTGTGGTGTGAGAAGCTGAAAGTGTAAATAAGGACTAAAATGTATAATAGATATTGTGAAATAGGAAGAAAATGTTCAAATGAGAAGAGGAACTAAGGAGGGGCAAAGGGAGAAAAGAAGAAAGGGAAAAGAAGGTAAAAATTGAAACAAAGTTTTTGTAAGTAAGGAGGAGAAGAGAGGAAGGAGGGAGGGGAGGAGAATGGGAAAAAAGGAAAAGTCAAGATATGTCATGTACTGGTACAAATTCCCTATGATGAATGTGATCATTATGTATATCTAAAATGTACCAATAAAATTAATTAATTAAAAAATAGGGCCGGTGAGATGGCTCAGAGGCATATGCGCCTGCCTGGCAAGCACGAGGGCCCGAGTTCAACTCCTGGAACCCACATATGAAAAAAAGGGCCGGTGATATCGCTCAGCGGCACGGGCGCCTGCTGGTGCACGAGGTCCTGAGGTTGACCCCCGGTACCCACAAAAAAAAAAAAAAATAATAATAATAATAATTAGGATAAGCTTAGTAAGAAATGTGCAAAACTTCTATGAAGAAAACATTAAAGTACTCCCAAAAGACAAGAAATCAAATTTCAATAAATGGAAAGACACAACATTTTCATAAATAGCAGATTCAACTCTCATAATGGAAATGGAGAACACAGGAAGGAGCAAGTTTGATAGGAAGAAAAAACAGGGCTCCATGCTGATGGTATGAAGTGTGATCCTTCACGGGAGAGGCCAGAGGGGCACCATGGAGATGGACTATGGGAGTCCTTGGCATGTGTCACCTAGCAACAGTGTGTGGATGGACAGAATATAGGCATTTTGGGACATTCCAAAATGTACAAATTACATGAAGAGTGAAGAGCCATGGCAGGCCACTGAAACCAAACCAATGGTCGATGAAAAAAGAAGGAAGGATGAGTACGATATCTCCAAGGCCAAAGCGAGTCAGTCATTCAAGGAAGGAAATGTGCATCCTTTATTCCTAGTACCTGGTCCATAGTGAGAATTTTTTAAAATATTGTTAAATGAATGAAAGTATAAATGAATCAGTAAAGAAATGGATTTTTCTTACAATAATATACATTATCAAAGTGAAGTCAAGACATCAAAGAAAGCAAATATTTTGGACTAATCTTGTATGTTTGTATTACAACTATATGTAAATGTATATGTGCATCAATATAACTAAAAATAACCTTAAATGTAACTAAAAGTTCAAATCCAGCTTCATTTTGAAAGAATTTCAATGTGATTAAATGTCTAATAGTACTAAAGACTCTAGTAAAATAATCTGCTGAATGTCCACTGAATTGCTATAATAGGAGTGAAAAGGTATTAAGTGTTAAGCTAATGAAATATTGAACACTAAATGCATAAATAATAATGGATTCACTGATCTTGGATAAGACCCTGAAGATCATGCATCTCTCTCATTCTTTCTCTAGAAGGGTCACAAGAACCTGCTCTCTTAGAATTAGTCTCTTCCTCCAACTTCCTATAAAACCCTCTTTCAACAAACTATTGTTATCTAGAACTTCAAATGATGCCTTAGCTACCAAACATAGGTTAGAAACCAGATAAAGAACAGACGAGGTTAGAACTGGATGTGGCATTATAAGGGGCGAGCAAAATATATGCTGAGTATTTAAATTAAACAACTTCATTACAGTAAAAAACACACTATCATTAATCTCCCCTAAAATATTCTCACTTGCTTTGAACACATTTATCCCATTGTTCTTGCCACTTTCTGATGAAGTCCTGTAAGTCCTTTTTATGAGATGTGGTAAAAAAGTCTGGTGAATGCCGCCGTTGTGTCCCATCCATAGAAAAAGCAGGCTCACAAAACACTTACAGTGAGTTTTTATCCATCTTATTCACTGGATCTGGCACCAAGCAACTTCTGGCTCTTTCACAAAGTCAAAATGATGATGAAAGGTAAATGTCTTGAATTAATTCAGGGCACTGAGGCAGCCATGACAATGCAATTAAAGACACTCAAGAAAGAGGACTTCCAGAACTGCTTCAGAAGATAGCAAGAATAATGGGATAAATGTTTTTGAAGCAAGAGGGTGCATTTTGAGGGGGATTAATAGCAACATGTCTTTTACTGTAATACATTTTTAAAATTTAGGGCCGGTGAGATGGCTCAGTGGCGTAAGCGCCTGCCTTGCAAGCGCGAGGGCCCGAGTTCGACTCCTGGATCCCACATACGAAAAAGGGGCCAGTGATATCGCTCAGCGGCACGGGCGCCTGCTGGCGCGCGAGGTCCTGAGGTCGACCCCGTTACCCACAAAAAAAAAAAAAAAAAATTTAAATATTCACCATGTGCTTTGATCACACCTTATACTTAGTCTTTATTCACAAACAGCTCCAAAGTAGTATGATCGATTTCATATATTCAGCCGCCAAAGTAACTATCATAATGTCAGCTACACAGTTAACCATATTTAATTAAGTTCAGAACTGTTACCAGATTTATTCATTTTCTGTATGTATAATCTGTTATATATTCAAAACAATCATAGATGTTTACTTTTCTTAAAACTTAGTAAAAGAGCCTGTTTTTTTCATTCAAAGTAAAGCCAAATCAAAAAATAAAAAGTAATTTTCAGCCTATCATACATATGATTTAAGAATGTATATGTCATCTGGGATACGATTTATCTCTTCATACACATTGTAATGAAGCTTTACAAGTTGCTTAAACTATCGAGCCAGGCAAGAACATAAGTTTTTCATACATGTTATATAGCTAAAATGAGATCCCACATGTAAATTACAAATAGTGAGTGTTTCTTACCAGTTTATTATATTGTATTTGTAAATACTTTTCTTCCTTCTCAAACTATTACTGAAGTATATCTTCAGTCTTTAACTTACAGAAACAACTTTGAAATTCCCTTAAACTTTTCATCTATAATATTCTCTGCCAATCAGTACTTCTCTAGTTATTGCTGACTATGCCAATCTGTGGTAGCACTGGGATCATTGGATGGGGTGCTGCAGTTTACACACATCAGGCATGCCCCTGGGGTGGGGCTGAAATGTGAACTCCCTACAAGTGTGGCTTTCTTTCCTTATAATTATCTTCTCTTTTCACTTAGTAATTATATGACACTGACAATAGCTGCTTCATCTTTACTTAATTGTTTTAAAGCCATAAAACCTGCTATGATATTTTAAAAACTCACGTAAGTGAACAAGGGGTGCATACAGGCCTTATGTACAGAATTTCGCCAGCATTTTCTGATGGCATGGCTTAGAAAGTTATCTCGCAATGAGGAAAAAATTACAAACCTTGTATCTCCAGCTCCTGAATTCTAAAAAATCCTGAGGTGGTAATCACAAGAGGCCACAGCAAAACATGCCAACCTCCTTCCCAAACGATGAGAAGGGGTGTTGTGTAGATGAGTGCACCTCTGTCCTCTACTGTCTCATTCCCAGTCACCCGGAACCCCACTTTTCAAAAGCCATTGTTTTTGTTTCTCAGCATCTTCTTTATAAACAACAGAGAACTGCTTATTTTCATTTCAGTGATGTGAGTTTTCTGCCACAGATGAAGGGTTTTACATTATGTATTTGAAAGGCATTAAATGCCTCACATAGGTGGGCATTTGTTCCAAACAATGCAAAATGTCATGGGGAGAAACTGCTGCCGCGCTGTGGGAATTAGTGCTGTGCTGCAGAACTGACATGAGGGCTACCAGAGTTAATGAGTTTGTGACTTAAAGAAGAGCATTGAACACACACATGCACACACACAGACACATGCACCATGTTCACCTGACAAAAATTCAGGATTAGAAATGACATATTGCTTTCAAACCTCATTCAAAAATAGAGTTAAGGTAAAATTACACATTATTAAGATTTTTGTTTATGTTTTTTACAACGAATATTTTCATGACTTCATAATCACTTGCTATAAATTATTTACAATTAATTATGGATATATAATCAATATACATAATTAATTATACAATCAATTATATATCTATATATCATCCTTTCTAACAATAACCCATAATCTGAATCAAATAATGCAAATTAGAACTTTAAATATGTAAAAAGTTGTAAAAATATACATTTCAGTTAAATGTTTGTTAACTGACAAAATTTGTGTGAATATTAAAAGCAGAGTTCAAATTTAATTATAACTTCTCAGGAGGTTTGCTTGCTTAGCATATTAAATAGCCCTGAGAAAACGTATTTCTTAAAGCCACAAAGAAAAAAAATTCTAGCAATGGGAAGTGATTTATTTACCTGGATCTTCTATAGTTAAGTTCTTTATTAACCACTGAACAATGTCTGACCCTAGAAAAAGAAAAAAGAAAAACACAAATAGATGTGAACATTTTGGTTATACATGTTAACTTTAAGAATGTTCCACTATTGGTACTCACATTAGTAAAAAATTTTCCAATTTCTACAGTAACAGTTGGAGTAGTGAAAATGCCAAGTGTGAATACATTTTTCAATGAGCCAAGGTGCACCCTAGTACATTAAATACACTTACTTGAATATATTCAAATATAAATATAGGTATCAGCTAGTGAATTATTACTCAGTGTATTTTCATAGATCTATTTAAACATAAATAAAGGTTTAACCTATTAAAAGTAGGTAAAGTGATTCATTCATCAAACAAATGTTCACTGCCTGTCTACCATGTTTCAGGGACAATTCTCAGAATGGACTAACCAATGCTTACGTAGGATAATCCCTGTTCCAGTTTAGTGTCCCACTGTATCCTTGCCCTCATTGTCGAACTAAGCCAGATTTGATTCCGGCGTTTGAACACTTCTGTGCACATCAGGCCTCTGTGTGCTTACAGCACTCTGCTCTCGGATTGACATGCCTTCTCACTATTTTCAAGATCTCTGAGATTCGTGGACACACTAGAGCTCTCCTTGGCTCTCATCTTTGTCTTCTGAATTTTCAACTCCTGCCATGAACCTTCACTTGAATGTCTGTAGACTTTTACTTCTGAGGTGGATCACACCACCTCACAACTGTTTATTTGATTAAAGCCATAGGGGATGAACCCTGAGGCAGGTTTTCATATTCATCTTTGATTATCTGAAGCAAAGCAACTGCTTAATAAAGTGTGATGAATAAAAAACATAAGTATATTTCCACTTCCTACAGAAGAGACAAAGGTGTGTCTGCAGAAAACAGTGTTTGAACTAGATTTTGAAGTGCATATTGTGATGTATGAAAACAAAAATTTAATCACTGAGGAGCTCTATGAAAAAGTTAAAAAGTAGAAAATGGTAGATACTATATATTATATATGTTCTATATTTTGAGTGCTGGTAATAATAAGAATTTGAAGTAATAAAGGTATTACAGTGCATTCAGCAGGTCTAGAATATCAGTGAAGAATGCGGAGTTTTTCCCCCTATAAGTGAGGCAGAAAAAGAGACAGGCAATGTTTTGAGCAGAGGAATGACATCAAGTGACTTTAAGGAAACCGACTGGCGTTACATGTGGGATGCCTTAAACTAATCAAAAAGAAACTAGAGCAGTCAATATTTCTACTAGTTGCAATCCAGGATTGAGAAGTAGATTCAAACTTAAATCTCTAATAATATAGAATTTAACATGCAGCATTGCAGCCAGGATGGCTGTAGAAAGGATGGGTGTAGCCACCATTCCAGCAATTTCCAGCTATGTATATATTTAATGAATAAAAAAGTAGCTCTCCTAAAATTTTTCATGTAAAATATAAATGCTGAGAGTTTTTAAAAAATCTTTATTCTGGAAAACTCAAGGGAATGTGCAGTTTTTGACCCTTCACTTTGACTACAGCCTATAGTTTTGCCCTGGTCAGTATCACCCTCCTGTTTTGAGTTCTTAAGTGTATATGTTACTTTTAGAGTTACAAAGTTATGTGTTCTTGCTACTTGGCAGAAGCAGTAGAGGTTTTATGATTGGATAACCCTAGTAATATATGAGAAATATATTAAAATAAGCAAAAACAAGCAAAGTTCCTCCTCACTATAGTGCTCATAGTTCTCCACATGCCATATTGATTCTGTCTTCATGGTTTTGGTAATCTTTCTCCATCTCCATCTCTTTTTCCCACAGCTAATCCCAACTGACATTCAGTTTAGACATTAGCTACCCTAGAAAGCCTATTCTTTCCCCTTTCAAGCCATCTTACTAGGTAAGGTGTTTCTCCTTTGTCCTGTTAACATCCTCATAATTCGTCTCACTTCACAATGGTTTCATCATCCTCTCTTTATGTTTTAACTCTTTTGTTTTCTACCAACAGTCCCTAGGAAGCAAGAAATGTGTGTTGTTCGTCTTTGGGTCCCAAACACCCACACTAGTGCCTGACATGTAAGATGCAATCAGAAAATGTTGAAAGAACTGATGTATGAATATTGAGACTCTCTTGCCCTAGTCCTACTTTAAGAGCATTTACCAAAGGATGGCATGCCTTATACAAAGAATATTCTATCAGCATGTCATTTTCAGCTATTATCATAATCTTTCATAGACGTTTTAACATGTCTTTTCTACGGCCAATTCATCACGCCATTCATAACTAGAACAAAGAGATCAAAGATATTTGGGCATCAATACTGATTCCTCACCCATGCTATGGACTGATGGAAAGGCCCTCCCACCTCGCCCCACTGCAGGGACAAAAGGCTGCACCAGGCTCTGTCGTGAGCCTGTAGGACTTCTGCTCCTGTCCGAGTCCCTCCACAGATGAGTGTACTTCTTCAGGCCAGATGTCAACCAGAGCTATCCACACGCTGAACGTGAATTCGAGGTCCACGCAAACACTAAGCATTCGTTAAAAAGGAAAATCCTGCAAAACTTTTGTAAATATGATAAAGGAGGACTTGTTAAGCCCCCCATAATGTTACAAATTTGATCTGTATCTTTTACTAAAGTAAATTTTTCATAACTCTTGCTAACATCACTAATGAAAATGTTGGCTGTTAATTATAATAAAAGGGGCTCATCTTATTCCTATGGCAAAGACATTGATCTTTGCAATGTTTCTCATTCAGGAAAATAAACAGCCCTTTGCACTGCCTGCATACTCTTGATGCCTCAGGACCACATAGACACAATAATGGCAATATGATCATATTTTTTATTTAGAGAATACCATAAGTAACCTATATAATTGTTGGAATAACTTCTTAAAATCTCTTACAAAATAAAAGATACATATCTATCTAGAAAATATTTTACATTATTCTTAGTTTCTTGAAATAATCATCGAGTAGCATGTAATGAATGCTTGTGCAATTTCTGTGGAAGTCTGGCTGCAAAGCTGCTCCTTTAGTGACAAGAAGAAAAGTCCATGGAGCAAGGCGGATTCACTCACCCATGATTCCTGAGGGAGGAAAAATTATCTTACTCATCCATTCCTCCCATTCTCTTCCGCAACACAGGTCAGCAGTAAATGTTTAGTGATGCTATGACTCAGTGTTTATAGGCATATACTTTATCTATAAAGACCCAAAATGCCCAAAATAATCAGTTCTAGCTATGATTAGCACTTTATGACACCCAGTGTATCCCTAATTGTCATAATTTCTGAAACTCTCCATGCAAAAACAATTTTAACTGAGTTTAATTTTTAAAAGCTGCAAAAATTCTCTAAGATTTGAGAAACAGAAGGATTTAAAAAACCAGCCTACCACACTTTTGTAGAGTTAAAATAATGAACAGAATTTTCTTCAATTTTCAAAGTAATTAGTTTGTAATTATCTAAGACCAACATACTGTTTCTGATTCTTACTTGTGTTCCCACTGGCCAACATATCCTACTCAGAGTTTTAAATGGGCCTACAAGGCCCTTGTCACATCTGAGGATTGAAGAATGCAACTGGCAACCGAAGGAATAGGAGAGACTGACCCCAGTCCAACTGTAATCTGTGTTGTCTAAACAACCTGCTGATCCAATAAATCTCAGCACTGGTGAAAGTCTGGATATTACCAGTTAATTTCCTAAGTCTAAATCTGTCTGCCTTTGGCCAAAAGGGGGGCCTGAAAAAGAGAAAAGAAGCCCCTGCTTCCAGGAGCAGACTGGGCCCTCACAGCAGGCAGAATTTTCCTGTTAAACATGAACAATTTTATAGAACATTAACATCAGACGAGGTCACTGACCGTGATCCCTTCCCTTTGATTCCAGGCAACTTTTAGCAAAGTCTGTCATTCATAGATTTATGTCTTTACATTTTTCATTACAATCAATAGTGGCCTGATGAATAAACTCAAGTTTTGTTGTCATTATGACCATGATCTATGGAGACAAAAGCAGATCTGAACACAGACAGAACACAGACATGGCCCATGCTGAAAAGTACCAGTTGTAATCCATCCTAGCCAATACGAGCAACGACTGCTACCAATCCCACACTTAGTCTTTCTTCCCTTTTTCCTTTTCCCTTTTCCTTTTTCTCCCCAACTCCCATTCTTTTTCTTTGTGGTACTGCGGATTTAACCCATCAATCTTCACATGCTAGGTAAGTGCCCTACTGCTGAGCTATACCCCTAGCCCTACCATACTCGGCCTTTCTAATGTGCTCCTCTAGATGAAATGCTAATACATTTATACCCAATCATAGAATTGCCCCTATTGTTGACAGCTTCCAACCTTGTGCAAAGTCCTGCTTTTTCAAGTCTTCTTCGAAAGTACCCAAGTCCGAATCCCATAATAGGTTCTTCCTAACAACTGCTACAGAATCACTCCATGAATCCTTCTGTGCATTTTCATTCATGAGAACCAGTAATAAACTAGACTTTGTTAATTTATAAATATGTTGCTGGTGGTCCTTGGCTAGAGGGCATCAACTGTTTCAAATTTATGTAAATTTTTTTTTTAATGTGGGTACCAGGAGTCGAACTCAGGACCTCGCGTTTGACAGCAGGCGCTTATGCCACTGGGCAATATCATCGGCCCTTTTTTTCCTTTATGTGGGTACCAGAAGTCAAACTCAGGACCTCGCGCTTGCTAGGCAGGAGCTTATGCCACTGAGCCATCTCACCAGCCCCAAATTTATGTAAATTTATCTAATATCTAAGATTAATACAACGACAACAAAATTTGAGTTTCTTCATCAGGCCACTATTGATTGTAATGAAAAGTATAAAAACAAATGAAATGAAAGACTGCTAAAAGTTGACTAGAATCAAAGGGAAGGGATACGTTTGGGCCTCAAAGACAAATGGAAGCAGTAATTCTGATGTTGGCAGAACTTTCTCTCCTGATCTCACTTTGGCTCTCTTCTGGAGACCTTTATTTCTACCTAAAAAATAACCTGTGCTATTTCTTCTCCTCAAAATGGGCTAGGAAGCCTCATAGCTCCTGGGATTACATCTCTGCAACTGAAGCCAGCAAGTAATTTGAGGCTGAAATTGTGTAATCTCAGTTTCCAGCTCCTGCTGGGGGGTCTCAGCTGGGGGGGAAGTATCCATTCCTCTATCCATCAAATGTGATGAAAAGGCAGGATTGTAGTACATAAATATAGCTGTGTTGGTTGGAGCCATGGAGAGAAACATTTTCCAGCAAAAATGGGTACCTGGCAGACAAAACAATGGATGGAAGCCAAAGCTTCTTTCCAGTTTCTGCACCTCTCATATTTCCATCAGAAACAAACAAACAAACACAAACAAACAAACAAAAACAAATGCAGAAACAAGAAGATGGACCTCAAATGCATAATGTCAAATTTTGAATGAAATGAATATGCAGTTCTGCCTCGTTATGAATACGAATGAGATTTGTTCTATAGAATTATTATATTCCTGAAAAGCAAAGTGTGAATACACTTTTGCACGTGAATAAAGCCAAACTTTATGTGCAGTAAAAGACTATTTAATGGAATTTTCTGGTGTGTTTGTGATTGTGTATTTTTATGAGTGTGTATTCTCTTAGGTAAAGACTTTATTTTGTTAAATAAAGAATTAACATCCAGAGTATTATCTTTCTGTAATTATATACATCAAGTAAATTTAAAGACAATTAGGTTTCCATACAGTTGAAATAAACTATTAATCACAGTTTGAAACTGGGTCAAACTTATGATGGAAAGTGCATCTTCTAAACATCCATAGCTGACACCTATGACATCTAAAGGCTGATGGAAGCATAATAATCAAAACAAATATGATTCTTTTCAGTAAATATGAGATACTTTTTAAGTTTACATTAAAGAAAAAAGAATTAAAAAGAATTAAGATAGTTTGCACATGTACCAACTCCACATGTCTTGCAAACATGTACTAATAAAAAATATAGAAGAGAGATAATTTAGATGCAATTGTAGGTATAATGACAAAAACAATTATCTGGTTGATCGTATTTTCTTTCCAAATCTTTGCTGTTCAGAGTCCTATGACCCTTGTCCTGAAGGCAGAATCACAGAAAATGTTGAGCACTGTAAATATCACTTGAATTGGCAAATCATGGAAACAGAAACCCAATATTCATTGTAATTACCACTAGTGTGCTCTGAGGATAGGAAGAATGAAAATGTACTCCCTACCCTCTGACAAAGTACAATGAAAACAAATTAGAGATTGGGGATAGAGTTCATTGGTTGCTTCTTGAGTTGATATTTAATCAAGATTATGGGAGTTTAACTGGGTTTTTAACCTTCGTTGTGTAAGTTTTAAAAACTATAAAAACATCGATTCATACACAGGGATTTTGGATTTCTTCAAAGTCTAAGCAGATTTATAGACAGGCAGCAAAAACAGCAAGGCAACAAAGATGAGAATAATGATGGATAAATGGCAATTAAAATGACCCTGAAGATTGTTTCCCACTCTTTTGTACAGCTCAGGATAATTACTGACCAAACAGAGCAGGTTTCTACAAATCATGAGGACAGAAAACATTTCCATCACCACAAAGATCCAGCATGATGCCCAACTGTAGTCACTCCCACTCATCTATTAGCAAACACTGATCCATTCTCCAATTCAACAATCTTGCCACTTCAAGTGTGCCATGGAAATGGAGACATACAGTATACAGCCTTTTTGAGATTGTTTTTCTGTTCCACACAGTATAATTCTCTGAAATTTATCTAGGTTGTTGCATATATCAATAACTTTTTTATTTCTGAGAATTATTATGTGGGATGGATATACTACAGTGTGTTTTATCTCTTGCTTGTTGAGGCATATAGGTAGGTCCTCAGTTCTGGATATTATGGATAAAGATGCCATAAACGTTTGTGTACAAGCTTTTGTATAAATATAAATCTTTATTTCTGGTATAAGTGTCTAGTAGTTCAGTTGATGGGCTGTAAAGTAGTTGTATGTTTAATTTTTTAAAGAAGCAGCCAAACTATTTCCCAGATTGGCTATGGCCCACCATTGTGTGAGTGGTTCAGTTTGAGATTCTTCAAATCCTTGCCAGCACTTGGTGGTGTCACTATTTTTTATTTTAATCATTCTAATTTAGTATGTGTTGGTATACATTATAGTTTTAATTTGCAAGCCCTTGATAACTAATGGTGCTGAACATGGTTGCATATACTTATTTGATGTAGCTGTCTCCTCTACTCCAAAATGTGATTTCGTATTTGTTGCCCTTTTTTGATTGGATATTTTTACTGTTGGTTTTCAGACTTCTTCATTCCTCCTGCCTCTTCCCTTTCTTCTCCTTCTCCTTCCTTCTCATTCTCCTCCTCCTCCTTCCTCCCTCTCCCTTTTTCCCTCTCTCTCTTCTTCCCTTCCTCTCTTTCTCTCTCTACCCTTCTCTTGCACTATTTCTTAAAAAACTTACCTTTCCTCAACTGAATTGCTTTTCTCTGCTATTTCAATTTCGGTGTTCTTTATTCTCCCTGATCTATGCATTATCCCTCTACCAATATTAGTGTTGATTAATAGTTATATAATGTAGTGAATATATTATAAAATAAATTTCTCCTACATTATTCTTTTCTGCAAAACTATTTTAACTATTCTATTATCTTTGCTTTCCTTATAAATTTTAGAATTATCATGTCTTTATATACAAAAATTCTCTTACTTGAATGTTGATTGGAATTGCATTAAATTTGTGCAACAATTTTGGAGAAATTGACATCTGTATAATGTTCAATCTTCAAATCCATGAATATAGCATGTTTCTTCATTTATTTACATCTTTAATTTCTTTCACCAGTATTTTGGAACTTTCAGCATGTAAGTCCTGTATGTACTTTAAGGTCACACTTAAGTATTTAATTTTATATTCACACTTAAGTATTTAAGGTTGGAGTGATTTTAATGGTAAGTAAGAGATAAGATATGAACATCTGCGTTTAACTATCTAAAGGAAACTTTGTTCAGAGGAGATTACCCTCTGGTTCTGAGAATGAAAATCTGATAGTGGTACCAATCCACAACTTGGGTGCTTATTGAAGAGGCAAAGAATTGGATTCCCTTACATTTTAACATTTCCAACAAAATGCACATGAATTTAAACATAGAATGCAAAAGCAACAGATCCTGTTGTGTTCCTATCTCACACACACCAGGAGAAAGTCCCAAATGGATTAAGAACCCTGCTCTGTAATTATCACTTCCTGACAAGCGCAACACTCGAAAAGAAACAACTGCTGCTCATATGTAATATGCCATGAATTGAACTAAATTGTAGGATTGTTCTTATTCTGTTCTTCTCCCTAGAGGCCAAGAGACAGAAATTAAATTAAGATACATAGAAAAAAGCTTAACTTGTCTTTTAGAAACACACACACACACACCGTTAACATTCATAAGACTGGCCCCTTTGTGCTCTTGTGTCTTTCAAATTAATGTTTTTCTTGGCCAAAACACCAATTCCTGCTGATCCTATCAGTGGGTCTCATCTGGAAATCTCAGCACCAAGGATGTCCCGACAGGGAAAATATGCAGCCTGCCTCCAGTGCGAGAGGTCTGAGCATCATCAACCTTGATCTTCTCATCGGAAATGCTGTCACCACTTTTCTTCCCACATGCTTTTCCCTCCGTCAGTGTGGCCCTATGCCTGGTGAATCCGTACGATAGGATACTTTTCATAAATCACATAAATCAGCACACAGATGGTTTTGGCCTTCAACCAGGACTACTACGTGTTTTATTTTAACTAAACTGAGTACATAACTCTAATGAAACAAAAGGAGATTTTGTTTTGTCTCAAGCAGATAAAAGCTTTTAGAAGGGGGCTGAGGGATCCTGCTTCCTAGGAGAGCTAATTCTTTGGGATGAGTTAAGAAAAAAGTGGGTTTTGTATTTTAATCTTTTAAAAAATTCTTGTATTGCAATAGTCCACAGAAAGTACTTATTTTATTAGCACAAAAGGAGAAGTGCTCATCTTTCAAGAGTAATACTGTTAGGCTTGGGGTCCGCAGGCAGAAGCGCATAGGTGCTATTTTCATCTGACACTGGGCAGAGGAGCTTCAGGGAATGGCAGACAGCAAAGCAGGGTAACTTCAGTAAAGAAGCAATGGAACCTGGCTGTCTCTAAGGGAGGAAGAACTATGAGAGATGGGAGAGATGGAAAAGCTCTGGGGTCTCTTGAGACTTGGACATGGAAGCCAGGTATAACTTAAGACTTAAGTTGTCCGCCAGGGACTCTGTACAGTGGGAACTGAGGGACTTGCAGATGTGAGTGACCAGTTACAGACAACAACAGCAATAGGTAGTGGGGAAGGTGACATCACACTGACCTTACTAAGAGAATAGACGAGGGGCTGCTGCCAGTGCTGGAGAACTGAAGAGTGGATGCAGCTAAGGTAGAGCCCAGGACCCAAAGACATAGCAGGACATTACTATTCAGTCAAGCCAAACAAGAACCAGAAGCCAGCCAAGTCCCAGGCTCCTCTACAAACAGCCTCCCCTCCTGCACTGGAATGCTGTTCAAGGAAGGGAAAAGGGACGTGCACTCGAGAAGAAGCTTTAACCCAAATGACAGTAAGTCACTCGGAAGCAGCAAGGGACCATAAGTGTTCCATTACACATAACAGGCAAGATTAAGGAACATTTCCAGGCTTTCTCTATCCCTTTTCCTAACTCTTCATCAATAAATGGAATAGGGCACATGAGGAAATTCAGATCAGTTATACAGAAACACAAGTGTACTCTGCTTATTGTCATTGTTTCAGTAACGGTCAATTTTAAACAAGGTACACCAGGCATCTGAAAGGGATGCTCCACTCTGCTTCATATCTCTGAAGGTTTGACTACTGCCTCTTCTCTGCTGGTGACAAAATGCCACTCAGTAAATACACCTCTGCTCACTCTTGCAGCACAAAAGGAAACAACCTTGTCAACAGATTTAAGAAGCTGCTTACCAAAAAGTGGAACAATAGAGATATTACATAAAACCAGCTCCTCAGTGTCATGCTACATAATTAAAATGACACTCCCATATCATATCAGTAAGGTACATAATGACAGAAAGAGACAAAGGAAGGTAATGGCACTCCTGAGAGTCAGAATAGTAAGGAAGCTTTCAGCTTGATAAAGTAATTAACCTTGTTAAACCCTACTCTCAGTAAAATCCCAATAAGCGGCATTACAAGCACAATGTCCTTCTCGAAGAATCTCACTGCCATCGGGCATTCACGAAACAAGCTGTAGCGGAGGCCTCTTCTAGGTAATGGCCTTCAAAACACTGTCTCTAGAAAAGTCCGAGCTGTCAAATTTCAGTTTCACATCAGCAAACCTATACGTTCACCTCTCCTCTTCGTGAAAATATTATTTTTTCTTTCACAGTCTTTCCCTATCAGTAACTTTCAAGTTTTAAGTCTTCAAATACAGACAAGATAGGGCAATAGTACCTACCTATAAAACCCACATCACCTCCATCTATGCATGCTCTCCTTTTACAGCCAATTCTCACTGTATAAAATGTGAGTCTATCTGAAAATCAGGTAACATTTTCTAAATAGAATCTCTATGTATTTAGGAAATTATGTTCTCTACATATTTAAGATAATGACCCAGAATTTGTAGATTTGTCTCATAAGATTATCGATGGAAATCATTTGTAGACCATGATGAAGAGTTGGAGCCTACATCAAATACTAACAAATATTTGATATGTAAATTAGGGTGTTAATTTATGATATTAACTGCATTACATTACCTTTATACAATGTTATCTAAGGGTCAAATTTTAAATATTAATGGTTCACATCACACTTCGTAAGTTTTAATGTATGAATTTAGTATGTTGTTTTTGCCATTACCATAAAGTGAATTTATGTAATTTAATTAAAGCAATGACAATTATATATTTAAAGTAATTTCATTCTGACAATTTATCCTTTAAAATAAAAAAATTTTTAAAATTTTCCTTTTTAGTGGACAATTTTAAGATATGTGTTACAAGAATCAGCTCAGATCAGAAAGAGACATGGACTTCTTCTAATTTCCCAGTTGTCCTTTACATAAATAAAGGATTACACTATAGTAAGATACCTCTGTAAGAACAAACACACAGAATGTTACTCTCTCTTATATCAGCTAAGCCATTTGTTATATAACCAGGTTTGAATTTATTAGTTACTAAAAAATGCTTACTTAAAATTTAACCTAGAATTTGGCAGACTTACCTCATAAGACTAATAGTGGAAATCATTGTAGGGTATGAGGTAGGGTGGGATAATATGTAGTATGAAAAATGAGGAAGAGTTGGAGCCTAATCTTATCAAAGCAAGCTTAAATTCCTCAGCAAAAACTTTCAAGAAAACTCATAATAACATGAAAACAAGATGAGCTGCAGAAAGTTTACATGACCGTAATACACATCAAGTTAGAGAGAGAACTGGGACCAGAACATTTTTTCCTTCTCATACATAGCATTTATTTGAGTCTATATTTAAAGTAGAATTTTCAGAGTATATTGTGGTCTAACTCTTTTAGTCCCATCTGATAATTTCTATCTTTAGGTGGTATGTTCATATTATTCATATTGAAAGATATTATCAATAGATTAAGAGCAAAATTTATCATCATTGTACCTGTTTTCTACTTATTGCCTTTATTTATATCCTCCTCTTTTACTTCTACTTTTTTAATTGAGCACTTTATATGATTCTATTTTATCTCCTCTTTTGGTGTATTATTTATTTATTTATTTATTTTTAAGTGGGTACCGGGAGTCGACCTCAGGACCTCGCACTTGCCAGCAGGCGCTTTTGCCGCTGAGCAATATCACTGGCCCTTGGTGTATAATTTATGCTTATATTTATAGCATTTTCATGTTTGCCCTAGAACTGATAGTATAAATTTTTGAATAATCTAAATCTACCTTAAATTAACACAATAGTTCATTAGAAGTACAAGTACCTAATAATAGAAAATTCCTACATCACCCCTTTTCTTTGTGACACTGTTGTCATTTAATTCACTTATAAATATACTATTGTCACCAAAAATAGTGCTACTACTATTGCTTTACAAAGTTGTATTGTGGATAAATTAACAATATAAAAATATATTGTTGTTTCTTTTCAATCCTACTTATCTTTCTGTTGTTTATTTTTTTTTCCCCATTAGGAACTAACATGTTAACCATGATTATTTAAAATTCTCTGTCTGATAATTTTAATGTTTTATATTTCAGTCAGTTCTTACGATTACTTTGTTTCTTTAGACTGTGCTTCTTTTTTATGTTTTTTTTTAATGCCTTGTAATTTTTTGCTGAAAGCCAAATATATTGTATCAGGTAATAGAAACTGAGATAAACAGACAGTGTAAGGATTTTTGTTAATGTAGCTATGAGTTAGGATGTCTTTAACATTTATCGGAGCTAGTGGTAATCACAGACATTAAATTCCTTTAGTATTTTGTTTTTTACTGTCTTGAGTTGGGGCTATTTTTGGTACCGCTCTTCAGAAACGCTGTGTTTTGGGGGGCATTCAGCTGGGAAACACTGTTTCAGTACTGCGGGGTTATTGGTGCGTTGGTTAGGCAGAGTGTAAGGGGAGCTCTCTCTAATCTTCTGATTAAGCCTCACGTGGAGGGATTGTTTCTTGGGGTTGTAGCCCTCAAAGTTGCTCTCACTCCTCCCCCATGGCATTTAGCCCCTCTGGAAGATAAAACAGGTAAAATTCCTAAAAGACATAGATGTAGGCAAAGACTTTCTGAACAGAACCACAATTTCACAAGAAATAGTGCCAAGAATCAACAAAGGAGATTGTATCAAATTAAAAAGTTTCTGCACAGCAAAGGAAACAACAAATAGAGTGAAGAGATAATCTATGGAAAGGGAAAAAGAACATTGGCCAGTTATTCCTTAATAAAGGACTAATATCAAGAATATATAAAGAACAAAAAAAAAAAAAAAAAGACTCCCCCAAATAAAACACCCAATAAAAAAATGGGCAACTTAAATGAATAGACACTTCTTAGATGAAGTACAAATGGCCAATAAATACGTGAAAAAATCTTCAACATCATTGCTCATTAGAGAAATGCAAATTAAAACAACACTGAGGGCCGGTGAGATGGCTCAGCAGCCTAAGCGCCTGCCTGGCAAGCGCGAGGGCCCGAGTTCGACTCCCGGAACCCACATACGAAAAAAGGGCCGGTGATATCGCTCAGCATCACGGGTGCCTGCTGGTGCGAGAGGTCCTGAGGTTGACCCCCGGTACCCACAAAAAAACAAAAAAACCAAAAAAAACACTGAGATCCTATCTTATCCAGAAAGAATGGCTATCATAAAGAAATCAAATAACAACAATGCTGGCAAGGCTTCCGGGAAAAAGGAACCCTTCAGTACTATTGGTGGGAATTTAAACTAACACAATTGCCATGGAAATCAGTATGGAGATTCCTCAAAAAACTGAAAAGAGAAATTCCATTTGAGTGGCTATTCCCCTCCAGGCATCTTCCTGAAGGAGTTAAAGACATCATATTACAGAGCTACATGCATGCCCATCATTATAAAGGCACAATTTAGCATAACAGATAAATTTTGGAAGCAACCTATATAGCCATCAACACATTAACAGAAAAAGAAAATGTGGCATTTATGTACAATGGAGCACTACACTTCCATAAAGAAAAATAAACATGAGCAGTTTGTAGAATGGGTACACCTCGAGACCATAATGCTAAGTGAAATAAATCAGGCACACAAGCTTAAATATTGCATGGTTTCTTTTATATGAGCATCCAAAGTTTAAGCACAGAGCAAAATGCAGACAGATAACAGGAAAAATGGGGCTGCATCTTTTGCTAAAGGGAAGAGGACCAAGACACCGAGGAAAGGGGAAGGCTGGGAGGGGAAGAGCATGAGAAAGAATTAAGATGTTTTATGTATATGTACCAACTTCCCACAGCAAATGCCATCATTATGTAATGATGTATCAATAAAAATAAATTTTTTTTAAATGTTCTTATGAGTTTATAGAACTGTGCTGGATAAGCAGTGCTTTATGCGCTGTGTCCCTCTGGGTGAGCCCGTCTCCACAGGCTGGTATGACAGGTTAACTTAGGACCTCAGTAACCTGAGGCATACAAGAAAGGTCATAAATTTTTTAGTTTGTTCAGGTTTCTCTTGTTTTCAGAATGTGAGTTGCGACTTCAAAGTTCTTTGCATGTTGGAGATCAAAGCAGCAGTCTCATCTCTTCTTACCTGTGAGAATGTTAGCAAGCTCCTAAAGCTTCATATGACTTTTTAAATCTGATAAAATGTGTATAAAATGACTAGTCTCATGAAGTTGCCATGCGAGGATAACTACTAAAGCATCTAAAACAAAGCCTGGCTGGAAATAGGGATTCAGTCAATGTTATTCCTATCCCCTATAATGCCATGCAATTAACATGACTCAATTAAAAGAAATTAATTACTGATTTACCCACTTGATTTAGAGTAACATAAACATGGCATATTTTTATATTTAAATAGATTTTACTTTATAGTAAGGTGTCAACTAGCTACCTCATGGACCACATCCAAACAATCCAATGAATTGCTCTCTCCTAATCAGTTGATTAGGTGCTCCACCTAATAGATGCAATATGCATGTTTTAGCTTCCTAGGGATGCCACAAAAGTTACTGCAAACTTGATGGCTTCAGTAAACAGCAATATGCTCCCTCATAGTTCTGGAGAAGTCCAAAATCAAGGTGTTGGCAGAGCCAGACTTCTTCCAAGGCTCTGAAAAAAATCCTTTTTTCCCTCTTCCAGCCTCTACGGGTTCTAACTTTCCTTTTAGCTGTATAACTCCAAACTCTGCCTCTGCCTTCAGATGGTCTTCTTTATTTTTCTTTCTTATCCTTTACCCTAATAAAATTTATAGCTCACCCATATAATCCAGTATGATCTCATTGAAATCCTTAATTTAATTTCATCTGCAAAGACCCTTTTTTCCAAATAAGATCAAATTAACCAGTTCTGGGGCTTATGGTGTGGACACTTGAGGGGGTAATTAAAAACCCTCAAAAAGAGATTAGCTAAACCAATTTATCAGTTTTGTCAGAGAATTAATCTTCAAGTCCAGCATAAAGTTCTAGATTGCCTAGAAGATGAAGAAGTGTTTTTTAATTCTTTGACCAATATAATAGATTCCATGATACAACTATCAGAGGTAGAGACTCCAGCACACTTGATCAACTGTATCAGTTTTTCTCTCAAGTAGATCACAGTATTTTATTCACAGAGGCAATTTTGGATCACTCCTTCAAATAGAGAGGGATCAATATAGTTCTTACACTGTAAGTGGGAAATTAACACAAGTGTAATCCAGTTAATATCTACCATTTAATTAAATGCGGACAGAAAGACTCACAGTATTGGTAGAACTTATTAGGGCTGTCAACATCACTGTACTGCCTCATCTTCTTATTTTCTTTCTGAAATTTCAATCTCCAGCACCAAGGAAGTTTCATTTTGCATGCATCAGTGGCAATGAGCAATTTACACTTAGCTATCCTCTATAACAGGACAGCAGCTGTTGAGAGTCCTCTTTCTACTGTGATAAGCAGATTTGCTGTTTTATTCATGACTGGTGCAGTGCACACACCAGGGTGGGTGAAGGACTGGGTACAGAGGACAGCCAAGAGACAATATCCTACTTCTAAATAAACAAAAAAAAGATTATTTCAAAATTCAGCTTACGGTTTTCATTTCCAAGGTCTGTAATTCATTTTCAAAATGTTTGGATATTCTCTTGTATATAATGCTTCAGCTTCACTTCTGAACATATGAGTAGCATTTAAGAAACAAGCACACTTTTGATTGGTGCAAAGCTATGGCTTGCTGCAGAGTGCCAGAAAGATGGATTCACAAACACTTATTCTGTTTCAGAATAAGAACCAGGTGATATGTGGACACTTTTAGATTCTCTATCCATAATTTTTAGACCTATATGGAGAAAAAAAGAAGTAGGAGGGTGGACTGCTGAGACCTGGTTATTTTTATTTGCTATTTAAAATCCGTGTGAAAACATTCTTAATGGGTATGATAATATCCCATTTTTGTTCCTTATGAAGCCTATTTAATTACTTTCCATTACCAAATAAACACTGACTGCTTGGTGGCCCACCTTGATACCCACAGATTACTTTTCAATACATGAGCATATTATCTGCTTGTGTAAATGGTGTGGGAAATAGTGGGAAAGGATCAGCAACTGAACATCTGAGTTGGAGGTGGGTGACAGGTAGTGATGAGGACGGTACCTGTGTGCCAGCCAGGTGGCTACTCTCTGATCACTGCACGTCCTGCTGAGCTGTAGGCAGCAGGCTTCAATGCAGAGCACGGAACTAGGATAATAAATGTGCTTCCATTGATTGAGACCTGATTATATGCAAGGCTTTCAATATTAAAACCTCATTATCCAAACAGCCTACAAGGCAGGCATGTTCAATTTCATATTACTTATGCTCAGGTTGAGGCTTAAAATGTTAAGTAACTTGCTGGTGGCCTCCTGAAGTAGGTTTGTTTGACTCTTAACCACATGCTTTTAATAAAGGAAAGACTCTGAGACATCCTAAATTTAATTACGAAGTCAAGATGGTGAAGTGGGGAACAGACAAGGGAAGTCTGTTAACAGCTTATGGCTGAAACCAACAAAAGAACATCCCACATTCCTATATGCATGGCAAAATCTTGACAAATTTCCAGGCAGGCCCATCACCAGATGCCATAGCATCCTCTTCTTTATGTATAAACTTTCCATGCTACCTACCCCAACCAAGCGGGAAGTAACAAGTACCTGCTCTCCCTGAAGGACTGTCCTGCTTTGCATTATCCCATGCATCTTATCTACAGCCAATGCTTGTTCAATGTGAATAATTCATGCTTTAATTCCCCACATTTTTGTTATAAGAGTGCTCTTAGCTCCAGCAGACATATTTCCAGCTGCTCTCAAGCTCTGCTGCTGGCAGTGACAGGAACTTGTCCTAGGACCTGGTCCTTTTCTGGCTCACACCTGGTCCTTTTCTGCATTGGCTCAGTGAGTCCTTTTAGGTGAGAAAAGTTTTGGTCTCGGGAGTTTTGATTTAGTACTCCAAAACATGGACATACTGTGAATCATAAATGATAACTAATACTTTTTGAGCACTTACAGCATTATTTTTATCCATTTACATAGTTTTACACATTTAAACATTATAACAACTTACAACATTATAACAACTACATAGAATGTTACTTGTTAAGTAACATAGTCTTAGTAATTTTTTCAGCTTGATTAAACTTTGAGAAAGCTTCTCCCTGACTCCAGACCCAAAACTGCCCTTAAGAGAATTTACTTTAGAAAACTTGTAATTGTAAATTGTCTCAACTCCTCTGAAATGTAACTTTTTTTAAAAAAACTTCTTGTTAATTTTTCGGCCCACAACTATCTCAAGATTTAGAAAGCCATCCTTTTGAAAAGTAATTATCAATAAAGTTAGCGCCTCCCAATTTCTATAGGAGGGAACGTACATGCCTGACGATCCAACCTATTATCCTGTCACAAAGATGACAAAAAATGCATCTTTCTTTCAGGTAAGGCCAATCGGCAGAGATGTCCTGTGGTACTTTCCACCTCAGATCTTAAAAACTTTCCCACCTTCTGCTTTAGTGGACTTGAGTACATCCTACTTTCTATTACTACAACAGCTTTGAATAACATCTTCCTTGCTTTACATTGTCTGGTGCACTTTGTCATTGATAGTGCTTCTTTACATAACCATTTTAAAGACGAGAAAACTGAAGCAAAAGGAGATGGGTTAACTGACTCAAGATCGCAAAGCCAGTAGAGCCAGGACTGAGATCCTCGCTGTATCATTATGCTTCAAAGGGAAATTGTATACGTACTCACAGGACTATGGGGAGGCATGTGAGGCTCAGTACTTTGACGACGTAATAGGAACATGTACTCAGAACCTGAAAACTGAGACATGGAGAGGAAAAAGCAAATATGACTCACATCAAGCAGATCTGATCATTTCCAGGTAGGTAGCAGCTCTTAGCAATCCTGCACCCCTAGGAAATCACAGTAATAGGGCTTGAGGCCTGTGCTTATGCTGTTTCCCTGTGGCTGCATGGAGTGCAATACCCTCAGCGCACAGACTGTTTTAGACCCATTTTCATCTGTCAAACAGAAACCACAAGAGGTCTTTGAAGGATGACAGTGACATTTCTGAATAATATTCTATTACTGTCAAAGGCAAGAAAAAATGTGAACTGACCATTTGAAAAACGATCAAGTCAGATCTAAGTGTTATTAAATAGGTTTAAGGATGCCAAATAGGAGACTGCATGGTACAGCAGAAAGTCGAGGACAGTTATAGAAGTTAACATATGATACAGAAAACAAAAGAAATTGTGGAGAAAGATGTGTATCAATGCTCAAAAAGACCTTGAAGCTTATGGATTTGAAATGCTTATAATTTTAACTGGGGATATTCAGGCCCATTTTGTATTGTGCTCATATGAGAAAAGCAAATGTGATATTCTCACTCCTCTGTCAAGGCCCAGAGTAAGTCAGAGACCGTTGATTGCCAATTAAAATGTTAATTGCTACCCATTTTAATTTTTGATAAATTCCTATTGAGAGTTACTGATTTTAGAAGCTTTCAAGTACTATAATAGCTTTCACTGTATTGAGTCCCTTGCAGTTTGTCCCTGGGGTCAACTGGATTCAGCCTCTATTATTTGGAAATCTCAAATGGCATCAGGAAGAGTAAATGCGACCCCTTGGTAGAGAAAACAAATTTGAATTTATAGAAGGCAAAATTTCAATAAATATAACATGTTTTCAAAAGCAAACAAGAAATTAAGGATACTAGCAGTGTTGGATTTCAGTTACTATAATAAAATACCTGGAAAAGTTTATTTTTGATCACAGTTTTAGAGATTCTAGTCCATGGTCAGTTGGACCCCTTGCTCTTTTGGGCTGTGGCAAGGTAGCACATCTTGGTGGACATGTGCGGTGGAGGAAGCTGCTCACCTCATGCAGTCAGAAAGCAAAGACAGACAGGAAGAGGCCAGGGTCCCAATATCCCCTGGTAGGGTACAACCCCAATTACTGGACTTCCTCTCCCTGGACCCCACGTCCTAAAGGTTCTACCACCTCCCCTTAGTGCTGCAAGCTAGAGACTGAGTCTTCAACCTTTAGGGAACACTTACCCAAACCATAGCACTTGCTTTTACAAAAGCTCAAACACATGATGTTGTTGAAGAGGATAGGCCAGTGCTTAATAATAGTAGTAGTAATAGTAGCAATAGTAGCAAGTTTAGTAGTAGTGGTAGTAATCAGATAATACTACCTAAGCTTTTATGTGCTGTTACATGTGTTTGGTATTTTAATCTCACTACAATACTTTAGAAATTTACCTCAGTCTATAGCCAAGTCATTACCTCAGTCTATAGCCAAGGAAAAGTAAAACAAAGAGAAGTTCAGTCATTTGTCCAAGGTCACACAGCTAGAAAGCTAAGATATGAAACAACCTTCTGACCCCATATTCATGCTGTGATCAGCTGAAGTGCTGAATGCCCTTGGGCTGTGCAAGCAACTTTCAGTTCTTCACACTGCTGAAAGCCAACAGATCTAAACTTAAGAAGAAAGGATTGTCTTTGTCCTCTATTTATGCTTGGAGAACCAGAGACATGAAGCATGCACAAAAAATGGGGAATTCTATGAAGTTGTCTTTCAATGAGGATACTACATTTCATGAAAAGAACATGTCTACTGCTGGAATCATTTCCTAAGAATTCACTTACCTAATAAATATATTGGAGGTGAAAGGAGAATCCAAATGCTCAGATAGCTACCCGCTAACTCACAAAATCAATATGCTTTAAGTATGATTGATAGTACACTAAATTTTCAGGAAGTGACAGCAGACTTGTGCTTAAATTGAATCATAGTGGGATGACATAGCCCTGTAGTGAAATACGGTATAAATTCTTTATGCTATCTGTGCAGCATACAGCAAAGATAGCACAAGGTAATGTAGGCACACATCCCAAATGTAGTGATACTACACGTATATGGTCAAATGATCTCGCTAATAAATTACTTAACTGCTCCATTGCATTCAGCACAACTTCTAAATAATTAACTGAAAAATCATTTATTTATTGTCTGCTTCCACCATTTGAATGTAGCACTGGAAGGACAGTAGCTCCACACTTCTATTATATTTTGTCTCTCCAGAATCCAGCAGTGTACCTCACACACACAGAGTACTTAATAATATTATTTGCTGACTGAAATAAATATAAGGCAGTTTTCTACATAAGAGAGAATTCTTAATTTATTCTATTAATTTTTATTATAACATTTTATAATGCTAAGAGTGAATCAGGCAGGCAAGGACATGCTTTGGTGGCACTTATATTACAGTAAGAGAGATAGACAATGGTAACCTATGCATAATAATAATTGCAGATATTATTAAGTACCATGAAGGAAATCAAAAGCGTCTTGTGAATGCAATATTAAATTGAATGGGCTTAGAAGACCTTTCTTTGATTCTAAGAAGACATTTACTAATGGATAAAGGAAAAGCAATTTGTGGGCTTAAGAAATGGTAAGTGTGAAGATCTCAATGCAAGAACGAGCCGTCATTTTTTAGCAGAAAAGGGTCCATGTATATTGTAGTAGTGGTGAGGGAGAATGGAGAGGAAACTTAAAAGTGAGCCAGGATGTTGTAACTTAGACAGGGGTAAGGAATTTGTTTTTACTTTAACTGCAGGGGGAAGCTGGTGAGTGATCTTAAATAAAAGAGTAACATTTGCTTGCATTTTTAAAGATTACTTTGCTTGCTATGTGGAGAATGTCTCTAGGAGAAGCATGGAAGTCACAGGTTCCATAAAAGCGATGTAGTATCATGTAGAAATGATGTGGTGGTGACAAAGACGAGAATGCACTAGGTTTTGGTGTTCTTTTAGCAACAGAACCAATGGGACTTACTGACTGACAGTGGGAACAAAGGAAAAGAGAGAAAAAGGAGACTCCAGGGTTGGGCTTGCAGAAGTGAGTGAAAGATGAAGCCATCTGTACCGAGATGGAGTAGTATGGAGGAGAAGCAGGATGCAGGGATAGGAATCAAGAATTGGGCTTTGCTGAACTTGGTTAAACTTAAATTTGAGACACGTTAAATATCCAAGTATGTCAGGTATCTAGGAGAACACAGAAACTTTGACAGGAGATATGTGATTTAGTGCAAACCTATGCTAGTTGGCCCATTTTTAACTCAGATGAGAGGAAATGGCTTTCTTTGGGGGACACTACAGAAGGAAACATGTATCATTTGTGGCTCCTCTCTTAGCAGCTCAGAGAATCAGTTGTTTTGGGATTAAAGAGAAGATTTTTCTGGGGAATAATGAAGGATAAGATTAAACAGGTAGGGGTCAACGCTTAGAGTTTTCTGGAGGTTTGTTCTTTAGGGTAATAGGATAAAATTGTTGGAAAACAAAACAACAACAACAACAACAACAACAACAACAAAAAGAAACCAGAGGAAGACACTCTAAAAGGTCCTGCAAATCAAACAATTTCCTGACATAAAATTGCCATGGAAAAAAGTAACAATCCAGCAAAACACCTTGCGCTCAATTTCTTTTAGCTTCGGGAACAGACACTGATATTTATTTTCATTGCTATTTTATTAATTTTTTTAGAAACCCATATAATTTTATTTGCTTGTTTAAAAATCACCAAAAAACTAGTTCGAAAATATGACCTGACATGGGGGTTTAGAATTGTGGCTAAAGACGACTTTGTTGACACGCCAAACATCTTGGAAATGAGTTAACAAACATCTGCTAAAGAACCTGTTGTTGCCATTTGAGCAGAATATTCTGAGTGCAGTGACATATGCAAAATAAGAAATTTAATATTTTAAGCCTTCAAAAAGAATGTTACAACATCTGAACAAGAATGAATTCCATGATTATTCAATTACCTTGCATTCCGGGGTCTTATTTACCATCAGCTTTTCCAGTGTGCTCATCTATTTACTGCTATATTGAATAATTCCCCATAACATACTCTTACTGACAGCTTGTCCCTAAACTCTAGATTTCAAACCACTGATACACAGACATACTTTACAGAAATGACTGCTTATGTGCATCAGATCTAATACAAATAGGAGCTGCATTAGCCTAAACTTTTCACTGCTTATTACATTTCTCTTTGGTAATAGTCTCCCTTTGCAATACAGTCGCTTGTGGAAAGATGTGAAATGAGTAGGCACAAACAATGTACAGCTCTATTTTACCAGTGATGGATCCACAGTTTCTCCTGAATGCTTCCTGAAGTGACGTCTAAGTCAATGTTATGGCGTCTGTATTTGTCCAAGATTATTCAATTAAATTATTATACTGAGGGTAAAGATTACTTTTTGTAGGTTACCATTTACTCACTGATGCTTGGCAAGTTATTTAAAGAAATAAGTTAGGTGTAGACACCTCTTGCCCCATTAAGGCCATGGCAAAATTACCACAGAGCTAGGAGTGGTTAATTTTTTTGTTTTATGTCAGCCATGGTGTTTTGAGACACAACAGTTGCATCCAACACAGATTGATGAACTTAGATTTCTACTCTCCCACAGAGTATGGAATAAAATTAGGTTAGTCTAGTTGCGTGGCCAAATATTGTACAAATAAATTTCATATGTACAAATACATTTCATATATACAGATGGATAGATAGATAGCCTTCTGCATCTATGAGTTTCACATCTGCGCATTCAACAATGGCAGATAGAAAATACTAAGAAGAAAATTACTGCTGTACTGAACATATATTCTTTTTATTATTATCTAAACAATTTATTATTATCAGAACAATTTGCATAGCATTTGCACTGTATTATATATAAGCAATCTAGAGATGATTTTAAAATATATAGGATGGGCCGGTGAGATGGCTCAGCGGCATAAGCGCCTGCCTGGCAAGCGCGAGGTCCTGAGTTCGACTCCCGGAACCCACATACGAAGAAAGGGCCGGTGATATCGCTCAGTAGCATGGGTGCCTGCTGGCGTGCAAGGTCCTGAGTTCGACCTCTGGTACCCACACACACAAAAAAATAATAAAATAAAATAAAATATATAGTAGGATGTACATCGGTTATAAGCAAATACTATGCCATTTTATATAAGCAATTTGAGCATTTTCAAATTTTTGTAACCATGTAGGGTTCTAGAACAAATCTCCCATAAATACCAAAAAACAACTGTTTCTACATTCACACACACATATACGCACACACACACGCACACACACTGTCTTTCACACACTCATCTACTTAGATGGCTTCACCTCCCATCCAATTACTCAAATCCAAACCTAGAGTCTTCTTGATCTGTCTCTTCATTGCTGCCCTCATCAACCAGTTCTGTTGGCTCTGTGACTAAAGGAATCCCAAAATTTGAATCATTCTCATCTTTTTTTGCCGTTACCCCAGTCTAAGCCACACTATCACTTTTTCCCTACATCACACAGTCCTCTGAGAAACACCAACCGTCCTCCTTAAGCCATTCTCTAAAATAGCAGGCAAAGTCATCATTAAAAATCATCCCTCTAAAAAGTCCTCCCCACATGGTAGTAATGATGGAGCTGGCAGTCCAAGGTTGAATGGCAGGTTCAAATGGACCAACCCAATAGACACCTCTTCCCTTCACCAAGGAGCATGGCGAGCACCCCTGCCCCACAACACCCATAAACAAGTCACACTAAATAGATCTTTCTGATGAAAAGTGCAAGTTCTGATATCAAGTGAAAGGGGAAGGAATGTCTCATAAAAATAATGAATATGTGTTACATGTTCATGATGAAATTCTCATTTTTCTAAAATGAAATAAAAATAAGTATATATTAAAATATGGTTACACTTTTTAAGTTTCCTTATTTGTTACTGCTCTTTTGAATTTTTTGTTCTTTTGGTGATAAAAAAACCTTTCTTTTAATAGATTATGGTGATAATAGATTACACTTTTCTATTCTTGTCTTTACTTGGCACAATAAGGTCAACAGCACTATGACAGAACCCTAATACATATTTAATTGTATTTGTTCATACCCAAGCCTTTGGGAATCCTTAATCTAGAGCATACAATTCCAAAGTGCTTTCTAAACTGATTGGGATTGCTTTGCAGAGAGAGACAGAGACAGAAAGAGAGAGAGATAAATTAATTGTGAAATATGCTCAGAAGTGCTAAGTTTAAAAATATTTTGTAAGAAGGATCCTTACTATAGGACTTAGCACAGCCTTAAATGTTAATATATATTGTGAAACTCAAGAAAAGAAGACATGGTATACAGCATATCTCATAATTATATGACCAAGGAACTCTTACTGTGAAGAATTATTATACACACTTGTTTTGAGAAATGTTAACTCATGCAACATTTGACCTCATATTTAATGTTTGCTAATAAGTATCAAAGCATCACTATAATTTTAATTTAAAAAAAAACCAAGGGACACAAAAGAAATTAAGATGCAAATTTAGACATTTGTGTCATGCCACCTTGAATTACAACTCTTTTTAAAACCTAATCGGCATGTTTGTGAAAAATAACACCATTCACATGCTTATATTTCCCCAAATAACTATGAAATATCAAGCCATTATATTAATTTAAGGCAGCATCTTTAGACCTTTACTGAGGTTATGTAAATATCCGTACTGAGGTTACAGTGACTATAAAGTGCCATGGGGCAGGGGAAGACAGAAAACTATCTCCTACCAAGCATGGAATGAAAAAAGATGCTTGGAAATGAGTTATGGAACAGGATGTTACAAAGCTAGTGTCTCCGGACCTGTAAATTAAAGGTGACAAGGTCCATTTGATGAGAGAGTTACAAAACCTTTTCAAAAGGAAACAATAAGGGCCGGTGAGATGGCTCAGAGGCATAAGCGCCTGACTGGCAAGCGTGAGGTCCTGAGTTCAACTCCTGGTACCCACATAAAAAGGAAAAAAGCGCTGGTGATATCGCTCAGCGGCACAAGTGCCTGCTGGCAAGCGCAAGGTCCTGAGTTCAACCCTTGGTACTCACATTAAAAAAAAAATAAGGAAACAATAAATACTCTTTGGAAATCCTGAATAACATAATGTATCTTGCTGTAAAGGTATGCTGGTTACATAACAGAGGACAAGTAGTTTGACAATTAGCACTTCTTTGTAGACATACTATGTTATGCATGGAGGGATAAATGAGGTTATGATTTAGTCACTCAAATAGAATGTATTGAGGGTATATAGGGTAGTGAGAGGACCGATATAACAATTATGCAAATAATTACAAAAAGCGCAATGATGGATTGGTTCATAAACATCTTATTACTGATAGGAAACAACACCCATTTAGAAACACAGAGATAGCTACCTATTCCTTTCTTCTACCCCTCAGTTCTCGTGCTCAATATTAAAGATAATCCTGGCAGAATGAACTCTCTTTTAAGAGAGAACCCTGTGCAAAGGAGGGACTGTAGAGGGTGTTTCTGCTGGGGACTCACAGGGCGAGAGGCCAGGCAGTAGGTCTCAGGATATAATGAGAAAAGAGATCATCCTTGTTTGGGGTAGTGACTGGTGGCAGGGAGCTGAAATAGCGAGAAGACACAGAATCTGTTTGGTCACAGAATACAAGGATCAGGTTGGGTGATCAATACCTACCCTGAAATTAAGAAAAGTGATGCAAAGGCAATGTCTAAGTTTGCTTCTGGAGATTCCAGGCTAGTTAGTTCATTCAAATATGGAAGAAAGCAGAGACTTGGACTTTCTCTGGTACACAGTCTATCCTTAGCACTCTGGCACAGTGATCAGATAGAGGGGGTTAAAAAGTACAAAGAATTCTAAGATCATTTCAAAGAAGGATCCATAGGCATTCAGAGAAGGGAACATTTCTGACTGGGATAATTATGAAGATTTTCAGAACCGAGGTATGGCTTCAAAACACTGAAAATAATTATGTAGTCTGCTGTTTTTTATTTTAAAAAGAAAAAAAAATAAAAATGATGATACAGAATTTCAAAACAAGATAATAGGAGATTGAACATGCTTAATATATTGCGTATTGTTATCTTCCAAGTAGTTGCTCAGATTATAAGATTTGGGCATGCAAAATTGATCAAACAATGTAAGCACAAACTGTTCTCTTCAATGAGCTAACAGAGATCAATAGTATAATTATCTTATCTATCGTGTGTGTATGTATATATATATACATACATACCTTTCCCTTTTTTCTTTTCTCCTTTCCCCCATCCTAGTTGTTCTTTCCTTTTGAGCAATTTCTTCCCCTTTCACTTTCACAATATGTATTGTACATTCTGGATCTTATTTACTCTCATTTTTTTACATTAGGGAGACAATACGATGTTTACATGTGAGAGTCTGATTTATTTCACTTATGAGTATGGTCTCTAGTTGCATCCATTTACCTATAAAAGCCTTGAGTTTATCCTCCTTTATAGCAGAGCAGTATTCCATTATATAAAAATACATCTTTTTTCTCCATGCCTCAGTTGATGGGCATTTGGGTTGTTTCCAAGATTTAGCTATTACAAATTGTGCTGCTATAAACATGGGTGCACATATATCGTTGTGGTATGATGTTTTTAATTCTTCTGGGAAAATACCTGGAAGGAGAATAGTTGGATTGAATGGGACCTCCAATCCTAGTTTTTTGAGGAATCTCCACACTGATTTCCATGGTGGTTGTACCAGCCTAGACTCCCACCAACAGTGGAGAAGGGTTCCTTTTTCCACACAGCTCTGCCAGCATTTGTTATTGGTTGATTTCTTGATGATAGCCATTCTTTCGGGAATGAGATGGAATCTCAGTGTTGTTTTATTTTCTATTTCTTGAATGATCAGTGATGTTGAACATTTTTACATATATTTATTTGCCACTTGTACATCTTCATCTGAGAAGTGCATATTCATCTCAGATGCCCATTTATGGATTGGGTCTTTGAATTCGGGCCTGATTTTTTTCAATTCTTCATATGTTCTATAAAGAAGTCCTTCTATAATAGAAGTCCTTTGTCAAAGGGACAGTTGGCTAAATTTTTTTCCCATTCTGAGTGTTGTCTTTTCACTCTGTTGGTGATTTCTTTTGACGTGCAAAAACTTTTTAATAAGATGAGATCCCAGTTGTTGATTCTTTGAAGTACTTCCCGTGCAGTTTGTGTTTGGTTCATGAACTCTCTGCCTACCCCTATGTCCTCAAGATTTCTGCCTACTTTCTCTTCCAGTAGATTAAGTGTTTCTGTATTAATATTTAGATCTTTGATCCATTTTGACTTTAGTTTAGTGCATAGTGATAGACATGGATCTAGTTTTAGTCTTTGGCATGTGGAAAGCCAGTTTTTCCAGCACCATTTATTAAAGAGGCTATATTTCTTCAGGACACGTTTGGCCCCTTAAGGTGGCTGAGTGTGTTTGGAGTTGTGTCTGCATTTTCTAATCTGTTCTGCTGATCCTCGAGTCTTGTTTTTTTTGCCAGTACCATGCTGATTTTATCACAGTAGCTTTGTAGTATAATTAACAGGCAGGAATTGTGATGCCTCCTGCCTTGCCTCTGTTGCCCAGGATTGCCTTTGCTGTTCTAGGTCTCTTCTGCTTCCAAATGAATTTTAGTAATGTTTTCTCTAGTTCTGTGAGGTATACTAATGGTATTTTGATTGGGATTGCATTAAATCTGTACAACAATTTTGGGAGTATGGCCATTTTCACAATGTTGGTTCTTCCTATCCATGAGCAAGGGATATCTTTCCATTTTCTGATATCCTCTTCGATCTCCTTTTTCACAGTACTGTAATTTTCAATATATAGATCTTTTACTTCCTTTGTTAGATTGACTCAAAGGAAGTAAAATATTTCTAAGTATTTCATTTTTTTGGATGCTATTGTGAAGGGTGTGGTTTCCCTAATTTCTCTCTCAGTGAGCTTGTTGTTTGTGTACAGGAATGCTATTGATTTTTGAGTGATGACTTTGTATCCAGCTATGCTGCTGAATTTGCTTATTAAATCTAATAGTCTTTTGGTGGAGTTTTTCGGTCTTCTATGTAGAGTATCATGTCATCTGCGAAAAATGATAATTTAACTTCTTCTTTTCCTATCCTTATTCCTTTTATTTCTCTCTATTGTCTAAGTGCCCTGGGTAATGTTTCTAGAACTTTATTGAATAGGAGTGGTGATAGTGGACATCCTTGTCTTCCTCCTGGTTTTAGAGTGAAAGCTTTCAGTTTTTGTCCATTTAGTATGATGTTTAGTGTGATGTTGTTTAGTATGATGTTGGTTTGTCATAGATAGCTTTTATCATATTGAGGTAGAGACCATCTATTCCGATTTTCTATAGGATTTTTTTTTATCATGAATGAGTGTTGGACTTTATCAAAAGCTTTTTCTGCACCTATTGAGATGATCATGTGATTTTTGTCTTAGGCTCTGTTGATATGGTGTATTACATTTCTTGATCTGCGCATGTTGAGTCATCCTTTGATTCCTGGTATGAATCCCACTTGGTCATGGGGTATAATCTTCTTGATGATTTGCTGCATTCTGTTTGCTAGTACGTTATTGAGGATTTTTGCATCTATGTTCATTAGGGAGACTGGCCTGTAGTTCTCTTTCTTGGTTGGGTCTTTCTCTGGTTTTGATATCAGGGTAATATTTGCCTCCAAGAATGAGTTAGGGAGAATTGCTTCCTTTTCTAATACATTAAAGAGTTTGAGGAGTATTGGCATTAAATCTTCTCCAAGTTTCTAGTAGAACTCAGCAGTGATTCATCAGGACCTGGGCTTTTCTTTTGCTAAGTTTTTAATTACGTTTTTAATTTCATTAACTGATATTGGGTTATTCAGAATTTTTATAACTTCTTGATTCAGCTTTGGTAATCCACACATATCTAGGAATCTGTCCATTTCTTCTGTGTTTTCCATCCTATGAGAGTAAATATTTTCGAAGTAGGTATTGATGATCTGAATTTCCACAGAATCTGTAGTGATTTCACCCTTTTCATTCCCCTTTGCATGAATTTGAGTTTTTTCTTTCCATTTTTTTGATAAAGTTGGGTAGGGGCTTATCAATTTTGTTTATTCCTTCAAAGAACCAACTTTTCTTTTTTTTTTTTTTATTTTTTAAAGAGAAGAAAAAAAACAAAACAAATCAAAAGAAGAACAAATTTTCAAACCAACATAATAGGAGGGTAACAATGGAAGAACCAACTTTTCAATTCATTAATTCTTTGTACTGTTTCCTCAGTCTCAACTGTGTTAATTTCTGCTCTGATATTTATAATTTCCTCCATTGTATGGGCTTTGGGCGTGACTTGCTCTTCTTTTCTAGGAGCTTGAGGTATAACATTAGGTCGTTATTTGTGCTTGGTCTGTTTTCCTGATGCAAGAATTCACTGCTATAAATTTCCTTTTCAGGACTGCTTTCATTGTGTCCCACAGGTTCTATTAAGTTGTATTTGCATTTTTGTTTGATTATAGATATTGTTTAATTTTTTCTTTAATTTCATCTGTGACCCATTGGTTGTTCAGGAGGGTGTTATTTAATTTCCACGTGTTTATGGAGTTTTTGTGGTTTCTTTCACCATAATTTCTAATTTTTTGCACTATGGTCAGATAATATGCATGGGATAATTTCATTTCTTTTGCATTTACTTAAGCATGTTCTATGGGCTAGTATATGGTCTATTTTACAGACTGTCCCCTGTGTAGCTGAGAAGAATGTGTATTCTGATGTTGTTGGGTGGAACACTCTGTAAACATCTACTAAGTCCATTTGTCCACAGGTTTGGTTCAGTTCTGTTATTTCTTTGCTGACTTTTTGTCTAGTTGATCTATCTCTTTGTGACAATGGTGTATTGAGGCCCCCCCCGTTACCACTGTGTTATTACTTATTTGATTTTTCATGTCTATTAATGTTTGTCTTATATAGTTGGGTGCTCCCGTATTTGGTGCATACATATTTATGATTGTTATCTCTTCCTCTCAAAGTTTTCCCCTAACAAGTATGTAGTGACCTTCTATATCTCTTTTGATCATTTTGGTTTGAATTTCACATTGTCTGCAAACAGTATAGCTACCCTTGTTTTTTTCTGGGTTCCTGTTGCATGGAAGATTGTTTTCCATCCTTTGACTTTCAGTCTATGAATTTCTTTTGGAGTTAAATGTGTTTCTTGTATACAGCATCTTGTTGGACCTTGTTTCTTGATCCATTCTTCCAGTGTGTTTCTTTTGATTGATGAATTGAGGCCATTTATACTGACAGTTATAACTGATATGTATTGGCTTGTCTTTGTCATGTTATTTCCCTGCTGTTGGTTCCCTGCTTTTCCCCTCTGTTTAACTGCTTGTCCTGCCTTGTTGTTTCTTTCTGATGTTGTTCTTAGAATTGTGGTTGTTTTTATCTCTATCTAGACTATCTTTCAGTACTCTTTGTTGGATTGGTTTGGTGGTCATGAATCTCTTCAGTTGTTCTTTGTCATGGAAGTATCTTATTTCTCCATTAATTTTGAAAGATAGTTTGGCAGGGTACATCAACCTGGGTTGGAAGTTGTTTTCTCTCAGGACTTGAAATACTTCACTCCAAGCTCTTCTTGACTTGAGGGTTTGTGTTGAGAAGTCGGCCGTGATTCTGATGGGCCTTCCTTTATAGGTGATCTGTTTCTTTTCTCTAACAGCTTTTAATATTCTGTTTTTGTGCTTAATATCTGGAATCTTGATTATTATATGTCTAGGTGTAGATTTATTTTGGTTATGGCTAATTATAGCTCTATATGCCTCACTTATCTGAATGTCAGATTCTGTTCCCAGGCTTGGGAAATTTTCTGCTTTTACTTCTGCAAATAGTCTTTTTACTTCATCTGTGTTGACTTCTGCTTTTTCATTGACACCTATCAGTCTTTTATTGTTTTTCTTTGCATCGTCTTGGAGCTGTTGAATTGTTATTTCTTGGTCCCTTGTTATTTTTAATAGATCTTTCCTTTCGTGATCGCTAGTTGCAATACTGTCTTCAAGGTCTGAAAGTCTGTCTTCAGGTTCATTCAAACAGTTTTGTCAGCTTTCTATGGAATTTTTAATTTCCTGGATATCTCTTTGAATCTGTTTCATGCATTCTATTTCTTTCCTCTATTGTTCATTCAAGGTTTCTATCATTTTTCTATGCTCCTCTATTCTTTTATCTATGTCTTCTCTAGCTATGCTGAGCAATTCCTTCATTATGGTTGTCATTTCTTCTTTTACCTGAGAGATTTTTTTTTTTTTGTACTGGGAATTGAACTCATGACACTTGCCAGGCAGGTGTTGTGCCGCTGAGCTATACCCTGGCCTGAGAGATTATTTCTAACCTGATATCCTCTATAGCCTGATGGATTTTTTCTCTCTACTTCACTTGCTATCTTTTCAGAAGTTTCAGGTGGGTGTCTTCCAATTTCTTCTATGTCGATGTCTCCTGTACTTGTTCTGGGTGGGTTGGAGGTCTGAGATTGCATTTTCCTTTTTCACCTTGTCATTTTCTATTTCAAAAAAATTTTTTTTTGTTTTCTGTGATGATCCTTGTGAGTTTTTGTAGTAGGTAACTGTATCAATAGTATCGAGGGCTCTCTAGGAAAAGTCTGTTCTTCAGGGATGTCTTCTGCATGTAGGAGATTCTTAGTTTGTGACTGTCCCAGGATCCCACCTTCCCAATTAATCGAGAGTGGGATGTTGGTAACTGTTTGGCTCAGTCCCCAGTCCTTTGGTATAGGGCTGTGGTGAGGTTATTACCCCAGAGCTTCCCAGTATCGTTACAGAAGGGAGAACAACTGATTACAACAGATATGACATCCTAGCTAAAATAGTACAATTAGCAATAACAATAGCATCAAGCATAATTTAGAAATTGACAAACTTTGGTAACTTGATTTTGTACTTTAGACCATAGGAGCAATGTTGATAGTTATATAGCATAACTGATCATAAGTTAGGAATTTGTATGCAAAGTGTTTTCCCTTTGTAGAGTGGTTTTACCCTGTGGTGGGGAAATTTAGGTAGGATATTGTGTAAAACAAAGATAATTGGAAAGGACATAGAAGCAAGGCCAGAGGACAAAGGATGATCACACAAGGTTTGGGAAACTGAAGAAGGGGGTAGAAAAGAAAGAATGAAGGAGTATTCAAGGGATTATCTGAATTTGGGCTTTAGGTTTGGGGGAGGGTATTAGTTTTCTGTGGCTGTAGTTCTCCCCAGCCATTTAGAAAAGACAGAAGAAAAGAAAACAAAAAAAAAAAGGAGAAGAAAGAAGAAGAAAAAAGAAAAACATTGAGAAATAAAGATAAAAACAAAAATAAATCAAGATAAAATAAAATTAATTTAATTAAAACAAAGAAAGGAAAAAAATAAAAGAGGGTCACCCCACCCACCAGCTTCTATTCCATGTGTCTTTGTCCCTAAGCACAACACTGGTTCGCCTAACTTACCACCTGTTGGTTAGTATTTCGGTCTTTTCAATCTTGCTAGTCTCACCTGTCCATCATGTGTGCCGTAGTCAGGGTCCTACTGTGTGGCCGGCATTCCCCCGGTAACCAGGTCCTGCAGTGTATGATGAGGGACAAGTCACCTGGATTCCTCTTGAAAGCCGTTTGCCGAGTCCTGGATTCTTCCTGGATTGACTAGCTTAGGAGAATTGATGTGAACCAACTGTTGGCTCATACTGTTACTGCTGCTTCAGACTTTTCCAGGCCACTAGTCCCAACTGTCCATTGTGTGCGCCCCAGCCGGGGCCCTACTGTGTCACTGGTAATCTCGCAGGCCTTCCTAGGCCCTCTGGAGGGAGGGAAAGGTCCCCAGTGATCTCACAGGCCTGCCCGGGCCCTCTCATAGATTGCTTTCTTAATGACATCTCTAAGAGTGCATGAGCATTCTAAGAGTGCAGTAAAATATTTTACTAAAATTATGGCCAAATCAACTTACCCAGTCACCAATAACACCAACACTACCACCACCACCACCTCTAGCTCCATTTCTACCATCACAATCAACCCCACCAATACCAGCCCCCTCACATCACCATGATTATCACTGCTACCACATTCACTCAACATCCACACCACAGTCATGGTCCCTGCCATCACAATTGCAGCAAACATTGATGGACTGCTTACTCTGTGCCTGTCATTATCCTAACCTCTTTATATGAACTAACTCTTTAAATGTAAAGTTTTCTTTAAAATTCCAGTTAAAATATCATTTTCTCCTGAACAGATCTACAATTATCTTCTTATCCAATGAGGTTTTCTCTTCCTCTGTACAGTTATTTAATGGAAAAATCACTTTCCACCTTATAGTACAGATGGAAGTTATTTTTTACCTTCTTTGATACCCAGCCCATTAACTTCCTCAATAAACTTTTTTTTGGGGGGTGCAAGTGAAAAAATACAATTTTAATATCTGAGGGTATAATATTTTTAAGTCTAACTCTCATTTTTTAATTCAAACATATCTTTGGGTATATTTTCTAAGAGGTCAATTAACTATCTCCAGCCACCTACATCAAAACAAATTATATGTCTTTAAAATTCCCAGAAAGTAAAGGATAGACTGGGGATGTAGCAATTTACTGTCATCATTTGGAAAAATACGTATAATTACGAATAGGAATTAGATCAATGACCTAAGTACTCTGTAGTAGGAACTACCTAGAGTGCTCTTCTTTGACACATAAGCCACATATGCCCAGGTATTGTTGCAGTTGGCTGTGCCAATGTGACACAGCACTAAGCCAATATAAGGTAACCAGAAATTTCCAGGGGTAGAGCACTCGCTCAGCATGCACAAGGGCCTAGATTTAATCCCTAACACCACACCCTAATAAATAAATAAGTTAATAAGTATCAAATAAATATTTAAAAAGTAAAGGGCAAGCTAAATATAAGCCTTATGCTATTTGTGATTAAAAAAATAAGAGATAATCTTTAACACATTGAACGAAAAACAAATAAAGGATAATTGTGCTACTGGATATTTATACAATATACTTTTATTTGCAACAGATTTGTCACCATCTAGATAACAGAAAGAAGTATCCTCTAGAAAATAACTTTGCTGTAATGGATCCTTGCTGCAGTGATGGTTGTTGACTTTTGTAACATTTATTACATCCAAAATATGCAACAGCACCAAGATCTAACTCTAAATCTTGTGTTTACAAAATCAGTAGACTTCTCATTCTAAAATGACTTTGTCCAGTGGAGTCTGAATAGCCAGCTTCCTAAGAAGCTAATTAAATTACATGATAAGAAATTTACTGTATCATTTGGAAAAATATGTATAATTATGAATAGGAATTAAACTGATGACCTAAGTACTCTGTAGTAGTAACTAGCTAGAATGGTCTTCTTTGATACATAAGCCACGTATGTCCAGGTATTGTTGCAGTTGGCTGTGCCAATGCAACACAGCACTAGCCAATATAAGGTAACCAGAAATTTCCAGTCCTGGTCCATAAAGACTTTCCCTATGTGAACTTCCAGGCATTTTCCTGCTGCACTCCACTGACAAGTATAGAGAACATGGGAAGCGCATACTTGTGTTGAGACCACACACATGCATGCATGCACAAAAGATAGAAAAAGGCTTGAGTTCCTGAATTACAACTAGGAACACATGTTTAAGACTTTGCATGAGCAAAACATAAATTATCATAAAAAATCACTAAGATTTGAAGGTTTATCTCTTCACACAGCTAAGAGAAGAAAATAGTATCTCAAAGAGAGATGCTGCTCCAGTAGAAGTCATAAATTGGCTTGCTAGTCACGGGGTACACAGCTAAGAAATATGTATCGGAGGCTGAAAAGATAGAGATCTGTGTTATTAGGGGACAAAACATTCAATAAGTCTGTTATCTGCACAAACTTAGCAGGCCAACTAAATGTTCATTTAGCTTGAAGGTTTAGATAAGGGAGATGGGAGAAAGTTAGAATATTAGTGTGTGTTTACTACTGTGGGCTGTCACTGGCAAGTTGCCACAATACAAATAAATTAAAAATCAGAGCATTTTAAGGCAATAATTGGCTAATTCTCCAAGCAATTAGGGTTGCCTCAAGAGCACTGCAGGGTTAGAAAATCCAGACTGTTTAAATATAGCAAAAGGTAAGGCTGAAAAACATCGTTGAGTAAAAAGATATTTCAGTTGAAAGAAATGATTCAGACTTGCAACAGAGACCTTCCTACTCAAGTCTGCACTTTCACAAGGCCACAACATATCCACAATTAAGCTGAGAAAGAGAAGCACTGGCCAGGCGCAGTGGTGCATGCCTGTAATTCCAGCACTCAGGAAGCTGAGGCAGCAAGATTGCCATGAGTTCAAGGCAGCATGGCCTACACAGCGAGACCTTGCCTCAAAAAAACAAAAGAAACAAAAAAAAAAAGAGAGAGAAAGAGAGAAAGAGGGAAAGAGAGAGAGAGAGAGAGAGAGAGAAAGAAAGAAAGAAAGAAAGAAAGAAAGAAAGAAAGAAAGAAAGAAAGAAAGAAAGAAAGAAAGAAAGAAAGAAAAGGAAAGAAAGAAAGAAAGAGAGAGAGAGAGAGGGAGGGAGGGAGGGAGGGACGGAGGGAGGGAGGGAAGCACTGGACCAAGGGAAGAAAGCAGATTTGATAAGTATATTTTTGAAACTTGGGCATATAATTTCTGACATATGGAAATGAATGGAGGAACAAACATCAGAAAGTCCTAAGTTCTTGAAAGAATTTTGCTTACAGAAAAGTCTTGAGCCTTATTTTATTATTAAGAGATGGGGACTTCCTGTGTTGCCTGGGCTCTGGCCCAGAAGTCCTGAGCTCAAATGATCCTTTTGACTCAGCTTCTGAGTAGCTGGGACTAAAAGAACAAGCCATTATGCCTGGCCAGGACTCAGTTTTAAAAATTTGAATTCTTGAACCCTAAGACAACATTTCAAACCTCAAACCTATACCAAAAAAGATAAGCAATGGCAGTCAAAGAGGGACTGTAACGCAATGTCCACTTCTGATGTGATCTTATAGAATGAATGACAAAGGAATACATCTATAGATCAGGATCCAATCAGCAGACTTCCCCTACTTGTAAGGTTAGGGAATTCACAATATGTGCTCAACAAGAATTGAGTTGCTTTGGTTCAGGGAATGCTGTCTGCCTCCCATTCTTCGCTCTTCCTAATGGAATTTATTCATGTGCTTATCCTAGCCCTGCTGCGGGATTAAAAAGTGGGACTGAGATGGTGGGTTGCAGGAAGGGAATAACTGACTTGTCTTTCTGTTCATAATCAGCCCACAGGAGCCATATCTAGTTCTGACAGATGGCTGAATATCACTGGAAGATACCTACTTTCTCACAGACACACCAGTGCAATGAAATCTGGTTATCTTTGGCATGTACAGTTGTTCTACATATGAGAAGAAAATGAAACAGATATCCAGAAACCAGGAAGTAGACTGTGGAAACAATTGGTTAGCTGATCACAGAACTCATTTCTACTTTTTCTTGGGCAAGCAATGAGAAAGATTTCCTACAATCTTTTGCAATCACTTGTCACCTTGCAACTGAGCTCCAGTCCCATGAAACAAGTAAGCAACATGTGCTGCCTTCTAGCCCTGCACAGTAAAGTCTGCACATGACCCTTCATGCTCTTTCCTCTCTCAGCCTGATGCTAATGAGCCAGGGACCTTTAAAGCTATCTGGTGATGACGGCAGAGCAATCAGACGTTTAACGCATGAATCACCATTTGGAGGTGAGCTGACTACTAATCAGGAAAACCTGCCTGAGAATATACATGCACAATAAATAAACTTCTATTGTGTTAATACAATAACACAACAGGACCTCTGCTGTTACAACTGATGGCATTACCCTAAGAGTACAGCCTTACTTGTCTTTAATGAGACTGAACATAAAGAATTTCAAGGACCCAGCTACTCTCTCTCTTAATGTGCTGTCAGTGTTAGTGAGCTTTCCATTACTGTAACACATGCCTGGAATAATCAATTTATAAAGATAAAAAGGTTTATTTTGGTTTAGTTACAGAGGCTTCAGCCCATGATTGGTTAAGCTCATTGCTTTACACCTGGGGTAGCACATCATAGTAGGGGGGTATGGCAGTGAAAAACAGCTCTGCTTGTAGCTGGAATGAAAAGAAAGGGGCTAGGGTCCCACTGTTCTGTCAAGGGCACACCTCCAATGACCCAAAGATCTCCCAGTAGGCTCCACCTCTCAAATATTCCACCACCTTCCTACAGCCCCAGTCTGAAAATGAAGCCTTTAACACATGAGCCTCCAGGGGGACACAAGATCCAAACTACAGCACTGCACTGAACTCCATTATGATGATACTCTAGGAAGGACAGAGACGAGTAACATGGACTCATCAAAACAATTTATCTCTACAGGAAAACTGTGAAGAAAAACCAAGGTGACCACACCTCCTTTTGACTATTCTTGGCTTTTCAGCGTTTGCTATATATAAAGTCCATTCATTAGCAAACCCCCAACTAAATTGTGATGAGACAGAGCTACCGGAAAAGCAAAGAGGAATCATTTATTCCCTAACCACTAGACTAGGTTGATTTTCGAAGAGTTTTACTGATTTTGACAAATGTACTTCTAAATGTATTTGACATGCATAGGCACGAGTACTTAATGAACAGCTTTTACTACAGAATGGCATTTTTACCAAGGTTCTTTTATACATGGCTTGACATATGTAGATGATTATGGAAAAGTACGTAGACTCACACTTTTACTTTACTTAAAAAAAAACTGTTCCTATTCGCAGAGGTCTTCTCACTCTATTATAAATCTTCCTTGTTCTGTTTAATCCACAAAATATGTGACTCTTCCATAAGATCATGTACCAAGATGTGTGTGTGTGTTTATGCATATTATTGGATTACATAAGTAGTTCATACAGATGTAAGACAGTGCTAAGACTTACGGATCTGAGTAAATTATGAGCCAATCAGAAAACAACATGTTTTTAAAGGTATATTTTATTATGGATATCACTTTTGAAAGTGAACTGAAAAAAACTTTAGGAAATAGAGATAGTTTTGAAATATTGATAAGAGCTGCATTATTTTTATTGTTTTAAGTTTTCAGTTTTATGAATTCCTCTGAATTGTGAAATATTACTGGGAAATAAGTTTTATTATAACAATCTTTCACTAAGGTCAAATTCATTCCAATTTCAAAATTCAGAGTTTGGCGTTACAATTTTTTTTCCTCATCAACTCATTTCTTGTATGAAGAACAAGACTTGAAAAGGTGAAGCTTAAAACAAAAAAAAAACCTTGCAGATAAAGCTTATGTGACTTTATGTCTATCAGGAGGTATGCAGGCAAAATTCCTTGTGAATGCTTTACCTAGAAATGGCCTACAGAAATGTTGTGGGCCTGCTACCTTGTTTTTCAGCTCCAAACACTGGCATTGTCTTCAGTCACAGTTGTCTTTGTCTAGTGGCAAAGATGTTATTTCTTCTTATCCCAGATTCCCACTTTTCCCAATCTGTCACGCAGAAGTCATCTGCAGAGATAAACCTCGTGCTCTAGTTTATATCTGGAATGTCAACCACAGGCCCATGTGTCAAAGGCTTAGTCCCTAGCTTGGTGCTATTGGGAGGTGGTAGAAACTATGAGGTAAGGCCCAGTAGGAAGTCTTCTGGCCACTAGGGGGGTCTATCCTTAAAGGGGGATAGTGGGACCCTGGCCCTTCCTCTTCTACTCTTCGTTATTTCAGATACGAGGTGAACAATTTTACTATTTTATGTGATTCTGCCATGACGTGCCTCTCCCTCCCCTACCAGACGCCTGAAAGCAATGTATGCTGAATCATGGATAGTATCTCCAGAACTATGAGCCGAAGTAAACTTTGTTTCTCTATCAGGTGATCTGTCTAAGGTATTAGTTACAGTAACAGAAAGCTGAGTAAAAAATATATCAGGCATTAGACCAGAAACCAGACTTAAATCACATTAACAGGGACCCTGGCCATGAACTTAATACGCTCTTTGGTGAAAGAGAGATGACAACACCCTTTGAGAACAAATTGCCCTTCTAGAATTTAAACTTATTGAGGATTGAGAGCGTATCTCATTTGTTGTGTCCCTAAGACCTGTAAAATACTGAATCATAGTAAGCTGTCTCTAAATATCTGTGGGATGACTTAGAAAATTAGGAAGGAGACAAGACATCCGTGACTAACCATAGGGACTAAGACACTGCAATGGCACACCTGCTATTTCTAAATTAACCAAGAAGATGAATCTTCCCATGATGCAGAAACAGAAAGCTCCTAGGAGGGTAGGAGGAAAAGGATGAAGTCTGCAGTTATTTCCCAAGTAAGTCCTGTCACACGTGTGGAGGTCCTGTAAGTATGTGTCACATACAATCTATACATGTAAATGTTCACAAAGATGTTTGATGCTTGCTGTAGAAAATGCAGGTAATACAAAAAGGGATTATGAAGAAGCAAAAATCCCTCAAAAATCCATCACTCACAAAAGAAAACACAGAAACAACAACGAAAAGAAAATGCTTCCATCAATATTTGTTTAAACATCATCCCAAATAATCTTTATTAGATTTATCTGTATCTATTCTTCTTCTTTTTTTTTTTATGGGGGTACCAGGAGTTGAACTCAGGACCTCACGCTTGCCAGACAGGCGCTTATGCTGCTGAGCTATATCACCAGCCCCTGTACCTATGCTTCTTATACTTTATTTTGATTTCTATTTTTGTTGTATGCTTTGTAAATTTTTTCCCCGTATGAAGAGTTTGTGTTTCTTTTTAATTTTACTAGCTGTTATTTTTCCAAGTTTAAGTAGCAAATTTTAAGAAAATTCTTAATATACTAAGTTTAGATTCAAACAATATATATAGTCAAAAACATACAAAAGATCAGGAACACTTTATTTCCTCCAATCTCCATTTTATCATAGCTCTTTATCCTAATGAAGTGATTGTGACTTTCAATTATATAGTGTAATATTTGCTTTCTTTTGTGTAGCCAATTATTTCTGATGGATATTCTGAATAACTATATGTTCAAATGAGCTAATGTTCATTACTAGTCCATTCATTCTGTAAATGAGTTTTTAAAATTATTATCAATAAGTTCCTTAGGATATATCTCCTAGAATATTTCCAAAATCTTTGGAAGGTTTTGAATCTTTCACTATTAAATCATGTATTTCTATTTTTTTTTAAGCAACAATTTAAGTGATTATACAATACTTCATTTACACCATTTTGCCTCAAATTTTGTACATGTCACTGCATTGTCTTTGGAACACAGTGACTCTGAGGAGGAAGTCGGAATTCAGGCTAGTTTTTACCTTTATAACATATTCTTTTTCATGTATGGTTACAGATACATTTGTAGATATTTGCATTTAAATGGCCTATTGCCTTGATGTTACTTGCTTTTGTAACACAAATACCAGGAACTCCTGAATTATGTTGATCTACAGATTTTGGTGGAAAATTTATTTGTAGAAAACAATTTTTGGGCTCTTTGGCGCTGATATTATTTTCAGGTATAACAATGATCCATATTTGATATTAATTTCTTGTCTCCATATCTATAAATTTTTCTCTTATTAATTTACAAGGAAACAATTTATAGCACTTCTTTACACAAAAGAAATGCTCAAGATATTAATTATTCTTATATGTAACTGTTTTAACCTCTCCTTTCCCTCTAAATTCTGGCTGATTGATTTTCTCAGTCTTCCTCTCCTCATCACTGATTCAACTCTACAGCACTGAATTTTTTTACTTTGAGTTCCAAAAGACTTTCATTTCTTTCTTTTTTTTTTTTTTGTGGGTACTGGGGATCGAACTCAGGACCTCACGCGCCAGCAGGCGCCCATGCTGCTGAGCGATATCACCAGCCCCTTTTTTCGTATGTGGGTTCCGGGAGTCGAACTCAGGACCTCGCGCTTGCCAGGCAGGTGCTTATGCCGCTGAGCCATCTCACTGGCCCAAGACTTTCATTTCTGCAATGACAATTACTTTTCATTTCCTTAACATGACTAACACCCTTTACATCTATCTCACTTGCGTTATCATTTCATTTTCCATCCCTTTATTCTGAGTATTAGGTAATATTCTTTAAATTTTATTAAATTCCTTCATGCCATCAAACAGTGTCTTAAATTTGTTTCTCACTCCTGAAGAGTAATGCCTTCTGAAATGTGTTTTAAAATCAACCTCCTTTCTTTCAGTCATGGGCTACATTTTGCAATAGTCGAACTCATGCAAGATAGTTTAGGTCTATGTACATTTGAATACTTAAATTCTCAGTGCTTCACCAACTTGCCATCTTCCCTGTCCTGAATCTTTTCATCTGACCTCAATTGTCCATGCTAATACGGCTTTTTTATCAACTTGGTATCATCCTACAGATCAACAACCTCAAATGCACACTTTATGGGAACTTCTTGCTTCCTGACTCTAAGTTTGCCATGCTCCTGACAAGCACTGAAGTCCACAGGCTTACAGTCTGCCCAGGCTCCAAGTCAGGACTTCGGAATAATTACTGCTCAGGATTATTAGTGTTATGTTTTAAGCTGCCTTATACCATTTTGTGGACTGGCCTACAAAATGAAACGCTATTGACATTACCATTGACATGGGAAAATGTATCACATCCAAAAGACTGATGAGATCACTTTTGAAATAACACCTGGAGACCCTTGGGCACTTTTTGTATTGTTTAGCTTCTTGCACATATCTTTCTCTCTTAAAAGTCATAAGCCCTTTGAAGGAAGAAAATATCATATTATCCTTTTTATTATCCCTATGGATATTTCAGAAACATTACTTTTAAAGTGTTTTATTTTTAATAATAGCTTCTTACCAGTTATCTCATCATTCTGTATTTGTGTAGTGAACAATAATTCTGCTATTATAGGCAAGGTGTGGCAATGTGAGTGCTTCCAAACCCCATCTAGTGAATATTTAGAATTCACCACAGGAAGATGCTTAAGGAGCTTGGGCTTTAAAATGGAAAAATGTAAAAAGATTTTCCAGAAACAGTAATTACTGACTAAAAGTACTAATAATACTGTAAAATACTAAGTGATAAATAAAAGTTTTAGCTCTTCAAAGGCTTAGCTGAAGTCATTTCCTCTAAGAAGATTTCCCTATTTGGGCCATGCCAATTCCTTTGGGTACACATCACATTCTATGCATAATTCTGTCTTAATATTGACCACATTGTTGAAATAATCTGCACATATGTGATGTACTCAAGGGTAAGACAACACCCTACCGATCTTTGTAGTCATGGTGCCCAGGTGCCACATGTACAGATTAATTCTTCCCAGAGGGTAACTTGAATGGTCTCTGTCTCCACGGTAGACATCTGTAAATAGGAGTTTTTTATGTTTCCCAAGTCTTTACCTCATATGTAGACAGAATGTTTCAAGTTCCTCAAGTTTTTCATCGTAAGGACAGCCAGTACGTGTCTGCCAGGTCTGAGGATTCCCTCAGTCACAGGTTCCCAGGATTAGGAAACAGACAGGGTGGTGTCATTGTTTTATGTACTACAGGCTATAATCAGCTGAAATTTGGTTGTGCTCACTAATTTAGATGCTATACCAGAAGCTCTGGAAGAATTACATCCTCTACGTACACCGAAAGGGATACTGGAGAAAGAGAGAAAGAGAGGGAGATGGAAGAACCCAACCAGATGCTTTGCCATTTGCTTCTTTGCTTGGTCAGCTAATCTCTCTCCTCTCTCTCCTCTCTCTCCTCTCTTCCCTCTCCTCCCCTCGTCTCCTCTCTTTTCTCCTCCCCTCCTCCCCTCCCTTCGCTCCTCTCCAATTTCTCCTTATATATATGTATGGCTTTGGAGGGTAGAAAGAACTTAAAGTACAAAACTAAATAAATTATATAAATCATACACATATACAAAAAGTGGAGAACCAAAGTGCATGCCTTTGCTTGTTGAAAGACAGGTGACAACTAACATACACTGAGCATTTCGTACACTATACCAAGCGCTTAACATGTGTTATGTCTTATTTTTATATTTTTTGTGTGTGTGTGTGGGTACCGGGGGTCGACGTCAGGACCTCGCACGTCAGCAGGCGCCCGTGCCACTGAGCGATATCACTGGCCCCTTTTTCGTATGTGGGTTCCGGGAGTCGAACTCGGGCCCTCGTGCTTGCCGGGCAGGCGCTTACGCCACTGAGCCATCTCACCAGCCCAACATGTGTTATATCTTATTCTGTCCTTAAAATTGCCCTATTCAATAGATACTGCTATTATTGATACCTCATTTCACAGGAAATGGAAGTGTGGAAAGGTTAAACAATTCATCCTCTACTATACGCATATTGAGTGGAGGACTCAGTCTTCAAACCCAGCCTCTACCATCGCATACTGAACCCCTCCACCATTAGGACCTTATCAGGAAGTCTCACTGCTAAGGTTCCCCCGGGATGTGAATACCTCGCCTAAACATATTCTACATGTTGGACATGGCCACCCCTGGTTCAAATAAGTTGAACTTTCCCCAAGAGCCTAACAAGCATCAGGGTTTGTATTAGATGCTAGGAATAAAAATAAGAAAATATTGATACCTTTCTGTGTTAGTCAGCTTTGTTACTGTAACAAAATTATCTGAGATAATCAACTTAAAAAGAAGAAAGGTTTCTTTTAGCTCATGCTTCCCAAAGGTTTCAGTACATGCTTGGTTGGCCCCATTGCTTTGGCCCTATGATAAGGTAGCACGTCATAACTAGGGTGTGTGTGGCAAAGGTAGCTGCTTACTCCATGGCAGCTGGTAAGCAGAGAGAGAGAAGAGAGGGTGGGGTCCCACAAACCCCTTCAAGGACATACACCCAATGACCAGAAGACTTTCCACCTCTTCAATTTTCTACCACCTGCCATGAGCATCAAGCTGGAGACTAAGCCTTTAACATATGGGCCTTTCATGGACACTTCCGATCCAGACTATCACACTGCCTTTAAAAATCTAACAGTTTCTTAGGCAAAATGGATATACAAAATATTAACACAGTGTGTGATGTCTGAGATCAAAATGTGTGACAGAAGCCCAAAAGAAGGGCACTCAAACATCATTGTTGAGAAGGAAAAAAGAAGTAGGTAAAAGCAGAGAAAGTTTCCAAGAGAAGAAATATTTGATGTAGATCAGAACAGATGAATACAAATTGGGCAGATGAGGAAGGCAGGGAAGGTGTTTCTTGCTGTTGCAGTGTCAAGGCCAGCAGTGTGGGAAGGAGGAGCCCAAATATGGAGTGGTGCATTTGTACTATGTACTCTGCCCCTCTACACGCTTTACCACTTTCTCTCTGCTATGCTACACGTCATGGTTTGACCTTGTGCATTCACATAAGCAGCGAAATACACTTCTTCCTCTGATACTGTGTGAAGGTTGGAAAATACCTATTTTATTTCAAAATCCATTGAGTTGACTTCACCTTAGGTATCCTCCAATAAACACAATATTATCTTAGCAATTTCCAAGAAAAAGTATTAAAGTAATAATAACGAAAAGCAATTTTTCTCTGGGGAGGTGACCCTGAAAGCTTGAATTTACTTCGTAGTGTGGATGCTTGCTTACTTTGCTTCCTCCCTCCCTCCGTTCCTTCCTTCCTTCTTTCCTTCTTTCCTTCCTTTCTTCCTTTATCTATTTTTGGTTCTGGTATTGAATACAGGGTGTCGTGCATGCTAAGTACATGCTCCACCACTGAACCACACTCCAGCCTATTTTTTGTTTTTGTCTTTTTGGACAGAACACTGATATCTGAAAATGGGTAGAAAGCTGTGCTTAGACATAATCTGATCATGTCATGTGTTTGCCAGAACAGAAGAATTTCTTCACCCTAATTCTCACTGTCCTTTGCTTGACATGGAAGACATCTACCTATTTTTGACTAAATGCAGGGAGTATAAAAATATATAGTGCTTCATCCTAAAAGAATACAAACTTGAAGAGGAATTCTTTATCATAAAGCAGTCATACTGAGCATAGCTCTTGACTTTCAGGAATAAAATGTAGATCGATGTCACACTGAAATAGTTCACCAGAACTCAGTGAAACTTGGAGGTCAAGTAAACTTTCCAAAAACAAGTTTATATAGCCCTTGTCATTCTTAGATCTCTGTCATTTGTTCCACAGACAAAAAAAAATCTCAGCTGTTAAATATGTATGGTGAGGCTATTCTGGACAGACATGCAACCTACACAATCAGGGCTTTGGTCGGCCACCTGCGCTGTGGACTTGTAGATGTTGGCTAACTTCATTGCCATAAACCTTGCCCATACTGCACCTAGAAGCTGGAGACTTCTCCCAGGGCTTCCTTTGAGGAATAGGAAAGTTATGAAGTTAATTTTGACAATTTAAAAATAAAACTCTCATCGTTACTGCAAAAAAAGAATGCAGCAAATTTTACTGACATTACATTATACCATTCAGCTATTACTAGATTGTGAATATACTTTTGGCCTCCAGATCCACAGACTGTGCAAACCAGGGATCAAAACTGTTAGAAAATAATGTATCTGCACTGACTATGTACAGACATCTTCTTGTCATAATTCCCTACATAGTACAATATGATCTTTTTATAGCTTTTACATTGCATTAGATATTATAGGTAATTATTGATAAGTAATTAGACATTAAATAATACAGGAGGGTGTGTGTAGATTATATGGAAACATGATACCATCAGTTAATATCAGTATCTTGAGCATCTGAGATTTTAGTATCCCCAGAGCTCCTGGAACCTGTTCCCTAAAGTGAGGGATGACTGTATTTAAATAACTTTACTTTGTGAGGAGCTTACTTAGAAAAAGGTGCTCACTATTATTATTATGACATTTTTAATGAAAAACTATATACTTTGCATCTACACCTTTTTGCTCAGGATTATGTAGTAACTTATGGTTGTTACACTCAATAAACAGTCATTGAAGTAATGATATAGCAGACATAAAAGAAGTAGGATAGACTAGAATAGAATCACAATAGATTTACAATAAAGATAGAAAGAGAATATATATAAAACTGGGGATTCATAAACAGTCACAGAATAATTTAAAATATGACTAAGTGCTAAACTGTGATAGTTCAACAAAGGGGAAGACCAGGGTGCAACAAAAGTGTCAGAGAGAGCTTCCCTGAGGATAACCTTGTTTAAAACGCAAAGGTTCCCACACAGAAGGTAGCCAAATTGCTGTGCAGCTCCATCTCAGACAGACTTTAATGCAGGGGTTTCACAGCACCTAAGTCCTCATCCTTCTCACCTCCATCTGCATCAGCTCCTTAGGTGACGGCATTCAGTTCCACAAAGCACAAAGATTCCCAACTCGATATAAAGACTCAACCGCCTACTTGACAGATCCACGTCCATGTCTAGCTTGTAATTCAAAGGTGTAACATGTCCGGAACAGAACTTTTTATACCCCATTCCCCAACCTGCTCCTGATTCAAGATGCCAACATTCACTCAGTTGCTTAGACCAAAACCTCGTATCATCTTTGACTCTTCATATTGCCCATATCCAATTCATCAGAAAATTCAATAGCTTTTTCCCTCTGCACTGTCTCTGCCTTGGTCCAAGCACCATCCCCTTTCTCTTGACCAAAGCACAGTCTCTTAGCTTGTCTCCTTACTACCAACAAACAGAGTTACCTTTTCAAGAACTTAGAGGATATTTTAAACAATTGAATGATTTTCCAAAATAATGGAATAGAACCTACACTTTTAAAATATGCTCTGCAAGACCCCATTCGAGTAAATCATAACCCATTAATCATGACATATAATCATGGGAGATCATGACACACATTTAAAGAACATAATAGGATGGAATGAAAAGTGCCACAGCACATCATATGTAATAAGAGTTAGAATTATTTTGTGGTGTTATTTAGGCTATAAAACATAGGAAAAAGCAACCCTGTGGGTCTAACTCAATTATGATACTATTTCCTGGAACTAGGGTAAAGGTGCAGCCCACAAGACACCCCCCACCACCACCACCTCAGATGTCAATCATAAGCCAGGTTGGGACCTGTGCTTCTGACCCAATGGCTATAAATCAAGATTCCCATGACTCTTTTCTCGGGTTCAATTAATTTGCTACAGACTTTCATAGCGCCTAGGAAAATAGTTTACTTACATTTGCTCATTTATTTTAAGTGATACTAAAAGAATACAGATGGACAGCCAAAGGTAAGGTTTACAAAGCACAAGTCATGTGGGAAGAGGCACTGAGTTTCTATACCCTCTCGAGTGTTCTAACTTCCAGGAACCACCACCTGTTCAGCTACCCAGAAGCTCTTTGACCCTTAGTCTTTTGGATTTTGTGGAGGCTCCACTGTACACATGAATGAGTACATCACTGGCCACTGATAACCAAATCAACCTTTAGCCCTTCCATAGAGGAGAAGAATAAGGCTGCAAGTTTCAACCCTCTAATCTCATGGTTGGTTTCTCCAGCACCACCCCACATCCAGAGGTTTTCCAGGAGCCCCCAGACATCAGTCTCCTTGGTGTACAAAAAGACATTTATCACCTTGAGATTCCAAGGTTTGGGGAATTGTGTGGCAAGAAACAAAATAAAGGTCAAAGTACATCTCTTACTCTAAATGACAATATCACATTAGGCTATGTGTATTTATTTGTAACAAAAAACATAGTTTTTCATGAGTTGTAATAAAACAAAACAAAACAAAAACATGTTTGCATGGTCCAGGCTACAGGATCTGACCTATTTCCTCTTTAATCTTGTTTTATACCAATACTTTCCTTATTCACCTTACTATAGCCTTACTAATGTTCATTCTAAACTTCACCAAGCAAGCTTATGCCTGCCACAATATATTCATTGTTTTAATTCTTTTTCTCACTCCTGAGACAAAATACCAAACACCCACAAGTTAAAGGAAGAAAAGTTTTATTTTGGCTCACAGTTTGTAGAGGCTTCAGTCCATAGTTGGCTGGCTCCAAGGTAGGGTGGCATGGCAGAGGGCATCACAGAGGAGAAATAGTCCACATCATGGGAGGCAGAGGCAGAAAGCAGCAAATAGAAGTAGCAAGCCTCCCTTTGGCTTTTATCCCATCCAGGCTACCAGCCTTTGGGTGGTGCCACCCACACCCAGCATGGGCCTTCTCATTATCCACACCTGGAACTTGCTAAACCAATCAGTGGGCCAATTTAGTACCACACACCCTTAATCCCAGTATCACACACCCTAGATCCAACCAGCTCTGAAAAGCCCCACCTATCAGTGCATGAGGCTTTGGGGGAACATGTAGATACAAGCCATAACATTTATACATACTCCTTCTTCTGTTTGGAATGACGTATCCTTAGATTTTTCACATGGATAGTTCTTTCATACTAGTAGTCATATCTTTATTCAAGTACTACCTCCTAGTAAGCATCCTAATGTAAAGTAGCGCCTTCATTCCAGTGGCCCTTGCCCTGAGTATATCATCATCTTGTTTAAGATTCTCCTTACTGCTGCATCCATGTCCCCTCATTGATTTTATTTTACTCATTTGTCTGTGTCTTTGTTTTCTGCTTCAGTCTATTAGAATATAAATCCCTGTGAGTTCAAGGGCCACATCTGTCTATTTACAACTGTACATTCAGTGCAAACAGAAGTGTTTATCATCAGTAGTGTCCATAAGTATTTGTTGAACAAATAAAGCAACTTAAAGATATTCTTCCTCTCTGAGGAGACATAACTGGGGAGAACTGCGGTCTCTCTTGAGCTTCGTGGGGCCCCATCTAGAAAAGTAGAAGCAGTAGAATTGGTATTCAAAATTCCTCCCTTTGGCTTTGTGTTCAGTCCAAGAGGCCATTCATTTCAGCACATTAAACTGTTAATTATGGGGCCTGGGTTCTCCTTTCTTTATGTAGAAGGAATAAATAGTTATTATTGAAGAGTCAATTAGTAGGCAGTGGCTTCTTTCAGGGCAACCATTATTAAAGTTGCACAAATACTTACATAAATAAAGCCATTTATTTAAAACTGGGACTAACTGACTTAATAGATTCCACTTCTCTTCTCCTTACCATCTGTGTATGACCTGCTCAGAGTGGACTCCTTTTCCGCCTTCCTTCTCACTGATGTCCTACCTCGTACCAACAAGCACGCCATTGCTAGGATTAAAATCACTTGGTAACCCACAGTAATTTCATTCCAAGATAGTGACTTTTTTTGGTATTACAGATTCACCTACCATTACTGTAGACACAAAATAACTTTCTTAGCCAAACTGAGAATTGTGTACTACATGTACTGTATGCACATTGCTTTCTCTGAATTTTCATAGAAAATAAATGGAACACAGTTTGTTAGAAACAGAAAAACAAGACAGGAAGTTCAGTCACTTAGTGTCCCGGTCTCAGCTCTCACCATGACCAGCTGAAATTTCTGAACAAGCTATTTAAATTCCTGGAGCTTTAGTTTTCTCATTTGTGCAACAAGAGGGACAGTTTAGGTAAAAACTTCTACTCAGTGGGACTCACTGCATTCCAAGCACTATTTTAAGTTAGTCCTCAGTCCTAATGCAAATCTTACGAATTAGGTAGTATTATCACATACTGAGAAGAATTAGATGGAGACATAAAAGGCAACATACAGAGCAAGTGGTAGGGATGGTTTAAACCTAGGTAGCCTAACTCCAGAATTCACAATCTTAGCCACCTGTCATAATACAGGATCTATGTTCTGTCCATTTCTGAGAGTTAAATTAAGGTGTGAATCCCTGAATCTTAAGTTAGTCTATCTATATACTCATTCCATTCTTCCAGTTGATTGGAACAACTTATGTGTAGAGATTTCACCAGTCTTTGAATAATCTGGGGCAGCAGCCTCAGTGCCTTGCACGCAGTAATTGTTGAAGATCAACTTAAAACTGGTAGGAGTTGAGATGGATTCAGGCAACTGTTTTGAGACAGATGAAATCTAAAGTCTTTTCTGAAAGTCTGTGATTCAGGTATTGAATATTTTTGAAGGAGTCAGCTCTTTTTGCACAAATTTATCTTCACTTACTCCTCAACTTACTGCAATGTGGTTCTCACCTCCATTAATGCCACTGAACCTGTTCTTGCTGAAGTCACCTACCAACTTCTAAAGACATTTCTCATAGAAGCTGAGCACATCTCCTGAGACCACTGTTATTTATTTCTACCCCTCTTTCTTAAAGTCCTCACTTCCCTTGAGCTGGATGACAAGCACTACCCTAACACCTCTTTTGCTGCTCTGGGTGCTGTGCTCAGTATTCATTTTAGAATCCACTTCCCCTGCCTATACCAATCACGCTGCTATCTCCTGAGGTTCTGTCACACGCCTTTCCCTTCTCAGTTCACATACTTTCCTCTGAAGAGCTTATCTCCTCCCTTGGCTTTGATCTACCATCCATATGCTAAGGATTTTTAAATATATACCTTCAGCCAAGATCTTTCTCATGAGCTTCAAACCTGGTATAGTAATACATAATAATAACTTACTTTAAAAATACTTCAAAATAGTATGATGTGTGTGTAGAGTGGATTAGTTAGCATTTATATATCTAATTAAGAAATCTACACTCTGGGGATGGATAACTAATATCTGAAGTAACTAATCCCAGATCTATATTCCATAGGTGTCACTATAGCTGCTTTATATTCTGCAACCACATTCTCTCCCAGAGCACTTAATTACATGGCAATGCCACAAATAATATTTTGGGGTTTTTGAGGAGTTTGTTTTTTATCATTAACTAAGTTTATTGGTACAGTTTAGATACGCATAATGATCACATTCATCATACGGAACTTGTACCCTATACATGATATATACTGTGATTCTTATTTTTCCCCATTCCCCTCCCCTCCCTTCTGCCCTCTTCCCCTTCTTATTTACAAAAGCGTTGTTTCCATTTTATCTTTCTTTTCTCATTTTTTTGTGAAATGAGTGATGCATGAACTATACATTTGCCTGTACAAAGGACTGCACAAATATCCAGCAGGCCCAATAGTGTATACTTTCGAAACATCACTGAAGGTCCACCATTCAATGGACCTGTGTCTCCTGTTCCAGAGCAAACGCATCCCAATTACCACGTGGATAGTATCTTATATATTAAGTTCAGCATGTGCAAAACTGAACTGATCATCTTTGCACAAACTTGTTAGTTCCTCTTTTTTTTTTTTTTTTTGTGCAGTGAAGAGACCCATACCCATTCAATGGTCTAAGCCAGAAATCTGACAATAGTTTTAACTTCTCCCATTCTCATCTTGTTGGTAGTCAGTCAATTACCAAGCTCTATGACTGGAGTAATTCTCAAATCCTTCCATTTCGCTCCATCTTCGCTGGCATTTCCCCGATCTATGTCACCAGCTGCACTCTCCCCTGGATTGCTATAATGTCTTGTCCTTGGTTTCATCCCTTGTATTCTATTTGCTACATAAGAGTCAGACTGGCATTTAAGAAATCTGTGTTCTAATTTTATTCTAATTATTTGTGGTAAAATAAGGGTTATATTCAAAATATCTAACAACAGCTACAGCACAGGAACCAACCAGTGACAACAAATGCCAAACCCATTTCCAATGAAAAACAGTGGTAAATCCAGCTTTGAGCAACCCATGCCTTTCTGGCAGCTGCATTCACTCCTAGTCTTCAAATGCCATTATGTTGTAGATTACATTGGTGCTAATATTTTTAATCTTTTGCATCTTAATTGTGCTTGATATACAGGAGACTAGTGTTGAACACGTGAAAAAATAAGAATGGAAAAAATCAATTAATCAATAAGCCAATATTTTCTTTTTTTTTTTTTTTTTGTGGGTACCGGGGGGTCGACCTCAGGACTTCGCGTGCCAGCAGGCGCCCGTGCCGCTGAGCAATATCACCGGCCCCTGTTTCGTATGTGGGATCTGGGAGTCGAACTCGGGCCCTCGCGCTTGCAAGGCAGGCAATAAGCCAATATTTTCAACCTTGTTTCTAGTGCCCTGGTTTCTAGACCAATCTGTAATGCAAGTTAGGAGTGGGGAGTAGTGTGGAATTTATGGAAGTGAAACTTCCAGCAGTTCAGCATTAAATCATATTTGTTGCTTTTCTAATCCTGATATTGAACCAAAGTTGCATCTTACTATCTGCCTCTTTCTATGTATCTTTAGGAAATGGAGTGATTCTTTTCTCTTTCCATTCTACATCCACTCCCCACTGCCCAGTTTTCTTATAAATTCAGGAACTTGGATGTTCCCCTGAGGCCTATGGATTCCTTTCTCTTTCTATTCTACATTCACTCCCCACTGCCCAGTTTTCTTATAAATTCAGGAACTTGGATGTTCCCCTGAGGCCTATGGATTGATAACCTGGATTTAGTGCTACTGACATTTTTGTTTCCTACTAAGGTTCAGCGAGGTCTAATTCAACAAATATATATTGATAAACTTTTGGAATAGAATAATGAATGAGTCATACTCTCTTTTCTTTAAGAGAAGACTTTATCTTGGTGAAAATAAGCAGTCAAACAAGTCATTTAAGTAAATAAGTGTCAAAGCTTTGTTGTCCAACAGTCAGCCTAAGCTCAGCATGGCAGAGGACTTAGAACTTTGAGAAAAAGTTAGAAAAGTTTTATATAATTGATGTAAAAAAGAAACAAAACAATCACCAGTGAACAAGCTCAAAGGGGTATGAACATCTTTAACCTTATATTATTACTGAATATTATTCTAATTTTTATTATGTGTGTTACATAATAGTATTGTGCCGCCAGTAGAAGAGGTCTCTAAATCTTACCCTATTCCTAATAAGCACTAAGACAGAAACACAGGTAGGATGCTATGGGAGTGTATAGGAAGGTAGTTATATCAAGAGAAGCAGGTGAGGATAGAAGACAGGTAAAGTGAAGGCATTTCAGAGGGAATGAATGCCTTAAACTAAGCTTTAAGGGACAAATTAACCAGGCCAAGGTTTGGGAAGCTGGGTGAGGTAAAGGTCCACTTGGTGGGATGCATTCATCACCTTGGGTTAGATCCCCCACTACCTCCTGCTGGCCTAGACCATCATCTGTTGCTCCTTATTTTCTACTAAATCTGCTACGACAAACCTTCACTTTCTGCCTGATGCTACATCTATATCATCTAAGAGGTACATCTAGTTCCAGTTCCCATGCTTGGCTCTATCCAGCATTCAAGATTCACAGCCCATTTGTTACACCCCAGGAAGGCTAGTTTGCTCACAGTTTCTATTTCTGCTCTCCCATCAATAATCACTTGCATTCCTGTCAGTCATTGAACAAATGTCAACCTGCATCATCAGCATCTTAACACTTTATTTCAAAGTTTTCTTATGTAGGAGATGTTTCCTAATGGATAGGAGCATGCATATAAAGGGTTATTCCGTCTCTTTGAAAGTTATCAATGCATTTTTTATGCTACATGTTTATAAATATATATCCAATGAAAATAGATATCTGTATGGCAATTCATAACTAAAGTCATTTAACTATGATGGTAAATTTCTCAGCTGACTGATTCCCATCTCTCTTTGCTTCCAATTGTCTTATTATAACCTCAAATGTTGAGTAGACAAACACTCAAAGCTTTATTGAATCTTCATTTAGTTTTTATTTAGCCTTATTCCCACATGATTTCTAACCAACATCAACTTACTTGAAAACTTTATCAGAGTGAGTGAGGTGGAAGAACTGCAAATTACTCAAATATCTGGATGGAATTTAATAATTTTGAGAAATTAGAGCATTTCACATGGGAGCAATATCAAAATAAATGACCTAAAACTAAAGTGGTTTCACTAGAATCTGCCCTTACTGACTTGTCTCCTGAGGCTGCTAATATTTTTCAGCTCTTTCTGAAGAGAAAAATAAACAACTGTAGTCCAGGTTTTCCTTAAAGCTTTTGCTCACCTATAAATGCTAAGAGGATATTTCATTAATTATGTTCATTATACCACTTAGCCTCCAGCCTAAAACCTCCTAAAAAAGGCTTCTTTGGCGAAATAACTTTGGGAAACACTATGTATACACACACACACACACACATATATTCCTGGTTTAGATGTTCAGAATGACACTAGCATATTAAAACTATAGTATATTGGTAAATATGCTAGTTACCTTTTGTAAAACCTTCATTTCTCAATGGTATCTGAGTACAGGACCACCTCTCCCCATTATTATCAACACCACTCCATAAAATAATGGATTGGGAAGGGCTGTACTGGTCCCTCCACTGTTTTCAGACATGCACTGATGCATGTGTTGTGTAGTCTGTGATACAAGCTTCACGTAGTAATTCAACCTTCCATAGTGATTCAAAGTGTGGACATCTTTTGATGTTTGTTGTATTTGACTGCAGTGAATAAGCCCAGGAGTAGACAGTTCTTCATACTAGTCCTCTACTTTTGTAACTCTTGTGTGTATTTCCCCAATTTTGATCCTTTGTAGCAGTTATTACTGGCATGCAAAATAAGCAAAAATAAAAATTCGGAGTGAGACATTACCACCGAACCATAAAGCTGCAGTCTCAGCAGATACTCCGTAACGGGGCTGAGGGTGAACACAAAGTGGAGGTTCCAGCCCCACAAACACTGACTCCGTATCCTCCGCTAAAATAGGCATCGCCAGTCTCACTTTGGGCTTGGATTAGGGCCTGACCTACCACCAGGAGAGCAGCAGGTTTCCACACAGAGACTCAGAGCAGAATGACAGCTTCTCAGCATGTGAATCCCAGGAGAGAGTGATTTAGTCCATAAGCCTCAAAGCAGCTATTTTAAACACAGGCCCTGTTCTCTTTAAAGTTACAGGATTTATTTGTTTAAGAATCACTGAAAATTCCTGCTTTCATTTGACTTTTTCTTTCCACTCCATTTTCTATTTCCAGAAGGGGCTTTGAAATAACAAGTAGGTAAAGAATCCATCGGATTTCAACATTACTGTTTACCTGAGCTCAAATCTGGTGAATTAATCTTGCTGAACATTATCGAAAATAGTAAAAAAAAAAAAAAAAAAAGTCACTGATAAGAAATCATAGGCATTGGGCCAGTGAGATAGCTCAGCAGCATAAGTGCCTGCCTGGCAAGTGCGAGGTCTTGAGTTTGACTCCAGGTACCCACATAAAAAGGAAAAATAAGGGCCAGTAATACCGCTCAGCAGCATAAGCGCCTGCTGGCATGCGTGAGGCCCTGATGTCGACCCTTGGTACCCATATAAAAAAAAAAAAAGAAGAAATCATAGGCATAGAAAATTCAGATACTAATCCATAACAACATTTAATTTTTAAAAGAATCTTAGCACCATAAATACATTTAATGCTCCTTTGTCCTAGACTCATATACTGTGTCTTGTCCTGGTTTCCAACATGGAAAAATTCCTTGCAATTGTAATATAATTTATCCATCCATCCATTATTGACAACTTATTGTATACCAGGCACTGCTTTGTATGACACTGACAAATGCTGACAATGTTTATGATAGATAAAATCAGCATTTGCTTTTACATTCCAAGTAATATTTACCTGTTTTGAAGAATCTGTAAAATTCTGTGACAAAATAGAGACCAACAATACTTGACGAAAATCAGGTAAGGGACGGGCTGTGTCTGACTGGCATTTCTCAAAAAGCACAGTACCTGAGTCAACTGCAATGCTTATTTAAAATGCAGTCTCATAGACCCTTGCCAAGACATGGGAATCTGCATTTTAACCAAGAGTCAGTATCCCTGGGCACCTATAGTGACGCAGGATCCCACTGCTGTGGAGGAAAAAGAGGATGCAAAGGGTTTTGCTCCACCACATGCGTGCTCCTGCCATAATGTACCACTTCTTCACAAGTTCCAAGTAACAGGGTTAACCATTTGTGTAATGGAACCAACCATTCATGTACTTTGAGCCAAAATAAAACAACTCCTTTTATAATTTAGTTATTGCAGGTATTTCACTATAGTGACAGAAAGGTTATGAACATACCCTCCCTTAAATAGCAAGTTTTTCATTTATTTGCCTTCCTGTATAATGTCTTTAGTGAAAAAAACAGATGCCACTGCTAAAATTTCTTTGAAAAAAATCACTTCTGTTAAGTATAATGCTACTAGAAAAACCACACACATGAGATTCTTTAGCTGCCCTGTCTATCATATTTCAAGGATGGCATAGCAAAGAATGTTTGGGTTTTAGAATCAGGAAGATATACCTCTAGCATGTATGAGCTGTATTAAACCTGACAAACTAAATAATCTCCACAGATCTTGGTTTTCTCAATACAGGGACAATAGCAGAAACTAATGACAATAAAACATCTGGCAAAAGGACCTGGCTTACTTCAAGACTTCACCCTTGCCTAATTTTGCTAGCTTTTATAAAATAGTCACACACGCACTATTTTTTTGTGTATTTTCTGAAATGCTATTCTTGAAGATATTGGCCTTTATGTTATGTGACACCAAATATTAAATTTCTTACCGTGATCAAGTTCATTTCTTGGACTAAAACATTATATTTCCATTTTATATCAATAGTAATTATTAAATGATCATATTTCTTTTTATGTTAAATTGCCTATATTAGCTTTCCCACTGCTGGGACAAAATGCCCAACACCTACAATTTAAAGGAGAAGAGGTTTAATTTGGGTAATAGTTTCAGAGGGCTCAATCCATGTTCGTCTAACTCTAAGGCAGGTACGTCATGGCAAAGGGTGTGGCAGAGCAAAACTACTTCATTCGTGGCAGTTGGAAAGCAGAGCACAGGAGAAAGCAGCAGAGAGGAGGTGGCCAGGGAGGAGATATAGACTCCAATGTCACACCTCCATGACCCACAAAGACACACCTAGTGTGCTTTATTTATTCCCTAACTAGCTTCAGGCAATCAAGTTGACAGTTAAGATTAACCATTACACTCCACTCCTTGTCACTTGACACTCAAAACCATAATCTTACTTAATACTGAATCTCCAAATAAAGACAGTAATAAATTAATAATTTCACCTAACATGTTGCAAGTATCCTGAATACAACAAAAATGCAATAATCCCTTCCACAAAGTCACTAACAGTTCCAGTATTTTTCGGAAGTCCAAGTCGAAGTCTGCAATGAGACTGTAAAATTGATAAAGTGAGTGACTTAATCCCATGATACATTGGCACAGGGTAAACACTCCCATTCCAAAGGAAGGAATAGAGGGATTGAGAAGAACTGACTAAAGCAAAACTGAAACCTAGCAGGGCAAACACTAAGTCCTGTAGCTCTATGTTTAGCATCCAAAGCACAGCCCACATAGTTTCACTCTTGGGCTGGCTTCACTTGCTGCCCACAGCTTTCCTTGGCAGACATTCCATATTCGTGATATCTCCAAATTCCTGGGGTCTCACTGCACTGTCAGCTTCATTCTTATAGTTTAATGCACCCTCCTTTCAGGGATACATTTCCTGGCCTCCCAGGTCTTCCTTTGAAAACTGGGTGTAAGCCTTCATGACCCAACTACTCTCGCATTCTGCATGCCTAATAAAAACATCATCCTATGGACAATCCCGAGGTCTGTTGCCAATGAGAGCAGCAGCCAGCCCCCCTTGGACCATGGCTGCAGTAGCCTCTGACTGCCTGGACTGCTGAGGATGGTGAAATGAATACAGTGGTACCTCAGTTTATGAATTTAATTCTTTTCACAAACCAAATTGGATGAGAATTGAATCAAATTTCCCCAAAAGGTCAACTTGAACATAACCACTGAATTTGATTCTGTTCTTGTCCAATTCATTTTATGACCAGAATCATGGAAAGACTTAAGTTTGTGAACCGAGATACCATTGTACCAGGGAATCAATATCCTAGGTGGCTCTTCCCAAGCAGGGGCCCAGGATCTCTGTTTGCAAAGGAAAATTTTTTACTTTTGTACCCTTCAGCCTACAGTGGGTGGGGTCTTGCTGATCCTTTTTTTTTTTTTTTTTTTTTTTTTTTGTGGGTACCGGGGGTCAACCTCAGGACCTCGCACTTGCCAGGCAGGCACTTATGCCGCTGAGCCATCTCACCAGCCCCTTGCTGATTCTTGAGATGCCCTCAAGACATTTTTCTTTTTTTCACAGTGTGTGGAGGAGGGTGGAGGAGATTACATGGTAAAAAGTATCTTAAGAAAGTAAAATGCATATATAAACCACCTAAGTAGAAGTGCAATATTAAAAATATGTTAAAAATGAATAGTGAAATTGATGAAATTCTCACTTATCTCATGAAGGAAAACACATCTACTACATTTACGTAATTTTGACTTTGATATCACTAGTAATTCTATTTTCATTATTCATACAGTCATTCCTCACTTAACTTCCTTGAACTGTGTATATGAATGAATGAATGAACAGCCAGAAAGGCATATGTGTTGATACACACTGGATGTAGACCTTTGAAGAATCTAGCCCATTATCAGATGGTCTCCACTTAAACAGATCATGCTGAACAGCAGACTCTTCTGCTCAGGTTTATTCTGATTTCCCTGGCACAAGCAATGCTAATGAAGGAACAACATGGGCAGGACTCTTGTTAACTGGTTAGGTGAAGAACTCATTTCTGTTTCTTTCTCCCTACCCATATTCTAGGTCCACCTATTATAAGTAAAACAATATGAGATCTTGATTGAGTATTTATAGTTGGAAATTCTGTGGCTTCAACACATCATTTTTACAGACTTCTTTTTTCCAAGAAGTCCTCATCTATTTAAATGAGACCAATTGCCCACTTCTTCTTTCCTTGCTTTTCAAAGTAACATCACATCCAAGACTCAATAACATTCATTGGAGTTTTTAAATTAAGGCACTTGATTGACTTAGAAATAAGAATGACAAAATTGAAATCTATTTAGATGTTTATACAGAACATTACTGCAAGACTTTTTTTTTTTTGTGGGTACCGGGGGGTCGACCTCAGGATCTCGCGCACCAGCAGGCACCCGTGCCGCTGAGCGATACCACCGGCCCCTTTTTTGTATGTGGGTTCCGGGAGTCGAACTCGGGCCCTCGCGCTTGCCGGGCAGGCGCTTAAGCCACTGAGCCATCTCACCGGCCCCCTGCAAGACTTTTTAGATGCTAAGGTGACATCACACTACTTGACCCTTTTGCTAAATGTGGGAAGAAATAAAATAAAATCTTCAGAAAAACATGATTGTTAAGGAGACTCTGGGACCATAGAAACAAAGAACTAACTATTTTGCAATCAAAAGAGATAAGGAATGTTTTCTTCCTGGACCAAAATACACTGTGTTCTACTTTGTAGAACTCAGCATCAGGAAATTTGAATTTTCTAAAGGACTTAACTGAAAATTAGCTGTGTGAAGTTGGTAGTTATGTGTTGTTAAGCTTTAATGTTCCAGGTAAATGCTGCAAGAGTTGGATGAACCTAAGGAACGATTTCTGCCATATGTTGGGGTTTCACTTAGTTGTGTTCTCCCTTCTATTCCAATTTTAAAACTTTCGGCACTGTGCTGTGTAGATCACGTCTCTATTCTCTACTAGACTGGAAACTCCTTCAGAACAAGGATTGTGCTTTTCTAAATTATATGTTTCACAATCCTAGCTTCACACTCAGTATGCAATCAATCAATGTTTGCCAAATAAGCGAGGAGAGCATAAACACCTCTGAGAATTATCTTTCTAGAACTTTGAACACTTATATACTTTGTTAGTGAACATTCATAAAAAACAAGTTAAGATGGGGATGTAGTTAACTTGCCTTGCTCTACCACTTGAGGTTCAAACCACACCACCAGGAAAAAAAAAAAAAAGAAACCTATTGAGAAATGAGACCTTTTATAAAAAATAAAATCTGAAAATAGAATGATGAAAATGTGTGTTTCATAACCAGCTTCTAGGCTAATGACCTGAATGCACAGGTAAATGGCCCCTGGAGTGAAGACAGAGCATAGTTCTGATGAGGTATGTCCAAAAGGATGGAATTGTAAAAAGCAAAGCCCTACATTTAGATTTCTAAAAAAGGAATAATATAGGATGGACCAGACTTGTAACTGCTGAGTTTTATTGTTGACCACAAGCTGCCCAAAGCCAGTAGTTAGGCAAAGTTAATAGAAAAGCTAACACAGCATTCAGCTGCATTAATTGAGTGGGTCAGCATTTACAGTCTTCTTTGCTTTGGGGTTCTACTTGTAAATTATATACTATTTATAATTCAAATAATAATTTTTCTAAAAAATCCACGTTATAGTAAATAAAAGCTAAGGAAACTTGGACATTGTAGATTTCCTTTAGCTTTTCATCTTCTTTATGATAGCTAATAACCATAATGAAGACTTCCTGAACGTTTTAATATTGACCGAGTAGTAGGGTATAATGATTACATATTAGCACGCATATTTACAACAACTGTTGCTATCTTATTTTTCTGAAGATGAGAAACCTGAAACAAAATAAAATTTAGTAAGCTGCATGAGGTCACAAAGTTCATGAGGGGAATAACTGAATATAATCTAGGGAGTGAGGTTTCAGGGTCTATACTCTAAATCACTCTCCTCTAAAGGTAGTAGAAATGAAAGTTGGAGAAAAGCTCCATACTTCATTTTGGAATCTTGACAAGTAGCAGAAAGATGTTTAAAATATAGAAAGCATGTTAAGAAATTGATATTCCCCTCCCCAAATCTTGGTAAATATCACATCCTTTAACTTAACAGAGATCTATAAATATTTTCCAACTGGTGGTGCATTTTCATATATCTTAATAATTCTGATTTTCCCTGATTTCATTTCTCCAATGACATATTACTGACCTTTGCCTAATTTAAAAGCATTCCAAGGCTTGAGATTTAGTTAAGTAAATGGTAGAACCTTTGCCTACCATGCATTAGGCCTTGGGTTCAATTCCCAACACTGCAGGGGACAAAAGAAGAAGCATTACTACCTAGTGGTAGATTCACTGAAACACAACAGACACCCCAGGTTACGCCAATACTTCAGAGCAATGAATAATAAAGGGCAAAATTGTAAATTTAAATTGTAAGTAGAACCCTTTGCATTCTAGCAAATCTTCCCTACATAACTAAAAGCGTTACTGAATGACAATCTTAATGTTGAGGAAAAAATCATACAATGATATCAGATCTCTTTGGGGAGGAGGGATCTTTAGTTTGTTTGCTGTAAAATGGTCCGCTGCTTACCATTTGCACAATTTTTCCACATACTGCTTTTTGCACTACTGAAATTGCATGCCATCCATGAAGGCATACCCTGAGAAAGATGTTGAAGAATGTGTTAAAATGTAGGAGAAACATTTTGCTGACTTATTTTCAAAACCTCAGAAAGTATGCTGATCAAGCATCGCTGACAGGCACGGGATTCTAGGCAGTGCCACTGAAGCAGAAGAACATGACAAAATAAAAACAATCAAATTTATATCAGGAGGAATTTATATATCATACGTTATATTTTGGTCATTTAATTCTTGCAACAATGTTATGAGAAAAGTAATATTCTCATTTTACTGATGAGAAGACTGGTTTCAAATACACTAGGCACTTTGCCCAGTGGCACCTAAAGTCAGGCAGATTTTCTAAAGAGGCCCAGGCGCATTCAAAGACAGAGCAGAGTCACCCTAGTCACAGGATGATTATCTACACATCTGCTCCCTGACGCCAAAGTGAGGTGAGCAGAGGGGACAGCGTTGAGGATTATGCATGAAGAGGGACTGTAACACTTGCAAATGTGAACAGAAGAAGGTCCACTTGGAGCAGCTGGATTGGCTCATTTTATAAAAGATAAACTAATCGACTGCTTGTTGACGGCTTGCAATGCTTCACCAGACAGCTCTGCCAACCAAATAAACCGGTGGATTTCTCCACAGCTAGAGGGAAATGTAGAAAAGGCTACAGCCGAGAAGCCACTAGAGTAGGCCAAACAAAATCAATTTGTTTATGACTTGTCCCTTTTTGAAGCTGGGGAATTAGAGATTTTCTAATGCTAGTCAAGCAATTGTTTTTTGACTTCACTGCTGAACTGCTTTTCAAGTTCACCTTGACCTAAATAAAGATGGTGTCAAAAAATCCTTTACAAGGCTTTGAAAACTTCTGTTTTCCTTGTGGTTATGAGTACCATAGGAGGTGCTTCTTCAAGCCTCGACCTTGGCTGGACAGATTTGAGCCCACAAAAGAGAATGCACTGTGAGCTGAGCTGTCCTACTTGGGGGCACCAGAGGAAACCCGGAGGATCTGCAGGGTGGGCTGGCAATGGGCAATATTTATGTTAGACATGGACTTCTGCAAGCCACTGCATGGAAGTGTCATGTCAGCCTCACAGAAGGCCATATTTTAGTAGCTAGCCATCATGTACAACTTCGTAAGGGGAACTTTGTGTTAGGAAGAAAATGTGGGAGAGAACCCACCATAAGCACACAACTCAAAAATACCCATTGCTTCTCAGAAAATTTGGCAAGAGGATTGGGTTTCCAACACAAGCAAATACTGTGAAACTGAATTAAAAAATAAAAAAGCTTCATTGTCTGCCTTCTTCTGATATTTACCAAACATGTATTCTCCAGCAATCTTTGTGGCAGGTGTTATTTTCTATAAAAATGTAACATCCATAAGTACTTTTGGTTTTCCTTTCTTCCACAGGAATTTCACCTTCATTTACAGCTGTGGGACATACTCTTCGCTGAGTTCTGTGCCCTTCCCTGAGTTGGTGGTTTTGGACTGTAGTGATGGTATATTAAGTAAGAGAATATTGCTCAGAGCCAGTATGCCTTGCTGGGTATTTTGAGATTCATCACATAAAGAAAAATACATCCAGTCACAGCTTTTGTAACATTAATTTAGTAGACAGTTTATGGTTTCTGTTAGGAAATAATCCTGAACAGAAGTCTGGATTAGTCTAAGAAAAATGTGTAACATGGTTTAATTAACAAGTTCCTCAGTTTCTGTTTTGCATATTTTAGAATATGTATGAGATTAAAGATAATTACAACTAAGTAGAAATATGCTAGGTCTGTGTCCAACTTTTGTTTCCATATTATTGGCAGTGAAATTTTGGTCAAGACATTTTTGTTCTACCTAATCTTTAGTTTGTTTGCTGTAAAATGGTCATAACATCACCTCTGCTTACCTCACTTTTTTTTTGAAAGCCTAAAATAAAACACCCTGAAGTATTTGCTAATTCTCAGTTACTAAATTAATTTCAAGTTGTAATTTTATGAAGAATATTCTACTTTAATTCTGTTTCACATCTATGCATACTTTAATTCCTCTGTGTGATTCAACTCACCAGAAAGATGCAAAGAACAATTCATCAAAAGCCAAATCAAGAAATACAGGATTGGGGCCGGTGAGATAGCTCAGTGGCATAAGCGCCTGCCTGGCAAGCGCGAGGTCCTGAGTTCGATTCCCGGAACCCACATACGAAAAAAGGGCCGGTGATATTGCTCAGCGGCATGGGCGCCTGCTGGTGCGCGAGGTCCTGAGTTTGACCCCCGGTACCCACAAAAAAAAAAAAAAAGAAATACATGATTAACATTCAAGTCTGAATGCTGACTCTTACTTTCTAATGTTTATTGTTACATTACGTTACAATTATTTTCCATTTATGGATGAACATGGGATATATCACTTACCTAGATGAAGGCAATATGAAAGAGAGAGGGAGGAAGGAAGGGAGGGGGCAAAGGAGGGAGGAAGGGAACCTCAATGCAAGACCCTGGGTTCAAACTCCAGTACCATCAAGAAAAGATGGGGTAGGGGCCGGTGAGATGGCTCAGCAGTGTAAGTGCCTGCCTGGCAAGCGCGAGGGCCCGAGTTCGACTCCCGGAACCCACATACAAAAAAAGGGCCGGTGATATCGCTCAGCGGCACAGGTGCCTGCTGGCGCGCGAGGTCCTGAGGTCAACCCCCGGTACCCACAAAAAAAAAAGAAAAGATGGGGTATTTATGTGGTTAGCATGTCCATGTAAAAGAAGTGAGTGAGACTTAATCCTGATTTCAAGTAGTTCGTACACCAAAAGTAATGAAACAGGGATTCCTATTTGCACTTGGTAAAAATTAAAATAAAATTCTTAGAAGATGATGATGGTAAATGTAAGGAGCTAATGGTGATTTTTTTTAAATTGTGAGAAATAAAATATACAAATATATTTTTAAAGCCAGAGAAGATATATGACTTATAAGTTACCTTTGAATTATGTAAACTCAGAACCATGTTTTTTTTCAGTCAAAACTACATATGGAAGTTAAAAGCCCAAAATTTAAAATTACTGGGATTATACAAATAATTTTAAGCTCCAACACTTACTCTCCAAATTCAAAGGAGAAGAAACCTCCATCCCTAGTCAGCATTAGAATCTCTCTTACATGTAGTGCTTGGGCTGTTGTCAACTCAGAAAACGTATGTGATGATTACGGAGGCTGAGTCATGTATATGTGTGCACGTGTCTTCCAGGATGATAGCATTCCTTTATACTCCCAAATCATTTTAAGATGGGAGCAAATGTCAGGTTATGAAAACTATTTTTCTGAAGCCAGTAACTTTTTCTAGAGGGGAGTCTCTCCCGCTCCTAGTTAACACTGTGTGTTTAACCATCAGTATACCCTGGAGGCAGGCTTTTCTTCACCAGGCCTTGCCAGCATGGCTAGTGCTCTCAAGTCAAGAGCTTCTTGGTAATTCCAAGGACAAAACTCTCAACTTTACTGTATGACATAAAGAAGATCCCTGGGATCCAGCTGCTTCAGAGCCATTCAATAAATTCATCTCTTTTTGGCCCTACTCCTCAGTTAAGTATCTCATGGTCCTAATATACATTGGGCTAACTGGCTATTTCTCACCACCATCTCTCTTTTGGACATTGGCTTATAGGTCTTTCCATGCTGCTAAGCTAGTTACTACTCTTTCATTTCTTTCCTTAATATGAAAAAATAAAAACTATTCACAGTTCTCTCCATTGTTTCCTTCTCTTCCATTCTCTTTGTCCTTGTGGGTTACCACCTCATAAACTCTCCTTTATTGCCACTTTTGTTGGTTTGGAAAGGAGAGGAGACAGATTCTACTGGCAAGTTTTCTATCTGTGATGAGAAATTCCCACTTCAATTGGATGGAAAGAGCCTCTTAATTTTTGTCTCATCAGTATGTTTCACAAAACATGGGTGTATAAGGTGCCAACAAAGAAATTATTACTGAAGAGCTGGCTTCCTATAAACAAATGTACACTTTGAGTACAAAGAGACAAGCTAGTTTGGTTCAGCAAATATTTTCTGAGTATGCATCAGGACCATTAATATTTGATATAAAGGTAGAGACAAAGAAAAACTACAGAAGAACTTCAGGATTCCCAGTATCACCCTCCCACAGTGACTGGGTGAGAGACAGTCATGGGAGACTGTCACAGACAAAGAACAGGCTAGACATACACCTCCTGAGATGTTTAAACTCAGGCCAGGAAAGACACAGCTTCTGCCCTCCATGCTGAGAAGCCAAGGTCCACATGTGTGGCTTTCAGAGTGGCTGGATCTGAAAGTGCTGGCATTAAATGTGGAGCTCTGCTTGAACCTTGACTCTGGTGCCTACGCCCAGCACAGATCAAAGGTGTGATTGCTTTCCACATCTACCTGCATGAGGAAAGACGTGCCTTGGCTTTGATGGCTATTGCCACAGCCTAGGGTGAATGGACAGAGGGATATCTGGAGAAGGGCACCTCAAAAACCCACAGGCCAAAAAGCTAGGAGGAGAAAATCATGACTTGCTGGATTTCAAAAGTGCAGATCCTGGAAAGAAAATACTCATTCAAATATATCAGGCAATTGTTTCTCTGGACTTTTTTTTTTTTTTTCCTCCATTTGTTTTTTTTGGAAATTCAAGTTTTTGTCTTTTTCCCTTTTTTCCTTTTATTTCTTTGGGTTTTTTTTTCTTTTCTTTTCTGTTACCTTTATCTAATTCTATTCATTTCCTTTTACTCCTTAAAGGATTTTTTTATCTCACTTTTCTCTCATCTCTCATTGCTTAATTTTTCAAATTTTTTCTGTTTTCCTTCTCCCATTCCCTACCCCCTCTATTTTTGCTAGCACAACTATTAACCTTTATTAATCTTTAGATATTTGGTTATATTTATGCAATTCAGTTCTCCAGCAGAAGCATTTGGCAAAATTTTGCTTCTGTTTGCAAACTCCACATCGGGAGACAAACAGGACCACAGCCATCTTTCCCAGAATTGTGGAAGGAATTAAGATAATGAATCAAGGTACCACTCTACCAGCAAGCAGAATGTGACAAATCATCAAAAAGATCACATAGTACAACCAAGTGGGCTTCATCCCAGGGATTCAGGGATAGTTCAATATATAAAAGTCAATAAATGTAACACATCACATAAATAGAAGCAATGACAAAAACCACATGATCATCTCAATAGATGTAGACAAAATCCAAAAAAGAAAAAGAAAAAAAAATCACAAGGGAATTTTCAGCCAATGTTTAAAAACAATCAAAATAACCAAATTGCTGTGTCAGAAACAAAGAATCCTTAGAAATAGGTAGGGACTGAAAAAGAAAGATACGTAAGAGGGATGCATTATTTAGAACTTTGCTACCAGAAGCCCAAGTTAAGCTAATGAAAGTAAAATGGGAATTTATTGTCTTAATAACTGAAATGCTTCAGACACAGGTGGTTCCAGGTGCTCAAAACCTGTTGATAGGGCCAGTGATACAGCTCAGCGGCATAAGCGCCTTCCTGGCAAGCGCGAGGTCCTGAGTTTGACTCCCGGTACCCACATATTTAAAAAAAAAAAAAAAGCTGTTGATAAAACCAAATTTCAATCCATTCTTTGAGTCTGCTCTCTTCTGTGCTGACTTCACTGTCACACTTTACCTTTGGGTTCACACCTACCAGTTTAGCAGGCCACACAGCTTCTCTTTTTGGATGTCTCTAGCAAAGGTAGCAGCCATGAATCTGATCTGCCAAGCCTGAGTCACATTCCCTCCCCTCACTCCGAATCCACAGATTTGGACTGCCCCACCCAAACTGCGTGGAATGGGGATGAGGTGGAGTTGTTACCCAAAGAGAACCCAAGAAAATGGTTCCAGGAAAAGAGCAAGGGTTTCTAAACCAGGAAACACAGTAGCTACAACGGACGTAAGAAAATACTAGCTTGGGAGTTTTGTCTGCATCACCCTTTTCAAAAAATCTTTAAGTTCTGAGACAAGTCAAATTGCTTAGCACTTTAATGTAGCTGTTTTTTAATTATTTAGTGTTCTTCCACCGCATTCGCCCCCAGCAACTGTGAGCATTCCTCTCTAGCTAAAAGGCCACCTGACCAGAAAGGTGGAGAGAAATATCCAATAACCTCTGCTGAAAGGGTAGAATACTTATTTTTAGCATTCTGGTATTTGATCTTAATTGCTTTCAGCTTGGAATGACTTCAGTGAGATTTGTACATTTGAAGGCTGCCAAAAAGGGAAGGGGGAGCAAGTCAAATATTAAAGAAAACCTCCTTACTCTCATTCGAAAGAAGAGGATGTTTTAAATTTTTAAAGAAAATGTTAGTTCTATTTTTAACTCCCTTTTGGATTTTGTAATGCTTAGGCTAAAATAAGGCAAAATAGGTCAGGTAGAAAAAATGCTTTAAAAGCTAAAGATTTTGTTCTTGGGAATCACTAACCCTTTATTAACAGGTTTTTGCTAAGGGAAAGAAGACAGAGAAAGCAGACCTTCCATCGGAAATCAAGGACTCATCAATTTTAAAATTTTTTCCAGACAGACCTTGGAAGATTTCTAAAAGTAAATTTGTTTTGAAGGACAAAGATCACTAAGACACATAGTATCATGAAGATGTATGGGTCATGAAACTGTCTTTCTAGGAAAAGCTACCAAAGGAACTTGTCTTAAGATACCAAAATGTGATTGATGGCCACTGATTGTACATACTGTTACATCAAGTTTTCTTCCCAAACATTTTTGCATGATTAGCACAACTCCTTTTGGATGTGTATCTTCTAGGTAGACTTGCAGAATGACACACCTATCACCAAATTACTGCAAATTCATTTGAAGTTGGCAGTTTCTAGATTCCAACTTGCAATGGCTCGATATTCAACATCACTCTAAGATTGGGACTGAGAAAAAGGCAGCCCACCTGGAGGACCCCATAAAGAGGCACTGAGGTATGGGTGATCTGCATTTGCCATGATTATGCAACACAGATTATTCTACTTGGTCCTGGCTTTACTTTTCTTAGATGGAACTTTTCTAGGATGCTCTTCATTTCCTTTCACATCTCTCTCTCCTCCTTGTAGAGTCCTTCCCTGACTACCTTAGCCTTCCTCGGGGGTTCCCTCCGTTACAAACAGGAACAACTCAGCACTGAAGGACAGATAACATAATCTAACATTCTTTCCTAATTATTTCAAATGTGAAATTTTGCTTTCACATTTAGAATTTTAGGAGTGATAGGATAACTACTTGTTGGTTTGATGCCACACTCTGGAGCAACCTAATGACAGAGGTGAAAATTTACTGCTTGTACCAATGATAATTAGATCTAGCATCACATGAAAGTGAACTTAATTTAGTGTTCATTCATTTATACGCAGTCTGAGGGAATAGTATGTGTTAAAAGAACATTTTTTCCAATTCCCAGCTACACCTAATAGTCAACTGCTTTTTGTTTTCTTCCTGGTAATTCTTTGCACATTAGTTTACTCCACTTGAGAATCAAACATTCTATATTAAGCAAAGGAGAAAATAAAATTATCCTTTTTGAGCCAGGCATAGTGGTGCACACCTGTAATCCCAGAACTTGGGAGGCTGAGGCAGGAGGATTGCTGTGATTTTGAGGCCAACCTGGGCTACAAAGCGAGTTCAAGGCCAGCCTGAACTGCACAGTGAAAACCTGTCTCAAAAAGATAAAAAATAATAAATAAATAAATAAAGATAAAATTATCTTTTTTGTTCACATGGTAAATTTGACTTTGTGCCAATAATTCCATAAACTCCAGCTAAAGAGATAAGTCCACCTAACAGCAGAGAAAAAAAATTAGCAGACCAACTTTGCAACTTCTTTTTTCTACTTCTCTTTGGTCCAATCCAACTCTGAATGAACTGTTGCCCTTTCTCAATAGAATCCTGTGTACAGGCGTGAAATGAGGTTAGCTCAGAATAGAAAATTTACACATGATTTCTATAAAAAAGTGTTGCATGAGAATAAATTTTTAAAAGTACCCCTAATATTTCTCCATAAAAATCAGGACAAAAGGTAGTTACACCACACAGTTATATTTACACAGTAAGTACAACTGTTTCCCAGGAAAGAAGCTGGGCACTCATGCAAATGGATATAGGATCAGAGAAATCTGACCCAAAGAATAAAGAATAATAAGAGAGATAAAAATGGCTAACTGCGATGCAAATATGTTCTGTAGGGATCAGTAATAGCAGCTCCTCAGACGCTGGTATTTGGAGAGATTTTGGACATGTCAAGATCTGGCCTGGGTTCTGAGAACATTCTGTATTTTCATTCTTGACTCTGCTGCTGAGGGTCAGGGGAAGGAAGGAGAGAGGAACCGTGGTACAATGAACCTGGCGCAGCACTGGGGCCTCTCTAAGCCACGAGCACGTTCACGCAAGGACTGATGGGCTGTAGCTCTCCAGCCATTGTTCCTCTGTTGTTTCCAGGAGCTGCGTTGATTCCTTGCACCACCGCATTCTCCACCGCTGCCCAGGAGGCTGCCTGTTTCTCTTCTACCTGCATTGGCTGAGTAAGCCTGAGAGTAATGGAGCGATGGCTGCAACATATGCTAAGTCTCAAAATAAATAACCACCACCCATATCACCTTACCCTGAAAATTTCTTACTGGACTGGTTTCTGTATAAAGAAAGGGGGGCCGGTGAGATGGCTCAGCAGCATAAGCGCCTGCCCGGCAAGCGCGAGGGCCCGAGTTCGACTCCCGGATCCCACATACGAAAAAGGGGCCGGTGATATCGCTCAGCGGCACGGGCGCCTGCTGGCGCGCGAGGTCCTGAGGTCGACCCCCCGGTACCCACAAAAAAAAAAAAAAAGAAAGGGCATTTTCCAAACTAACGACAGGATGAAACAGAACAATAAAATTTTCATTGCATTGTGTCATGCTGGATTATGCAATTTTTCAAAGTGTAGGGAATCAGAAACAGAGACTATTGAAATAAATATCAAATATATAAAATATGTATATATCATATCACATATCACATCATATATAGAAATGTGTTTATTATGTAGGATATAATAGAGTACAGCTTATGCATGCTAAGTAAATGTATATTAAATAATTAGATATATTAACTATATTTTATTTAATTATACATAACACACATATAAAATATTACCATAGTCTGCACTTTTGCTGAATCAGATATGAGAGAAACCAGAACAAAGACCACAGAAATTTTACATTTTATATATTATTTCTGTGTTCTTTGTTATGTGTCTTATAAGTATACAAATTTCATATACATCATAACTGGTGCCATAAAAACACAGATTACCAAAATACACCATATATGATATATCATTTTCACTGAAATATTATATGATATATATTACACAAATGTATACACATACACATATAGAATCCTAATCTTGTCTATAAAACAGTACTCTTTAAAATACCTTTTTGTTCCACATATATTAGATGGACCTAGATTCAAATGTTGGTTCTATTACTTACTAACCATAACACCTAAGACAAATTACTTCTCTTCACTTATCGTGATAAGGCCAAATATTAAAAAAAAATACATTTAAAAAGTTAATATTTTCTGAGTTCTGAGTACAGCATAAGCATTCAGTAAATGCTAATAGTTGCTATGACAGCTGTTACAACCGAAACACATTCATAATCATATTTGCACCGGAGCCAGAGCTGCCATTTAAAATACACTGTTCTCGTTTGCATCGCAAGAGACAAGACCACAATCCAGGTCTCTTCTCCGCCAGTACGTACTCGTTCTGCTATTCCAGAATGGCTTTGAGGAAGATTCACACTTGAATGTGACAATACCCAATGTTCTGAAAATTAACTCTACAGCAAACAGTAAAAATTTAAATTGGGTGTGTTCTGGGGCTCTGATGGAATCTGAAAATCATGTTCAATTTCCCTGATCTTCATCAAGAAGCCTTAGCACGTACTCAGCGGCACAACAAAGGCACCACCTTTCCAGTGTTCCCTGCGGAGAAGAAAGCACTGCCCAGGTCAGCAAGGGTAAAAACTAGGCTGAGCGTGCTTCCCACTGCTCATGAGCTGGAAGGCAAAGTTCACAGCGGATGCACCTGAAAGCTGGGGACACCACCAGGCCTGTTCATTAACATGTGCTGGATGTCTACCGTATGTCCCACACTAGGTACACAGGGGATGCCTGCTGAGACAATATTCTTGCTCTTGGGGTATTTAATGCTTCATGTAAGAATTCTGTCACTCTTAGGGGCAAAGTGTCAGGGAAAATAAATTTGATGAACAAAGTGGTAGGAAAATTGAAAAAGCTGTGTAGGGTGGGGAATGATTAGTGCAGACTGACCTGGGTATGAGAATGAGATGGGAGTAAAAGTTCTCTCTTTCTCTTAGAATTATTACATGTTCAAAAACAGAAAGAAAGATACAAAGAAAAAATGAGGTACTGTGATCAGGATAAAAGATGGGGTCAAACAATAGGTTTCATACACACTTTGGATGTGTTGTACACTAATTTATTACTTCATAAAAACACATCTATGGGGCCGGTGAGATGGCTCAGTGGTGTAAGCGCCTGCCTTGGAAGCGCGAGGGCCCGAGTTCGACTCCCGGATCCCACATATGAAAAAGGGGCCGGTGATATCGCTCAGCGGCACGGGTGCCTGTTGGCGCGAGGTCCTGAGGTCGACCCCCTGGTACCCACAAAAAAAAAAAAAAAAAAAAAAAACACATCTATGTTAACTCAATTACCAACATTTATTCACTCTTTTTTTTTTTTTAATGTGGGTACCAGGGGTTGAACTCAGGACCTCGCGTTTGCCAGCAGGTGCTTGTACTGCTGAGCGATATCACCGGCCCTTTTTTCCTTTTTATGTGGGTACCGGGAGTCAAACTCAGGACCTCGTGCTTGCCGGGCAGGTGCTTATGCCGCTGAGCCATCTCACCAACCCTATTCACTCGTGAAGACAATGAAGACTTTATGTCCTCCTAACTAAATGTCTATCGCTAGGGTTAATTTTAATCTCCTCTCAAATGAAAACAATGTAATATATTAATTCAAAGAAGTAAAGTCCAACCCCAAGCCCACTCAAAAGCTTTTCATCAGCAGCCTGTCGTTTCTCAGATTTAAAAAAAAAACACTCATCCATGAACAGAATTAAACTTTTAGGTCTGTTGTTTTAAATAAATAGTAACATTTGTGAAAAACGATTTTCAGAGTAAGTCACTACAAAATGAACATTTAGTATGTCGATATCAGTTAAATCTCCCAAAACAAATTTGCAAGACTGCCTCTGACTTCCATGATTTTATTCTTTCAGTAACAGTCCAGATGGCACCATCCACTGAGTACCGACATCATCATAATAAAAAAATTAGTAAATAAAGTCAAAATGTGACTTATTTTAAGAAAATAGTATACAGTGATAGTACGTGCAAATGATACAGTATAAAAACAGTTAAGCAGGATTTTCTCTCTCTAGAAGATTTCAATTTGATATATGGTTATTTGTTGTAAAGAATAAAAGGTAGGACATGTTAAAGAGAGCTAAAGGCTATAAGGCACATGAGAATGTGGAAGTGATTATCATTTAGTGAAAATCACAGTTAAAATTTCAGCAAATATCTTTTGTATATCTACTAAGAAAAACTAGTGCCAGATGTCACAGCACATCCAATACAGATAATTCCTTGGCCTTGCAACAGATTAACTATCTAGTAGGAAAAAGAATGACCAAATCTGGGCTAATCCAAGCCTCTGGAGCTGGTAATAAAGTCACATTTACAGGAATGATAATAAATGTAAGAATGTTTCCATACTTGCTCGATTATGCCATTTTCTGTTTTCTAAACATACTACTTAGACATTGAATAATGACATCACCATAAAAAATTAAGATAAAGCTCTAATATACCATTTTCTTCTTGCTCATCTATTATATAAGTGTTATCCACAGTTTTTAAGGCTTTTTGAACTATTATATTTTTAACACATGATTGGTAACAAGTTCCTATGTTATATAAATGAATAATATCGCTTTTATATCCAAAAGTTGCCTTCTTAAGAGATGCCCTTTTATTGAAACCTTTCAAACTCTGCTAAAGTCTGCCTTGAGGCTGGACTAAAAAGTATCATGAAATTGCCCAAAAATTAATTTATGCCATAGGGAGGCCATATTCATATAGCTTTAAATATGATTAAGGTAGTTTTCTTTT